>JAVKLA010000040.1:6978604-7021233 GCA_034782735.1 Sagittarius serpentarius
TATCAACATTCTTCTCATACTAACCCAAAACACAGCGCTGTACCAGCTACTAGGAAGACAATTAACTCTGTCCCAGCCAAAACCACCCAGTCAAAACCAGGACAACTGCTTGTATGAGTTAAGGACTGATAGGATGAGCCTTTGCTGGCGAAGTTAGAGCTAAAGGTGCTCAAAATAACTTCCTAGAGAACAGCTCTTCTTTACAGCTCGCTCTCTTTTTTTTTTGGGGGGGTGAACTCCTCTAGAAGCAATTCAGTGGAAAGAGGACTTTTCTCTGTTAGGTGTGTTGAGGCAGAAAAGAGGAGCAGTACTCATGAACTCTGACAGTGTGAGGTGCTGTACAGTCACAGAAGAAAAAAGTGCTATTGCAGCATAGGGATTGTGTTTCAGGTATATGAGTCAAGAGATTAAAATAATATAAGGTTTTTCTGATACTGCTCACTATATTATGGGTACACATTGACTTCTCTTCTCCATATGACATTTGTTCTTTTATGTACTTATTACATATGTTAATGTGTCATGTGAATAAGTAAATATTGCCAGAAAAACAGGACTTTTGAAGTTGTGACACTTAGTGGTTCATCACTTGACATTCAACAGCTCTTTTTAATTTTTACAGTTGGGATGATGTGTAGCTGACTGTAGCGTTATACTGTGTTAGTAACACATCCAAACTAAAAAAAGAGACAACCCTAGAACTGTTTCTGGTTTACTCTCAGCTCAAAGAGGTTTCTGTCTAGAGGCTCAGGACTCAATTCCCATTTGAACAGATTTTTAAGCTTGGCTGGAGGTGGTAGGAAAGTCAATTCGTACCATTTTTCCTGTCCCCTAGACTTGGTCTGGCTGACACCACTGTTGTAAAAAGGCTGCGGGCTTCCTCTTGTTACAAGGAATGCCATAGCTTCCTGAGTATTGCTGAACTTCGAGGCTCAAATGCAGCACTGTCTAGTCTGCTGCATCCTTTGCTGTGCTCCTTTCTCCGCTTGCTGCCTGCTTCGCAGTGCTGAGCTTAGCAAACACTAGGCAGAGTGACGGGTGAGATCTGGCAGGCAGACAGGTACTGCACAGGTGATGGACAAGGTATAACATGGCCCCGCATGCCTGCTTCTTCTTTAGAGGTCCATACTGCACTGTGTTTGACCAATCTCCTCCCCTGTAGAACACAATTTTTTTAACTTCAACCTTCAGTTTCGAGACGGTAAATCTCCTGGAAACGTCAGCTATGCAGACTGGCCTTTTCCTTACCCACCCCTCCCAGGTAGCTGTATCCATGTCTGAGAATGGGGATAGAGTGGATGCAGCAGTATCACTTGAAGAAATATTCCTTGGAGAAGAGGCTTAGGAACTTGTTGAGCATTTCTGTGAACCTTTTCTCACCTCAGTATAAGCTTCATACCATTACCATAGACTGTAAAAATGGAAAACTATGACATCAAGTGGAAAGCGGCTAGGATCTACTTTCCAGCCATGTTTTAATGTCACTCAACAAAAGCCAAACATTTTCATTTCAGAATGCTGGTCTTTTCCACCGTCTTTTTGTTTAATTGTTTATAATGCTTACCTTAACTAAGACCTGTCTCTGTATTCCCTACTTGAGCAGGAAGAAAGCTTCCATTATTCTTGGCAACATAAAGGAATGTTCAGTACTCAAAACCAAACCACATTTGTTCAGTATATTTTGGTACCCAAATGTATTCAAAATACGCTAATCTATACACACTTCAAGGTCTTCCATGCACATTACTGTGGTCCTTTCAGTTTGCTTTTTTCCTTACACTGTCCTGTCTGCTCATTCATTTGAGAAAGGGATCCATAGCCTCCTCAGTTTCAAAATCCTCTAGCTACTGCACCTTCATTTATTTGAGTCCAATGAGCTCCCTGAGGCTTTGATTAGTATTGAGTTTTGGGATAGATGGTGAGCAGGCTGAATCCCCACAAGCACTTGGACTCCCACATCCAGTGGTAATGTTTCTCTTTGGGGGTCCACCAGGTCCTACACTCTTGAAGCTGGAAAGTTCTGGGGAGATCCTAAACTTGCCTTCACTCCACTTTTGAGCTCAAGCTGACCTGACCCCGGATCTGCATATATAAACAAATTTGGGCATGCTCCCTATATCCACTTCTGCTTACAGCATTTCTCTTGACTGTTCATGTGACTTCTGAAGAGACCTGGACAATTCCTAGAGGCTGATGTGCTCCCCATGACCAACAGGAAGGGATTGTCTCCTCAGGGTGCGAGGTGCTCAGGTCAGGAGGGTAGGACACCCTAAGACTTGGGAGTCTCTGTGTGTTCTGGGGGCACATCTCCATACTCTGTTCCACTCAATACAGACTGCCCCTTGTACGTTTGCACCAGGACAAGGATAATGCAAACAACGACAATATACTAAAGCAGATTAGAGTCCATGGGTGCAAATTGACAATTAGGCTTGTTGTCATAATTTTTCTCCGTAAAAGCAGCAGCAACCGTGTTGCTCTGTAGAAGGCTATGATATAGTAAGGATAAATGGTACTATCTAAAAAATAAAAAAAATCTGGTTCTGCGATATCCGGCGGCCATGGCTGTCAAGGGCCAACACAGCCATCAAGAAAGTCTAAAATTAAAACAGACAAGTTGCCAATGCATAAAATTGCCATCATTGTGTTCACTTCCCAGTTTGTTTCAATGACCATCCCATCTGTGAAACATATTTCTGTGGGACAGTTAAGGGTTGCAAGCATAAACCAGCCCATTCGAGTGAATGCCACAACCCAGGTGTCGCTCTTGTTTGAAAAATGCCTGGGTGGCCCCACTGCCAAGGATATAACCGCAGATAATACAACCCAGAAATCCCTTTCCAAAGCAGTGAGTAATTGAAATTTATGTACTTGCATAACTCATTTATTGCCGGGAGAGCGACGAATCCAAGGTTGTCAGCTCCAGCCATAGGGGTTGTTCCCTGATCCAAGAGGCCTGTGACTTTATTGTTTGAATGGGGGAGCTGAGGCTGGTGATTGGCACTGCTGTTTAGAGGCTGGGATGTATGGCTGGGGACATGCTGGATGAGAGGTAAGGGCACAAACTGCTCTCCTTGGCAGGAAGAAAAATACCTCAGCGGGAGCCATTTACATGAGTAAGGGTTTGAATCCAAGGCCTCAGGCCAATCTGATAGGCTCTATTTTCTATAATGGAAAGTGTCTCTGACTTGACCCATTCCTAGCAATGTGGTGGCACCCACCGATTCTTTTTATTTCAAATCCAAACAGAAAGGCTTTCAAGATCAGTTCTGGATTCATGCATCATTGTGACTGAGATTTGGGAAATAAGTTTGGGATATGCAGAAGAATATCATGCTGGAAAAATTCCTTACCTCTGGGAGATACGTTTTCCCTATTTCTGCTCTGTCACAGATTGAGCCGAGTCCATAACTTCCCTGTAGCTTGTGAAGACACACATCTGGTAGCAAAATGGAAAGTTTTTTTCTGTGAAGGGTCTGTGAAGCTCTTAAATGACAGATGCTATAGACATACTAAGTATTACTGTGACTAATAAAATTATTGCCACTAAGGTTTGTTTTAACAGGCAGGTGCTCTCGTGTCAGGCACCCAAGCAAGGAAAAAGTCTCAGTTTCTGGACTTTAGGGCTGTCTTTGTTTTCCAGTCTTCCAAAGCACCCATCCTTTCTTCTGTTTTACTGTGTGTCATAATAGTTTCTTTCCTCTTTCAGAGAGATGAGAGAGTTCTCTTTACAAGAAGATGCTCCTAATGCTCCATGGACTGGACAAAAGATATAACATACTATCACCAACTAGCTTTCTTCAATGGTAAAATCTTCTGGGAATATCACAGCACTTTCCTAAATACTGGGACACCTGATAAGCAACCACAATATTGCTGGTACCTCTTCATTTTTTAAAGCAAAATGAGACAGTACATGTTTTGGAGGGGAGAATGGGATGAGACTTTGGCTTTTGCTTTTAGACAAAATTATAATTTTTTTTTTTCTCTTGAATGAGAGAAAGTCACTGACTGCTATTGCTTATGGTGGCAAACTTCTCATACATTGAAATTAATACCAAGAAGCTTTGCAGTTTGAGTTGGGGCTATTCTTAGCCCCAAAAGCTCTGTGTGCTCTACAGATGGTAGAGAAATTAAATTTCATGTCAGCCTTTCCTGATCAAGGAAACTGAGGCATGGAAAGTCAGTCAACCTGCTCTTGCTAGTGGGGCGACCATAAACTCTACCTACTTCTCTTTACCTGACTTCAAGTTTTTTTCTGCACAAACAACTGTCCTACATCTTGCCCTGAATCTTGAGTCAACTGGATCTGTAGTGTGAGGACTGCAATAAACTCTGTAACAACATCTTCTCATCTTCCTTCCCTGGTGGTGAGAGACACTGGCAGAGCAGAATGTATGACTTCCTATGTCCCTTTAACCACAGGCCTGACCTTCTTCATAAAAGTCCCTATGTTATGATAGTCTTGTCAGGATTTAGCAGTTGTGCTTATAATTAATTAAGAGGTACTAAGTTTAAAAAGTCATTAGAAATCAAATCACAAAGGATAACTTAAAAACCTTTCTGTGAACTTTGACATGCCCCTGTATTATCTCTAAACCCACATCAACAAAAAGAGACATTAATAAAATCATTATATATTTGAAAGGTAACACCTTGCCCATGTAAGGTTTATGGCTATAAATGAATACGTGTCAGGGAACACCATCAAATCCATTAGGCCAAAGATTTCACTGATGCTATTCATTTAGGGGGGATGGAACTTGTATGTTGCCATGATGGTCAGTAGCATAAAAAATTTAAAAGAGGGATAAAAGACCCTTTCTCCTTTTTTGCTCCAGCCTTATAAGCCATACAAACTTCTAGGTAAGTATGAATAAAAATAAAACTTGCTGCTGTGATTTACTCATTCATAAATCTTTTTTTTTTTCTTTTAATCACTAGAAATCTATTCCAGTGCATGTAAAGTCTTAATGAGACCTAGCAACATTATGAGTGCTGGGAGCAATCGCCCTTCAGCCTCATGCCTGCAAATGCTCTCGAGGCATGCATATATCTCATTATGGCCGAACGCCCTGTCATGTGTTATTCCTTACTTAGTGACAATTTGTCACTGTCACCCTTGACATGTCACTCTGCTGCAGAAGGATTTGACTTCAGCGCAAAATGTGACAATCAGATGAGAGAATTTTGTAATCTGAACTGAAATATGGGACTGAGAGAGACTAATTTCATTCAAACACAATCCTAATATAACATGAATAGGAAGAAATGTTTGCATTTAAGGATTTTTGTTAAGGTTCCCTTCCTTTGCCTTTTCCCAGCCCCCACTCCCGTACTTCAATTATTCCTTAGGATAATGCTTTTATTTTTGAAGGATGGAGTCTTACATTTTAATACCATGCATTTTCAATTAAGTGCACTAAGATCCATGGATATAACTATTACTTAAACTATAAGTAATGGTTACATGTAAAAATTAGGGAAACATATTGTGCTTTAGATAAATTACATTCAGATTACTTCTTATTATAAATGGGGTAGAAAATGGATTTTTAGCTCTGGCTGGCCAAAGAGCCAACATTTGTATCTACTTCATTTGTTTAAATATATTTCAAGCCAGATTGAAATCCATATTGCCTGACATTAATTGAGTACTGAAGCATCAGTGTACTCAAGTTTCATAAACCACTGATGAGTGAGTTTCTACAAGCTTGATTTAAAAATATACCATCCCTTTTACATGAAAATTATATTCTGTTTATAGTGTAATTCTTAAAGCCCAGCATTAAATGGTATAAATCTTAATAAGATGAATGTAAATATGACATTTGTACTGTCGAGTTGACGTCTTATTTGCTAAGAAAATTATATTTCTGTACTTGGTATTTATTAAAATATTTCTCTGTATGATATTCTAGGCAAACGTGTTTTTTTCTGTTGCAAAGCTGAATGGGGACAAGAGCGGGGTGGGCTGTAAGATGGACTGTTCCTGAAGGTCACTTGTAGGGTTCTGCTTAGACACCTCATCCTGGGCAGGATATTCCACTCCTGGGCATCTTTTGACAATCAATCCTATCAAGTTGCCCAGTAATTTACTGGCTTTGTGGCACCGAAAAATAATCAGTCATTTCACTGGTAACCTATAGGAAGTCAGGTTTGAGCTCATGTTTCCAGAGGTGAAAGTCTAGGGCATTTTAACCCATTTTTCACACTTGTAATTCTCAGAGAAGCAGGCATTATTTGAACTGGATTCTGGATTGCACAAAGAAGGTGCAAGGCTATGATTTTTCCTTCAAGATTCATCAAATTTTCCTGCATAAAATGAATGAATGAATAAGTTGCTAACTAACTAACTAAAGATGCCCTCATCAAGCAGCTTTTACTGGCTGAACCAAGTGTCCTATGGCCTTCATCAAGCTGCGCTCTCTCTGAGGTAAAGAATGACTGCTTTTAAGTGAACGCATTATGAAGTACCATCTGCAATGTGCCGTCCTCCTGGATATTTTTAACAGGACTAACATAGCTGTCAGGATGTCATGCGATGAATGTCGGATAATTTGTACACTTGATTTCTTTTTTTTTTTTTTAAAGCTCTTCCATGCTATTATTATAATGATAAAGGCAGCTTTCTGCTTTAAGTGCATTTGCTGCTTTCTCAATGTACTTACTGAAGTTTCTTTATTTAAAGTCTTTAACAATACAAATTTTGTTTAATAATGCAAACATTGTGAAGGAAGACAGTACATATTGAACAATCAAGGCTTCTGTGAGGAGTGTGGTAAGGGTGGATTTTTGAAGTAAGTTCTATCATTTGTCTCCTTCATCCATTGCCTTCATTGGGGTCTTCGGAACGAGGAGCAAATTGTTCTTTGTTAACACCAGAGAACGTGGTAAATCTTGGGTTCAGATTCCAGGCAGACCCCTATTTTTTCTGGGACTTAATGTGAATTATTTGAGCACTCTTTGTTTCGATTGCCCATCTGCAAGACATGGGTAACCTTAGCTACCTCACAGAGAAGTTAATGGACATGCAGTGAAATGGCTGCAGGCGTTCAGGTAAGAGGTGAGTGAACATGCAAAGTACCAGGTGAAGTTGTAAACCATGACCAACAACTTTTGCCTTTTTTGCCCCCTGTTCTTTTCATGCTGAGCTGTGCTTTCTGGTCCTCTCCCGTGTACTAGCTTGGCAAGTATTGAATACTTTGTTGGGCTAAGTCATCTCTTTAAGCCAGTTAAAAACATATTTTTTTCCCCCATGGTCTGTTTCCTGTTGATTCAGCAAGTTAGTTGGCTTAGTGGGACCTCCTTCTTTTGGTAATGGTGAGCTATAACTTCATCAGAATTTTCTCTGGAATTAACTTTGAGTCATTTCAGTTTTCTGTGTCCCAAGGCATTTTTCCAGGACCATCTGAGCCAATGTACCAGAGCATCACTGTCAAGGGGTGGAGCTTAACCCTCCTATACCCTAACTCCTAGCCAGTCCCAGCTCTGCACATCTGTTGTTTGCCTCGTGCTAGGTCTGGCTCCTGTTGGGTGCTTCAGTTAGATAATTTAACAACTCAGTTATCTACAGAAACTAAACCAGGAAAGAAAAAGAACCAAAAGCAGATATTTCTCTGCTGAGTTGTAACTGACTCATACTGACACCAGAGCCACTGACCCAAGAGAGGGAGCAAGCCCATCTCCTTTCAGTAGGAGCGAGCTGTTAGGCATAGTTTTATGTGTCATCGTTTTGTGCTAGACTAACAGTTTACCATGGCTGATACTTGGAGATCCCTTCCCCCCGCCCCCCCCTCCAGCTATATGCCTCTGCTGTTCACCTCATTTGATTATATGGGAAGGAGATCCAATAAATAAAACATCGGAAAAATAAAAACTTTGCAGCAATAAGAGGTAGATATCTCCTTGCCAGGCTGATGAATTGGATCAGCTAGTTGTAAACAGATAAAAAAAAAGTTAGATGAATTGTAGCAGAGGAAGGGGCAAAAGAGAAAAAAGAGTGAGAGCAGAGCAGAAAAGCACTCCCCCAGTTCCCTGATGTCCCCTGGGGAGACCACACCAGTGATCCTATATGCCTTCTCCTCTTTCTTAACTCCTGAATATTAGTGATGTTCCCAGTTTTTTTGGAGAGGGACTCAAAGAATGGTTTAGGGCCGAGATCAAAGCATTCTGGAGATCCTGGAGATAACCTAGGGAATTTCTCTAATGACCTTTACCTGGACTCCTCATTAAGAGGCACTTTCCAGCCATCAGCGATGAGTAACTTCCCAGTCTTTACAGCCAGCCTAGGTCTTTCCTTCTCTAGAACAAATTATACCTCTCTGTGCTCAGCTGGACCTTATTTATGGGAAAGGACCTCACATTAGCCTTATCATTTGTAAAAACTTTGGAATGATGAATCAGAGCTCCAAAGCCATTGGCTGGAAGGAATTATTTAGGGGAGTGAATTTGAGAGTTAACCTATTCATAGAAATGTAGCAGATCACAGCTTAGAACTAATGTCTTCTCCGTCTCACCCCCCCAATATCTGCTTCCCTTTGAGACAGAAAATCAGAAAAACAATTATCTGCTTTGCTAATGACTAACCACTTGCCGCTTCTTAATGGTGCTCCTAACCTTGACTATTTTGGAACTTACTATCTGTGAGGGCCTGACTGGTGCCTGTGAGGGCCTGACTGGTATTTGTCAAGGACTAAAATACCAAATAAAGGAGGTGATAACGGGAACTGCACTGTTAGCCTTACCACAAAACTGGTTAGGACTCGTTAGGAACTGCTGAAATCAACAAGTAAGAAGAAAGCATGCGCAAATTACTGAAGTTCATCTAAAGGACAGAAAAGGAAGAAGAAGACAAGACCCCTGAAGAAGTAAACGACCACCAGAGACAGATCTGAGCCTGCGCAAGATGACATAAACATTTTAGAACTGCTGACACAGGCTTTTTGGACTAGCTCCACCCCATCTTATACATATGTATGTTTTGCATTGTGTAATCCCACGAATATGTATGTTCTGGTATAATAAATATCCAGCTGTTTGCTGGGAAGGTGTGTGTGTCTTTGGAGGAGTGATCCCCCACGCACCCAGCTCTGAATAAACATACCTGCTTTATAACTCTCTCCGAGTTGTAGAGTTTGATCCGTGTGTCACCTTAGCATAAATCTTCAAACTAACACTTTACTAACGAGAGCTAAACTTATATTTTTAAGGACATCAAAGATTCTCAACCCCATGTTCTTCAAGCAGCTGCTGTTTCTGGCATTGGGCTCACACAAGAAATCTATGGCTCTAGACTGGGATCTCCAGAGACTTACTACAGTGCACTGACCACAAGGCCTGTCTCTCCCTTGACAGAGTACTTGGTAGTTGATGTTTCTCTCTTGCTAAAAACCTCCTCTCTGAAAACAAATTGTGTTCCTACAGGATAATTTTCAGGGCCATGGGTTTTTGTTTGTTTGGTTGGTTGGTTGGGGTTTTGTTTTTACTAAAACTTTCACAGTTTTTAAAATTTTGCTTTGATCTTTGAAAGCTTAGAGGAAGTTTTTCAGCAGTGGGTAGAAAGAGAAATCCCAGGTGCCAGTGAATGATGGGGTTGTGGGTGAAGCATGGACACCCTGTTGTTTGCTTTGATGTCTTCAGGGTTTTTTTGTGTTTTTTTTTTTTCTTTTCCCTTTCCCATAACTTTGCAAACATTACTCTGTACTGCTCTTTGTAAGGAACCAGAATTTTCTTCCCACTGATACATTTTTCCAATTGAAATAGGACAGCCTGGAGAATCAGCCAGTAAGGAAGTCATTCTAGGAGCATGCTAGGAGCCTAAAACTCAGAAGTTCAGGTAAGCAACAAGGGAAAGCTTTTAATTTCCTCTACTAGACACATGCAAATGTGTACCTGGTACTGAGCCATTTTCATTGGTCCTGTGCAGACCTTACGTATTTACTCAAGAGTAAATTCAGAGGATCAGCAGCTAAATACACTTCTTTGTGGCTACGTCACCAGCCCTTTTTGAAAATGAGGCTGAAGCAAATGTATTAGGAAGGTCGGGAAATCTCTTTATTGAGCATGCAAAAATAATAGCAGCTTGCGTAAGTTTCCTTATTTAAAACCTAATTTTACCTTGACAAGTTAACTTTGTAGTATAGTTGTCTGTGTACCTTTGTAGTTAAATAATCGGTCTTTTTTAAGATTCGGCTTGTCACAGGTGTTTCAGGAAGGTGCTGGAATTCACTTTCCTGAGCACGGAAACATGTCAGCACCGTCTTTCCACACTGCTGCTGAGATTAGTGAGTTTATCATCTTCTTTTTTCATATCCACCCTCCTGATCTCACAGAAAGAGCTGTGACATATTATTCCTGCAGTGGCTTAAACTTCATAGGAACTCGTGCTTACTCTTTAAAATTGCAGATACTGTGAACTCTGAGATACAATCAAGGTTAATTTCAGTATCCTAATGCCTTGAAACTGATACTTATGGGTACAGAAATCTGTTAGCCTGGTCACAGCAGAGCATGAAGTCAACTATTAGTGTCACATGCAAGCTGGTCTTTGCATATGGACAGAATTGCATTAGGGGACAATTAAATGATATCGGTTTAGACCAGGGACTTTCCTAAGCAGATAGCCTTTAGAGCTATTGTGGTTTTTAAACATCAGGTTAATTGAGAACTGCTGTATATTTAATAGGGGGGCCTCTGGGATATGACTACAAGGACTCTTTGTTGTTCAGCAGTCCATTAGGCAGAAACTGCAATTCTGAAATGGTCATAAAAATCCCAGGAGGCACAATCATTAATGGGACACTAAGTTCCAATTAAGGGCATGGCCCAAAAGACCAAGGTGAAAAACATGGTCCTTAGCACCCGTCCCAGAGGATCTCTCTGATCCAGCTGCTTGATTTCAGCAGCAGAAACATAATTGCAAATAACAATATATTTACTCTGAAAAAAACATACTCCTTGTGGTCTGGAACATAAATAGGAAAACAAACTAAAACCAAAACCAAGGAGTCTTTCAAATTAAATTCACTGACTCCCCCAAAACAAGACTAGAAAGAAAAGATAGCTGCGTATCATAGCTGCAAGTCCTGATCCCTTTCAGCTTTCTAAGAGGAAGGATTTCGTAACACTTGCAGTCCAGCCCTTTAAACTTCATCTTATGTCTGTTTAATGTTAAATTGAGCATCTCCACAAGTTTATATTCAGAAACTACAAAGCCCTTTCCTCTGTGACCCTGTTTAAGTTTTGTTCCTGGTTTTTTGATTCTCTGACTTCCATGAGACACAGCTACCCAGTTTACTCAGTGTGCTAGTTACTTTCTGAATGAGTTACTGGGTCTTATGGCCTGCTTCTGGTCAAATACTGCAATTCTGCATCAGATAGACCCAGATTTTCTGGAATGCCGTAGGTATACATTTTCTGAGAACAGTGGGTCCTGAGAATCCAGCATGACTGGTGTCTTTTGGAAATTTTAACCTTGATAACTTCAAAGAGTCTTTGCAGTTTAGTTAGTAACTAAATCGTTTGTGGCTACATATGAATACCTTCCACTGTCTTAATCTGCTTATAATACAACTCTTTCCCTGAATGTGCCCAGAGACAGCCTAGTTGTTTTCCAGCTACGCAGACCATCCGAGTGGGATGTTAATTCATATGACACTATGGAATTCAGTTTAGTGAAGTACCAGAAAAAAGGAAATTAATTTCAATCCTTGACAAACTTGTCGATTTAGTTGTATGGATTTTTTGATACCTCTACAGCACATGGCAAAGTTCATACATTGTAAAATACATCATGATTATTGGCTCAGCCTGCTGGATGTAAGTAAGTGGACTGTTATTTTTTTCAATAAATTGACATTCTTTAAGTGTATGAAAATGCAAATTATGTAAGTGGCTTTTATTACTATTTTTAATACAATATCAATTTACCATCTTTGATGGTGATGCTCAATCAGGGAGTTATTTCCCAATGCCTAAAAGCCATCTGGTCTCAGAGCAACCTGAATACCAGTTTCTTGGGTTGGCAAAGTTTAGCAGAAGAAAAGCAGGTGAATCTGGCCGTTAGCAGGCCTTGGCTTTGAGCCCGGTGGCAGGAGCTGGTATTCTTTAGAGGCTCTGGGGCCCCTGAGATTGCTGTGATTGCTGGCCCCTGGGATGAGAGATGCTGCTAGACCAGTGGGTGTGGATCCCTTTCCAGTCGTCTCCCTCAGGTCTGTGGTGTCAAGCTGAACAACGACGAAGGGCCCTCTCTTCAAGAGCACAGATCAATCGCAGAATGCTCTGTCTCCACAGTGTTTTAGAAGTCAGCATCCAACACTGTATTTTGCTTTCGTCAGACTTCTGTGATGGAAAATCAAAAAGCAATTGTTGTTTTGCTGAGTCCAACTCTAGCAAAAATAAATTGAAGGTGTTCTGATTAAGTTTCTGATTTTGGTCTGTCTCTTCAGAGCAGATAGAATGGCAGAAAACCTACATTTGGCTTCTGCCTGTAAGTTTCCTGCTTTTTAAATGCAATACTCTCATATTCCCACCTGAGGTCATTAGCCACAAGGTAGGTTAAAAAAAAAGTTTGAAGGATGGATGTAGCTGCATACAAACCCCGGCAATCTGCACTCATGTTTATGCTGATGCTTCTGAAATTCATTGTGTTACTCTGTTAGATCTCAGGACTACAGAATGTAGTGCTTGTCTAAATTTTCAAATAGAATTTTTATACTGAGGAGTGCCTGTAATAGAGGGAGGGAAAGCATGTATTTCTGATGAAATGTGATTGCTTTGCATTTCAGCATATGAGACAGGTAGTAATATCCGAGTTTGGGGTTTGGTTTCTTTTCCTTTGAAGTGTCCCTAAACATTGTTTCAAGGTCAGTAAAATATACATGAACTTCTGAGACAACAGTAATATGGGGGGGAGGAGGGGGAAATAATTAAAAAACCCAAATCCTAAACACTTGAGGCTGAAAGATTTTTCCCAACATTAAATGTATTATAATGGAGCCAATATTCCCTATAGGAGAATGCATTCAGTTATTGATAAGAACTATTTCGTGAATTTTAGTCCTTCAGGCAGTTGCAGTTTTTCTACACACAGCAAAATGATTCAAAAACACCAAAATACACATTTCTGTGGAATTCAATTTTGCTCAAAATTTAAATTTGCCTACATTTGCCATGGAAACATTACAGCTTTTCCATTGAAAAAACTGATTTTTTTTAGTCAAAAATATCAGCAAAGAAATAAACTCTGACAGAATCCCTAAATTACAATCCACTTATCTCAGCTGAGATCATTTAGACCAGCTCTAGCAGTAGTAAGTCTTAAGCATGACAGCGGTGCTTCCTTTTTCTCCCAAAGAATTTACTGACTTCAAGGCTGGAATTTCAAAGCTGCTCTGTGTGATCAGCCAATGTTCGGTCCACCAATTCAGGGTGGAGTTGAACAGTTAGTTGCTCATTGGAGTCCTGTCCTAACAATTTCTTCATAACATTGAAGAAGACAAAATTAAAGCATATGAATTAGGGGAAGTTTGTACTTTATCCACAGCAAATATAAACAGAGAAACTGAGGCAGAAATGGGCAGTGACTTATTCCATCTTCTTGCACATGCTGAAGGTAAGATATCCCCTTTCATTCCTGGGCTTACGGTGTTTTTCCAAGATAATATGTGCAATGCTATATTTTATCCTTAATAAGGGAGAATATTTGCTGTCTCACTCCTGAGTAGGAGTGTTCAGATTTAGCTGTGACAGGAGTAGAGGCAGCAGTTTCTTTAGCTGCCACAGCTAAATTTGACAGGGATGGTGAATCAGAGCCCTGAGGTGATGTAATTTTCCAACAGGGAAGGACTGCTGGGGGTGGTCATTTCTTTGCCACGGCGTGAATTACTGCTTTTGTATGTTAATAGTTAGGTTGCCTACAATTAGTCAGTCCAAGGACATAATCTATTGACCCATATAGCAGACTGGGCTCCAGGTCATCAGATGTTACATCATTACAAGGCTCTAATTATCTCCCTCAGTTTTCCCTTCAGGACAATAGGGGTAGGGATACCTCTCAGGAACGTTGTGAGGATTAATTAACGTTTGCAAGGAGCCTTGAAGACAAAATGCTGGGCGAGTACATGGGGCCTGGATTGCTGGTGACTTTTAGAGCCTGACTCCCACTGAAGCAACTGCTGAGCACGTGTATGTCTCTGGGGCTCTCAGCATTACTATTAGTCACCAGCTAAGGATGGAAAAAAAAGAGAAGTGATTCAGTCTGCTCTTATGTCAGAGCTTCAGGTACGATGCAGCTTTCTGGAGTGGCAAAAAGACTAGCGCTTTGTTCCTTTTCTTCACGAACACTGGAGGGAGGAGGAGGAGGAGGAGAAGGACAGCCAGTTGGGTCCTCTTGTGTGACTGATGGTGGAAGACCAGGGCAGAGTTTGGCCTGTAAGATTCAGACACCACTTTTAAAATCTGCCCAGCAATTTCATTAGCTAGTCCTGGGGCCATTGTGCTGCAGTGGATACAAGCCTGGGAAGGCACCCTGGCAAGCTTTTCAGCTGAAGTCCTCGCTACTGCATTAGATGCTCATGCAGAGCCAGGGTGAATTTTGCTGACAGGATCAGGGCCACGACAGTTTAAAAACCCAAGAAACAAGAGTGTGCAGAAGGATACAATCAGCTATTCATGACTGAAATGTGCACATGTGAAGCCTTGCTCAGTAACTAAGGCATACTGAAAGTGAATGCCAGCTACTGCGTTCCGCCTTCCAGCTATTAAACATCACCACAAAACAGTCAGCAGAGCAATGTCATCTAGACCACTTTGACACAGTCGCATCGAACAATTAACAGGCAATGAAGGACTTCCTAAAAGCACATGTTCGACACCCTGCTTTGTCATGGGTTTTTGTACTGTTGCAGGGATTAAAAAAAATTAAATTAACTTTGTGCCAGTGCATATTATATGTGGACAAGGGACTAGATGAAATGATTAGAATAATAGCCTTAGAAAAGATCACATTTCCCTACTGTGCCAATCTATTTGACTGCATACGGCAACCCTTTTAGGCCACTATTCACAGTGAATTGTAACAACTTCCTGCGAAGATCTAAGTTCTGCATCTTTTGAATGGCAAATTATTAGAACTAGGTCAGGTCTAAGAAGAAATAACCATCTTTATTAACCAGAAATAACCAGCTTTATTAATGTGAACTACCCTAAAAGTGGTAGTTCACATTAATAAAGCTCTGCAAGCAAAATACAAATTCACCTGATCCTAGTTACCATCCCTCAACAAAGAAGAAATGCATCCTATATGATTGCTAAACATGATAGGTAAACTGCCACCTGGCCTCAGGGAATCTCTTGGGGATTTTCTGTGAGGCTCATCATTAGTTCTCTACTTTGAAATCAACTGAGCAATGGAAGGTACAAAATCTTGAACAAAAAACATTTAGCAATATTTACATATCAAGTTTGCTAAAGAGCATTTTGCAGAGGTGAGTAAGGAGTATCATGATAAGACTCAGAACAACTGAGGCAGCCAATAATATACAAAATGCGTAGCTATATTTTGCTAACAACCATCTTCCTTGTTTGACTAAAGTGTCCCTATAGCTCTCCAATGTGTTTTGTAATCTTAATACTAATATTTACTACATTTTAGATCAGAACTGTTTCATAGGGCAGGAGCTCTATGTAACATTCATGTCAGACTGTGGAGGCAAGTTGCCTATGGTCATCTTGTACTTACTACTTGCTTTATCACCCCCTTTGCCCCAGCAAATCTTTTCCTTATGTTCCTTTTCATTTGAACTCCCTGTACGTGTGTGTCTTTGTTGTGGATTTTGTGGCATTTTATTTCTGCTGTACAATGTTTGTGAGTGCCTTGATTTGTTAAAACAGAACGAGTTTTTCAAAGGAACCCAAGAAAAATGATAACTTTGGTTGTAGTTTTGTAGGATTAAGTGCCTAGCTCTCTTAGACTTCTTTGAAAATCTTGGCCGACATAAAAACTAAGATCATGTGATCTCTTTCGACTCAGATGACTGTGACAGGCCACGTGTCATAAACTGACTCCTAGTTAGAATAACGTTTGCTGGAACTATTGCTCACTATTAACTATCCATGTGGTTTGTTGGAAGCTCACAGTAGCTTCCTTTAGAAAGTTAAGATAAAACACAGGGTAAATGCACTGTGTGCTTTGGGGAGGAATTATCATGTCATATTCTAAGACTTATCAAGCTAACCACTTTTATAAGGCTGCCTATTTCTCCAAGCTGTATGCTCAGACTCTTTCGCCAAAACATATAAAGCTTGGTTTTAGGGAAGTGTTTTTCTTGTGTGTGTGGTTTTTTTTTTTTTTAAAGAAATCAATTTACACTAAATATCAACTGAAACCAGCAGAATGGTTAGAAAATACTGGTATATTTGTATAGAATTTCCAGCCAAGCAGAACATCGAGATTGTACTTGGGTGCAGTAAATACACACACATTCACAGGCACACACACCAAAAATGATTTTTGTTTCAAAATAATCTTCATTACATGAGGATTATCATAATTGTCATTTCAATTGACTGATTTTAGTCTTTAAAAGAGGGTATAATAGCATTCACTGTCTGAGACTGAATTACTGTCATTTTGTTAAAGGTGCACTTTATCACTTAGCTTTTCTGCATTATAAATGCTCATAGACGCACACTGCTTTCTGCTGCTACAAACCCTTCAAAACATAATATGACAAAGTTTTGTATCCAGACACTTTGTTACTAAAACTTCAGAACAGAGGAGTACCAAAGGCAATCTGCCATTGCTAGTACAACCACATTACCAAAAGATAGAGGGTATCTTAGCAATAGCAAGTTTCTGAATTCCTGCAGAAGAATGCAAACTGTTTATTGAGATAAAAAGGTATTTTGTGTATCTTTTGCCAGGAGGGAAGACGCAGAGTTGCTCTTCTGCTCAGAGCAAACTTATAAAAATATGAGCAGATCAAGCAAATATCAGCCCAAATGAGAGAAATAGCCATGCCGTACTATCCCAGACTTGTCAAACTTTTCCCGGTGATGTTTAGATGAAAATCCAGACATTGCCATGATATTAATCTGCCAGTGTATAAATGACATTTATCACTTCTGCAATCTCTTTTGATCTGGTATCTTAAGACTCTTCATATGTAAAAGTTCTCAACACATTGCCCTGTCATCTTAATACATTTGGGACATCTTTTTCTTCTGCAGGCACAGAAGAACCAAGTCTGGATATGTCACTACGGCACAACGCTTGGGCAGAGCTCTGTTGAAGTAAATGTCACTACGCCTGGAGTAAGAGGCTATAGAGAGGCATAAAGGTATAAACATCAGATCTAGAGAGATCAAGGACAAGAATTTGCCTGAGGAGCAAACCTTTTTCTTTAGGGGAAGAAGGGAGCCTCAATTCTGAGATACTCAAAAAGGGACAATTTAAAGAATCTGGTTTTCAGAGGCTGTGGTCAGCACACAAAGGGCTAATTATAAAGTGTTACTTGGACAATTAAGTCCCCAAAAATACTTTTAAAAGCTTGAGCTAAGTGCCAGAGCACTAAAAATCCTTGTGAGTTTTCTTGTAAGGGGCAGCACTTCAGCAGTTCCTCTGACCTCTCCTGGACTATACAACTTTCAAAGGTGAACCAGAGGACATCTGCTTTTGGTGCTCTGCTTGCCATTATTGAGGCACCTGAGCTGCGGGAAATAGATGTCTGTCTCTTGAAAATGAGTATTGGAGGAGGTTTGAATCTTGTCACCCTAGTCACTTCTGAACATTTCAGCCTACGTTCTCCCACCTCTTTATGGGAGTTTTTCCTGTTGTAACGTTTTCTTCCTCCTTCACAGGGATTATTAACAGATTTTTCTAAAATGCCCAAAGCGGCATACTTAGGTCAGAAAACAGAAGCTACTGTGTTTTTGTCTGCCAGCTTCCTCCCTTATTTGTCATATAACATTTCCCTTACGTATCCCCAGGTTATGCACAGGTCTAGTTCCATCATTGCTTTGTGGGGCAATGAGTAGGTTCTTTCCCAGAAACAGATTTACAGTACAAAGGTTTGAGAGAGAGAGATATTCCATTATTTCACTTCTTTATTTTAATCAAAGGACCTTATATAGAAAGAATTCATGGGCATTTAGAAATACCTATGTCTATTTTTTTTTTTAATGTTCAATAATGGGACTATAAAAAAATCAACAAAAAAGTTAATAGCCTATCTGTATGGAAGACACTTAGGGAAATAATACTGGAATGGACTGAGGTGTTAGGTGGATAGGTAGGTATTTTCCTTTAAATTATATGAACGAAATGCAGAAAAAAAAAAGATATTTTCCTTACTTTGTCAAGGTTTTTTTTCTGTATGCCACATTTAGCTCAGCTAACCTTGTGGCTAAGTGAACATGGCATGGTTAGGAGTTTAAATGCAGTCAGAGAAGTGTTCAGGCATTGGCACACTGAACCAGACTATGTTGCCTGAACCTGAAAAATTAGGATGGAAACCTTGCAAAAGGCTTTTCACAGTGAGGGATGATGCTGCCAGCCCTTTGTAGACATTTAACACAACTTTTTCACAATCTTTAAAGTTTTTGTTTCTTTTTTTGGGGGGGGGATGGGGTGGGGTGGTGGGTGGGTGTGGGGTGTGTGCCATTCCAGGAAATCACAGTTGTAGGATAGGCAGGTAAGGGCAAACCTCAGCTTTGATAAGACTTCTGAGACTTCAGAAGGCTACTTGAATCAAATGAAGTTACAGGATTTGCAGGGGGAATTTTCCTTTTATCTAAATCTGATCCTCTACCAAACTACCAATTTTTTTTACAATAAATGAAGCTTGCTTTCGAGAGGAAGAAGCAGCCATTCTTGATTCTGTTTTTTGGAAGTTACCTACTTCTCTAACACTGGAACTGACCCTCAAATTTTCTGTATTTAGCTAGGGAAAATTCACTTAATCTTCAATGACTAATGAGCTGGGACTTTTACTCTAAATGTAGTTCTCAGTTTAGTAGGAAAAGTATGGGAATGCAAAAGCACATCTGGTAATTGGAAAGATGAAAAAGGTAATAATAAAGTGCTCATTTTCAGGCAACAATGATGAAGATAATGGATGATAGCCAAGCAGGCCATATGCACTTGGCTAACAGAATTAATCATGGACTATGCAATGCAAAACAAGAAAGACAAGTACAATAAAACATTTAAAGACAAGAATGGATTTTAATTTTAGGAGCAGTATAAAACAATATGATAATAATGATAGCCAAGTTAGCCCTGTGATTGTACAATCCAAACAGGACACAAATTAAAGCTATAAATAATATTTAATCTGCAAGACCAATATATGTTAAAAAGTAATAATGACTAAAAATTATTAGAATTAATCAAATGAGGAGTGCTGTGTTGAGTATAAAGCAATCTTGAAACTGTCAGATATGAAGTCAGGGTTGGAAATGGAAAACGAATATTAGAAGTTTCTAACATGCTTTAACAAAGACTGTCTGAAAATGCGAGCTAGTACTTAGATTTCAATTAATAAAGGAAGACTTATTATTAGAGCCTTGTGATTAGCAGTGTAAAATTCTCATAAAGCAATTTTGTAAATATCCCATCTTGAAGCCATTTTGCAGCATCATCTGTCACTAAGCCTCCAGCTACGGCACCTAAGGGATCATGTTTTCTGTCGCTTGCTGTTACATTTTTCTGTTACATTTCTATATACTTGTATTTTAAATCATCCAAACAGTTTGTGTGTAACAAGCCCTCACCCAAGTACAGGCACTGTCTGTTCAGGAATTTCAGGGGAATCTTCAAGGTTTTCTGCTGGGCCAGGAGAGACCCTAATGAGAGGTGGCTGAGCACCTTCTCCTCCCCTTGAATCACAGTATCCTTTGGCCTTTACTGAGCAGAAACAGTAATCGTGCTGATACTAATAAAAAGTACAACAGAATAACAAGTGCTCTCTGTTTGTAACACTAAAATGAGAGACTGCTGCATGGCTTTTTGAATTGCATGGCAAGGTTTCTTACATCTGTAATACAAGGTGCAAAAAAACCTTATGATCACAAATGAGTGAGTGACTATTAATTTGAACAATATCAGGTATGATTATGGCTCTGATCTAAGCAGTCAGATGCATTTAAAAAGGAGAATGAGTACCTAAATGCAGGAACAAAGAAAGCACAAGAAACTTGGAAGTTGGGAGTAATTACTGATTTGAATAAAAATAATAACAAAAAAGTAATAACCACAAACAATGAAAGGGGAGGTTGACAGTCAAGTTACATCAATGTGTTTGCATGACAGGGTAACACCATTTCAGATGTAAAAAGAAGGAGGGAACACAAATACTTCTAGAAATATTGTTTCTGTCTCTACAAACAGAATAATACTGTACTTAATACAATGGTGGAACTTGACAGTACAAAAGGTATTTCTTGGGGCTTTTTATTTGTTTCCAATGCTTTGTCTAATCATATTGTACATGCATATCTCTAAGACCTAAAATTTTAAACAACCCAAGTTTTGGAAACACAAAGGATCATGCTAAACACAAGTGAGTTCTTACTTTTAACCTGAAGAATCTTAATCTGAAGATTTATGTTTGGTGGTAGCACATTTTTTTAAGGTCAGGTTTGTGTTATAGGTATGTGTGTGCATGTTTATGCAAGTTTGTGATTATTCAACTGGTCAAATTGCTTTTTGCATCCCTGACTATCGCCTTTGCTTGATGTGGACTCTCTGGATTATGGTGAGGGCAAAGATGATCAGCTGGAGACAGCTCATAGTTGAACTTGGGCAGGAAGCCAACCACGTTGTCAGCAGATGTTTTGTGGTATGTGGGTCACTAGGAATAATCTAAGTCTTATTTTTTTCCCCTTTTCAGCACTGTGAAGACCCTCAAGCTGACAACTAGAAGCACAGCTCGTCTACCCCAAAACTATTTGTTATTTAAATACAGTAAATTGTTAGTCTCCTTTGGGATTTCTGTAGCAAGCTGAACAACTGTTGTGTCAGAAAGGTGCACATGGTATGTGTGCTGCTCTGTCACGGTAGCACACTGACCTGGATTGAAAACATTTATGTTTCTTTGAGAGGCTTGGAGTTGCATAAACCCAAGTGGTAACATGGTCATATGGACCTGAAATCTTTGCTGACCGTCTTTTGATCTCAGTCTCTTCTACTGGAAAGTAATTCATCTGACCTGTCAGCCAGGTGCTGTTGCAACAGCTTGTAAACATGACACGAGCATTTTGATAAGCCCTTTTCTATCTTCCATGCCAACCCTCCCTTAGGCACCCATTTCTATCAGGAACATACATACATACATTCATATATATGTTTATATGAATATACACACATACATATATATTTGTAGTTCTTTTTCTGGGTGTGTTGCCTGGATGTGGTCATTACGGGAAAGAGGAGGGAGTTCTCTTTGCAACTAGTGTCCCAGGCCTTTGCAGAGCTATGCTTATATGCTGATTCCAGTTTACCAAGAGCAAAGACTGGTTGTGAAAAATCTAAACCAAGCAGTCTTTGGCCACAGATAATAATTATTTCCATCTTGCGCACTCGGATCTGTGCCCCTTTTTTGGACTGATGCCTGGGACAGAGTCAGCCTGAGGCTCAAGCCTCTAATAAAGGGCCAAAATACTGTTGTGACAGTGACTTTGAGTGAATTACTGAAGCCTTTCCTGATGTCATTTTCTGTTGTGCAAAATTTGGCTAAAAGTAATAAGCAATGGCAAATGCGAAGTATTATTAGGCCTAGGTGGAGTCTGAACTAGGATTTATTGTGTTCCTTGTCATAGTAGCTCTTGGCCAACCTATCCTCTGCACTCCAGCTGCATTCTCCTGCAGCTGCTGGATGAACTGTGCAGTAAGGGAGATTTTCACATTGTCACAAGTGCTTCACTATGTGCAAATTGTTTTTCTTTCCTGCAGCTGTTTCCTAACTCCTTGGACAGGTAAATTGGCTCTCCCAACATGCTCAGTAGTTTTTGTGGGGGTTTTCCCAGCTCTTTGCTAAGATAAAAAGAAATTTAATTTCAAACCTCATCTTTTTATTCTGTTATAAATGATTAAATGCATGCGCATGAAGGAGGCGGAGGAAAGACTCAGTGATTTGTACTGAAGTGTTCTTGTAAAACAAGAAACCTGTCTTGAAGGAAATTGTTTTTCTTGGAGATTTTTTCACAAGCTCTTTCCATACAGGATCATCCCTCCTGAGGTTTCATCACCATAAAATGTTTAGACTGACACTGTGGCCATTAGCTGAGAAACAAGTTTTAGTGTCAACAAGTGCATGATCCTGCCTATCCCACGCTCTGAAATAGAGGGAGACGGCAGCTGCTTCAGTAGCATCGTACCATCGGGTTATGGGATGTGGGGAGCCACCCCAGCAGGCGCATGACTCAGCCTGGGGTGGTAAAAGTCGCTAAGGGGGCTGTGACACCAGTACATGTTACTGGTGAACACTTTGTATGAAATTTGCCTTGGCAATAGCAGGACTGGAAAATGAAACTCCCCCATCCCTAGGAGGAAAAGGAAAGTTTCTATCGGTAAGAACTTTAGCAGCCGTCCTGCTCACTGAGCAGCATGGAGGTAGGCAAGTATGTCAGACAGAATTACTACTCCTTTTATAATAACCCCCTTTTTTCCAGACAACCAGTGAAGTGAATTATCAGCCTGCTAAGCCAGACGTAACGTGCTCCGACCTAGGCAATGCTTTGCTTTCTGCGTCCCCTACAGCTCTGTTGTGCCAGGGAGAAGCTGCTGGAGAAGAGTCCGCAGCACGCCATGCCGATGTGCCCGTCACCTCTGCAGGCAGAGGCTGGGAAAGGCGACAGAAGGGATATGTGGGGGAAATGCACTTACCTTGGCCATGGTAATGTGAAGGGTGAGAGGAGGGTGGAAGATCTTGGAAGCCCCTTTTTGTACTCTCCATTCGCTCCCCTTTTCTCACTCTGAAGAATCATTCCTCCCCAGGCAAGCTCCTCCTCCTGCTGATGAAAAGAATGAAGCCCGGCGGTCAGGAGGGATGTCCTTTCTGTCAGTTATAAGGCAGATGTCACCCCATCGTTCCCCTTTCTGAGTGTAATGCAGGCTGTGAGAGTGAAATTTCAAACGTTACGGTACTGTAGCCGCTCTCTGTGTGTAAAGAAATTGGAGGATTAAGAGTGAGAGTGACTGAGTGGTAGACCCTTCTATAAAAATGACTGATGCCCTGGTTTAAAAGGTGACAATTTGCCTATGCAGTGAAATGATTCTGTCAAGGCATCAGGAAATTTGGGGACTTGAATGCAGAGAAGAAAGCATTTGAAAACACAGTCTGCCTTGAGCTTCTGAAGTAGCCTCCAAGCTCCAGAACTGATGTTTTGTAATTTTGCCTTATCATCTGCTTGGGTTTATCATGGTGGTAATAGGGATAATGACAGAGAGTCAGTCATTTCCACTTAGATGCCAGTTTTTAAGTAATAATAAGCTCACAGCGGGTTCGATTTGGTCTGTGCTGAGAGTACCTGGGGTTATTTTCCCTTTGCTTTCTCATGGTAAATTATCTCAGCCCACCAGGGCCAAGCTGATTTTCTAGCTGTAAAAACAGAGAAGACGAACATGTAGCACCGCGCCGCGCTCTACACTTAGCTGCTTCCTCCTTTGTTGTTTTCTTTATGTTATTTAGGAAAAGAAAATTCTCCCAGCCACCCATTATGGTTCGAATCCAGGTCATAAAAAAAATGTAAACTAATAGTGGACTGTCTCCCCTAACCCTCTCACCCCATGCATCTCTCCTCTGTGTTGCAATCCCTAATGGGAACATTTAAAACCAGTGCTTATGATAATGCCCTTGTTCCCATGGACACCACAGCGCTGCAGAACCAAGATTAATGGAGGACCATTGAGACTGGTCCTAAAAGATTGTCCCTCTTGTGTATTATGGTCTGTCATGCTGCATCCATTAGCAGAGGAGCGGAGGGTCCTCATCGTGTTGGTATCACTGGGACCAAATCGAGCTACTGCAAGATGGCATTTCCATAGCACATCAACAGATCATTTCACCACTGCTTAAGGCATCGTAAATTGGACTTATAGCTCAGCTGCTGGCATAAATAAGTCCCTTTGATAGTTAGTGGAAGACGTTATGACACTCCAGGGTACAGGAGGGGACATTGGCACTGTCATTTTTTTTCTCCAGCCCTGGCACCCTGGTGCCTCTGATCTTTCTGAAGATTCAGGGCACGCGCTCTTCATTACAGTTTGGGCACCAGGGACTTGTTTTTTTTGCAAGATTAATGAGCGCCACGGAAATTCTCCAGCGCATCTCGATAATTAAGTCTTTGTTTATCAAAAAACAAGTTATATTAGGAGCAGAAAATTCGCAGTAATTATTCATAATTCTAACAATTCAAGTATAGCTACCTCATTTGCCTGGGTAATTCTGCTTTTTAATTTCTTGCATACATTTGCATATTAATTTTGCCCGTCGGCTGCAGCAGGCTTTGACAGTTTGTTACTATGTGATGGTTTTCACAGGGGTGCGACTCAGTTGGGTGGCATTTCGACTGGGTGCAATGATAAATTATGAATTTTCTAATTTGCTGCATAATGAAGTAACCCCTTCCAACCCAATTAAAAAAAAAAACAAAAATCCAAAGATGGTGTCTTTTAAATAATATTTCCCAGGTATTTCATCTCTCTGTTTTTGTTGTTGTTGTTTTGCAAGCATTTTTTTTTCACTTAAAAAGCAGATGACTGCATTTGCAGCCTTTCAGAATGACTGTGCCTTTCCATACATCAAACATGATTCATGATTCATGTATCCCCAGACTATATTCATGCTGTAAATTGGCCACTCCTCAACCCTCAGGGCAATCACGGATGATAGCAAAGAAGTCCTAGTTTCTTCTCTGATGTCCAATTTGGGCTGTAGTGATCTGTGTGTATGAGTCTGTCTGTCTGTGTGTCGGGAAGCAGGGATTTCAAATGAGGGAAATAAATGATGTGTGTTTGTTTTACATACTTACTCGAGAGGCTGTACTGTTGTAAATTAACAGCTAAACTACTGTGTGGGTTTCCTTCTAATTTCTTAAAATGGTTGTAGAAATAAATATATATGTATTTATTACTTCAGCATTGTAAAAAAGGATCTGTGGAGACTTAATTTGTGGGTGAGAGATAAGGGATTTTAGTTCAGTGTTGGTAAGTGTGTTCAGTACATTTGGTAATTTTATGCTCATAATGCAGCACTTAGAAAGCACAAGTATTGCTGGGTAAAATTTGTGGTGTTTCATTATACAACTGCAGACGGGCAAAACAGTTTAGAAATACTGTAGGCCTGATGCCATCCCGACTTCAAAGAATCTGAAATAACCCAGCCAATCTGTTTAGCGTGATGCAAATACTGTAATTATACAATTATGCTGCATTTTTAATACAGAACAATTCCTATACATTTTGTTGTCTCTTAAAATTCTGCATTATTAAGAAACCAAGCCATGATTTTATCGGAGGCTACACCACAGCCACATGGCAGTAGATCATGGAGGATTTTGACATTAATACCCCACAATCAAGCAGCAGAGAGCACACAGCACTAATGCAGACGAACCACAAAGTGCAGATTACATAACATTAATTCTGCACATCCCCATAAGGCGAGCGAGGAGCCCTCCACGCTACCCTCGCCCAGCCTGGCAACGCACCACACAAAGCCCCGACACCACCTTACACGAATACAGCAGAACCGCAAAGTGCCCAACGCTGCCGTTCAGCGCTGTCAACGTTATTATAATACACAGCACACAGTGTAAGCCTGGCACAACCGGGCAACGTGGAGCGCAGTGATATTATAGCATAATCACACGGCTAAATTCATGCCTACAGTACGGAGGAAGCAGCAGTACTACTGAGCACAATACAGCATTGTCATAACATATATTAAAGCCGCTCAGCACAGCCACAAAGCGTGGTGGCATGTTGCATGTTTATACATAAAAGTAGAAGCAGGCTGTACTCGGCTGCACGAGTGGTGCGGTGCTGGCGCCGCTCGGCACGGCTGTACGCCCACCCCAGACCAGAGGTGAGCCCTACAGCCAAGCAACCACAGTGAAATGCAGGCAACAGCACCGATACACAGCTTGCACTCCTCTGGTATGAAACATGGACCCACAGCACAAGTCCATAATAAACCCCAAATAAATGCCTGACATATGCACTCATTACTGCACAATTCAATTGTGCTGAGTGATACTACAGCACAGTTGCAAAACACTTTGCCTCATAGTGGCATAAAAGAAATAAAACTTATCTCAAATGTACCACAGTAACCTAAAAGAGAACACCTTGTTACTGCTTTATATTAATTACGAGAAAACCTCCCTACATGATATTTTACTAGTGGCAAAGGCAGCTTTGTCAAGATCAGGCTTTCCATAGGAATGTCTTGGTTTAATGACATTTTGACAGAAGGGGGGGAGGTTCTTTGTGGTTTCTTAAATGTTAACTAATCCATTTAGACTTCTTTCATTTTTGCATACCTTCTTTGCTTTGAATTTTTGTATGATTAAGAAGTTTTTTAATACATCAGAATTGTCCAAGTCAATGTTATTTAAACAATCAAGTCAATGTTATTTTAACAATGATGGTTAACCTTAAATTTCCCCCCTAATTTAACTTTGTGGCGAATGCAGTTGTTTGATTCTGAATAGGAACAATTCTTTTACGAATACTTTTTTTAATATGCAAAAGAGAAAGTCCCGTCTCTGTCTTTTTATGAAGGCGAGTACAAAACCCTGCAAGTGCCTAGGTGATGCTACCAGTAATCCAAAAAAGTCATAAAGTTCCTCAGCACCACAATTAGTGCAACAAGGACAGGACACCTAATGTTTAGCTGCTGTGATGTTACTGGGATGACATGGCAAGCACAAGCTCCCCCCCAACTCTTTGGCTGGGAAATGTCAGTCTGGCGGGTGTCTGTAGCTTGGGCTGCCCCACAGAAAAGCGTGGTCGTGCCCCACAGTGTGAGCCTAACATGGTGCAGCACTGGGGAGAGATGAAGTGAACCCGTATGTTGCTGTCACGCAGCGTCACGGTGCACTGTCACAGTCTTGTTTTCTGGTGTCTGCTCGACAAAACAGAACTATGTAAAAGGAAGCAACTGATCACTAAGTGTACGCTAATAACATAAGGCTTTGACTGAAAATATCGATATATCCCAGTAAAGTGCACAGTTGGTACATGGCAATTAATATTTATCTAATCTGGTTCTTAATAGGGCTTTCTATAATGCCCACTGCTGTATCATCTATGCTGTGATCAAATGCAGCAGACGTACATAGTGAGGCATCTTCCTAGACTTCAGTCTCTTCCCTTCCCTCATTCTCCTTCACTTTGTTATTTATTATTATTCAAATTTATACATCACTAAACAAAAGAGCACTCATCCCAAGCCACTGATAAACTCTTAAAAATACATCTCATAAAATGAGCAGACTCCATAATTATCCATGGATAAAAATGCAACAGCAACCATGTGACTACACTACATTTAATCAAAATCACTAACAAATCACCACCAGAGTTCCTTCTAACCATATCTTTGCTCGTCTTTTGCCAATGAGCTATACAGAAAAGACTGGTTTTGCATTGACACCTGAAGGCTGTTTTGAACCAAAAATCGAGTGTATTTGAAGGTGCAGATCCTATCTGGGAAACGCCCTTTCCCTTTTAATACTTGTACTGATTTCTCAGGGAAACAGTTGCAATAGCACATGTCTATTGAACTAGTGCATATATCAGTTCGGGTGTAACGCTGCAGTATGGCAACGCTACTGGGTGAGCATGGGTGACTCAGGAAAAATAACCAAAATTTAAAAGGTTTTAATTCTTGAGTGAACACATAGCCTTAGAAGCAATGGCCATTTAAGATAAGAGAGCAATTTAAAGCCAGCCTCATTCACCTTCCTCAGTTGAATCTTTCTGACTGAGCCGTGTATCTGTCCTGTTTCGCAGGGTGGAAGTAACGAACTTCCACTGTTAATTGCAGTGCTTTGTTGTTTCAACAGCTGCAGAAGAAGTTAACTCAGGGCTTTCTGCGGAGGGAGACTTGGAAAAGCCTGGGACATTCTGGTCTTGAGAGGGGGTTATGGTTTATTCTCTCTTGAGTATCTTCAGAAGAGAGCAGTGGACTGGCAAGAAGAGGTTTCTGTGTGCTTGTGGTGGAGGAGGAGGAATGGGAGGACTAAAGAGTACGAAGAGGCTTTTGAGGCATGAAGCTTGCTGGAATGGTTCTGGAGGACTTTGTAGGATAGGGAATGCCGAAGTTGGGATAGTCTTACACGTACCACCTTTTGGGAGTGGTCCATGTAGGGGATTATCCTCAGAGCAAGGCCATGGTTGCTTCCTGGAAAGTGAGCTGGGGGTCTAAACCAAAACCCAACGGTGAGATAAACATCAAGCAGTGTGGACTATCAGGGATCCAGCGCCAAGGGCACACCCTGGCCTGCTTTTCTTTAGCTATGTAGAGGTACCCAAATTGCCTTAATCCTTTGCTGATTTCATGAATTACTTTTCCTCCTCTTGTGGAGAAGGGTTAGCAGGTTTGACATTCACTTGAACTCGTTCCCTACTATTTCCTGACCTGAAATATGTTTTCAAAATTGTCTGTGAGGTGAGCCTAGTTTAGGAACTTAACTCTGTAGACCACTCTTTCATGGACCATTTCCTTTCCCAACACCTTAAGCCTCTGTGTTTGACTATTACAAATGCTTCACAGTGTGGCTTACTGTAGGTGTTCCAAATAAGCCAGCCTTTTTGTAAGAAGTTAAATACATTATATTCCCTTTATATATTCCCTTTATTTGAGAGGTGAGATTGTTCTGCTAGTGTTTCTTCCTTCAAGATTTTGTACTGCAGTTCAGAAGTGCACTACTTTTGAGGGGTTCATACTAGAGTGAAGACAAACCCTGGGGCACCAGGGCAGCTGGCTTGTGGGCCTTGAGAAAGGGCCTCTGTGTATCCTTTCATGCAACTCATCTGCTACTCATCTACTAGGTTTTCTTAATAGTGGTGAATATTTTGCCTGGAAAAAAAATATCTGTGCACCATTCCTGTATAAAAAGATTTGAAATTATTTCCCCCTTAAAACTGACTCTGACTCCAGAATTGTTAATAAAAAAGATCAGCAGGATGTGTAACCCATCCGTTGTCTTCCTTATATTGCTCCTGTGTTCACCTGCAGAGGTGTGCATATAAAAATTGCTCCCCTACTACAACCAGCTAGAGAAACTTGTCCCTACAATATGAAAAGTAAAAGATCATGTACTTAGTACTGCAGGATATGGAAATAAACTACTGAAAACTTGATGAGTAAATACACTTCTCTAACTATAACAATACTCCTTCTTTAGGATGATTTTAAAACTATTTTACAATTACTAATTAATTACTTAATTTAGATTTTAAAAGCTCCTTCTCAAATGGAAATGTGGATGAGGGGAAATACAAGATTTTTCATTGCTGTAGAAAATTTCAATTTATTATAGCCTTCCTAAAGTCAGAATACTCACAAGCCAGTGACATTTCAGAGAGTCTTTGCCCATAGAAACAAAACTTTGCACATTATTCCCCAGGTATGGCTATGTCTTTAAAGCTTCAGCCTGGAGGAAATGCGTGTTACTTTCTCTTGTGTATGCGACTACTGCTCACTGGTTTTACTTGCTATTCTTCTAGCTATATTAGGTGCACAGCTCCCCTGCAGGGTGAGTACACAAATAATTTCCCTCCTTCTGTAGCAGTAGGTAAACATGGGCAAAGGTCAGTGACGTTTTGTGTCCAAATACACATGGTAGACTGTGAAAGCACTTCAGGTTGATTCCAGGACTCCTTATTCCCTTTTCAGCAGTGACCATCAGATATTACATGCCAGCAAATGGATATGCAGAGTCTCCTGAGAGATGATTCTCTAGGGCTTCAGTAATTAGATAAATTAGTTTGCTCAAAACACAGAAGTAACCTTAACTGTGAAACCTTGAGTGTTCTTTTTTAAAAAAGTGCCTTTTTATCTGTGGTTTAGAGTACATAAAGGACAAAGGAAAACACCTCTGAAAAATGCCTACCAAGACTGTAAAGTGACAGCTGAAGGTGAACCGGAGAAGAATGCTGAGCCCAGCCAGCTGGGCTTGGACGCAACATCTGCAATGGGGTTTCCCTCCGCTGTCTTCTGCTGCCTACATCAGTGGTGGCCAACTGTTGGGTCTGGAGCTGTACCCACCTTGCGAACAACAGGTTATAACTTGTGTAAGGTAGGCTACCCTTTTTTAAGTGGACTTGGATAAGTTTCCCAGGCTTAGCTTTGGAAATGCTGACTACTACTTTTTGCTGCTGCGCGTTTATGCTGCTAGGTGTACCAGTCATCTCCATTAAATGTTAGTATTCCCTAAAAACCATGTCTCAGAATTATTCAAATAAAAAGGATTTCAACTAGTTACAAATTTGTGGTAAGGTGTAATTGGCAAATCAGACTGGGATGATCTCTTTCCTCATTTTGGTGCAAATAGTTTTAATTTATTTTTTTGCTTTCCAAATTAATCACGTGTATTTTGAAAAACCTAAAAAAGGAAAAATCTGGATTTAAATAGCTAAAAGAAACCATTTAGTTGAAAAAACATTTGCCGTAAGAGTGTTTTAACAGAATAAAACCTTCCACCACATTTATTAACAAAACAATATTTGTAAATCATCTTCAGTGTGACAACAATAGCTGTATGTTAATCATTATTAATAATAAAATATCAGTGAAGGGACTGAAAACTTTTTTAAAATGACTGTGTGAAAAATATGCAAGACAGCAAGTTCAGAACCTAAAGCTATAAATACACAAGGGAATAGTTATTTAACATGTGCTGTAATTTGCACTATTTAAATCTAATATTAGAGCTGCGGCTTTTTTATGTCAAATCTAGAATGCTTCAGCAATGTTAGATAAAAATGGTCATTTCTACATTTGCTAAAATAGATTGTGCTGTATTTTATGAGTGCCATGTAGATTTAATCCATGTTAACTGAGATCTTTCTCATTATCTGAATAGGACATAGAAAAAAATGCTTTAATTTTCTTACATTCAGTAAAGACAAACTATATTTAAATTTCTGTAATGATCTGTGAGGACTGGCAACACACAGTAAAGTTTGTCAAAAGGATGATGTGTATTGACTTAATTCCCCTGGTTAATGGGTTCAGTCCAGTTTATCTTTTTGTGACATGGGAGGAAAAATTCAATATATAATTTTGTGTCATTTAGGGGAACCATGAATCAAGGGAGGGAAAGGGAGAAAAATAATAACTGTTCAAATAATTTTAGCCTGAGAAGCAAATAGATTTGACTGCAGTGCCCAACCCCCCTAACTGTATTTGTGTACACTGGTTCAGAGTTTAAGATTCAGATAACACTCAGTATTCAAATTTGTCGTAAGCCATATGTGCAGGTGAGAAATTGCAATGTTTTGAACTGTTTAAAATTCATTTTATTTGAAACGGTGCTTCAAAACCGGAACGGTCCTGCTAACATTCTGAACGTCACTTGGCTCTTTAATAATACCACTCGAGATATTTTGAGCAGAGCTAATTTTAAAGTACAGGTAGTTAGCTAGAGTTTAGACCCCTTACCAACTAAGCAAGTTGCGTCACGTTTACATCAAACTTGATTATGCTATTTGCTTTTAGTAGGATATCGTGTGCATACCTTTGCTTTATTTTATTTTTTTTATAATTAGGATGGCATGCACAGCACTCAAAAGGAGAAAAGAAGGCAACATTTTAAGTGGGTGCTTCTGTAACAGTGCTTTGGTAGGGTGATCAGGTTTTACTGATGTATTAGTGTATAAAAAGAAGTGAGTACAGGCTAGGAACGGACAATACTATTATGCCATTTTTATATAAGATATAAACCTAAGCCCATATATTGGCACCCTGGGGCTTGCTTATTTCACTGTCTCATATTCTTGATGGCCAATTCTGGAGGCAGTTGTGAACCAAGCAGGTTTCGTGCTGAGGTTAAGGCTCAATAGGAAGCAGGGCTGCTGGGGTCTAGACGATCGCCATCCTGTCTTAACTTCAGTGTGTTATCATCTTCTTTTCCCACCCAGCTTGCTAAAAGTTTTACAAGCGTATTGTTTCCTAGGCACCAATGATGTATTTTTGAATAACCTTTAATTTAGCACCCTGTCTTTATCAGCCCACAGTGCTTTTTGTTCTCCACAAAAGCAAACTAGTGTTACTTGTTCACTAACCCCAAAGCGGTGGCAATATTGAGGAGAGAAACCAAGACAAACAAAACTGATTAGGGCAAGATTTGCTTTCAGAGAACCTATTTCTGTCACAGGGGGATGGATAAATAAAATAATGTTTCAATAATTTATGTGGTGCGCACAGGAAAAACACTGGAAATGTGAAACAAAAACGACATGTAAAGAACAACTGAAGTTGATAACTGCTTTAATCAGCTCAGGCGATAATTCTGAAATAAATGGAAATATCACTCCTGTTTTCAGCTCACGAATGTAAAAAAGGTTTTGGATATGTGTTCTCTTTCCAGAAGTTCACTGCAGTCTTGTTCTCCTCACTGTAATGTGGGACCAGATGAGATTTGGCCATGACTTGGACATGAACTCTCTCCTTATCACCAAGAGGCAGTGGAGGCTAGCGGTCAGCATGAGGCTGGAGGAGACGGGTGCCCAGCACTCACCTCAGCCCAAGATTTCTTTTAGGAACACAGTGAAGTCCCTTTGCTGCTCTGTGCCTCAGTTTACCTGCCTGTTAGAGAAGGTATTTATCTGCTTCCTTGGGGAATCACGAGCTGTAAGGAATACACAGATCATGCTCTGGGAACTTTTAAACCACTGATCCCCCTAATGAGGGATGAGCACCTCTGCCTCCTTTTTGCTCCCTGAACCTCTGTACATCCGCTTGGTCACAGCATCCTTCCTCAGATTCCTGTGTCAGCTCAAAATAAAAAGAGAAGAAGTTGCTATGGCATCAACCTGGTGCTGACAGGGAAGGCGGAGAGGAGCAAGCAGGGCTGCCTGGGGCCCGGGCAACGGTGAGGCTGCCGTGGGAAGGCAGCCGGGAGGGCTCGGGGGCGAGACCGGGGACTCTCGCACCTGCAGTCGCGCAGCCGCTCTGTGCACGGGTCGGGGTCTGACAGTGCCTCAATGCAAACCCCGGGTGTTGGGCTCTTGCAGGATTTATGTGGAGGCGTGCTATTGTTTTGCAGGAATTCTTTGTGCTGGCTGCTTGCTTTTGTTGGCCTGCTGGAGGCAGGGGCAGGTCACTTGTGTCACAACCCTGGCACGGCTCGGAGGTCCCAGCCCAGGGCAATGGCGGTGGCAGCCGTGGGAGACTCGGGGCACGGTGTTGGCTCAGAAAGGTTGGGTCCCAAAGGGCTGGGACCGGGAAAGTGCTGGGTGAGAGGCTGCTGAAGAAGTTGAAGCTTCTTTTTCTGTCTCGCTCTCTCCTTCTCTCTTTCCCCTCCAACTCTGCCTGCCCCCCCTCCCACCAGCCCTTTGTCGACACTTGATCATTTACATCAAGTTGACATTCGCAGAGTTTACTCAGGGGTCTGTAATTGTATTCTTTCACCGGTTCTGCATTACCAACCATGAAAATGGAATCTTATCATCCCTGACCAATTTTTAATGTACAAAATGATTTGGCCGAGGTTCAAAGGGAGTCACAATTGAAATCAGGTGAATGATACATGTAGGTTTTTTTCAGTTTCTCCGTGCCTTGATTTGATTTTTCTCGTATGGCATACAGGGAGACGTAGCTTATTTTTATGTGTGTGTGTACAAGCTATATAAATGCATGTATATACTCTGCACATATATTGATGCACTATCTGCCTATCTATATTTTGTGTACATATCACTCAAATTTACCCATTTGCAATGCAATGGATGACAATGAAGTTTGCTCTAATCCCTAAAAAGCAATCAAAGAATTGGAGCAGGGTTAAAGCCTGCTGATAGTGCACTGCGATTAATAGGACATTATTAAATAGCCCCCCTCCTTCAGCTCCTCTTCCCTCCACCCCTGTCCCCCGCCATCTTGCCAGATGAAAAGAGGCCTCAGAGACAAAATAAATAAATAAATGAGGTTACATTTACATTATAAAGAATAGGGAAGAAAACAATAGGGAATCCTCCTCACTGAAAGGCATACCATCTCCAAAGGGACAGAGTCCTCAAAGTATGGGGGGGAAGGGGAGTTCCTGCTCTCAAATATCATTAGAATGTTTTTTATCTTTTCGCAGTTTCATATTGTGAATAATATGGACATATATAACTCAGTCAAGCTGCTTCTTTCAAGAGTACAGTTCCTTAAGATCAAGGAATCTATCAACTTACATAGTTCCCTTAGCTATCTTATCTAAGTGCCTCACAAACAGGAATGTATTTATCCACACAGTCCCCGGGCAGGAGGGAAATGTTCTTGTCTCCATTTTATAGATTGAGGAGAATGACAAAGAGATTCAAGGCCTCAAAACAGCTGCTGTTTTTGGAGGGCCTGGCTTGAGGCACCCAGGACTTTCTACCTTTCCTCTTGTGTAGGAGCTGCCCCCCGTTCTCCTGCCCAGATGCTAGAGACCTTACCTGTATTTCTGAATGAAATGAATGGTTTCTGAAAACTACACTGAAGAAATGCCAGGTTTGACCCTTCAGAGTCACTGGCCATTTTCAGAACAAGTGACGTCCTTGAGGTCACGCAGAGAGCAGGTGGCCATCCTGGGAACTGAACCTGGCCTTTTCCAGCCACAGGACAGTGTTTCCTAAGACGGCAGAGAGTATGCGCTGGTAAGGGAGTGAATCTGTCCTTTGTGTCCATATGTACTTGGAATATGGAGAGAATCAACAGGAGAGGCTTTCTGCTTAATGCTCATAATGGACCAATGACGGTCTAAATTTCTTTGTCCATAATAAGTCTGTGTGGGAGAAGGGAAGATCTAAGGTGGTGTCACTATGCAATAGATGTGTGTACAGCTTCCACAAAGGCAAGTTGTACAATGACAATAGAGCAAAGAGGTTCCAAGCGCTCTTAAGGTTAATATTTTTTGGGGCTGGTAAGAAAGCATATCTCTAGTGGGGATTTGTAGTGTTGAAGTGACTGGTAAAGCACACAGCATTTCAGGATGTTCTGCTGGTGACATCAAACTAAAAGCTCTGAGAAAATGATAAACCAAACCTGGAAGCATGCGTAAGCCATATGTGCTATGAAGTAAATCTTGTGACTGAATTCTCACAAGATCCAGTGTGTTTTGTGCAATATCTATTTGTCTTAATTGGCAAGTTGAGTTATTTGACATCCTTAAATACATTAGCAATTTTAGTTCTACTCCGATTCTAAAGAAACCCTCCCTGAAATATCTGACCACCATGAAACACAGTAGTTCCTTTAAGCAATCACCAGTTTCTCTATTTTTTTTTGGTGGAACCCCAGAACCAGGGAGATTTCTGAAGTCAGTGTCCTTGTGCCCTTTCTTTGCTGTGACATAAGAAGTGTAAAACCCATGCTTCTAAAATTAGCATTGATATAAACTGTACCCTTCTGATAAATAATGTTATAAGAAAAAAAATATAAATTTCCCTGTAATCTGTGTGTCTGTTAACAGTGATTTTAATGGCAGAATATAGACACTTCTGAAGGTTCTCATTCAAGTGCATTTTGCTCATTGCATACTCTATTTCTCATCTCACTCATGTAGCTGTGATTTCATACTAAAGACTAGAGATTAGCCTGACCAGAACGAAATTATTGTTCATCTCCCAGATGTATTCAGATAGTGTTTTGATGTTTTATGGTGAATAGTGTTACTAAAAAGGATTTGCATACTCCCTTTGGAGTTGTTCTGGCAGGGTGGTTTTCCAGACTGGAGTCAACACATTACACGCGCAACAACTGGGAGAACGCAGTTGATTTCCTTACTTCAGAAGTATTCAGTGACACATCTAAAAAGTGATGATGGTTAAGCACTGGCTCAAAGATGACAAAAGTCTAAGAAAGCTTTTCTATGCAAAGGTTTGTTTCTATAGTCTGTGTTCTTGAAAAAGTGTGTGTTGGTGACAAAGTAGTGGGCTCAGCTACTCCTCTCATATATAAACTGCTTGACATTGTCATCAGAGAAATCAACAGAGCTGCAATTGTAAATAAGAGTTTCGTTCATGCAGAGGCAAAGGCAGTGTTTTCTAAGGAATGTAAAATGGGAAACAAAATAACAATTCCTGCTTGGGTTTCAGGACAATGCTTGACATGATTGGTGATTGTCCTGAGAAACAAGTTTGGGAATGGCGCTCCCATTTTCCAAAGGAAAGCTTTGGATCTTTTTTGTTTGTTTGTGGAGGGCAGGAAACTCAAAGAAATATGTTAGTGCAGCTATTCTAATGTAATTTTTGGGAAACTAAAAATGAGTGATATCTCTGCCCAGCAAAAAGAGTACCATAAAATAAAGATAAATGCACTAAGATACTGGGAAGGTGAGAAGTGTTAATTTTCTGTATTCCTTAGCCTGGCACTACGTATGCTATGTGACCTCATAATGTCCATGTGTGCTGAAGCTTTGTTCAGCATGTTCCAGGCAAAAGACAAACTTTATACTTCAGAAAACTGGCTGTGCTTGACTTCAACAAAATCATTGTGAGAGACCTGGGAAACTGAAGACAGTGCCGCTGGTGGCTGTTGGGGCGGTGTCAAGATGATGGCTCTGATTCTGGCAAAGGTGAGGTGTGTTGCAGACTACTGAGGTATTTTTTTTTAAACATTTAGTTAATTGACTGTTGTATTCTGATATTTAATGATCGAAGTATGATTAAAGACTTTAACTTTCTTTTGTCTTTGCTGTGGTACAAATCCTTGTCATGATATAAAAATATTAGCACCCGTTTCACTGTTTTAGGTATGATTTCAATGTGATAACTTCTGAATTTAGCTTTACTGTAAAAATGATTATGTATATAGCATACCATAACTCAAGATGGTCTTCTGGTTTTGGTCACAGTGATATAGAGGATAGTAATATATAGCCTTTGTTAAATAAGAATGAGATGAAAATTTATAACAGGCTATGAGTATCATAATGAATATCTACAATGAAGTCTGCTTTTAGCTGTTGATTTTTATTATTGCAGGATCACCCGTATCACAGGAGCATTCCTGACATTTGCCAGAGTTAGAAAGATTTATCCTTGGGCTAAAGGGAAATGCCACAGGCAGAAACTGATAAATTGTGAGAGTTTTTCAGGGTAGATTATCTACAATTAATAATAAAACAAAGGCAGCTGAGCAGAACCACTACCCCCCCCCCCCCCAATCAGTTCTGGAATCAAAACATCATGACCAAAACTACCTACTTAAACACTTTGATTTTAGTTTGGAGGAGCTGTGAGTGAAAAAGAGGAGCTCATTAACAAAATCTCAAAAAAAAAGAATTGCAGGTAATTAAGTTATTCCCTTTGGGATACTATCATTTCACAGGAGATGTGTTAATCTTTGGAGAAAAGGAAGCTTGAGAGTTATCCAAAAAAGAAGTAATACAAACTCAAAGTAAAAGCTGGGGCAAACATTCTGATGCTGCTGATGGAAACAAGACATTTTCACACAAACTATTTTGTACATGATCTTAATTTTGTTGAATGCAGTTCAGCATAGGAAGGTACGTAGAAATCTAAACTGATCAAAAATTGACATTTGATCTCACAAAAGACACATCAGGATAAAAATCAAAATATAAAAGCTTTGGGGAAATAAAACTTTCAGAAACATTGTCTTTACAGTTGGTAAAGTGTTTAATTTTTGTATTTTCAGTTATTTCACCATTAAACTGCATCTGCTCTGATTCTTACGAGAACTCCAGTTAGGGTGTGTGATGGCCCAGTCAGCTCCATATACTGGCTTCACAGCTGAGCTTCGTTTTCTGTGATGCAATTGTTCAGGGCTGTGCATACTTGCTGTAGGGTTTTTGTAGAAGAATGAAAAAAACAGTTTTAACTCTGTTTCAGCTTCTTGCCTAATTCAGGACTGGTGTATGGATTGACTGGAAAGGCATGTGTGCAAAGCACTCAAGCAAAATGTAATCAAGGTAGGCAGCTGAATCTTACTTTTCTGTTTCTACTTTGGAAAAATATCTACCCATTAGTAAAAAAACATAATAATTATTTAAGAACATTTTGGTTATTCAAAAATTGCATACTTGCATATAGGGAATGTTAGAATATACCAGCTGCAGTCAGAGTTCTGATATTCTTATCCACACGGTCAGTTGTAAAGTGTGTGGCTGCTCCTCTTGTCTTTTTGGGGTTGTCCTGGTTGTGTATAGGAGCAGCAAGGACCTTAGGGAGGTTGTCCTCTTCATGGAGGCAGAACAGGATGGGTCTGCACTCCTAGGTCAGCTGTATTTTATGCAGTGGAGTAGACAGTTTCTTGCTGAGTTGCACCACATGTTACTTTCTATTGCCTGCGAATACCTCTGGAAAACTGTTATAAGTCTTTCTACTTCCTAATTTTTCTTTTTTCTTCCTTTCTTTCTTTTTGCACTGAGTCTGTTTAGTCCTATCATACACAGATTTCTCTTTGTCTAGGCTTACATAACATATTTATTATTGTAATTTCTTAGTATTTATGCAAATATGAATTTGAGGAATTATTAGAATAATTTGTAGTTTAAAATTTGGGATTTGGAAGTATTAGCGAAAGAACCAAGAAATAATTCTTGAGCGTCTGTGAAATAGGAAGCAATTTTCTAGGAATGAGAGAGTTTTATCTGAGAAAGGCTGTGGGCTCAGCCCCAAAAGTCTTTAAAAAAAACCCCAAAGGGTCTGATTTAAACACTTTGTAAATGTGTTCTTGGATTCTGGCTTTCTATTGTCTCTGAAAGCTTTTCATCAGATAGGCTCGCTGTCATAAATTAAATGACTTGTCCAGTGCTCAGAGCACTGCAGACCTGTCCCCTTGCATCTGAGACCCAAGCTGAGTTATTTTCTGGTCTTTACCAGGTCTGAAGGTTTGGAAGGCTTTAGTTACCTCTGTGCAAATGCTGTGTCACCAAGAAATCAGTGCAGAAGACACTGGATTTTTACCTTTTTGAGGCAGAAATGACAGTAGCTACATGCAGGGAGTAGCATGCACTTACTGGCTTTTCTGAGTAGAACCACGTTAAACACCCCAAGAGGCCGCAGTTACATGGAAGGGAAGCATCTCTCTCTTTCCAACTTCCAGTCAAGCTTGGGTCTGCATGCCAAGAGTATAATCTATTGCTTCTTTTTAAATTTTATTCATTATGTGAGACACTGTCAAGTCAATCTAATATCAAAACCAAGGTTTTGTAAATCAGTGATGTATAAAGCCTGGCAGCAATAGAAAAGCTTCCATGACATTAAAAAAAAAAGTCTGGGGGAATCCTAATTTTAAAGAAGCAGCATTTCTCTGCACTGTGTGTTACTCAGATGTCGCTGTATCTTCATGTGTGAAAAACAGGCCGGGAACCTGATTAGAAGCAGGCACAATCAATAAAAGTGAGATTGATTCCCCCTTCCTTCAGTCTCTGAGTTATATATGAAAAGTAAACAAACTGTGTACATGGGGAGATGCGACTTCGTTGTGGTAATCCTATGCTTTTTGAGTACAACTGAGTGCAATATTTTTTTTTCCTTTTTTGTGACATTTCTAGGCTTTATTTTATCAGAACTTTTCATGCAAATATTTTCTACTCCTTATGCATTTGCAAAATTCAAAATAATTTTTGGCTTTCAATTCTTTAAATTATTGAATGCACTATTTGGAAGAGGAAGGAGCTGATCAGGACTTTTTAACTGGAGCTGAGCAAGAAAATCTAGAGATCTTCCGTACTGTGCTTTGCTGTTTAGTCTTCATAATGTTGCAGTTCAGTTAATCCTGAAACACCTTGTGAGTCAAAGCAGTAGAGTCCAATAAACCAAGGTATGTGATGCTGGTGCCAAACTGTATGGACAGACTTGATAAATACCTAGTTAAAGTAACAGCTCTCTTAAGTAACCATATTTGAGTCTAGTGAGTACCTTAATGTATTTTAAAAACATGTTTGTATGGAACTGGAGTTCAGATCTCTCATGGATAGTGCTAATTGCATCCTTGGTTTAAAAAAACCATAGAGTTTTGAGAACCCTTTTCCCTGACTGTTTCTTTCTAGTTATCAAGCCTTTCCATTCCCTTTCTACTATATCTTTCCTTCCATTCTAGTTTCCCAATCAGCCCTTGAATGTCTGTCTCTCTTTCCCTCTTAGCCACTTCTGCTCTGATCTCTGTTGCCACCTGGAAGCTGCTCACTCTGCCTCCTTTTGAGAGACCCAGGAAAAAGGTTGTTTTTTCCAGCTTTTGTTCTCCTCTGGCCTTTATGTATCGCAGCAGTTGAAAACACAATGTTAAAATGGAATAATGGCCAACCAGAAAAACTTCCATTTAACCAAAGCATATGGAGAAAGGAACTTCGTTAAATGCAATGGTGTCTGAATCTACTAAAGGCTCAAATACTTCTAACAGTTTTGCTTCTGCAGATACATACTGCCTCTAAGGAGATGCACAAAGCTAGCAGTGATGTTATAGAATCCCACAAGTCAGTCATGTTGGCCATATGCAGAAAATTATCTGGATTCACCAAATGTTCGGAGAGTTTAAAGACAGGGGAGGTAGTGCTTTATGTTGTTCTCCCCGTTCTTGTCTCTATAAACTGCCTCAGTGTTTATCCAGAAAATTGCAGATCTCTGTGAATAGTTCTTTGTTCGGAGTTTGAACACTCTCTTAAACTCCTACTATTAGTAGATTCTAGTGACATCAGACTGCTGTACCATGTTTAATTGAAAGTGGCAAGCAAACACTGTACAACTGCTTCTAAAATGCCTGGGAGCTATTTGAAAGCTTTAGCATGTTAGAGGGGAAAATGGCCTGGTTCTATCTCCCTTTCTTGAGGGAGGGGAGTGGGTGTTGAGAGGGAGAGAAAATTAATCTTCCTGTGCTCCAGAACTGCTCTGTCCATGTCTGCCTAGCCTTTGGGATACTACTGATTTTTGGAGTGATTGAATTTCTGTGGATACCCTTTCTGTGATGCGATTATCAAAGCAACCAACTACTTGCTAATTGACAGTGAGTTTGTTCAGGTGCTATTTATTTTTAATTGGTTTTAAGAGAGTTTGGCTGTGCTAGTGCATTTGTTTCTGTTTACTATAAAATAACGTACTATGTGAGAGACCAAGGTAAGAGCCTTAGACATTTAAACAAATTTAGGAAAGGGCACTCCCTGTTCTGCGTACTGAGAGCTGAACGGCAGCCTGGTGCCAACAGTGGGGAATGACATTTATAGCATCTAACAGTTAGAAAACCTTCAGATAAGCTACCCTTATATTTCCTGGTAGGAGTCCTTCTGGCAAGGAAGATCACCTTTAGTAGGTTAAGAAACGAATTATTTTCAGTCTTTAATATAAAGTAAACATGAGTTCTGTCACTTTTTAATTCTATTTGCACACTTTATTTAGAATTTTGTTGAAGAATGCACATAAAGGGTCATTTTGTTTTGGTTTTTTTTTCCTTCTTTTTGTCGTAAGAAAAAACCTGGTGAATGGCATTGCAACCTACTCAAATTAATTGATCTATCTTTTTACGTCACATCTTCTCCTAGTCTGAGGGTTTACCCAGCAGTTGATTAAATCTACTAGAGAGCTGCTTTTGCTTAGCTTCCTAAGTATTGTGGGTTTAGAATTCCATGATGACTCTGTAATTAACCCTGTGGTGCAGCTTTGGCAATTTTCTGTACATCATTCCAAGTGGAAAAAGATAGCAAGGTTACTGTATGGGACCATGACTACTATTTAAGCACTTTCTAGCATTTTGATACTGAAGGGCTTATAGCACTATTTCATACATAAATGACGGAGTTAAATATTCCTTTAGCCCTATTAACATCAAATAAAGCCCTTTTCCTAGGAGATAATTAGTTGATACCCTCACTGAAGTTCTAATTTATTTTGTAAGAAAAGCCTATAATTGGACATTGTTCCCACCCAATACTGAAGAAATCACATGCACAAGTGGCTGTTTTTGTTCCAGCAGCACATGCCTCTTCTCAATGTAAGTTTATTTGTATTGCAGAGCAGCCTTTAATTTCTATTTATTATGTGGTCTTTTGTGGCCTGTGTGTGCAAAGCACCACTTCACAGTCCAGAGGTGAGACCACAACTACCACACCACAAACCATCCTGGGACTGTAGTGTATCACCTCTGAGGTCAGTAAGTAGAGAATAATAGAGATGGAAAGGCAAAGATGGAGAGAATCACTTATAAAGAAGAAAGAGTAAAATAAATATCCAGAAGGATCTGGAGACTGTAGGCAATGGGAAAAGAGAAAGATTGCCTGGCATACTCCAAAGAGGATGTATAGGGTTTGCAAGGCAAGGTTTTGGTAGCGGGGAGTGCTACAGGGATGGTTTCTGCACAAAGCTGCCAGAAGCTTCCCCTATGTCTGTTGGAGCCAATGCCAGCCGGCTCCAAGATGGACCCGCCGCTGGCCAAGGCCGAGCCCATCAGCGACGGTGGTAGCGCCTC
>JAVKLA010000040.1:7021333-7050422 GCA_034782735.1 Sagittarius serpentarius
TGGAGAGAGGAGCCCAGGCCGGAGCAGGTTTGCTGTCAGGGCTTGCGACCCCGCGGGGGACCCGCGCTGGAGCCGTCTGTGCCTGAGGGACTGCTTGCCGTGGGAGGGACCCCTGTTGGAGCAGTTCGTGGAGAAGTGTAGCCCATGGGAAGGACTCAGGTTGGAGAAGTTCATGGAGGACTGTCTCCCGTGGGAAGGACCCCACGCTGGAGCAGGGGCAGAGTGAGGATTCCTGCCCTGAAGAGGAAGAAGCAGCAGCGACCCCCATTCCCTGTCCCCCTGCACTGCTGAAGGCGAGGAGGTAGAGAAAATCGGGAGTAAAGTTAAGCCCAGGAAGAAGGCAGGGGCGGGGGGAAGATCTTTTTAAGATTTTATTTCTCATTATCCTACTCTGATTTAATTGGTAATAAATTAAACTAATTTCCCCAAGTCAAGTCTGTTTTGTCCGTGACGCTAATTGGTGAATGATCTCCTTGTCCTTATCTTGACCCATGGGCCTTTCATCATATATTCTCTCCCCTGTCCAGCTGAGGAGGGAGAGAGAGAGCAGCTTTGGTGGGCACCTGGCATCCAGCCAGGGTCAACACACCGCAGCGGGATTATAAGGAATTATTGCAGGCTTGCAAAGTTATACGTACTGAAAAACATTTTTTGGTGTTGAACTCTATTATGCTTAATGTTATAACCCTTTACTCAGGTGAGCTATCCTACTGGCAGCAGATGGACTACTTCTTTGAAAAGCTTTCTTTATATGAATTTTTAGGCCTCTTAAACTCTAAAATACTCTTGTGAGAAAAGAAAGTGAGGTTCCAGTAGGGAAGACATTTAGAAGTGGTCTGGATGAAGCCCTGTGTAACTAACTCTGGAGGATGGTCTTCCTGTGGAAGGCCAAAGACTTTCATGAGTCACTTTCTCAAACAGTAGATCTGAGGTTAGGACTAAATTGAAAGAGCTGGAATTGTCCTACTACTGTAAAACCCCACCCATGTTCTGACTCAGTATCATGGCAAGAAATAATTGTACCTTTTTCCCTCCCCTGCATTGTGGCTTCAGTTGTCAAAGAAATGTGGACCACGGGAGAAAAGTAGCATGCTCCAGCAGAGTTCCTGATCTGTACACAAGGGGCAGCAGGGCACTGGCATGGAGCGCAGTTCACATACAGCCCATAATACCATCGAGAAGAAATGGAAGATCAGACATGCCTGATTCTCCTAATTAAAATACCTGTATTGAGATTTTTTTTTTTACGTATTTGAGTGAGTGGTTTGCTAACAGTGCGGTGTGCTGAAGTTGTGAAATAAGCAGCGACAATTTGCAGCAGTAAAAGTCTTATGAAGGCTTAAAGGCTAAGTTCATTCTGGTAATTTTTTCCTTTTTTTTTTTCTTTCTCTCTCTTTTCTTTTTTTTTTTTCCCCCTCATGCACAGGAATCAAAACTTTTACTTTTTGTAGATTCACTTTGAAATAAGCTCTTTAAAAAGTTAAGTTTTGTGAAAAGTAAAGGACAAATAAAACCCTAGTAACTGGGTTTTGGGGTATTTTTGCCCTTTTTTGTGTGTGTGTGTGTGTGTGTGTCTTTACAGGCCAAGTACAAATGGGACACATGATGTGTCTTACTCTGATTCAGTCAGCTTGTCCACATCATTAAACTGTCCAAAGATTTGCTTTTTTGTGCCATTGAAAAGCCAGGAGCTTGAATATAGTTGCAGTTTTGCTTTGGGATTGGAAAGCATTACTGGATCTATATTCAGAAACCTCTCTGTCTTTCTTTAGCCAGTACAATCATTCTCTCAAAGACCTGTGTCTGGGATTAATATTTTATGCATGAAATGTTTCATATACAGTAGTGACATAATAAGAAGAGGCATTTTATTAGTTTGTGCATGCAAGAAGAATGGATTACAGAAACAGGAAGTGTGTAAGGACTTGCCTTAAGATGCCATTTTTATTAACACGTAAGTTCATCACTTTAAGGCAAACATGGTTTATGCTTTTTAGTTTTTTATTTTAAATTCGCCAGGCCCTGTCTAAAGAGGTAGCACCCCATTTATTTGTGTTCTTCATGCATATCTTGCACAGAAAATAGCCCATGTGGAAAGACAGCAAACAGATAGCTGCAGCTGTTGCCACTTATGCTCCACAGCACAATTTTAGAAATTAATGGTTTCTAATCCCAAAAATAATATAGATACAGAATGGTGTTACATTCCAAACTGCCAGGCTGAAGTCCATTGCTCTTATTTCATAAATATGTTTATAGGAGTCTGCCTTAATCTCTCAACTGCAGGAAAAGCTTTAGAGATCAGTCTGTTTTTAAAGCTGAAGTTACTGACCTTTGGCAACTCATTGCTAGCCAGGGAAATACACTGAGGTATCTCTTTGTTGAAATATTTAAGACGATTGTAAGACACCGGAGCTATTGTTAGATAAAGCTCCTTCTGGTCTTGCCATCTACTTCACTGACCGAAGACAAATGCAAATATTTTTGGCTCTTTTGGGCTATTGTTGAAGTGAAGGAATAAAACGTTTGTCTGACAATTGCAGGCTATTAAAGACTATTAAATTGGTAATCCCTGGGAAATGGAGGTAAATCTCTCTTCAGTAGCAGCAACAGAATAACTTTTGTCTAAGATTTTGATTATTATTATTACTTTATGGCTTAGTAAAACAATCTGCAAATTGTTCCTGACCTCAGATTTTTGAAAATCATGAATCAAGTCCCTTTTCTCTCAAGACATGAAGCACAATATTGTACTGTCTGTCTTCTCTTGTTTAAGCTTTGTGGGAAGGGTCTATTTTCAAACTCTTCTTTACAATTGGAGAATTTATACTTTCTGCAAAAAAGAAAGCAGAGGTATCAGGATGAGCTGTACTATAAGGAAAGCACCCAACAATATAAATATAAAGGTAGAATCATGAAAATTGGATACATTACTGCGTAAATCTTTTATTCAAATAGATTCTAAAGCTCACCTCAAATGGATAAAGTTATTGATCACAAACGTACAAATTATAATGAACAACAACAACTTTTTTTCAGTAGTTCTGATCTCCCACGCTTCCAGATGAAAAAGAAGAGGCATGCTGGTGCACGGTGTTTTTGAAAATCAGGCTGCCATTCATATTGCACCTCATTACCAAAGCTGGGTGACAGTGACGATGTATTGACAAATAAGATGCCTTCTATTCCATCCTTCTCTTCATGCTACATTAGCTTTACTCTCATCAGTAAATGTGTTATTAAAATAAGTGATACCCAAGATGATAGAGAAAGAGCTACTGTAGGGAGTTTGACGTTGCCAGGGTCATGCCAGTCCACTCATTATTGAAGACTTATATCCATCTTCCTAGTTTTATCCGTTTAGTGTCAATTTTTTTGTTGTTGACCTTTAAAAGTAAGTAGTTTGCCTATTCTATGTGCAGAAAGTTTGGCTAAACTTTTATCATCTCAGCTCTCTTCTCTCTCTTATTACCCATCCCTGGATGTTTTTAAAAGTCATGTAGATGTAGTGCTTAGGGACATGGCTTAGTGGGGGACTTGTCAGTTCTAGGTTAAATGATTGGACTAGATGATCTTATAGGTCTTTTCCAATCTAAGCAATTCTATGATTACTACTGGCAGTCATTGGCAATATAAGTACTGTATAGCCCCGGACTCCCCCCTGCCCCCTTCATTCTGAACAGTACCCAGCATCTTGCGCTGTACCGCCCTGGGAACTGGGAAGGAAGAATAAAGATGTGTGGCAAAAGCACCCTGGAGCTTGGGACATTGTACTGCAGTGAGGGGTTATTGCTGTGCAGTCCGCAAAGCACCCAGAAGTTGTCTTGTTCGTTTAATAGAGGATTTCAAAAAGGCCTGGACTTCTACCTTCTAGTTGTCCTTGAATCACATGAGGGAGTCACATGCCGTATCTCTATGGAGCAGCCAGTACAATGGGGCTTGAAACTTGCCTGAATTTTCAAGACAAAACCCAAAACTTTAATGGGAACATGAGGGAAAAATTACATGCTCCGTTCACTCTGAATCCTGAAATGATTCTTCACCATTTTTGGGCAAGTTAGGGGATTCCCCTCTCCTATCTCAGGCTATAAAACACATTCAGTTTAAACAAGTCCTGTGTAATCTGGACATAGAAGCATGGAGGGCTGAATGGACTCATTCAAATTGTATTGAGGTCTGTCAGTGTGTTTCTGCAATCTGTGATGTATTTCAAAATGGGATAATACTTAAGGTTCATGGATGTTTTTAGGATTTGTTTTTTATAAAACACTTTGTGACTGAAAGCAGATGCAAATGCTAAGTATTTGTGAACGAGAGGTGCTTTCAAGGAAAACTTTAAGGCTAAGCACATTGCAGGGTCTCAAGCATTACATCAACCCATCAGAATAGATGTGAGAGAAACTTTAGAAAAGAACCAGATTGATGGACTACTAATGAAATTAATTATGTAAACTCTTATTTGCAGGTGAACCAGCAACTAGCTCAGATAACAGAAAGAGCAAGGTCAGGTTTTTGTTCTGACTGGCTGGGCCAAATTTAGTAAAATCTTAAGAAGCTTGGCCAGTTTGCCAGAGAAAATATGAGACTGCATAATGTAAGATTTTTTTAAAACACCAAGCTGAAAAGTAAAAATATTTAGCAAACATCATAATGATCCTAAGAAAAGATAATGAAAGCAAAATCGCTTGTATGTACAATATAGAGCTCAAGTGCTAGGAGGAAAACCAGAAGACTGGGAAGTATAGTAACAAGATGGGAAGTGTGTGAAATAACAGAATCAACAGAAGAATCGAGGACTGATTTGTAGAGTAGAAAAACATCAATCCATGACTATGATGAAGTTCCTGGAAAAGAAATAATACAGGAATAGTAGCAGGCTAAGATCAGATGAGGGGATGTAAATAATGTATGGGAGAGGAGGATGATATGTTAATCACAGAACCCAGAATTTACCTCAGAGAAGGGTGGAGAAAACCCTGAACACTGGCTGGAATGCAGGCATGAAATGATCCCCCGGCATTCACTTGACATAGTGACAGAAGGTTTTCACAGATCGTCATCTTGTCTCTCACTTACTGCAGCTCTGGTGTTCAGCTCTGGGAGTGACTTGGGAAACTTGTCCTAGTGATGCTCTTGTCAGTGTTGCCTCCTCCTTGCCTAGCTTCCATTCGCCTCGTATTTATTTCTTCATGTTTCAGCAGGATGAAGATGAATTGCATGAAGATGTGACTCGTCTAAGCTAATGCAGGTTCTTAGGAGGCACATCTGAACACATAATCTAACCAAGGCTCAGCACTGATTTCTGCTGTTGTCCTTGGCTTTGTCCACCATGTGTTTTCCAGTTTGGATTGTTTTATGAGCAAGACAGCTGCTTTACAACTTAATAACATGGACATACCATGACAGGGAGCTGTCAGGCCTTTTTAAGTATTATTAAAACCTTGCCTCAAGGAATATTTTAAATCAGATCATATTATAATCAGCATGGACTTTGTGTTTGTGTACTAACTTCATATGCTTTTGCACCAGTTTATCTGAAAATACTTTTCTTAACTCTTGTGTTTCACTCTAGAGGTCGCTTTATCTACACAAATTCTTCCTGACCTCACACCTTTTCATAAATCTTTGTGACCTAGCAATAGTTTTTGGTAACTCTCAGAACTGTATGTTATATTGTTCTCCCCCAGAAATTGTTTCGTAGCTATTAGGGGGAGGGAGGAGGGTGGTTGCTGTGCTAATTCCGAATTCTTAAAGAATGTAAGTCTAGGAGGGACTGTGGCGACAACTTAGTCTAACATCCTACATAGCACTGGTCACACATAGCACTGGTTGAAGAACTTTCTTGGGTGATTCCTGAGCCAAAGAATATCTTTTAGCAAAACTGCCTGGTTAATCTTGATTTAAGGATTATAGGTGATGAGAAAACCTGCCCCGAGGCAAGATACTTAAAAATTTAATTGCTTTCAAAATTTGTATCTTATTTCTGCTTTGCATTTATCAATGTAGCTACACATTCTGCCTGGGATCTGATACCTTTTTTGTCTTCTGACAGTGAAAGCACACTAAATCAGAAGTCTTTTCCCTATATGCATACCTATAATCTGACTGAAACACTCTATTATCCTTCTCCTTGCTAAACTCATACTCTGCATCTTTCAGCTCTGCAGTAACACAGGCTTTCCATGCTTTGGGGCTTTTTTTCTGGAGTCTTTTACACTACTGACTTTTTAAAAATCTGGCCAACAAGACCAGAACTATTTATTGTATACTTCAAATCTGTGCTCTGTTCTTTTAAAAATACTCTTTCTGATGGTGTGAGGAACTCTCAAAGAGATTTACCAGTGGGATTTTTTGTTTGTTTGTGCTTTGGTTTTGTTTTTTTTTTAACCTTGTGGAATTGGTCGAGGAAAAATGTCTAAGTAGTTGTGGAGGACTGTTTTCCTTTCTAGAAAAGGAAAAACAGGCCTGTGGGTAGCGCATGACCAGCTATGGTAATTTTTCGGCATTCTGCATATGGTAATAAGAATTCATCTTTTGCAGAGAAAGAAAATAAAATTAGAGAGGAATTAAACAACATCAGTTTTTTCCTCAGAGGTCAGTGATTTTCATAGTTGTAAAAGATTGTCATTCTAGTGTAAGGTTTTACACCTTCTCCAAGCACCTAGGAGCCTCTGTGAGATGGACTGAACCTGATTTGGGATGAAAGTCCTTACTGTGAGGGAGTAAATGTTTAAGTGATTGCAGAAGCTGCTGATATTTCAGTGCTGTGATGAGGAGACAACAGGATCCAAAGTGCTCTCAGGCCTGTACTGGAGCTTACAGGTCAATATAAACATAGATTATGTTTTTAAAGCCAAAGAGAGCAAGGTATTTTAGAAAAAATAATACCTATGCAGTTATTATTCCTTCTGCAAAATCCTTTTGGAAGCAAAGCAATAAAGTTTTTATTGAAAGAGGAACCACAGACGCTGGCTATAGTGTTGATCTTGCCTAGGTAGTGTATTAAATAAGAAACTTTTGCCATGCCTCCATGAGAGTTTTGCTGAAGTATGTTAATTGTCTTGTGACAAAATCACATTTTGTTGGCAATGAAGGCACAGGTATAGTCTTTGATATCTTCCTAATTGCTGGAAGAAGGGGAAGTGAGGGAGTGCATGGAACCTGGGGATTGCAGTCCCTGTTACTTCCCAACCATCAGGGATGCAGAAGGCATTTTTTCTGCTCTTGCAGAGGCAGCTATCCATTACAGTTTTTAATTTTTCTTTTTCATGCTGCTGATTATGTCTTTAAATAAAAAATCCATCTGCCCCAGGCCCATAATCTCCACTTTCTGTAGTGGCATATTATCAAGTTATATAAGAGAGGGTACGGTCTTGTGGAATTGTAATTGCCAAATATGGAACTTCAGTCCTATTGTTATCTTCCCTGTTATCCTACCAGATGTATTAAAGTGCATGGAGAAGTCTTAAACCCAGTGGGATTGTTAATTTCTCTACAACAGCCTTTTAATGCCCAGAACTTTATCCTCAGAGTGTGATGCTAAATGATAGTATAAGGAATTTGGGCAGGGAAACTTACCCTCAATTAAATTGGATCGGGAGATGACACATTAAAGAAGAAACCCTTGAAGTATGACACTGACTTCCTTATACTTGATCTGACAGAATTTGAGTCTGTTGATCTAAAACTCACCCTTTTCCATATACTGTGGAGCATGACAGATGTTCAGAGGGACCTAACATGATTAGCATTTTTGCTCTGGGAGGCAGAGGAAGATGTTATGATTTACTTATATTGTTGATTCAGTGTGCTTTGTTCAGAAGTTTGTAGCAAATGCTGCAGTTGCTTTTCTAAACTAATGCCTGAATTCTATGTGCTTCCCCCCCCTCCCCCCGCCCCAGTAGCAGTGGCTTATTTTGGCTGAGTCTGAAGGGTTTCACACCTCAGCTCCAAGGCTGTGCCTCCAGATCATATTGCTACCAGTGGGATTACTTTTTTCGCTGTCATTCATCTGTACTTCAGACAGTCATCTAGGACAGACCTTGTACTTAAAAAAGCTCTGACTTCTTGTTATTTTCTATAATGATGCACAAGGCAGAGAACTTTATGGGGGCAGTAGAAATATAAATATCTTACCAATACAGGGCAGTTAGGTCTTTTGGTTCCATAGTAATTGTCTGAGGAGCAACTTGAATTTCAAGTAGGTTTTGTATTTCATTGTGAATATTTCACATACTTCTAAAAGACAGCCAGAATCCATAAAGGTCATGTACTATTGTTGATTCTGTGTCATTTGTCACAAAACAGCCAGCTGCGAAGATCCCCCTATGACCAACATTACCTGGCAGCTCACATAGTTTTGTGAGGGCCGTGTAAGAAGCAAAGGAGGATCAAGACGGAGATGACACTGAAGCTGGCAGAGTGTCAAAAGGCCTGTTCGGAGACATCACCATTGTCTCTGTTCTCCACAGCACCAGGCCACAGCTCATATAAAGTTAACCATTGCATGATAGGAAAACTCTTGCGCTACAAGTCTGCAGCTTGAATACCCCTACTCCATCAACTCCAATTGTCTGTTAAGCCAAAACCTCCACTTTCCTTTGTTTCCTGTGTAAAGTTACTTCTTTCCTCTGCTGGAGAGGTTTTAAGTCTGAAGCAATAGAAAGAAAAAATTATCATCATCATCATCAACTTACAAACAAATGAAAACACTCAAAAAATGATGGCAAAATAAAAATAAACTGAAACAAATCCAGTAAGCTATGCTTAAGGTAGAATATACTGCCAAAAATGCTCTCAACACATTATAATTCCTGTATATGTTACAACACGAAGATGCTCTTTACCTTGGAGGCAACATAAATTCAGTGTGTTAATACACAGGCTGCTAAGGCTAACGCTGCTTTTATTTAAATATTGTCCTGAACGCAATATGCAGCCACCATACATTAACGGCATGTAAATCATTCCTGTGCTATAGCTGCCTCAACCTATTTCTTCTTCCTCTTTTCTAACATTGTCAAAGTTTTGTTTCATTTCTCCCCTTCCCTTGAACAAATGCTGTTTTCACTGCACAGCTCCAAGCTACCTCTTTATTGCCAGTTCCAGGCCTCTGGTACCTGGAGTTAATCGCCCTTCAGCTACATATTGTTAACTGTGATGTGCCCGCTACCTATAAAGGAGGAAAAGGCTTCTTTTTATACTAGAAAATAAGATATATTCTACTGAATTGCTGGGGTGGGGGGAAGCCTTTGTTGAAAGAAGGGGACTACAGCTATTTTTTATTAGTATTATAAAGAAATCCATACTCCATTGAGAACACATGCTGCAATGTGAGGGAATGTAACATTTCCTGTGCTATCAAGGCATTATTTGCAGCTTGTTTAATGAACTCAATTTCATTTTTATCTGTACTTTGTATGTAGATAAAGAAACAAATAGAGGAATAAAAATAGCAGATTTCTTCAGCAACATTTTTTTGGGAGGGGAAAAATGATATAGCAGTCTTAACCACAGATATCTTGGTCACATTGTCAGAATGGACAGCTCAGTCTGTCATTCATTGCCCATGGCGGTGAATTGGGACAGGAGCTGTTGATATGACACTAAACAGAGAATTACATTTTTCTACACTGTATGGAAAACGTAGATGTATTCTTGTTCCCTGTGCCTCTGAACAGGAGAACAATGCTGATAGGAGCCCACTACTTTAAATCGTTGTTGGCTATTCATGGCACTGACAATAGAAGGCAGTTGTGAACTGGAAAAAAAAATAAAAAAAAACCTACTGGAAATGACAATAAACCATTTGGCATACGTTCAACAGAAAGCAGGCTGGTTTTATTCAAATGATGGTTGAATTCTTAAGCAGCTGTCAGATTGGTTTTGGGGCTTGAAGTGATTGTGGGGTGTCCCATTCTCTTTCCCCTCAGTTTGATTTCAGGTCTTTGGATACCAGAGTAATAAATTGAAAACTCCCAATTATATTTTAAAAAGTAACGACCACATAGTATTATGCTTAAAACAGACAAAAATTCCTAGCAAAGGTCCTGCATCTCACTGGGAATGGACATCTAGAGATATGTGCGGGGAGGGGGAGGTTGGTTGGTTGGTTTTTAGTTTCTTGTTCCAAGTAAACTCCCTATCTGAGTTAACACCTAAGGGTCTTCCTATAGGAGCGTGTAACCTCTAGGTGTGGAAAGAGAGAGGTGATATTCCCCTCCGGTTTGGACAATGAGTGCAGTTTTTCTGTGTATACAGTGGTGAAAGTGAGTTTCCAAAAGTCCTGGCATGGCTATTTAGAAATACTCATACGGAAACTCTAAAACACCGGTATATTCAGCTTCCACTCTGTTTCTGTGGACTGTATAGGAGGGTGCTCTGCCTCCTTATTTGGGCCTTAATTTCTTCAAGATGCTATCCCTTATTTCTTTATTTATTTACTCATACTCCCATTAGCCTTTTGACTATTTCTCCTCTCACCACTAGCTGTCCAGTGTAGAAACCTTGTGGGGAGCTCGGGCATGTTGGAACAAGCAATGTGTTAATGTGGTTGCGGGCTGCAGCGAGGCTCAGCATGACTAAGCATTTCTCTGGGGTTCTGTTGCTGTAATTCCAGAGGTCCCATAATATTACCTGGGCTTTGGACATGAGGAACAAAACTCCAAAGGCTACAGCAAGGAAAAATCCCCCTTCTGATTTTAGAGAGGGCGGGAAGACAGAGATGGGGGGAGAACCAGATCTTGTGACCCTTTGGCTACATCTCCATAGAGAAATGTCTCGGGAGATGTGGGACACATATTTGGCATTTAGTAGACCGCGGTGTTTGGAAGAAGCTTCCAGTTTGATATCAAGGAGTGTGGGAACTGCAAAGTGGCTACCTTCCATGGAAATTTACCACTGTCAGAGAAATGCAGTTTGGTGTAGTGTTAGTGTCCATCTCTCCCTCCCCACTTAGTAATTTTTATGTTGCATGTAGATTTGACTTAAGGACATAGCCACTGCCTGTGTCAAAATGAGGCTGAAACCCTACAAGGGACTTAGTTTTGTTATTGGAGGGATTCTTCAGTTGGGAGTCCTGGGGCAGAACGTGCCACCCCACGAGGGCCATGTGTGGTGAGAGTTCCCTTCCGTTAATGACAATAGGTCTTTTTTCTCCCGCATCTGGATTCTTGAGACAGTGTCAGAAACTGTCTTGCTGAGTTTATCACCCTGTCCTAGTGCAACCACTCTTGTCCAAACCTAGGAGCTAAGTTTGGTTCTAGACACTTTGGTCCCCCAGCAACAGAGGAACTGCTATGCTGACTTTTGTGTGGGAGAAAACTTGTACATGCTAAGAGGAGGCTAAGATGGGAGGCCAGGGATGCATTTTCTTGGAGAGAGTGAGTCAAAGCAAGCTGGAGTATTTGTTGGTGTCGTTAAGTGTGCTGAGTGTCCCTCTGCTTATGGGATATGGGGAAGAGATCCCTGTGTTTCTCTCCCTGCACAGCTGGTACGTATCTTCCCAGCAGTGATTTACTGAAAACTGAGACAGCCACCTAGTAAAACTGATGGAGTTTTGCAATTGTTAAAAATCTGGCAGAAGAAAAAGGAACCTCTAGTGATATCTGTGTATAAGCAAAGTAATGTAACATTAAACAAAGCAAAGCTACTGTCTGTTAAAGCTGTCCTGCAAAGCCTGTCCTTGCAATACAGTTGTGTTGTGCAGCTTCTGGTCTGTGTTATTCAGAGAGCTCCCAGCAAACACTGTGTCCTTGGAGAGTGAAACGTGCATACGTTTTCCTTTCCTGCACATCTAACAAGAAACTCTGGCTTTTTGGCCTGCTCTTTGGGGGTGCAGAAGTTCTTCTACTGCTTGTTTGCAAAGGAGAAGCAGAGCTCTCTATGACCTTTTGTTGAAGTTTTTATCCACCCTTCCCTGAGTCGTTGGAGGGTAGCAAAGCTGACCATGACATGCTTGATACAGTACACCGTACTCATAATGGTACTGGGAAGCCTTCGAGGTGGACTATGCTGTATGGTCGTACTAAGGGTCAAACAAATTCCAAGATTTGGAGTCAGGGAGGAGTGTCCTCCTGGAGGATGAGATTGGCAGACCTACTGCATATTTCTTTTGCTTCCTGTGACGTGATCCTGTATGTGTCGATCCTATAAAAACTATGGTGAAATTTGTCGAAGCAGGGATTTCTCTGGGACAGGCCAGTGAGATTCATGTTTTCAGTGTTTGTTAGTATTATCATCGTAGTTGTGATGCGACTTCAGACAATTTCTGCACTTCTGCAACTGCAGTGGGAATCATTTGGAAATTTTTAAGGTTGTTGCTTACATGGAAGCTCTTTATGCTGCTGCTGTTCTCCTAACCTGAGGTGCTTGAGCCTCACTACAGTGCTAGAAACAGAAAGAACAGACTAGAGAAAATATGTGTCTATTCCCATATACAGAGATGGTAGAAGTGTCTTAGGTACTCTGAGGGTGGGTATAATTTTGGGCCTGGGGAGCTGATGAGAGAGGTTTCAATACAGATATACAGATTATTTTCCTTGTTTGGAAAGAACAAATTCTGAACCGTGCTGCAGATATTTATTTGAGAAAAATGGTGTATGAAATGTGGAAAAGGATTCTGAGAAAGCTCTCCCAGTGATTAGTTCTAGATATCAGCTATCATTCATTGCACAGGTAGCATGGGATTTGTGAGACTTAAGGTAGTCCTACAACTCCTTGTAACTGGTATACATGTTAAATGACTGTAGGTGATATTCCCCCCCAAGTCTGAATCAAATCCAAATGCTCTCCTGCTGATGGGAGCAGCAGTTAGACAGGCAAATTAGGAAGTCACCAAGTCTGAATTTAGGAAGATTAATTTATTACTTGTCTTTTTGCAATAACAATTAGTAGGCATGGACAGAAATTGTGAAAAAGGTTTTGCAAAAAAGGAATTAACAACCTTTTCTTTTTTCTCTGGGGGAATGGAAGGAAAAAAAAAACATTTTCAATGGAATTTCATCCAATGCAGTCTGTTTTATTAGCAATGTTTCATGTTCAATATGTTTGTGAATGCTCTTGTAAACACAATTGCAGCTGGTGATGTTAATTCTCCCTGTAGCGGGAAAGAAAAGGAGTGAGGGAGTAAGCATCTTTTGAAAATGAAATCACATCTTTTATTCAAATATGTTTTGAAAATCAGGACACAGGTAACAATGGCCATATTCAATTACTAGTTTCATAAATTTGGGAATAATCCAAATTGATTAGAAATTTTAACTGCCTGCTTGACTTCTTCACAATTGCATTATTGACATTAACTAGAATTTACCAGTTCCTGTCAGGCCTATGAGCAGCTCCTATAATGAAGAGGATGTAGGTCGAGATAACGGTGAAAAGTTATAATACTTTGAAGTCTGTTCAGCAGGGTTTTGTTCTTTTCTTTGGTGGGGGCTGGAGGGAGCTAGTGCATGTTTTATTTTTTTTAATGCAGTCTAATTGTGCCACGGTATTAAGACAGTACATCTTTAAGTTTTCATATGAAAGTATGAGCTTTGGTATGACAGAATATCAAAGTGAAAATTAATGTCCGCCACTTGTATATTGCCTAGACGTTACTTTAGAGAGAAAACAACAGGAGCGAGACGAAGCCATACATATGTTAAATTCACATCAGTAATAAAGATTAAGTAGAAGTTAATAGCATCCCAGTCATGCTTGTGGAGGTAATCTCCTTTCTGAAAATTCAAAATTAGATTTGGAGGATCGAAGCAAACAGGGGGTGAGACTTTGGCGTAATATTTTAATCAAATTGTCATGAATGAGTGGATACAATTAAGAATTCTGTCAGTCACAGTGCTGAGCCCCTTTTGTTAGTCAGCTGTTGTGAGGGATGCGCTAGGGCATCGTGGGTAGAGATTAAACTTGACCTTTCCCAGGATCTTCATTTTTGACCCTCTGGCTAGGCTTTGCTTGTCAGATGGCTATTTTTTTATTATTTATTCATTTATTTATTTATTTTAAAGAAAGGGTAGCAGGGGTTGGGGACAGACAAAGATGTTTTCTCTGTGGTTTTTTTTTTCTTTTGCTAAATACAGCAGACAAGGTTCAATAACGGCTCCCCATCAGCTGCAAAGTGCCCATCTAAACCTCTTTCCTTCATTACTTCTCTGATGTGTTCTGTATGTCATTCCTTGGACAAATTTACAGCTGAAGAATCTGTGCCAAAGGCAATACAACTTAACGTGCAGGGAAGTGTTTTCTATTCAGTAAGTTGTGCTCTAACATCACTACAGTAGGGTTGCTTTCTTTTCAACTCCTTTAGATAACTTGGGCTTCTTTCTAGAAATTTTAACTGTATTTCTCAGGGGGGTTTCTAAGAGTGTTTTTGGACAATCTTCTGTTACTGAGAAATTTTGTTCTGTGCACAGTCCTCTTGAGATTATGACAAATTTAACACCGAGATTAAAAATCAAATGCTTTTTCCTTTCAAGTTAAGCCTGATGGTACATATTTTAATTGCTGTTTATGTAAAAATGTTCTCAAGTATGGAACTTTGTGCACTGATTCACAATTGAAGTATATTTTATTGCGAGAGTTTCTGTGAATTCATATTCTGCAGGACCAGACTAACAAGTGTTTGTCTAGTGGCCTGTTATAACAATTTGTATTATGGAATGCTTTGTGGCTCCAACTGAGATCAGACTCTGCTGCATTAGTCATTTCATGCATACCATCTGAGACAGTTTCTCTCTTCTCTGCTTTGGGATCTGTGCAACCGTAAGTCCTTAGCTATGGAACTACCAACCCCAGAACTCACCTGAGAAGAGAATGTTTTAAACAAACAAACAAGCAAACAAAACCCCCAGCCTAAAATCTATAAAAATGTATATCCTGAATTCATACTGATTAGCACTATTGTTGTTGAAAGCCTCTATCAAAAAGTGACTTGGAAAAGATAAATAAGTGATTCAAAAGGCTGATTTCATGTCTCTTCCCAATGGCTTTACCAATGTCCAAGCATTGAAATAGTCTGTATCTCTTGTTGGAAAAACTGGGGGAAAAGAAAATAAAAATCATGTTATTTCAACAACATAAATGGTTCCTCAAGGCATTAAAGTACATAAACACAACCACAAGAAATGCAAATGTTAGAACCAGGACTCACCACTCATTTATAAATGAGATAAATCAGTTGTATACAATAAACTGAGATTAACTTGATGCCTGAAGTGTATTCTGTATTAGAGGTTTCCACATGCTCATGCATAGGTGGGTTGCCTTTTTTCTTTTTTTTCTTCTTTTTTTGTTAAATAAAAATGAATTTATTATTTTAAGCTGATCGCAGATGATTCTTTTATTATCTCTCTTCTTTTTTCTTTTCCTTCTCTGCCATTTTTATACAGAGTGTTTGGTAAACAGAAAGAAGTGCTTTTGACATTGGGTGACAGTATGTAATCTACATTCCCACTGTTTGTTTTACTTTTGTTACAGAGAAAATGAAGTCTGGGCAACTTGTCCTAGTACATCAGTTTCTTTGCACTCCTCTGTATGGTAGGACCTAATTATATTTTAACACTGCTTTTACACCATTTGCCTGGAGAATTATTTCAAATAAACTGTCAGAGCTATTGTGTTGTGACATCATAGTAAATCTTTTTTCTTGTTGTTGTTTTGGGTTTTTGTTTGTGCCTTTGTTTTCTGGGTTGGTTTTTTTTGTTGTTTTTTTTTTTTAAACAGAGAAAACAAGCCCTTCTGTGAATTCAGCAATAGCACAAGAAATTGCATTAACAACATTTAAGCAAAGTGTTGAAAACATACCGAAATAAACGCTAGTGCACTTCAGGGGTTGAAAGGAATATGCATCAAAATGCTTGGCATTTAATTTTTTTTTTTCTTCGGGAATTTAGCCAGTGAAATATAGCTGCCAGTGTCTCAGGCCTGCGTGTGTTCTTCTGCAATATGCTCTCGATCAATCAGATTTGCATAACTAAACTGTCGGCAAGCCCGCTCGGCTGCCCAGGTGCAGGGCCATTTGCATATAGAACAGTGAGGAGGTCCCAAGAGTCACTTCAGACTCCAGTGACTGCTGAGCCCGCAGTCCACACCGCACTGGAAATGAAATTGGAATGACAAAAAAATGGTTGTGCTAGTCTGCAAGGGTGAAATATGCACTTGTGTTTCAAAGGTTATGTAGAGATCACAAGACAGCATTCAGGCACGAGAATATGCACAAGCCTACAGGAAAGCAAATGCTCTTGTGTGTATTTTGTTTCCCTTCCCCCAACCACAATGATACGTATTTATTTATTTTTATATACATGTGTATAGGTATATATGTATATACAAAAATACTTATTTTTTCCTTTAAAGTTGTGTATCACAATTTCACATATTCTTCAATCCTGAGGTGTGGAGGAGGCAAGGAGTGCGGGTGTGTTTTAACTATATAGTTCTTTCCAATTAAATCTCCTGGGGGACAAAATATAAATAAATAAGAGACCTTTCCCTTGAGTTTATTTCTCTCTGGAATGTGCATCCACTTTTTCAACATGTTTGCCTAAAAGTCTATCTCCTGCTTCCTGGTCTATATATTAATCAATTAGAAGAGCTAAATGGTGAATAATGACCGCAAAGTATCAATACAGCTGGAAAAATAATAAGAAAAAAATGGATTACAATACTGATTAGCAAAAGCTCTTTATGTGAGGCTTGCCATAGGTATTGTTATCCCCATTTTTACAGGCAGGAAACTGAAATGCAGAGTGCTGAAGGGATTTTCCTCTAGGAAAGCAGTGATCCATTGGCACTCTGGAAGAAACAGAAAGATTTAGTGGCACTGTGAGAGATCTGGTAGGAGATTCTCTGTTCTAACCATTAAGAAAGGTAGCCTTCTCTTCCCCTACCATGTTTTGCTAAGCGCTGAAAGCAAGGGATACTCTTCTTAGCTCACTTGGTTAGGCTGTAGTGTCAGATGCTGTTTTCCCAAGGCAGTTTTTGGAGTGCGGTGTGTGGCATGTAGGGCTGGAGCCAATTGCATCTCCTCCTCACAGAGTCCCAGCCCTGGCAAGCAAGGAATACTGCAGATTTGGCCCCCACTGAAATGTGCTGATTTGGTGGGGGAGGGCAGGAGACAAGGTGTCCCTCCTGGTTTGAATGTCAGTTGTTGTCAAGTTGGCATCCTGAGCTGTTTCCATGACAACAGATTTTTGTGCTGGGGGACGAGGTCATGCACCTGTGATCTCGATGAAAAGGACAATGAGAGAATGTACATTATTTAAAGCTTTTATCTTCCAGTACGTGTTTGAGTATAACCTTGAAATTGGGTGAATAAAGGGCAAAGTATATTTCTATGCATAGGAGTGAGGCAAACTAAATTGGTTAGGAAGAGGTGTGAGGAAGATTGGGGGCATTTTACAGCATGGACACTTCTCTAACTTTTCATGGATGGGTCAGGCTGTCTTGTCAACTTTCCATCCTGTATACCAGCAAAAGTTTCTCTGGAGTGAAAGGAGTCCATCAGTCTTGTGAGACTGTAAAGAAGAGGGAGGAATAGGCAAACAGTTCAGCAACTGGCTTTCAGTTGGTATTTTCCTAAAAGATGCTTGGATTAAGTTGGCCATTGTGGTTGTGCTTTGGATGCCCACCACAGCTCCTGTTGTGTGAGGTTGAACACCGAATGAAAAAATAATTGTTGACCCAAAGAGCTTCCAGTCAGAGTGGTTATGTATCACTCTGTGCCTTGTTTTGTTAAGAATGCCTAAATACTTCCAAAGCTTCACTTAAGGCTTCAGTTAGATGGGACCTGCTAGAAATAAATATCAATTGTATTCTACAAAAAATAAGCTGGTTATTCCTTACATTTTCCAAAATTCAAAGGAAATTCTGTAAGACAAAATTAAAACCAGCCAGAGATAGTTGGGTTTTTTTTGGTAACAGCTTCTTACTCTCTCATTGCTCTTGGTGTCGTCAATTTGCTAACATCAAAGCAGGATTGGGCTGACTACAATTTTCTTCCTTTCAGAAATACTGGAAAGTATTGTTGAAGTATTTTGCCTCATGAGGAAAGAAGTCTACAGGTGCCTCAATGTGACTAAAAAAGAAATCAGAAAGACAATTCTGTAAAAGAATACTTAAATAATGATATCAAATGAACTAACACAAAATGAGAAAAAAATGAAAACCTCAGCTAACTCAAATGCAAACACAAATTGTATTATTACCATTCATAAAATATATTTGTATTTTTGTATGTGTGTATGATCTATATAGGTAAATACACACATTGATGTTCTTACATTAAATACTTGTATTTTTTTCGTTGTGAGAGTCATCTCCTGCACAGCATATTGAAAGACAATCCGTAGACCACCCCAATAAAGCCGGAGGTGCAATGAGAACAATTGAATAAATTTATCTTTGGCTATAAGTCATAAACTTCAGAGATGATTTGGATTAGAATTTTCACATCTTATAAACATCAAGTATTTCTTTAAAATCCGAGCATTCAGATTGGCTTTCAAATTTCTGCTGTTTATGGAGATGAAAGGAACTGCAGCAAGGGAAGAGAAATAAAACATCACGAAACAAGGAGAATTGTTAGGACAGTAGGTAGTCCGAGGAATGGCTACAATTGTTAGAAAAGACCATAAAGGTTAGGTGGTGGAAGCAAGGATGCCTGCAGCCCAGGCGTATCTTTCCTTCCTTGTCCTCTTGGAAGGCAATTGAGCTCTACGCTGCTATCCCAATGGATAACAGACATTTCCTGCAATTACTTCTCCTGGCACTGTATGCCTCTTGCCCAATATGGAACTGCTAGGATCCATGGGAGGTCAGGAGCAGGTTTGTGAGGCTGACATGAGAAAAATAGACCTATATAGATGTATACAGCCTCACATCGATCCCCTGTCGCCAGGGCTATAAGGTGTGTCCTACAAGGCAAACCAACCTCTGCCACGCTAAAACAGGACAAGCTAAAGTCAATGTCTCCTCAGTGCTTGCACCAGCACAGTGATGGTACCAGGCTTTGATAGTTACACATTTAAACTCTCTCCTCCTCTCTTCTCCTGATATGCAAGATGAGACACTCATTGGCTCCCTCCCTCCCACCCCAGCACAGGTCAGCTGCTGTGCTTTGTGCTGCTGGGCTCGGAGACAGCCGAGTGGGGAACGCAATGCGTAGTCGCTGTTACTAGTGATGTACGAGGGAGAGAGAGATCACTGTCACAGTATATCTGCTATTTTCAATTTAATTAGTAGTCAGAACTTCATTTGTCAACTTAATCATTGCAGGCAGACACTGCAGAGATGAGAAGTAGGGGAAAAAATCAGGAAAGCAAACAAAAAAAGGCCCATTTGTAGCTCTGGGCATATTTTATTTTTTTCTCAGCTCAGTTTATTTCAATATTTCATATACACCAAAGTTTAGATTAAAAAAAAATGATGAATGTATGTAGTCTTGTCATTAAAACTATTGGTTGCAGAGGAACTGGTTTCCTCAAGTTCTTTCAATAAATTGTGCTGTAGCCTGCAAAACTACTCAGCTCCTCCATATCTCCAGTTTCTTCGTGTGTTAAGTAAACAAACATTTGTTCTTGTTTCAGCTGAGGAAAACAGTAGATTTTATCATTTGGATGCCGCTAGCTATGGCCAAACTGAATGAAATTTTGCACAAAATAAGGAGAGAACCCATCTGGTTCATACAAGCCACTAATTGTATTTGCCTACCTTTAGGTAAACCAAATTTTGAAAGAAAGGGAAAAAGTGGGGAGGGTTTAGGCCTCGAGTGGATACTTCTGTGACCAGGAGTGATGTGGTAAAGCTTTAATGGGCATAAATAGTGCTTCCCTTACTCAGCTGTTTTGAGCTTTCTTTTAAACCCATTTAGGTTCAGTATGCAATAGGAAAACCCCATAAAATGGGTCATATTTCTGTCCTCTTACCTCAGTTATCTGCTGTTGCCTGTTGAAAGGCTGTAATGAGAACACAGAGCCCGGAGCAGAAGCTTCTCAGTTAAAATGGCGGACAGGCGCCACAGCAACCAGCAAAGCACAACCAGAAGGTATTGTTGCATGCTTGCGCTCACAGCGGTAGAGGGGTGGGGGTGGTGGTGTACGTGAACATCAGTTCTGTGTGACAACAGTGCCACAAAAGATCGGCTTAGGCTTGAGTCACTGCCCCATCAGCTATTGCTGCCTCAGCCATGGGAGGGGATAAAATGTCCGCCACTCCTGTTCATGCCCCTCGCAGCTGCCCTGCTGCTCCCTGTCGGTGAAGTGAAGGGACTTCTGCCCTGCAGGCCTCATCTCTCACACTGGTGGCAGGGCAAGAGGTGCTGGCACTACTATTGAAGTTAAAACTTTCCTCTAGGTGTCTTCAAAGGAGTTGAATGACTTGTTCTGGCCTCCTCTCATGCAGTGTGACCGTGAGGAATCTCCTGCTGCACTGTAAAAGTCCTCCTCCTTATTCCTGTTTTCTTATAAAAATAATAGTTTAAACTCCCGTAAGTCTAGTATCATACTTTTCTCTATTATCATACTTTTCAAAGTGGATTAATAGTAGTATGCTATTACTTTGAGGAAAACTTCAATGGTAGGTGGCAGTTCCTTACAGAAAGGCAGGGGTTTTTGTACTTGCCGGTTTTCAGCTTGCAGCTTGTGTTCGAGGGCTGCCAATGGCACAGGGACCCTTCAGGCTGGCCTGCAGCATGCAGCCCCTGCTCAGGACCCCCACTACCTCTGTAACCTCTGATCCTGCCCGCAGTGAACCCAGGCCAGGCTGCTTCTGTGCCATACCTGACTTGCATGGCGTATCTGTTGCAGTTCATCACATTGCTGCCCAGCAGGACCTTTAGCAAGGAAAAGAGGAGTAGAAGAGTTTGGGGAGAGGAGGGAAATGGGTAGGGATCGAGGTCAGTGGGAGCCACTGAGTTCTGGGAGGGAGTTGTGGGGTAGCAGGTCCTCTAATGCATGAAGAAGAGCAGAAGGATTGACATGTAATTTGGGCTGCAGCCTTGCCCACGGCTGAAGTCCCCCAGTAAATGGTCCTGTGCAAAATCACATCAGAGTTGCTGAGTAATGGAAAGCCCTTGAGGAGAAGGAGAGATAGAGTCGTGCACCCCTGGAATCCTGCTGTTGTCTTCTATCACAGTGCTGTTATATTTTTGGGACATTTTTACTGTCACGGACTCAGGTGCTTGGGAGTGTCTCTGGCTGGAGTTGCACCTCATCACATGCACTGGTAGTGAATGGTGGTAGTGGTGGCATCAGATTGATGCTGGGAAGTCCCAGTAGACCCTATGGAGTAGGTAACCTGAACAGATCACACAGACTCAAAGGCTGGGAAAGAATGGGTGAGTGTCATGAAGTGATGTGACCAAAGTCACCAGAAAGGCAGGTGGCAGAGTTGGGACTGGAGCTCCTTTCATGTGCTCCCTTGCCTCAGTGGGAAAACCTTGCTGTAAAATCCCTACTGTGGCTGCCACCCTCACAGACAGTGTGTCTTCTCCCTTTTCATCAGCTGCTGAACTCTGGCCTCAAAAGACAAGATTTATCATGTGTTTATGTGGATTTGCTTTGTGAAACCACTATGGTCCATTTATTAATTTAGGTCTTACAAAACGTGTAAGCTGATGATTTCTGTTTGGACTGTTCTCTTTTCCATAAATGTATAGCTTGTAAATTTTTTGTAGGTATTTTTAGAACCGAACTTTTATTTTGTGAATATCTGTCAAAAATGAATATAAGAGGGCATGCAACACCATTGTCGGAGCACATTCTTAAAGGGTGTGTGAATGTGCATGTATGGCCTACTACCCAGATGGGTTGGAAGACCAAACTACCTCGCTTCTGCTATGGTGTGACGAGTCACAAGTCACTCTAGCTCCCTCTGTGCCTCTCCTCTTCCTTCCCTTTGTCCGCCTTAAATATGGCTCTTCAGCAATGTTGTCTTCACTCTGTCTGCTAAGCACAGCACCCACCCTTGCATGGCCTGAATCATAGCTGCATGCCAAAGTGCTGCTGTAACATAAAAGATATGTAAAATCTTGCATATGTATTGTAATTAATTTAGTAACATGGTCTATGCAGGATTCATGGAGCTTTTAGGTGATATTGTCTTGGTTTCTCAATTTAGCATTACTGTCATTTGTAAAGCTTCTCTGAAGCTTCGAGTATTTCTAGCGTGCCTGAAGTATTTTGGTATATGGTATTAAATACAATAGGAATAATTTTAAAAAGCAGAATACCAATCCTGAAAACATCACTCTTGCTCCTTCTCCTTAAGTCAGTCTTCTAGTCAGTTTTGTAAGAATTTTCTGATTTTATGTCTAAAACAAACCTGCTGTCACAGAAAGCTGTTGGTCAGAACTAATGAAAATGAGCCTTACTCCTACTTTAATAATTTCCCACTATGAATTCTTCATATCTCAAAGGAGCCCTTCATTAAGAGAGCTCACAGCTTTTGAAAGAGCAATAAATTTGTGTCATTGCAACAGCCTGTTGAATTAAGTGGCTATGATCCCCATTTTACTGATGAGCAAACTGAGGGACAGAGAGAAGTGACTTGCCTGGGGCTATGTGGTAAATCAGGATTTGAACATGCCTGACTTCTGGCTTCAGCCACTTACAGTATTTACTTTTTTTTTTTTTTGGTCTTATTTCCCTAACATTTTTATTCTTTCATGAGTCCCTTTTCTTGAAAATTGGTGTAAATTGAAGAGTCACTGTCATTAGTACTGTCTATTTAAGGTTTACTTTTATTTTTTTATAGATATATCTTTATATATCTTTATATATGCACATATATTTTTATATAAACACACATATATACTCTCTTTCCATATATATATATGGAAAGATCCACATTCTACAGTAGGAGTATAGGGGCTGAATCCAAGCCACTGTTTGCACTAGGTTTGCTCATTAGTTAGATGTTATGGCTCTAGGAAAAGGTGCCTGTTTACTTGGCATGTTCCAGTAATCTAATTGGAAAAGTGGAATTACCACTTAAAAGATGTGCAAGAATGATGGGGAGAGAAGATCTTTAAGTCATGAAGTGAAAATGAACTGAAGTTATGTGCTGGAAAGTGCTGCCGTTGCTGCTGTGGAAAGAAGCTTTATTTGAAATTACAAAATGAAAATTACCGATCAATGCAACCAGAATGGAATGATTGATATTTCAATTGCACTTCTAGAAAATGTAACATAGCATAAAGATACACTATTTACCTTCTTTTCAATTCCAAGTTTTTGCACATTATAATAACATATATAAGTGCATAAATGGGCATTTCCAGACAGTGCAGTTGGGAGCAGAGATGAAAAGAGCTGCAGTATATATCAAATTTCAGGCAACGCTCAGCTGCAGTAGTATTTATGTAGGAAAATGGTGACACAAGTGGTCTCCCATGGCTGAAGTTGTGTTTTTCTTCTCTGAGTGAGGCTGTAGAACATAAACGTCAGACAAGAATTGCACCTACTGTTGTCTGCACTGACTCTGTAACTTGTGAAATGACAGGATGAGGAATGACTGCTCAGAGTGACTCATTGACAACATTTCTGTCCCTACAGCAGTTCTTGGGAAGTACCTAAAAGGTCACAACTTAGTTCTTCCGCTGTGAAGAACCTTAGTTCATCTGCCTTTCTGTCTCTGGATATGTTAATACAATCCCCAGGAGTGGGCTTCCTGCAATTGGTGTTCTCCAGCAGTGACCTAAGAAAAGAATTTGTGCTTCACACCTTTCTGATTGATGAAGTACAGAGTTAACATCATAGAGGTGAAGAGCTTTGCTTTATTTTGCTTTATGCATGAAGTAATGTTTTAGCATTTACACACAGTAAATAAATAAATCACCATTCTAAAGCTTGGGCCAGATCTTCATGCTTGTATTGTGTTCCTGCTAATTATTTATGATTTCCCGCTATGGTTAAACCACTGAACACATGCTTAAGAAATGGGGAATACTTATTTGCTTACAAATATTCAGCACAAAACTGCACAAAACTTAAAGAATCCATATAAGTAAAAATTATTTTGGCTTTTGGAAAAGCCTTGTTTGTACAGTGTCTACACCTCTGGCTATATTTGACCTGCTGCTACTTCAAGGAAAGAAGCTTTCTGTGAGAATGTGCAAAAATGTGATTTTGAAACTGCCTATTCATTTTTTCAGTTGCTAAAGGTACCTATACAGACAGTGTAAAGCATTTATATAAATATTCTGATTTTCAGGAATGTTTAGCTCATTATATTTCTATAATAAAAAGAAAAGGTCAGGTCCTGTGTGTGGTTATAGAACAGCGATAGCACAGTTCTGTTTTCTGCTACAGACTTCTAACAAACTTACACTGCTGTAGTGTAATATGGAGTCTGGCCCTTTATTACCATTATGTTCTATTCATTACCCTTCCCAGAAACTCTGATTTTCTCTGACATCATAAGTGGTTGCTATGGCTATGATTGCTGTGACACAAACATGGTTAGTGATTAGGACATCAGATGAAAAAATGTTATGTGAAGATGAACTCTTCAGGAGCTGCAGTCTGTGAAAAGAGCATGCAAATGTCCCTAGTATAAAGCGGAGGATGAGGAATGCAGAAAATAGAATAAATAACTAGAATTCCCTCTAAATGAAATGTTTTACCAAGTTTTCCCAGAAGCATCAGCAGCTCTTTAGAAATGCTAGTGATGGCCTATCACAAAGCCAGATGTTACCATTTATCAAGTAAAGTAAAGAGCCCCTCCTGCTTCTACAAATATGAACTGAATATGAAATCAAATGGGAAACTGCTGCAGTAACACTGGAGGAGATATAATGTAACTTTTAAGCTATCGACTGGCTTGAGAGTAAAAGAAGTGTCTGACAGGAAAGAGTGAGTGTCGGCAGCATTACTTGATTCATCTTTCAAAGGCAAAATTGCAGTCATATGTGTAGACTTAAATCACTTGATGGATTTCCTACAGGTTACAATTTCTTTCTGCTCTCTCTCTGTCACCTTCTTCTCCTCCCGTTCCACACGCAAGTCAAGTGCTTCTTAGGGAAAGGACCCATTGTGAAAGCTCTGAGCAAGCTTCCTAAAGCCTAGACTAGCGCAATGGGTATATAAGACACACGGAGAGCAGTTGTAAATAATTGTTACGCTTTCTTGTAAGTGTACTTTCTCTTCCATGTCAGTCTTAAACCTGGTGGAAAAAAAAAGTTGGTCTACATTTAGCTGGGCACAGCTAAGCCAGCCCTGGGTGAAAGTGACATTATGTTAGGAAAGGCTAATGCCATCAGTCCCTCCAGCCCGTTCACCAACAGTATTGATCCTCATGCTTTGCAAAATGATGTAAAGTACCCAAATTCTGCTTGACTCCAACACTGGCTTATAAGGTCAGGGAATATCAGTAATAAAAGTATTTTTTTCTCATTGTGTTTTACCTAGAAATTTGTCACTTCCACTCTGGTGGGGACCTAGCTATGTAGGATGTAGTAACCATTTTAATGGATTGATGTAACTCACTGGCTTTGGAATTAAATACAAAATCATTCAAAGACTCCAGATCTTCAAAAAAGGCATGTACACAATGACAGAAGCTCAGCGTTGTTGTAGCTGTAATAGTCCTCCAAAATACCTCCAAACAGATTTGGAGGGAGAGGTGTAGGAAAACTGATGAAGTTGGAAAAAATAGTTATCAACTGTACAAAGTGCTTTTACAGATCTGAAGGTTAAGCAGCAAACTTCAAAGTACATACGGAGGGTAATTGTTTGGCTAACTTAATTAGGTTAACTCCAGTTAGACAATTTATAAGAAGTGCAGTTGGGACCTGTAGAGCACTAGGAGATACTAGCAAGAGAGAGGTGATGAGATTGTTGGCTTGAATGGATTTTTAAATTTTTTTACTGTATCGAATTTTGAGGAGTTAGTTGGAATGGCATATAAGAAAAATTATAAAATGTTAGAAAACCAGTATTGCTACCAAGATCATGATTTTGAACACTGTATTGGGTTATATTTTAAGTTTCCAAGCTCTTCTTTTAAGAAGTAATTTGTGGGTTTCCTTTACATATGAAGTCTGAGAGATCTGGGTCTGAAAAGCTATACTGTGAAAACTGTTCTCTCACTGGAGATTACAGTTTCCGTCCATTGTCTGCGGTGTTTCAGTGTTCACTCTGGTGCATAGTGATGAAATGTGCTACATCCTGGGATGAATATAGTTCTGTTGTGCGATATTGACTGTGGTGGCTATGGAGATATGTTTGCATTTCTGGCTGTGCTGTAGTGTGAGCTGGTTCCTTTCAGCATTTGTCTTAATACTCACACATGGACTATAAAGGTCATTTTTGTAACCACACTGTACAGCTGGTTTGTGTTAGGTCAGGTTATGCTGGTGGATACACTGCTGAAGGGCGTGAAATCAGTTCCCAGTTTACCCCAGCAACACAAGAGCGTCAGTGTCAGTCTGTGCTTCTCCTTAGGCAGGGGCCATTCTGTCCTAGTACAGCCACTGGCAGTGCTTTCTCCTCCAGGAAGAGGACTGCGGCAAAGTCCACCCAATCTGCAGCAGCTCCAAGAGGACCCGTGCGCAATTTCTGCCTCTCACAGCTTCCCTCGCTTTGGTGCCTGTTGTAAAATTTGAGCCCAATATGTTTCAGGAGGGTGGTTGTGGAAGTGGGGGAGGGGGTCGCTAAATTATGGTTGCTGTGGGAACCATAACTTTGAATTTCTTGACATCTGTCCAATGACAATCTCAACATTAACGTTGCATTAACATAGTTTTTTTGCATTTAATTAAAAAAGATGATGGCCTGGAATCTGTTAAGGAATTTAAAGCCAACATTTAAACTGTTTTCTGGGAGCAGAGATGTCAGAGCCTCTGCTCTGGAAGTGCTCGTGTATGCTCACTAAACAGTCTGACGATGTACAATAGCCACAGAGACAAGAAGTGAAAGCAATATGTTTGTAAAACCATTGTCTGATTGTCTCCTTCTGGCGGCTTTGCCCATCTTTCTTGTCTGAAGAAAACTGCTCTGACTGAGTTTAAAATAAATTGGAAACTAAATAATTGTTTCCAGTTCCTCCATACACCATCCCCAGTGCTGGCCACTGACTCACTTGCATGTGCAGGCTGAGTTTTCTTGGGGCTTGTTTCTCCAGCCTACACTGTCATCCTGCAGGTTCTTAAGAGATGATGGCAGAAGCTCTTTGCATGTATCAAGACAGAGGCACAAGGCAGTAGTAAATGCCTGACTGCAGTGTTCATCCTGATTTCCGGACTCTTAAAAATGTGCTTGGGTTTCCCACGTGATATTCCAGTGCACTCGCTAATTGGTTTTGATTTTGCGGGTTACGCAAAAAAATGTTTACAATAGGTGTTTCACCTTGAAAGGTTTGGAGGCACTGAGCTTTAGAACTTTCTTTTGTAACCTCATGTTATTTCAATAAGTTCAGCTATCAGACAAATAGACATATGGACTGTGCTAAAGTTAGGTGCTGTAGATAGGAGAAAGATGTTCATATGGCACCCGTGTTATTTAGCCTCCTCTCATAACAGAATACCATACTGTTAAAAATTGTCTATTTTTATGTAATTCTTCCACTTATATTGAGATAAAAAAATTATTAGTCTAAGGTTGGCTCACATCATCAGAGCTTCTAAATGTTGGCAACTTCCCTACAGTCTGTTGCAGGCAATAACTGCCAGGGAAGTTGCTTGAACACAAGCAAAAAATAGGTCTTCCTGCTGAGCCACCAGCCCAGAAATGTAAGGAAGAATTTAATACCATGGCCTTAAGAAAGTTTCCATGTTCTTCACAGACAGTCGTGCCTTTGGTAAGGTGACGGAGGGAGAATATATAATCCCAGAGTTACTGCAAACCTCGAAAAAGTTGTGAAAGAAGACTTGGCAGTTAGTAGCTTTATGTAAAAGATTTTTGCATATAAATTGCATATGCATATGACATTTTAGCTCCAACTTTACATGTGTTTTGGAGGTTGGATGCAATCTTGTCCCTGCCTGTCTGTTTGCTTTTGCCATAGCTACATCAATATTAATCCTGTTGGTTTTTCCCTCTGGCTTTTTTTCTTAATTTCCCTCTCTTCCAGTTTTGATTTAAAAACTAGTTGGTTCCTTTTATCCTAGAAAAAAAAAATCTGGGCATCTCTTTTCTATTTTTGTAATGAGTTACTGTATTTAAAGCATGCATTTCTTTTTTGTCTTTTGGAGTAGACTCTCCAGTATTCATCTGGTGACAAGAGAGCTGGTAAGATGAAGAGATATCCCTTTACTGGAGACCTTTTCTCTTCTTTAAGGGCAAGAAACATTCTTTAAGTATTATTGCTATCCTATCTCCCCCGCCCCCACCCACAACGGTATCATCTGAGAAACACAGGCTTTGCCTTACCAAGAGGCTGCACACTTTATATAAGAAATATCACTATTCTGAGCTCAGAATTGGATGGACTGTTTAAAATGACTGTGGGTAAATTAGCTCCTCTTTTTGTTTGCAAATTGTCAGTGAACATCCTAGTTCATCTCTCTCTATTTTTGTCTCTTTATTAATATCCTCCTGGTGACCGTATTTCATTCTTTGGTTTTTTTTTGTAAACTGTTCTGGAAAAGAGAATCAGGTTTTGGCTTATCTTTGTAAGCTCTGTTTGTAAGGTGCAGCGACAGGGAGTAGCTGCCCTCATTGCCTGCATGACTGAGACGGTTGTAGGCAGGAGTGTCTGAACAACATATAGTTCTTCATCCTCACGAAACATAATCAGAGTTAAGAAATTTTCACGCTCAGTCCAAGTAGAAATTGCAGTTTCCCCCAATATTAGCTGATGAAATAAGCAATCCCCCTTCCCCTTCAGTTCTAGCAACAGTGACTCATTTCTGTTAAGTCACTTTGACTTACCTTATTATTACAGTGGGAGAATCAAGGCACTCTAGGATATGGTAGTACATCACCTACGTCTGTAGTGGAAGGGAGCTTTTTGTCAGTAGCTCATCAACAAGTGATTTGCAGAACTGCATCTCATTGCAAAAGTACTTTCCCTCTATCTAATAGTTTTTGATTACTTGAAATTATGTTTGGATTTCTGGTTTTGGTTTTGGGGGGGGGGGGGGGGGGGGGGGGGG
>JAVKLA010000040.1:7050432-7119385 GCA_034782735.1 Sagittarius serpentarius
GTCATTTCAAAACTACTTTACCTCTATATTATAGTTTTTGTTTAGTTTAAATTATGTTTGGTTTTCTGGTTTTGGTTTTGATCCCCCCCCCCCCCCCTAAAATTTCCCGCACTACTTATTTGTTGTAGCTGTTTTAACAAACTGAAATTCGGACAGTGTTGAAGAGCTAGGGATTATCCTTAAAGCCGCATACTTGCTAGCAAAAAAAAAAAAAAAATAATTCCCTGAATGTTTTTAAGTCAAAAAGCTGTTTTCTCACAATCATTCACACTAACTTCCTGAGGTGGACACATGATGTAATTAATACCTTGAACCTGTGATCCAAAATAAATGAAATTGACAACTGAGTGGTTCAAGTTAGCACAACATTTAATTTGATTCCTAAGCATATAAAAGTTGCTTCCAGTTGAATAAGAGAATGTGGCTGAACTTGGTTTGTAATGATGCATCAAAAGCTATGACATCCCTGCTCAAATAATTTATAAACAGCAGAAGAATTTTAAGAACCGAATTACTACCTGAACTTCAAAAGAGACCATGTATTTCTATTAATATAACGAACAATTGCGTGCTGTTAGCCGTTAAGTTATTTGAATTTGAAATTTATCAAAAAGGTGGTGGAGGAGGAATATATCTGCACTCTAATGTGGATAAAGGATCTTCTGTGTGAGGTAAAATTACTTCTGAAATAAGAGAAGTTTAAATAAACTCTAAAGAAGACATACAACTTTCTTTTCAGAGTGCCTTTCTTCTAGCCTCAGCTCAAACTCTCAGCTTCTTTCCAACCAGATCCTAAATGGCCGTAAGACAAAAATTTCTGTTTCTACAGACTGGGTCCATTCCTGACCATGAAATTTCTGAAACTTCGTGACCTTTAAAAAAAATTATTTCCTGTACACTGTTCTGATTTTTTTATTATTATTATTTTTTAAATTAGAAAAGCTAACTCCATTAGAAATGCAGAGTACATGTTTTTCCTTAGCATAGAAATTGTTTTGTGGAAAGAGGAGAATGCCATATATGGAGGCTCTGTTCCTTATCACCACAAATCTCCAGCCTGACTCTTTTCACAGATCTCATCTCCCTGCTGTGAAACAGGGGACTGAGGTTCTTTTTTTTGTAAATAGATATGCTCACAATACATACACTACTATAGAAGAGCTTTCTAAAATCACCTCTTTACCTCTTTTTAGCAGGTGAAAGCTTGTTCAAAATGTGAAGAAAGGCCAGAGCTCTGAACTGGAATTTCTTGTGTAGTTTTGCTTTCGCGGAGTTGTAGCAAGCAATGGATAAATTTGCTTTGTGTATCAATGCCAGTAAGCAGAGCAGGTATTTCAGAGCAACTGATGTCCCTGGGACTTGGGCAATGATGTTGGGCTAAAAGGATAAATTACTACATACAATTTGACAACCTATTTAAGGGGTAAAATGAGCAAGTTTTAGCATGTCTATACACCAGCTCTTACTAATTACTTTTTGACTGAAAGCTGTTTTCTCAAGGCCCATAGATCTGCTATGCACAGCAAAGGAAAGCAATAATGAAAGAAAACTTGATATTCTGCATATAAAATGCAGATTGCGTAAATTCAGCCTTCCAATTCTGAGATTAGCTAAATGTGCTCCTAATATTGCCACACATTGATTCAGGATAAATACAACAAAATGGAGCAGGTAATCATGAGGCAGTTTGGAAAAGTCCACTCCTGTTCTGTGTGGGAGACATAATGAAGTTAGCAGTCATGGCACAAGCAGGATATCCTGAAACAAAATTAATTCAGTTTATTTTATAGGCCTTTTCTCTGTGCTTTTCATGCCCTGAAATCTCAAAGGTTTGTTCATTCTCTAATTCTCTGTAGGATCAGCCTGGGATGGGGGAAAAGCTTCCATTAAAGAATGGAGGTTCCAGTAAATGGGTAGATGGGACTTATTTTAGAACGAGGGTGGGGGAAGATAAACAAGCCAACCAAATTTCAAATCAGCTTTGTTTCATTCATTTAGATATCTTCCAGATTAGCAGCTTTGGATGCAGGACAATGAGAGTTTTGCATAGTGAAACTATGGTCACTAGACTGTAGAAGAAAAACATAAAAATTTATTTCATGACTGACACAAGACAAGTATCAAGCCAAAATCTTTTATTTTACAGAACTAAATCTGAAGTTGCATGTGAAAGGGAAAAGGAAATAGAGAAAGAATCTTAAAGAAATAAAAAGAGGAAGTGGGGGGGAAAGGCAGTACTAAAACTGCAGTCTTAGCCTTCTAAACCCTTTTGCTTCTCTGATTGATACTTTTCAATTATACCTTCCCATTTCACTGACATTTGAAATGCTATTTTTTTTCTAGCGATAACTTCAAATGCTTAAGTTCCAACAGCACCAGTAACCCTGTTTAGCTGTAGTAGTAAATTGGTTCCTTGTACAACATAATGGCAGTGACAGCCTTTTGCTAGGGAAATGAGTTCTCCAATGGGACATGCCTATGATAAGACGTCCGGTTTTGAAATTGTATTTCTCTGTATCTGAATTAAATCTGGACTTTATATTTCTTTGCTGCCACTGCTCTGTAGCTGGTCCCTATACAGTACGACCAAAGACTGACAAGTAATGCTTACACAGGAACCCTTTCACTTAAATTGGATTTGTCCTTTTATGTTTTCTCCTATTATTAGCTATTAAAATCTCTCAAACCCTTTTTTAAACAGTGATAGGGTTTGGCAAACCTGAAACTCACTGACTCGGAGGAGGAAAAAAAAAGAATTCTAGTATTAAGAGCAGTAATTTCCTTCCCTAGGTAAAATTAACTCACATTTAGTAAAATACAGTATTGATTCCCTGTGTTATAGGGTAAGATATACAGAGTATCTTCATTGTGTTGAGAAAGGTCAGGATTTGAATGTATTATATTGGCACAGCTAAAAAGGCCTTTTAGAAAGGATACCAAAGAAAACACAAATCAGTGCCACTCCTGGGTACCTTTAGAAAATCCAAGCCTGCTTTCTTCTGGCTGTCATATTGCGTTTCTTAGAGCCTTTAATGGTTAAAACAAAAGTAAGGTGCCTCCTGTGCTGTTTGATTTGCATTGGTGCCTGACAGTACCATAAGTGTGTGCATTTTGTTAGTGTATTATTACGATATGCTGTAATGGAACAGCACAATGGAGGTCACTAGGAGATCATCAGTATATGTAATTTCATTTTAACCTTAGGTTTGCATTATCACTTAAGTAACAAAATAATAATCAGTCTGTGGGAAAGGGGAGTTCTTTTTCCATTTCTTGCAGTAAAAAATTAACTCAATGTGGTCCGTATATTGGTCTTCTCACTACTGATACCAGTGCCATTTTATTTTTCTTAAGAGAAACGTTCCTGGCAAATTTAGGACAGAAACTGCTTGGAACTTTAGAAATCTTCAGGAAGAAAAAAGTAGTTTACATTTCAGCAATGGCCTCTGACTCATTTCTGATTTCATTTAAGCGTGGGGATCTATTTACAGTAGAAACTACACACAAGAATGCTTTCTGACCAAGAGGGGTCTTGAAATATACTTTCTTGAAAAAGCTACTGGACTTGTATATATACAGACTATCTATATAGCATTTATTTATGATTTGAGAAGGCTGCAATCTTTTGCTTTCAGTTGGCATCAGGGATCTTTAACAATGGACAAGATGGTATTTTTCCTTGCTATGGTAGTGATTCCATTGCACCCAGTAAATGATTAGAATTTACATTATTAAATGATTAAATTTACAGTGTTATGAGGACTTGGCCCTTTAATTGCTGATCTTTTTACTTTTTAAAACATTGACCAGAATATAACTTTTACAGCCTCTGTCTGTGTTTTCTAAATGTCATTAATAATCAGAAATGTTGAATACAGAAGGGCAAGTTAAATCCTGTCATTGAAACAGCAAACAGCTTTAGTCAAATGTATTGGCACAGGATTAAAAATGCATCAAGCATGTATTTGTCTTCTCAATGGGAAGCCCTTATTAATAGTTTGAAGAGTAGAAAGCTTAGCCTTATACAACAAGCTCTGTAGTAGCTTTTTTTTTTTTAAAATATATTTTAATGTGTGAAATTGCAGGATGCCAAGGTTGCCATTAGAGCTCCTCTCTCGTTCCAGTAATTTTCCTACTTAGATTCATTCTTTTCTTTCACAAAAAAGCACTTCATAGTGGTCACAGCAGAAATGCAGTGATACTGAGTAGAGTGCAGTACTCTTGCAAGGTTAATTACTACACCACTGTCAAAATATTGGACGTAACTACAAGGACATGAGTCGGCTCACTTCTCCGAGAAATCGCTCCTTTTTCTTTTTCTCTTGCGTGCAGGCCTTTTCTAAAGAAGTGTATGTGCTTTATTCAGAATTTAATAGAAATGCGGAGTTATAGACAGGCTATTTTAGAGAAACCCACTTTTTTTTGTTCTGACCCCAGCGCAACACAGTAGCATGAACCCATAAAAAAAGATTGGATTCTCAGTAGACCTGTGCACATGACTTCTACCTCAGGGGTCCCTTTGAAAATAAATCAGGTGAATTGTCTGTATTCAAAACTTTGTTTTGGCTTCTGACTCTAGAAATTTAAAAACAAGTGTTTGTCTTCAATGCTGTCATCCTTCCCTGTTCAGCCAAGACATGGGGGAGGTTTGGGGAACTTGAAAAATGGCTTCTTTGTATTTGGGAGTAAACCATATCTAATTAAATTTTAAAACGAAATTAAGGGTAACCACCAAATCTATGTGTGGCCTGGCAGATGCCACAGTCTATGTTTACTAGCTGTGGGCTGGCTGGTTGGAGTCCCCTGAAGCCCTTACTGGAAACCTACAAAACAGAACAAAACCGACCTTGCTACCTCATTGAGAAATTTGATCATACTGCTGTAATGAAGAAAGTGTGTGAATCTCTCCTTGACTTACTATTTCTAGCAAGTGCTCAGGAATGCTTCTTCTACAGATGATGACAGAATAACCAAAGGCAAAATCTGGCCAGATTTTCTCTGGACGACAGTCTCCTATTCTGATCCAGCTCATCGATGCCCCTCAGCTGGGTTAAGTAACAGTCTTGCTAGGAGGTCAAGATTAGTCCACTCCTATATTTCACCCAGACCTTCTTGGGTTGTCATTTCTGCTTTCTGACAGCCAGTTGCTGTCACTTGACCATATTATTGTGGTCCTTTTGCTGATGCTTCCTGGACAAGCGTGCTCTTTTCTCTAGCTGTCAAGTCCAGCCCAGCCCCCTGCCACCGCTTGACATAATTGGCATGGAAGTTTTCTCATGAAGAGCCCAGACCTAGGAAACAGGTTCCTGCATTACCATCCTCCACCAAACCTCTTTGCTCCCGGGATTACATATTTGATCAGGCAATAAAAAAATTTTGTATGGGCTATCAGGTCTTCTTCTTTGCTGAAAAAGAAAGATGATGTGACCCACTAAGGTGTGTCCAGAGTTTATTTTGAACTCCTCATGCAGTTGGAATGAGAAATGGGCTGAATAAATAGAAATGAAGCTGAAGAGAAAACTGAAAGAGCAAATGTGGGAAATGTCTTGTGTTTTGCTCTGCTTTCATACGACACACATTTTATTATTTACTCTTCTAAAATTATTGTTAAATTGTGCTTATAACATTATGCTGTGGGCAAGAAAAATAATTTTAAATTAACAATGCAAATAAAAACAATTAACAAGCTGACCACTTCTGCTAATAATCGCAACAAATTTGCAAGCTGCCATTAAAAAAACCCAAAACCAAACCAAACAAACAAAACCCCCAACCTTCAGTCCATTATAACTCATGATCTTATAAAAACCCAATGCATCTTTTAGCCTGTTTGGAGGCCTGAGGTTCTTCAGACAAGTGGAGCTGCAAGCAGTCTCTTCAATGGTGATTCTCATTTGGCAGACAACTGACCTTTAAGTCTGGGGGCTTTTACCTTATGCCCTGTAGCAGAACTTCGCAATTAGAAAAGGGAGAAGAAGGGTGGCTTTTTGAATAGTCAGTCTTTAAAGGCCTTGGTGAGTTAAAATCAACACCTTACATGACACCCCAAATGAGCATGGCACCCCATTTGTCCTGGTGAGCATATTTATTAAACATTCTTACTGACCATGAGAGCTTATCGGTGGTGGCATGCTGCAGTAAATGAAACCTCTCTGGGATGTAAGTTTTAAAATTCTTCAGTTTTGCTGTCCTCACAAAATAAGCATTATCACATTCCTGTTATTAATGGAGAAACTGAGGCATGGAAACTAAGAAATGTGCCAGTGCCCAGGGCCTGATTTTGTATTCAAACCTGTCTTACTTGTCTTAATTGGCAGCTCAGTTTTTAAATAACTGGCTTTCTGAGTCTCTTCCAGTTGTGTACACATGGCATTTTGTTAGTTGAAGCTTATTGTCAGCTGGCTTTTTTTCTCTGTAAAAAAATCAATACGATTTGAATTTTTCTACCCAGACTGAATCCTTGGTAAATTGTTGTGGATGGTTATTGATTTCTTATATCTGTGAGATTTTTTTTTTTTAATAGCATTAAGGTAAACAGAAGTCTTATTGTGTTCATTTTGCAGGATAACACTTATCTAGACAAAAGAACACATAAGCACACGGCTTACCTATAGGAAAGATGCAGCAAATCACTTCCAATAACACAAAATAAGAAGAACAAAACTTTCCGTTCCTGAGCAGAATGGGAAGATTGCTTTCTTGTCACTAATTTTGATTGAATTGAGTCTGTGCTTTTGGAACTGGTTCACTGACACAACAAGAAGCACCATTTAACTATTCCTTACACTTTCATGCCCAGAGAAAATGCAGTAAAGGCAGAAAAGGTCTTAAATGAGGAGTAGGAGTCTTACCTTCTCCCACTGAATCTGGCGGGGAAAGGAAGGGAAGCATACCTGTCTTTTAGATATCAGGTTGAATCTTGCTGCTTGCTTCTGGATTGTCTCCAAAATATAAAGGAGACTCTCTTCTATTTCACTTTGAAGGCAAGTGGAGCAGCCATTTCTAGAAGCACAAGAAAATGGAAAGTTGAGGAACACTGATGAGTTTATGAAGTCTCCACCCATCCCAAAAAACCACAAATATTTCCAGTGATCCTTGAGGCTTCCAACCCTTGGGATCAAAATCTTTCAAGAAGGCACTGCAAGTTGCAGTTGCAGTGAGCCTAAACCTGACTCTCACCCGTGTTTAACCTTTGACTGGAAATCCAAATCAGGCTGTGGCCTGAGTTGGATAAGGTTTCAGATCAGTTTATTTTAGTATACTCTGGTAGCATGGTAAAATAGACAAGGCAGAAATTGACATGAGCTGCAATTCCATAGTGAGACGTAATAATAATAATAACTTTGATAAAGTAGAATGAAGGGAAAGATAATGATTTCCAGCAGATTAATGGATGGCTAATGTGGGCTTCTCGGGACAAAGAATAGTTCTAGGGAACACGATCCCAGAAGTGACTTGAATGTTGTGAACACTGATGTGCAGTGACAAACAATTATGAATTCCAACATTTCACTTTCAAAAATGCTGATATTTAGCTTTTATAAAGTATGACTGGTTTAGGGTCATGTCATACATCAGAGCTACTGTGAGGAAAATTGGAGTTAATTATTGCTGAATGGGATACCAAATAATAATAGTAATCCAGAGGAGGATGTTTTGAAATGTTTGGTGTCTCTTCTTTTTTTTTTTCTTTTTTTTTTTTTTTTTTTTAGCTTTCATTCTTTTCTGGTTCCCTGTGGAGTGTTCAGTTCCTAGGGTGGCCTGAGGAGAGATCAGTGATGCTGTGCTTTGTAGTCTATTACAGCACAGCTGTTCATCAATTAGAATGGAGAAAATAATCCTGCTGTTTTAGAATAGCATGATGTGCCTTCTATGTTATCAGGCAAAATGCAAACTGGATACATGAAACCCACGCAGTGAGGCTGCCAGTGTGAGGGGGAACCTCTGACTCAAAAAAGTTCTCCTTTATTTTTCTCGTTTTCTTTGCTAGTTTAAAACCATAATTACAAACTTGAGCACCCACTCTACCTTATGACATGAAGGAGCATCCACAGTTGCCCTGCAGGAGCCAGCAGAGCTATTAGTGAATAATAGCTAAGAAATCTGAACCAATGCTATGCTAATGCAGAGTGTCAGTTTGTACACTGCTTTTTTCCTTTTTTTTTCGCCTTTTCCATCAGGCCTTCTTTTCTTGTAATAGCAGAGGAATGTGTGCTGAAAAGCAGATAGTTAGTGCCACTTTGCTACCATATGCCTTTATATTTGGAAATTTGCATAAACAGCAAAACATTAAAACAGGATTTATAACCCCCCTCAAAAATAGAAAATATATGCAGAAGTTTCAAAAGGAAACCATGGGAGTTAAGTTAAAAAGGCCCAACCCTAAATCCCATTAATTGGAAATGGTGTTTTATTTATATTCATAACATGTATCTATTATGCAGACTGTGTAGTGTACAGAATATTGTTTTTATGGGGGTTATGTAGCCCTGCTCATGGGCAGTGCTCTGTATTTCTGTTGTAATTCTTAGTGTGTGGAGCAGACAGCCGGAGCAGCAAGTGCATTAAAAGCCTGAGAAGCAGAAAAAGAGATGGACCTCAGTTAAAGCAGAATCAATCCTTTCTGCTCTTCCACAAACACATCAGCCTGCGCTCCCTTCCTAGTTACATTTACACTTGGTCCTTCATAGAAGCAAAGAAAATATACTCTTAGATCCAGTAAATCAGTTGGGATCTCAAGGCCTAAAGGAGTGATGGAAGTTAAAAATTTCTTCTAAAGACTGTGGTTTTCCACTCTGATCCATGCTTCTGCAGAGCAGACGTGGCCCCAGGTATTATAAAGAGGCTGCGTCACTCCTGAATGAGTGGTGCAGCATGTCCGGCTCGAGGTATTGACGAGCAGCTTTGGAAACCCACTGAGAGCAGCAGCTCCTGGCAAGGGAGTGCTCTGGGACTGTGAGTGGCAGTAACTGTTGAGGTCCTACATAACACTATGGTTGCTCCTGCCTTTTTTATTTCCTCCGTTTTGTCTGTGCTGCAGTAGATATCAGCAGGCCTGACTTTCCTCTCCAGTCTGCACCCTTCCCTTCCTGTCTAGGTACTGACTGAAGTAAGTAAGAACAGCACAGACAAATTAATTAAGGAAGAGGGCCACCTCTGCCTGTCGCAGGTGGTTCACAGCTGCAGGATATGCTCCATTCAGTGGATTTTGACATGGATTTAAGACCCCTATCTCCAGTCCCTGCCTTCAGATGCTGTAAGTGGAAGTGGCCTTCTGCCTTGGGAGAGTGCAAAGGGAGAGAGGTGATTTCAGCCCAAGGGCAAGTTTCACTATTTCTGAATTTTATCTAGAAATAAAGTGGAAGATTTTACTGTTTATACCTCAACCCATTTTATTAAGTGGTCTGAACCATTGTTCCGTCTTAACAGTAACCTGAGAAGTAGTTGGAGATGGGTTTGTGGTGGTCTCCAGTCTTTTAATAGGAAGGTCTTAGAATAGCACTTCCATCAGAGAATATCCACTTGCCGAAATGCAGACGCAGGGAGGTCCTTCTGGCCACAGTTTCCACTCTCTGGGCACTGTAAATTGCTTTGCAAACTTTTATCATTTTGCACTCTTTAACCTGTGTCAAAGTATCTGGATTTTTCCTTTTCTTCCCCATCAGATTCATATTTGGACTCAGCATTTTGTTGCTCTTCTCACTTGTGTAATTAAACCTGTGTATGCATTTATGGTTTCTGTTGTTCCCCTTTTTCTTCCCAACACTCCTGCTCTTGCATCCTTAACAAACATTTGTCTTCATTTCTCCCTCTGGTAAGAGAACATACTCTTTAAAAGCAAGGACACTGGAACAGAGATTGTGCTTTATTCATTTACCTTGGCAATTACAATGTAGTAAGTTATTAATTATTCATAATGCCTCATGTACTACTGACTATTGCTGTATAGCTGCTAAATGTAAGGAAGTTGTAATAGGAGACATTAAGTGATATAAGATCTTACTACAACGTTGCTTCTGCTGTCTTGGATCAGAAGTGGTTGAAAGGCAGCCATTTTGGGTGCAAATTAGAAAGCATTTAGATTAATAATGGTCACTGGTAATAATAACAATTAGAGTTGAATGGTTAATCCATGCCAAGTAATTGTTTTACTCTCTTTTTTTTTTTTTTCTTTTTCCTATGCCTTTTTTTGTTGGGCTCTGTGAACAGAATCCCAAATCTTCAGATGCATTTGTTACCTGGACACGTCTACAGAGGTTGTTTAGGTGTAATAATGGGCTTGCAAACTGTTTGTAAACAGCTACTTGAAAAGATGTGCACTTCACATATGCCAGGTTTTGTGTAATCTATACAAATTCTCAATACTGTAGCTATATCTTTGGTTTTATCCATCCAAATCTCCAGTGTCCTCACACAAGACAAATGGTGCTCAGCTAGGCACCATATGCAAATACAGCTCTTCATTTCCAGCCCATGCTTGATATTGAGACAATAAAAAGCCAGTGAAGGATTTTGCAACTGCCCCTCAGTGTAATTGGGGCCTGGGCTACATATGTTACAGTTTTACTTATCCCCGCTTCTGAGATGGCTCTTGTGCCACTAACAGTAGTAAGTAAATATGTGCATGATGAAAAGGGGTGGAAATGACTACATACGTACTTAAAGAAAAAGTTAAGTTGCTCTAATTGTGCTGTGAGTGGTAAGATATTTGGTAAGGATTCATTGGTTCATTTCATTCACCTTCAGCATCTACAGCATAGTGTGGTGCGGCTTTTTTAATTTGTTTTTCTTTTTGTTACATCTATGCTACTCACCTGAACTAGTCCTCCTTTTATAATAAGGACAAAAAACTTTGGGGAAAGATTTCATCTGACCTGTCAGCTCAGGGCTAGATGAACTGAGTCCTTTGAAGTGCTCACTGCTTTCCATTGGCCACCAGCAGAACTCAGGGTGACTGGCTCAAAATATGATGTTAAACTTAGGGATACCTTTTGTATCCACTCAGCAATGCCCAGATAAATGTCATCAGTATGGGGCGTAAATCATTGCATGAACATGGAGGCAACAAACATTTTGTGCTAATTTATACAGTAGTTTATGAAGTGAGGGCAAAGATGCTCAGTAATTTGTGTTCAAAACTGACCTACTGAACACAAAGTGCCAGTATGGCAAGTGGCTGCACCGTTCCCTGCCGGCAAGAAATGCACCACTTTGCACAGAGCCAGCAAAAGACCCAGGAACTGTCTAATCTCAGGTAAGTACTCAGATCAGTGCTCTGTGGTATAAACTTGCTTTGGTCGTTTGAATGCTGCCCTTCTACCTCTTCCATGACTTCTCCTTTTCAAAGCAGTTGATCTGAAAATGTAAAATATAATTTCAGAGTTGGAAAGTTTTTAGATGCCTTACATCAGACTTCAGACCACTAAAAGGTGTGGATTTTCTTTGCTTTGGTTTGTTGTGGTTTTTTTTTTGTCATTAAGCCATGCCTAATCAAGTGTTGCCTAGTATTTCTCTAGGATTTTAATCATGGATAGCAGCGGTACAAAAGCATGGCCTTTGTTTACAGTTGTGGCAGTTATATGAAGTCATTATGTATTTCCGAGGTTATCCCTAATGGCAGAAGAGGCAAACAACGTATGAGGCAGTTTATGAGTCAAGATGAGGCACTCATTTGTACATCCTGTGTTGTAAGATAGCTGCAGTTCCTTAGTGCAGTGATATTTAGCAGATGAGCTGCTTCATTGTCTTACCACTTTTGCATAGGTCATCATTGTGTTTAACTTGTGTCCCAACACACGTCTTCATAGCAGAAACCTTCTTTCAAGGATCTTACAGAAACGTCTGCGTAGAATTAATTTCCCCATATGCATTGCAAACATGAAACAGCACTGGGTGTATTTTACAGGGGAAGCAATGGTGGTTGCTTGATTTTGGTTGCCACTGTGACTGTTTGCATCACTGACGCATGAAAACTCTACTTCTGGGCTATTCGCTGTGAAACTGCCCGGGAGTTTGAGTTTATGTTCCTGCTGATGAAAACACACTTTATTCCTGGTGATGTTTTTCCAGAAGGCTTTTCCTAAAATTTCCACTTGTTTTCTTTTTAATTCTAAAGTTCTGACTCTTCTCCTTATGGAACTGTGATGTGGAGAAGATGGAATATTGATCAACAGAAAGAATTAAGTGCAGAGAGGCCCCCTTTCTCTTATTTTTTTTGGGGGTGTGTGTGTGCATTATAGGCAGAAAGCCTGTTTATCTTCAAACCACTGTCTTAACAAGTAAAAAAAAATTGAATGTGTTTTTCTTTAGACTATCCTTGTTTTTGTTATACTAAAGTATATGAAGAAGGGAGAGACTTAATTCACAGGTGAAATTAATTTGACAGTCCTTCACTAATTCTAACTCAATGTCTGTCAAAGTTGCAATATAGCAACAGTTCAGCGTGACTGGCATTAACTGCTCAGAAAAAGCCCTGGATTGGAATAGCACATTGATTGGACTTTGTCATTAAGACACACATCTGAGCAGGATGTGAGAAGAGGGACAACACTGGCCTTTACACATGCCACTGGTCCAGTTGTTTTTCTCAGTAAAAAATTTTTCCTAGTCAAAAAACCACAAAGCTTTATAAAAGTAAAAGAAAAATGTACCAGAGGAAAGTTCAGACACTTTTGGACTGTATGTAAGCTATTTATTTAACACTCAAACTTATATTGGATAAATTAAACCTATCAAGGAAACAGGTTACTGAAAACTTAACAATCAGATAAAATTTACCAAAAGGTCCAGAATTCTTCAGTTTAAAGGCAGGCTTTAAAAAACCCCTGCAGACCCTGGGAGATCTATGGACAGAGGTCTCTGAAACCAAGGGTGCTTTTTCATAAGTATTTCATGATTGGAACCCAGCATTTAGAAATGCAAAAGACTGTTGTACTGCTGGGGAGAATGAACATTTGTAATACTTCTGTTAAGGGCACTGTTGAAATCCCTTTGTTCACAGGTAAGACAGACACTTAAAGTACTTAAATTTCATTGATCCTATGCTTAAAGTTGAGCTTGTGCTTAAGCACCTTCTGCAATCAAAGTGAAGAACCTGACCACAAGCTTTTTAAATTCAAGGGAAATTAAACCACTCAGAGAGAGACAGAAAAATGGCTACTATATTCTCATGCATATAACACGTACCTCAGATAATTTGCATGCTCTTAAATGTCCTGAGGCTTGAAAATAAATTCTCAGATAAACTACATATACTTGGAGGCTACTGAAGATGAGACCTGGAGAAGAGATCTGTGGTAAACTGCCCCTTGCAACATCCACGTACTTCTGTGGTTGCAGAATCAGTTTTCTTAACAGATAACCTGTGGTTTAGACATATATCTAAAAGATATGGTATAAAGATATGGTACATTAATTAAATAAAGTTTGGGGGGAAAAAAATGTGGAAGACATGTAAATTTGGAGAAATTCATTATTTATTTGTGACTGTGGGAGACCTTAGCTATGTTTTTCACCTCAGCGTGGAGGCATTTTGATCGAAAGCCCAGTGTAACAGAGAAAGAACTCACACCACAGATACTTTTTGAAATGGAAATAAAACATGCAGTATTTGTAACCTGGCAATGTTAAAAAGAAATATGTAAGATTAAAACAAACAAGTGAAAGTATGTTTTTTCAGTAGATAAATATATACATATATACTTAATTTAAGTCGGCGGGTTTGGTTGGTCTATTTCTCCTCCCCCCCGCCCCTTTTTTTAAAGCATATAAATTCCAACCATGTTTTGTGTGAAGGGTCTCAGTGCATACTGACATTGTGAGTGTCAGCTCCAGATCACTTTAATCAGAGAGTGGATATGCATGATAAAACGGATAAGGGACTTTAATCAAAAAATCCGCTGGTCTGGAAACGTGACGCACTCCGCCAAACACACTTCATCCCACTTTTCTTGTGCCACTGCCAAGATTTTTATTTCATGAATATGCATTGGACATGATATTACATTAAAATGTGACATTGTTGTGTAGTGGTAGGGATTTAGAATTAGAATAAATAAATAAATAAATAAATAGACTTCTGTAAAGTTTTTGTAATTGAACATTAGTATCATGTTGTGATTTTACATATATTTATTCACCTACCCCCACCCTTTTCCTTTTCTCCAAAATTTATTTAATTGAATATTGAATTCATCCCTTTCTGCTTAATAAGAAAAACAATAGTAGCAGATAGACTATTTAACTTTTACCTACAAGCATAATGTATAGAGAACTCGACAAGGAATTCTATTTTTACGTACAAAATACATGTCTGTGGCTGGGGGCATTTTTGCTTCTACAGCCAGGAATAACTCTCTACCACAGAGCCCACTCCAATGTCCATTATTCTCTATGCAAAGGCTGCCTCTGAATTTCACAGGATTTGGATCATACACCTAATAAACTGAGAAACCCTTTGTTTCCCCCTAATTTTGCCATGTTACATTGTTTCCTGGAAATCGGTGAAGATTATAAAACTGATGTATGGAAATTTGCACATTAAGCCTGTGCTAGTCTCAATTTTAGGTTTGTATAATTTCAGGTACTTGGGCCAATCAGCTGTTACTCACAACATGTAAGGATTTCTACATCTGTCTCTTTGTAAACCCCCACACCATGATTTCTCAGAACTGATCTCTCAGACAATATACCTTGAAACACACATCCTAGCATGTGGTGAAGCATTCATCAGATTAAAGATGAATGTATTTGCTGTCTTACAGTTTCTCTGCCACAAATACATGCAGGATGGCACTTGAGGAAAACAAATTTGTCTAAATGCAGTGGTTTGCATCTGGAAAAAAAATATGGGCTGGGTCTAAGTGGGTACAAAACTGTTGTCTTCAGTGAAGCTGTGCAGAATTGCACAAAGGATTTGCCCTTAAGTAGACAAATATATGTTACTACTAAAATACCAATGAGTGGCTTTGTCGCATATCTAAGGTAGAAAATGGCTAGGTATGAATCACAGAACAGTGTTTCTATTCCTTCTTTTCCCCTGACCTAGATGTTTTTGATTAAATGAGAGAGTGATACTGCCCTCCTTTTGCTTGTGATTTGAAATCTGTAAGTGAAAAAGTGTTGAACAGTCAGGGAGGGGTTTTTTAAGCTGGGGGTAAGAATGGAAGTTCTTTACTTACTAGCTGAGGACTGTTGTGTATCAGTTGTTCAGTGAGGACCTCTTCTTGTAATGGATGCTTTCCGAGACTAATTTTAATTAAACCCAAACAAACAAAAATCATAATTACCTGACTAATGATCTGAAGCACCGATATTTCATTACCTGTGTTATTCAAATGTAGTACAGAGGCTGCATAGAGCTTGCTTGCTTTGTGTAGAATCCAATGGGTTTTTTAAGTAATAACCACACTGAGAGCATGGTCTCACCTAGCCCTTAGCTATGGTCCAAACTTTTGAAAGAGAGAAAAGAATAGTAACTGTTAGCTGAGCTGTCACTGACAAGGGCAAACAATATTGAAGATAAAAATGCAGAGCTCTTTAAACTACTTCTACACTAAAGTTATGGTCATTTCAAACAGAATTTCCTTTATGAGACTCAATTTCTCCAGAATTTATAACTGCTATATATATCTTCTGCTGGTGAAAGCAGTGAAAGCTTGACATTCAGTCCCAGATACTAATCAGAAAAGGAAATCTGCAAGAAGTTAAGATGTTTTCAGAGATTTTACAAGCACTTAGTATTAGATTTTAGTCCCACCTTGGAACTCTCTGAGCTGTCCTGCAGGTACCACGGAGTTCAACATTGTCCCTTTCTGCAATGTTCATTTGATAGCTTTGTGAGGACCAAGAAGGATGGCAGTAGTCCCCACCTGTTTGTCTGTTTTTTGTCAGTTTGGGGTAACAACAAGTGTTTTGTGGAACTGGCTGGCCTCAAACCTAGTCGTGGCACTTTCCCTCTGTTGATCCTGCAAAACTGCCGTGGGCAGCACAGTACAAGTTCTTCCCCAGGATGTTACTGCAGTACTCATGTTGTCCCCTGCCACTGACAAAAGGGCTCCTATGCATCAGCAGCACTTAGTGGCCTTCATACCTTCTTTAGAGCTGGACAACCAAACTCTTCCTGAAGAGGCTTATGCCTTAATCCTACCATTCTGAGTGCAGAAGTCTCCATTTAAATGAGAAGATTTCCATAGTGTTCTTACAACCTCAGAGAGGATACTGAGACCTTACTGACAATACTTTTCCTCTCATAGTTGATCGGCAGTAGGATCTTGTAGCTTTTAGTGTCTGTCCTTTTCTCTTTTAAATGATACCTTTCTGAAAATGACTTTTTATACAATGCACGGCTTTGTATGGTTGTAATAATTGACAAAGGAACTCTGCTCATAGTACAGGCACAAGCTGGGTTTACTGCAGCTCCTGTGATTTCTGAGCTTACACCAACACAGTTCTACATAGGAAATACTTTTTAAAAGTCTATTTCAAACTCTTTTCAATACTTTTCTCCAGCTCCTAGAATCTTCTACACCCTCAGATACTAAAACATCACGGTAACAACAAGTTAAACCCTACACCTCCTCTAGACTGCCCACCTCATGTATGTACTATGTGTTAGAACGTAACCAGGCAGCTAGGGATGTGGATGAACACCTGGCACAGCAGAGCAAGAGGCGCACGATTCTTTGTAGATTTCAAAAGGGAAATCACAGTTATGGCAACAATCAAATAATCAAACTGTTAATAGATTAGAAACATCTAGTAGAAAGGACAGCGACCTCAACAGAACAACATTCATGGTCTGGAATTCCTGTAGATTATGGACATGTACTCGTAGAAGAGCTTTTAGTGGCTGATAGAGATATCTGCAAAGACAGACATCAGTCAGAACTGCCTAATGTAGAATGAAACATCCCCAAAGGAAATTACCATTACAAAAACTATCATTTAATATTAAAGGTAATTGTAACACAAGGGCATGACTCATATCCTTGTGTTACAATTACCTTAATATTAAATGATAGTTTTCTGAATGGTAATGAGGGGAAGTTAAATCTGACACTCTGTCCTTAACCCTTGCTACTGTGCCTGTGTATTAATATGCCTAAGAGATGTCTGTACAGTCTGTCATTTACTAGTGTTACCCGTTAGTCATGATGGAATGTGGAAGGTAGACTTATAATACCAGCTTTTACAGTTAATTGGAGAATGCTCAAGTTGTGGTCTGTTATACAGGATAACTGACCTTTACAGCCATCAGAGTACAGAGCTGATGCAGTATATCCATAATGAGCACTTTAGGATGTTAGACCATGACAGACTTATAAAGATTCAGAGCCTTAAGTTTCTACTTTTCATGCTATCTTCCTAATATTCTTCCTTCAGAGATTTTTTTCAGAATGCAGTTGTTGCACTGTTCCAGCTGGTATCAAAAATGTGTACACAGAAAAATGCAAGCACATTTTATGCCCTGATCATGTTTAAAACCTTTTAACACCAGGTTTTCTGTTCTGCAGAGCATGTCTGCATAGTTTCCAACACAGAATTGGGGCCTCAGTTTAGAAGCAGACTTAACATCACTTCAACATGACATTTCTGTTCCTGCTTATCTGTATGTTGTGTTGCTACTGATACTGCATGGACAGCTCTGCTTCCTGCAGTCCTGTACCTGGTCCCTGAATAGAATTAACCAGTTAACAGTAAGGTAGAGTGTATGACTTAAGAAAAATAATAAGAAAATTATGACATGCTTAGTCAGAATTAATCATTTTGCATTTGGTTATGCCATGTTGGGTCATCTTAATGGTTACATCATGTCATGTTTCATTACGTCACAACCCATGACAGATAGTATATGACACAGCAGAATTACTGCATGCAGTTTATCAAAAAAAGAAAGTTTAAAATTAAAAATATATATGGTTTTCTTATCTATTTCTACTGTGATTTCAGCTAGAGAACTCCCATTGTGAATTCATGTTATTAATTAGCAGGTTGGGATATCTGCAAAAAGCAGATAATTCTGAGATACCAGCACACAGTGCGTGAAAACAGATATCTCAGGATGAACTCAGCTCTAAGAATTGGGTCTATATTGGAAAACAAGTTTAAATCAGGAAATAGAACTGAATATACCATCCTGCTCTGTGATGGACCCTGTTGCTAGGGTATAGTACTACTGCTTTAATTTTTTGCCTTGGAAATAAATATGGAAAGAGGGAGTTTGCCCTCCTCATTTGAAAAATCAGAGTATATGGTTTTACCTATAATCATGTAGTCTGCTCTCTAACACAATGCAAAGGGGATTCCACAGGGTAGGAGAGAACCTTACCAACAAGTTCAAATTTCAGTTAAAAACTACTAGAGATGGGAAAATCCTTCTGACTCCAGTTGGTTTTTACAATTGGTGAAAGGAAAACAGTGAAGCAACAAGGTATCTTTCCCTTTGCTGTTAATGCTAGTGGAAGTAGGTGAAAACAGAAAAGTGCATTTGTTTCCCTGTTGGACTTGCGGCAAGATAATTTTAACTCAAAGTCACACAGTGCAAGAGATCCAGGAGACAAATACCAGTGTGTCAAGTCACGATGTCGTGCCAGGTTCCCCTGAGGTGCACTAGTGCTGAGGAAGGGCTCGTTTTTCTCTAGCAGGCAAACTCTGCCATCCAAAGCTAGTGTTTTTGAGGAGATGCAGTAGCTCTTTCTCCTGAGCAAACACTGTTCTGTATCAAGAAGGAGCCTTGCCCTGTTTATAATGCTGCATCATTTGTAAGGCTTGGCTTGGTTACACATGGGCCCACAGAACAGGAAAATGCAGTAACTCCATCCTATGTCTGCACAGCAGCCGGAGCAGTGATGAGATATATGGCAACAGCTCAGGTCAGAGCTTCATATTTTTTGAAGTCCTTAAATATACATTCAGATGATAGGGAGCCATACGTATGGCAGTGATCCAAGCTCTAAAAACCCCATAAATACATATTTACATGACAGATTTACATTATTTGCTCTGGAGATCTTGCGCAATTTTCAGGCAAGGTCTTCCATAACCTGCAATATACTGCAGAGAAATGGTATTTCCACCTCAGACTGGGTTCATCCTTCAGGCCAACGAAAGAAGCTCTGGCTGTTCTAGGTCAAGGCAAACTCAAGTGTGGACAGCCTCGCTGGGATTGCTAGTAATTTACTAGCAGTTGGAGAGGATAGAGAGACAAAACAGAAGGCCTTTGAGTGCTGAATATAGTTTTAGCAGACCATAACCTGCCCACAGAAATGTTCCTGGGGATTTTGAAATGGATTGGATGTGACATTCAGGAGTTATTTTACTATCTCTAGGCATACCAGCACTCATAACCTGGATGTAAGGATCTCAGCTTCACCAGTGATACACCTGGATTAAACTGCTTCTGGTTGTACTACGTACAGGAACTGTGTTAATGTAACATGGGTGACCAAAACAATGGCTCTGCACAGAAATGAATTAACAATCACAAGTGAGAATTTGTTTTGGTTTGCTTTTTATAGAGAGACACTGATGGTGAATACTGCTTACCTGTTGAAGAATCCAACTGTGTATCTAACATCTCTATTATATATTGTACAAAATGAGAAAGGAACATCCCTTATTTATTCCTTATTTAATCTTTCTTCAGCCCTTCAGTGGCTTCAGGGGCTTGGAGCAGAATTGGTGTTATAAATATTAGACACCCCAGACAGATGTATTTCTGAGCTGGAGGCAGAAGTCAGGTTTCCTCAATGTGTGGGTTAGCAGTTACTGTGTCTACGCGTCAGTAGGGATAATCACACCAGACCAGCAAAGTACTTCGGGATCTGCTTACCTTTGAGCATGTAGGCAGACTAATTGACTTAACTGAGATTACATACAGGCTTAAAGGTAGTCATATGTTTTGCTGGATTTGTCATTAATCCCATGGCCTGAAATCTACAGAAGCTTTATAGTGAACTTGGAGGCTACTGAACTGTGCTTCCTTCAAAGGCCTCTTCTGCAACAAGGAAACAATTTGTTTTTTTTTTTTAAATTAAAGTTCCTGGGGGGCTGGAACGTTTGACAGGGGAACTACTGACGTGTGCTTTTAACTGGCACTGACTAGCCCATCCTGAGCCTTTCCCACCTTGTTCAGAGTATCCACCAGCTAGTCCCAGGTAGCTTCTTGAATTTTACTTGGCATCTAACTTAAGGCACATCTTAGTCAGTGAAATTATTGTGAGTGGTTTACTGTGAATGCTTCTTATTCAGAAGATGAAATGTACACTGTCGCGTTTTGATACCAGTTAACATCTTGAAAGAGGGGTAGCTCACTGTCAGTGTAAAGTTTGCAATTTTATTGCTGAAGCATTATTTCTAATGGGTAGCAAAAAACTGGGATAGGGAAACACTTGAAAAAATAAATCTTTTCCTTCTTAGACACGATTGTGAAATTGAAATTTTTTATTATTATTATTTATGATTAAAAACAGTTTCAGGAATTCCACCTGCTTAAGTCCAATGCCAATTTTTGTGGCATAATCATCACATCTTATTTATAGAGAAGAAACAAACAACAAAACTAGTTCTCCCATGTTACATATTTCTGAGGATTTTGTTACAGAGTTATTTTTCTCTTTGAATTTTTTACATTGTCATCTGATGTTACATTCATGGCCCAGAAAACATCTTGCATTTCACTTTGAAGAAAAAAAAAGAAAAAGTGAACGAAACGTTACATCCAAATGTTTGTAGTTGTGGAAGTTGTGACAGCATTTCTCCAAGAGGGAACATAAACAAAAAGTTTGCTTTTAGTTGAGCATTACTTCTATATCCCTTGCTATAGTATTATTCTGAGCCTACTATTTTATAGCATTATTCTGAATTTTTTGTGACATGCCCACAGTGCACCAGCATTATATAAAAGCAATGCAATTTTGGGGATCCACACAAATATAAGAGAATTGGGCCACGAGATATCTAAAACTACAGCTCATTTGAGGGACCACAGGGCTTCAGATGAGGTGAATATCACAGCTGACTCACATAAAAATAACATTTAATTTGCTTCAACAGTATGAAGTGCATTGTTTCTAGTTATGAATGTTTCATTTTGTTCTGAAAAACAGGTCTAAAACCTTTGGCTCCTCATCCCTTACAAGAATGCTGAAATAGTGCAATTGGCCCCAACGTTCAGCCTTGTCTCACTCTGCTAATTCACCTGTCACAACTTTCAGGATCTTTGCTTCTTCCTTTACAGAACTTTTCACATGAGGACAAAAATCTCCAGAGATCTCCATGGTTTGAAAATCAAATGAACCTTGATGCATCTCTGCTGTTTGCTTAGGATAAGGTCTGTGGCAACATAAGCGGAGCAAGGAACATACCTTCTGTCCTATAAAAATTGTGCTGTTTCTTCTTAGGTCCACAGCATTCAGGAAATTACAAACCACCATTTGTGGGCAGGGAAAACTTACCTGGAGTGTGTTCATTTTGGAGATTGTTTTAGAACAAAACCTGTTCCTTCGTCTTCCCTTTCCTTGTTTTCCCCTTTTCCCTTTCTTTCCTTTCATGGTAATACAGCTCACCAGTTCACCCAGTTCTGGAGAGTTTTGCAGATAATTTACTCTTAATTATGAAGGTATAATTAGAGCAATTTCTTGGAGGAGGCTTGAAGTGCTAGATGTGCTTAGCTATTTTTTTTGTTTCAGTAGAGGGAAGAAGAGGCCTGTGTTTTTCCACTTCATTTGGTGGATGGGATAGAAAACCCAACACGCAAGAGATTGTGGGTAACTTCTCAATTGATACTACATTGAAAATGATACTGAACAAGCTGCATATTTTGAGTTTTATAGCACTGTCATGCAAGGTTATGTGAAGAATTAAAAAATATAGACCAGCGTGTTAAGAAGTCAGTAGTTATACTTAGGAGTCCCATTTTTCTTCCTAGTAGGCCTGACAGGCTAGCACATATCTCAGTGATGGTGTTCTGCTTTATCTGCTATCTAGCAGTGTTCTTCTTGCTAGTATTCCCATTTATTCAAGTGATTCTTTTTTGCATTCCACCTGTTGGTATCCAAGCAACTGGGGCAGTGCCAAAGCACGTCCTGGTATGTGTGCAGTCTGCTACTTCATTTGTATTATTCACTGAGCTTTAAAAAAAAAAATCTAACTGCAAATTAAGAGTTTTTGCTTATTTTAGAACAGTCTTTACTGTGGCAATTTGGGAAACCATCGAGACGGATTCAAGCCAGTAAGACTGTGATGCAGATTCCATATCGCTCTAGGTTTAAGTCGATCAGTTTAAGATTTCCCATGTTTAGTTAAATAATAACAACCCACCACCACTCCCCCATGTCATTTGTACATCTGGTCAATGAGACAGAGCATCTGACATTTTCCTCACACGTGTTCTTCTTGCCATCTCTTCTGTACATCTCATGGGAGGTTTTGTGGGTACCAGTACCAGTCAGTGAGCGGGTCTGGACGATTCAGTGTTCAGTTCACTGCAATTGCCACACTGTAAATGGTGGTGTAATTGTAAAACAACCGCGGGTGACCTGTCTGACCCCTGAGAAATTTTGTTTGCATTTAGTATTTAGTCATTTGTAACAGCACCAGAGCAAAGTCAGCATGGAGGTGGGAAAAAAAAATATATTTAAGTAGCTGTTGTCTCTTTGAAGCTAATAGTATCTGTTTGGCTTTGCTTGTTCACTCCTTGTAGTTCATGGGAGTGCAGCTATCTCATAGAGTTTACATTGACTGCAAATGAACATTTCGTTGATACTGAGAAGGTCTGACTGAATGAAGATTTAAGGGTAGTTTCCTGGTTTGTGCTTGAGAGGAGGTATGGGGCTATACATATGGTAAAGTATCCAGCCTTCAACCCTAGTGCCACTCTGCCACTTCCTGACATGCTCCTGAGTGTAATTTCATTAAGGCATATAAACGCCACAGCATGACCCTTAACATGATGCCACCTTGTGACTCTCCAACACCAGCACACAGAGCAGGGCTTAACTGGGGTGCTGCAAGCCACTCCATGGCTCCAATAAGGGCAGCCACAATAAGGGTGAAGCTGTAGAAGTCTTGGGGTGCTGCGGGGTGTGCTGGGGGGTCTCCAGCCACTCGTTGCTTTTGCCTGCTCATTTCTGCCCACCCGTGTGACCAGAGGAGGGGATGTTTAAGCTCCTGCAGTGCTGGCAATGAGCACAACATATATCTGTCATCTCATGTGAGTGAGCAGAAAATCCACCGTAAAGCCAAATGAGGCTGTGTGATCTTTGATGCCTACCAGTGTGAACATTTAAAAGACCTTTAAGTTATAGCACCACTCCCGGCAGCAAACAATATGGAAACATTAGTGACCATCACTCTCACGAGGGGCTGGTGGAAGGAAAGATTTGTCCTTCTGTGTTACCACAGAAAGCTTCTCCTCTTAGCTAGCTTGCTCATTTATAACTGGGGTTGGAAAGTGCAAACCAAAATGAAACCTGCATTAAAAGAATTTTGTGGGCTGTACAAATCATAAGGGTAACTACTTCACAAAATACTGTCAATTGAGGCATATATTTAAAAGGTTAGATAAAATATCTCCTAGCCATTTTTTCCAGTTCTTTTCTTTTTATAGTCCACTGCAAAACAACAATAGATAAAAAGGCTGTATATAATGCATGTATATTTTGTTGGGTTTTTTTATACCTTTCCCAAAGGAGTCTCTGTGCTTCCCACACTAATTGTAGGTTTTTCTGAAAATGCAGCATGAATCATTTATAAATAAAGAGACTTTAAAATCCCTAAAAGACTCCCTGAGGTATTCAGTATTTCAGCATAAAATAACTGTTAAATGGAGTTATTCTGAATTAGCTTTTACTGGAAAGTGGTGAAAATAAAGTTTTCTTTTCACTGTGAATGTGCAATAATTCTTTTACACAGCTACCCAGGGTAATTGACAAGCGATTTTCATAATTCAGGTTTTAGCAAAGAAATCATCTGAAGTGGCTAACATTAAATGAACGGAGCTGCTATTAAAACATAGCTTTCAAGAAAAACTGCGTGAGATGTCAGAACCAGGGGCTCTGTGTTGAGACCTTAAAACATAATTTGGGCTATAAAATAAAAACACAGACATTCAAGCTCCACAACAAATTCATACATACACCCTCCTTACACATGCATGCCCACACACACACACACAAATAATAAAGAAGGATTCTTCATCTTTCTCTTAAAATCCTGTGATTATTTTAGTGCACAGATAACCCTAGAAAGACGAGGCACTTAGAAAAGGTAACTGATTTGCATGACTCCTTTGGACTTCATAACCTTGACTGTCCATACCCACTGTACAATCAGAGGTCACATTTGATCTCTCTGTGTAAAATTATGCAGAGGAAGCTTCCTCAACACTTTGTAGTTGATTGACAAATTGGTCTGTCACTCAAATGCTCCTTCAACTTATCGTGAACAGTAAAGAAAATTATCTGTTCTGTGCATATGTGAGAAAAAGCCTGTTCATTAACCTCTAGTCTGCTGAAGCTGTGGAACATATAATGCTTCGAGGAATATGTATTCTATATGAAAAGTATGCAAAAGATACAGGTATATATATATTTATGTGTATATATTTGTGTGTAACATATATAAAAATGCATGTCCACAGTAGAGCAGTCTGTATGATACGTATATATTTCATATGTACATGTATATGTACATATTACACCAGTTTCTACAGCAAACTTCAGGCACCCATGAAAAAGAGTTTTGAACACGCACGATAGCTGCAGATAGGTAAACACCTCTGAGATGCTTCCGACAAGTATTTAGTATCGTGTGCTTTGTGATCTAAGATGCTTGTGGCTATTATCCTTCAGATATTCTGCCTACACTGTAGCTCTCAGATGCTAGGTTATTTACAAACATTGATATATCACATATGTAAGGATTTAAAAGCAGCTGACTATAAAGGGAGAGCCTAATTCACTTCAAGTGTTAAGCAGAGGCAACTTGGATAGATTTAGTGGAGCGGTGCCTGTTTATCTTTGCAGCAAATTTAGTTTTACATACCATGGAATACTCATCTGGCATCCAGTTGCTTCAGCTTGGGGAAATTTTTGCAAGTCATGTATATTTATGTGTCTCTTTTGTACCCCTTGCTGACTACTAGTCAGCGTGCTTTTACTTAGCTATCTGATCTGGGTGAGAAAAATTAGTTTCTCTAGGCATTAGTCTTTAAATGCTCTATGTGTAGCTGAACCTCAACTCTGATATCTATATAAAAATCTGAAGCTACAAGATGATGACACTTGTGTGCCTTGCCTATTGGTCTGTTTTTCCCACCATAAGCCCTGCATACCAGAGAGCAGTCCTGAAGCACACTCTCCTGTTTCAAACTTTGTGAGAGTTCTCATCACAGCCCTGATTTGCCAGCTTCTGGCCCAGCTCTGGCAGTTTAGCAACATGCTGGGTCAAACCTGGAGAGAACGTGTCTCTACTCTCTTGACAGGATCAGAGACATTTTGGGTAAGGTATTTGCTTCAAATCTAGGTTGTTAAGTGATATAGACTTAAAAAAAAAAAAAAAAAGACAATTGGTCTCAACGTAATTTTTTTTCCAATACAAAACTTTTTGCTTTTACTATTTAAAATTTTTTCTTTGCCAGTGGCTGAGTAGCTTGAAGTCTTTGAAACACTGAGCTTTCTATAAAATCCAAATAATTCTCTGTAAATCAAAGTACTTGGCATGCTTGCTGCAAAGCCTGAAGCTTTTTTTTTTTAAGGTAATCTCTAGAAAGTAGTTTGTACTCGTGTTTTCACAGTGATTAAATATGCAAAGTAATTTTCATGATTATCACCCCGTTCTGAACCAAATCAGATGCGGCTATGCTTCCCTTTGTACAAAGCCAGTTATTGGATCAGATTCCAAAACAAATCCCCTGAATTTGGCGGATCATCATTTTAAAAGGGGGCTTGTTAAGGTAATGATTAAATTAAACCACCCCTTTAAGAATATTTAGATCTGGTCCGCCAAGCGGAACGGTCTAATGGTTTTTAAATTAGAAGCTGCGAATGCTAGTGAATTTCTTTTGTGGGTCAAGTGGGTATTAACAAATGCTAAGACTGTTCTCTCTTTTGTCATCACCTTGAAATCTGCAAAGAAAAGCGAAGAGTGGGAAAGACACAAGGAGAGAAGCAGTGTTAGTATTTAACATCAGTGCTTTTTAACCAAGGGCAGCCTCAGATTTACAAGGTTGGATAGGAGAAGGTGTGAGATGGTGTTGCTAGTAATCTCTTTATACCTCGCTCTTGAGAGAGAGACTGGAGCTCGCATCTTCAAGGAAGTGGAGAACCCAAGTGCATTCAATTCTGGCAGTCTTAAGCTATTGCAGAGGTGACATAGCCTGCTAACCACAGAAGCGTGGATAACAGCCCATACCTGCGGCTTCCCGATTTCTTAACCCTGTCAATTTTATATGTGCTTTTTAGCTTCAGATGCTGCAGCAAGTTTGTGGCTGGGAGAGGCAGTTGCTTGCTTGTGTGGAGAGGATGGTTGGGTTCTTTCCAATACCAAAGACTTCAGTTCCTCTTTCGGACACCCTAGGCAAACTGTGTTTGTCACTAGTATTTTTCATCCCACATTACTAGCTGATACTGGAGTTCTGTGAATATTGGATTTATGGGGTATAACAATCTCCCTGGTGGGAGGAAATCCACATTAAAATATAAATCTGTCAAGTCAGGTCAAGTCACAGCTAACAAAATACCATTGCTCTTCTTCTGTGCTTAGTCCCTGTTCCTTTTCAGTCATACAAAAGTTTCTGAAAACAGCACCTCTTGGGCCAAATTTTTCCTATACTGAGATGGCTTAAAAGACAAATGGTGGGGGTGGGGGGAGCAGAGGTGGTGTTTGAGCTACTCTGAGGAAAGTGGGGAGAGAAATAGCTTTCTGTTTATTCAAACAAAATCCTTGTGACTATTTTACTTATTAATAGCTTTCTAAGAAAAACGGGTGGTAGTGGAAAGCTGGCTTAGGCTACAGAAACAATTGTAACTGGCAAGGTGCACTTCTGCAGGTGAAAAAGTCAATTTTCAGTTTACTGAATTATGACCCTTTAGAAATTGAATGCTTTAGGCATGTGGTTCGGTACAGTTTGTCTAGGGCTTTTTGCAAACCTTGTAAAATGTGCACTCAAGGAGAGACATGCTCTGTGCGCGTGTGTGTGTGTGTGTGTGTGTTGAGAGAGAGTAGGCTAACTTTGCTGTGAAATGAATGATTTTCTGACCTGACAAAGTGGTTAGGGAAGGTGGCTTACTGTGCCGAGTCTTGGGTTTATTCTTGGCAAAGCAAATAAGCAAAGAGATCAGGTAAAGACTGATTGGTATGATGTAGGATTTACAGAAAGAAATATCACTACAATGAATCTAACATACTGGCTTCATTTTGTTACCTGCGACCATCTTACCAACCTGCAAAAATTCCAGTGAGGTGCTGATAAAAAGTTTTGAACTATAAAAAAAATAATTAGGGGAACATTACTGTTTAATACCTGAGAATTAAAAAAAAAATCATAACTCAGGCTTGTTAAACAACCTTAACTCTGCCCCTTGCACATAGACATAGTGATAAGTTTTCTAATTCACAATGCTGGTTTTATATATCGGTTTGCATTCTTGAGAACTGTGGACAGTGCTATATAACGTCCCATACACTGTGCAGTAGTTTGCAATAAAGCAAACCGAATGTTTTGATGCATGTCGCACTGAAGATGATGCTGAAGGACTAGGAAGCAATTATGATATGTTCTACTGGTTAATTCTCCTCCTCTGGAAAGCTATTGTCAATCAAGGCCAGATTTCTCTCACACAAAAATAGTAATAAGTTCCAAATAAAAAACACTGGAAATAATTAACAGTACACAAAACTGAAAAAGTAAAGACTGTAGTTAGGAAAGGAACAAAGAGAAGATTATGATAGATATACACGAAGTATGGTTACACATGTTAAGTTGGGCTCTCCTCTTTGCCCTTTTAAATAATAGAGGAGCGGGTAAGGCTGATCAGATTCTATTTTGCATATGAGATTGTATAATACATAATAGGCCTTTGGTTCACATTGCCACATGTAATTATTTTGGTCAAGAAACTATTACAGTGAAAAATATTAAATGGAAATTTAAGTTGCTAATATTATATTTCACATACTTTGTTTGGAAGCAGAAATTTCTTTTCCTCTCACTATACTTCTTAAGTTGGACTCAGGAAGAATATTCCTCATAACAACAGAAAGGCTGCAATGGGTTGGACTCAGGCCATCATACTGTGAAGTCTAATCTAACAACATAGTGACGAGGTTATGATGAAATTCCTTCACAAGGAGGCCCAATTCACAATTAATGCAAGATCACAGAAGGTTTTTTGTTCTTTCTGTTAAAGCACAGGGCATTGATGATTTTATGGTCTGTTTGGAATGTTCTCTTATTCCCAACTATATTTTCCCCAAAATAAAAGTTTTATAAAAATTATCTCACAAAGTGTTTGGTGAATAAAATCCTGAAGCAGTTCTGCTTTGTACAGGATCATCATGGGCTCAGTTAGTTTGAGAGAATCTGCAGGGTAGTTCATTTTCATATAACATTTTTTCCACAGTCCATGCCCATCTTGATCACCTCTCCTTTTTAACTTGCAGTTTATTGTAGAGACTATCTGCGAGCAATCACTAAGCCTGGATCTTCATTCCTGCCTTCAGCAACGTAAAGGTGCGACTGAATCTTGGATTTTGGTAGGGTCTGACAGTTTAAAATTAACTCATCAGTAGGTCCCTGTTTTCTAAGGGCAGAGAAGACAGTGTATTTCTTTACCATGTCTTGCAAGCTCCCTGGGAAAAAGGCTGCATGTTCTGTCAGGTGGAACAGAGTATTTTCAACAGCACAACTTTGGAAGTGCATGCAAGTGTTATCGCTGTTTCTAGCAAAAGAAAATGAAAATGAATAAAGCATATTGGGCTAAAATATCTTCATCTTCTCTTCAGTGTTACAGCCTTAAACCTGAGAATGACCCTTTCTAGAAGTGGACACTGTAAAGTGAAGTTCTGCCTCAAAATGCCTTTCAGAGCCTGCGGTTTTGAATATGTTGCTGTTGCTTCATGGCAGTCATAGGCAGAGCTATCCAAAGGGCAACACTTGTTCCCAAAACTGCAGGCATGAAATCTGTGGCCACAATTATTTGCAGACTGAAATCACTAGCATAAAGATGGAAACCAGGTTGAGAGTCTGTTTTAAATTCACCTACGTTATATCTTAAACAGGTTTTAATAATAAAATAAAAATTCCATGATAGCACAAAGAAATAAAATTGATATAAACCCCCTGTAAGAATGTTTGGGTTATTCTATGTTTTGAACATTTGTTTGAGGTTTGAGTGTGAATATTTTTAGGCCATCAATATCTTACCTGGCATCTAACTTTCTCTGCTGAGCTGTAAGGTCAAAACTCTGCTTTTGGGTTATCTGCAGATGGGATCTTGACTGCATATTGTGCCCTTGATCCTTGCATAAACCAGCCGTTGACGTCAGTATGAGTTTCATGTGCAGATTAGAGCTGTGTAAGCTCTTCACAACAAAATCTGAAGTTATGCAAAAGCCTCTAGTAGTTTGGGGTTTGAATGTGGAAATAAACTCAGAAGAGTTTTATGTACAATTTGTCTGAATACCAAGCTTTTCAAAGAAAAAACAAAACTTGTTTCTTTAGACAAGCAGGTTTGTTTGGATTTTGTTTTGTTTGTTTTTTTTGTTTGTTTGTTTTGTTTTATTTTGTTTTTTAATGCTCAATGCCATGGTTTTACCTTCTGGTTTCATTTGGTATCCTGGAAGGCATGCGGATTAAATAAAACTTGATCAGTCAGAACCAATGCCTATACTTTTGAATTTCACCTGCAAACCTTTAGATGTGCAGTAGAACCTGTGTGTTGTGAATCTAAATTTTGAACCGCAGGAGACTGGGGGGGTTAGAAGAAGGAATGATGTGGACCAAATGATCAATTTGAGTCGTGGATTGCAAGCATCCACCACCCTCAACATAACTAGCTGGAGTCAGATATTTTTTTGTCCTGGTCAGTCCCTGCTCAGAGCAGAACCTGAGGAATATAAAGCATATGTTTATAAATCACAAGTTGGTCTAAGAACTGAAACCGGTAGGAGTTGCAGTGCTGAGTCAAAGTCCTAAACTTAAAGGTATAGATCTGTTGTGACAGATGAGAAAAGGAGCTTGTCCCCTAAATCTTTGCAAATTAGGGACTCTTTGTAAACATTTTTAGTGACTCTTGAGATGTTTAAATTTTGCCTAGAGTGACAGATTCCTGATATCTGTGGGTGAGTTCTCTGAACAGGGAAGGCAGGACTACACACTATGGACTACCATGAGGAGAGCTGTTCTTCCCTATCACTAAAATAATGTGACTGAATTAAAAATTATAAAGATGTATTTACCTGCTCAGACAGAAATGGCTGCCTTTAGAACAGTTCCAGTCTATTAGTAAATAATGTACATTTAAAAAAGATTTATTAATATGTATTTAACCAAAGCAGTCATTCTGGTCTCTTAGATAATTAATATGCATTGGAGAACTTTCCATTAAAGACTTCTGCCTCTCTTCTTTTCACTTTAAAAAGCAAAGAAGTTAAATGCAAAAAAAAATATTCAAAAAATAACCCACTGAATAATGATAGGCTTGGGACATAAACCATAAAAAAACAGGACACCGAAACTTCATTAAAACTTAAGGCTGGAGAACTTGTTCTGTGAAGCTGATTTTCTTTTTTCTTCTTCTCCTTGACAGCTAGAATTCAAGGACAAAGTGTCAGCTTAATTTTAAACTTCCTGGCTTTGGTCCATTTGTGTTGCAGTCTTAATCAGGAAGAAATAGTTCTGTTAAGGGTCATATTATTTTTGGCCCATGGGAGGGATGTTCAAGGTGAACAAAAGGGCACAAAGCTTTAGGCAGGATGTTACCAGAAATGAGCTGGGAACCACATCTGTCCCCTCAGAGAAGTTACTGGCATAGGGGTGCTGCCATCGCATGGAGCCAGGGCTGTTCTAGGAACTACCATCAGTGGCATGTAGAATTCTCTGGGGCAACTTGTCTTTCTGTTTGCTACTAGCCAACTCCTAACTCTCATTTTGGGCCCAAAATATCTGCCTTGCTTTTCTCACCTGTGAGTCAGCATTTTCTTAGGCTGTGAGCATCTGAAGGTAGGACTTTGTGCTCTTAGACAGAGCCAGAGGAGCAAAGGAGCTCTGATCCTAAATGGCACTTTCCAGTTACTCCACAAATGAATGTTTAGTGACCGTGCTTCTTGACGAAGGTGGCGTTTTAAAGTTTGGCCTGTTCTTTGGAAGAGATATTTCTCAAATGCTTCATGTGAAATAGAAATGTTTGTGTTTATATTGAGGAAGAAGTGGCAAAAACAGATAATACAGTAAAAGGAGATTTGGTTTGAGTTACAAATACTAGCATACATCTCACTTTTTTTGATCAGATCTATCCAACTTATTGAGTAAATTATGGAGAGATTTGGAACAATGCTAAGTCCATCACAATGAAGTAGAGGTTTATAAAATCTGTAGGATTCTTAGATAATGTGTTTTAGTGTTTGATGAAAAGCTCAAGAAAATAGTGAATGATTCACAAACGTCTTCCTACCACAGGGCATGTTTGAAACCTCTCTGAAATCAATAGACAGGATCCCACTGATTTCAGCAGATTTTGCACCGTGCTCTTGCTAAATCATAAGATTCATTCAGAATTTACACTGCATGCTGAAAAAGGGATGCCTTTTTTTTATTTCCCTGGGCACAGAACAATAATATGATTTTATTCTGTTCTACTACTGAGAGAGTGATGCACACACTGAAAGATGAATTCTGATCTCTTAAAGTAGCATTAAGCCAGGGTGTCTTTCACATTTTCATACTGATATGTGGGGAAGTACTTTCTGCTTCATATGAAATGTTAGCATGATGGCACTGAAATTTAGAATGAATATAATTCCTGCTGTACCAGGGCCCTTATGAAAACAAGACTGTTTATCTTGTGAGGCTGTCCTGGCAAACCAAGGCTTAAATATGAGAAATAAATGCTCTTCAGTTTTACAAGAGCATTGTGCCTCTGAGCTTTGCATTTTTTCTAAAATCCAGGATAGTGTAAGAAGAATCAGTAATAGGAGGTAAGCTTCCATTGCATTATATCAGAGAACAAATGCACACAGCTCTTTAATAAAGGGCAAGGACGTTCATTTGACTTTTTAGTTTGTTTTATCATAGGGATGCCATTCATGCTTCTATAATTAAACTTGTTTCAGCGCTTCCATTATAAACTCTTTTTTTTCCTGCTGAAGCAATGCTGGCATGCTCCATCTGTTTCAGTGTCCTGGAGTGCCTTGTTTTTATGTTGTTTTTTTTTAGGGGGGGTGGTTGATTGTTTTTTTTTCTTTGTTTTGGAAAGGTTTAAGCTTAAGTCTAAGAATGAAAACATTGTAAACTGCTTGCTACCTCCAAAACTCTGGCCGGTCTTGAGGAATTTTAGCTGGATCTCTGGAAGTGTGACCATACACGATTCTTCTCATTCTTGTAACAGAAAGTGTGGATTTTTAATAGGATCCTGGGCTTGGAATTAGAAAACCCAGCATCTATTTTTAGTTCTGCCAGAGATTGTCTTGCTGCTCTTCAGCACTGTTGAGCTCAGCAGGTGTTTCTTCAGCAACTTCTTTCTGTGTCTTGATGCAGTGACTCATGAGCTCTGGTGGTACTTGCTGAGGGGACTGAAGAAGTCCCTGATGCCACTGCAAAGAAAGCTGAACAGGCAGTGTGCCTACTCCACAGCCACCATAGTTCCCAGTCTGTGCGAGTCCCCATAAAACAGAGGCAATAGCTGAAGAATAGATGCCTTGCCTGGTAAGGACAGTAGGCAGGTGGGAACAATAACCTCTTTGGCACTTGCCATAAATCACCAGAGCTTGTCAGGCAGTGTCCTCAGTATCCCAGGCTGTAAAATACTGTTTTGCACGCTTCTTTTTGTCTATCCTCCCTCCCTAGATGTCTTTTCAGTTTAAGGCAGGAACTGGAAGTATGTGCACACAGGTGTGAATGAGTGGAGAGGAGTTATCTTTACCTTCCTTGTATTTCTTACCAAAGTAAAAGACAACTGTCAAGCTTGGAGAAACATCTGTTCTACAAGTGGTTTACCTGATCCACAGATGTTTAGCATGGAAGTCTGTCCCTAAAGCTTTTCAGGTATATAAACCCCATTCTTAACTACATAAACATTTTTTAGCTTCTTGCACCAAGCCTGAAAATTAGTCCTTGGACCACACTGATATATTTTCTTTGTGTCAGTCCCCTGAGTCTTTAAGGCTTGGATGCCTGGCATACAGATGCAGGCAGGCACTCCATGCACATTGGGAAGGATCGATACGCACACAGTGCGTATTCAGGCATGTACACCCACCTGAGGTCCATGTCCAGGAGTCACATTGTATCGTTACGTTAGTGTGTTCAGTGGTTTGTCTTTAACATTTTTTAAATGAGAGAAGAGCAAGGAATAAGAGATGGAGAGACTAACGTTTCGTTTGTGTGGTTCCCGGAGCTTTTACCTAGTCAAACAGGTTTAAAAAAAAAGAAGTTGCTGTACTTTGGAGTCATCCTAATGTGCTGTTTTATCATGACACCAGAATCCTTTTGAGAAATTTTTCTTGCATTCAGTGGTTCGGAGCAATGACAATATACAGTATTCCTGTGCAGATAATACTTACTGGCAAACTAGAATAGATATTTCAATCAGAAAACTTACTGCAACCTCTGCTGCAGAAAAATACCCCAAACAAAATGAACGTTTCATATACCATTTATCATGTTTTGGATACGATTTGTATTATCATGTTTTAGATACGATTAATATTCCCGATTATCTTACTTGTACTAAGTAAGCACACTGCTCCACTGCCAGTCTAGACTAGTTTTCTCTCTAGCTTATTTTTCACCATTTCTTCAGATGCTATTTACAGATTTCCCTCTTCAATAAGAGTCCTTGCTTTCACTAATATAACATTAGTTTGTGATTGATCTTTTCTGAGGTGGAGAGATAAGGTTGAAGCATATATTGGCATCCTGATGGCTTGAGCTGGTCACTGCCAGCTCTTGATCAGCGGCCAACTTTTCAATTAGGATGTGAGAATGAGTGATCTGTGCTGGTTTTGCCATTTATCTCATTTCTAAGGAGCGACACATTTTGCCTTTCTGAAAACAGCTCCGAAGACTCTGCAGTTCAAGTGCATTTTGATCAGTGGCTGATCTCCGCCTCACATCTGAAAAGTTCACTGGGGTTCTCAGCACCATTCAAAATGCTTGGAGGTGAAGGTATGAAACACAGAAAATGATCAGAGTAGTAATGATGATAATACCAGAAAAAGATAGACTGGTGAAGCAGCTAAGATATTATAATCCAAAAAAATGTTACGGGTAATTTTCTTCTCATAACCTGAGGACAAAAACTTTATTACTCTTTAAACTCCAATATTGCACCAATTAAATTCCATCTTAAGAACTAAGGTTTCCAGTCCACTTTTCATTTGAATATGTATCTCCTATTCTTGTTCCCAGATGTCCCATAAGATCAACTTTTTATTCTTCTTTTTTTTCCTCTTCATATTTCCTATAATTAAAAAGCATGAAGGAATATTAAGTTACAGAAACTTTGCCAATGTGCTTTAAGTTTTGCAAAAGCACACACTTAAAATAATAGTATTTTCTCATAGAAGAAATAATATACATTGAAAAAGAAAGGAAAGAAACTTCAAGCTCTTTTCTTTTTTCCTGCTGCATTTAACTTTTCTACCTCAGAGCTCAGATTGCTTTTTTTAATCAAAGCAGTAATGGAAGAACAGTCCTTACACTCAAATGCAATCACATTTAATCATATTTAATATCCTTTTTTCTCAGCTGATCAGACTTTAAAAATTTGATTGCTTTAGTTTGATTTAAAACTTAAGGTAAGTCAAACCCAATAAAAAAGTGTGTTTTTGTTGTTAGTGTGTTCCAGTTGTGTAGTTTCTTAAGGTGCTTGAGCTTTTGGCTGTTGTACTGAGGACCAGAGATTTCTGAGCACCGTCTCAGTGGAAATGGGCAGATATTAAAATGACACAATTTTAGCCAACCACACTACATTTTTTCATAAGAAAAAATGAATTGATTTGGTGATACATTAATCTTTGTCCTACAAGGGACAGCCTCTAATTCAGTGTGAATATATTGTATTATTGCATTGTCCTCTTCTGTTGTTTTCCCTGAACTTGTTTCACAACACACTCAGTGGGACAGGATTCTGAGTTCTTTTACTCCATGATAAACCCAGAATAATTCCAGTTGACACTGAAGTCTCCCATCTCTGTCTGCAGTCTTCATTTTCAGGCTGTAAACAAAAGACTGTAGCTGAAGAGATGACTCTCATCAGGTCTTCTGACTACATTAATCCATTATATTTGCTGCAATTACCTTGTAAGTTCCAGAACATAATCTAACACACAAAATGTTTGCTTTCTACTTGTATTAATGTGAAGGTAAGCTGTGTAGTCAACGTGTCAGACTTTGTTTTGGTGAACAGTACCTGGCTTCCTTTATTCTCAAATTGGATTATGTTCTTCATATGGGAGCACACTAGTTGAAAGTCCGCATCATGACCACCAGTCATGATGGTGAAACATGCCCGAAGACTATATACTTTAAGAACAAAACTTTAGAGACCCATTTGCCCTGCAGTGAGGTGAGTGTAGATAAACACTCCCTTGAAATCTCCCAAGTGCTTATACTATTTGCAGTCTTACTTCCATGAGAATGAATAGAAAATTATACTTTCATACAGACCAAGACTGCAGAATGTTGAAACTTGATCCTCCCAGTCTAGCAACATACATAAAATTTGCTAAGCCACAGAACTGAACAAAACTAATGAAATGTTCCATTCCTTGTTAATTTGATGCATGTGTTCTGGGTGGGTGAGAAGGAACAGAGCAGGAAAGGGCAGGCTTGTGCCAAAGTTCAGGGTTGAGTCGCTATGCAGTCTTAGCACAATCTCAGAGGCTGATCTTTGGATTTCTGGTGCTGTTAGACCGTGACAGTTTGACAGGCATATGTAAACCGTAGGAAAGTTCCTTCTGAGATGCAGCTTAACAGCAATAAAAGGTAATCAAAAAGGCCTGCATGTTGTCTGTGTTGGCATCGTGGATCAGAGTCTTATATGGAAAGACTATAATTTCATTAACTTAGCATGAAGGTGAATTTATAAAATGATGGACACTGCTTGGCAATCTGGTATGCCTCAGACTTAAGGTTTGTAACTTCAAGGTCACATTAACATAGCTTTATGGTTACTTTCTTCAGTGCAGACCTGTTATCTGGAGAGCAGATATTACCTCCTGTGAAATTCATTATATGTGCAAAATAAAAAAAAAACAAAACACCAAAAAAGGGAGAGTGTCACTCCGCTTGGCAGGGAATACCGTCCTTGTAATGTATTCCTGGTTGTGCTGGTGTATCTCTACCCAGCCATACCACAGCACCTGTGAGACAAGGTGGAAACTGTAAAATGCAAGACAGGAGAAGTGCATTGTGAGCCTGCAATGTGGCTTTCCTGTACTCACTTTCATTAAGTCTCCTGTATTCATAGTTTGGCCGCTTGTGGGACATTACAAATAGTGTAATTTTTAAAAAAATACTAGTACATAACCTTATGTCTTGATTATGTTCCAGTTGGCTAGCAGTACTCTGCCTTACATTGTTCAGCCTGTTCTTTCACTCTGTGTTTGAGTTCATTTTAATTACCAAAATTATTGTGCGAGGCTGCTGCATAGTTACTATATGGCACTCAAGATGTGGGTGAGTTTTGAAGGTAATGTGAAATGATTCTCTCATAGCTTGCAATGTAGTTTGGGACAGAAGGCACTGCATTGATATAAGATGATGATTTAAGTTTTGGCAGACGTTGAGTAACAGTTACCATGCATTTTTCCTCCAAATTCTCCTAATTCAACTTAATAGGCAAATCATGTTTTCTCTCTGCTTTCCTGATCATCCTCCATTAACCTGCAGTCTTTGATAAATATGCATTGCCTCATAATGTTGCATAAACACTTTTTAGATGGCAAATAGAGAGTAAACAAAGCCCAAGTTAAAATTATATTAAAGACTTTGATGGCTTATTAATCATTTATACAAAGCTTATTAATCAAATAGATACTTTAAAATAAAATGCTTACTTCCAAAATCAGAGAACAGAGGCGATGCTGGCCTTATCATCTCTCTTAGGAGGTGAAGGCTGGCAGGAGCCAGTTCTCCATCATCCCTAATTCACTTTTAAAAGTTCAGACTCCAGGAACAGGAGTACATCCCTGTACCAACTCACTGTCTCTGTCTACATCTGAGTCCTTGCTTCAAGGACTTTGTGTGCTCCTGGTGAAAAGGTCACCATACACCAAAGCCTGCCTATTCCCTCCATCACAGATTTCTTACCCTTTCCTTAGTCCTTCATTTACTGCTAAGTTTGTCTCTCTCTCTGTTATATCTCTTCAGAGCCTGGTGAATAAATGAGTAATGTTAACTTTGCTTAGTATGCCCAAGAGCTAATTGGTTTGCAAAACACAAAGAACCTCCCCCACAAATTCTCTCTCCTCTGCTAGAGGTTTCAGTGCCCCAAGTAAGAGCCTAGCAATACAAATGGCTGGTTCAGTACTCACGACAGTTGAGTGAGTGCCAGGCTGGGACACGAAAATGAGCACTGGAGTCTGGGGAGAAACTGCTGATGACAGGACTGGTCATGATGGAGAAGAAGACTTCTATCCCAGCTGAATGGAAAACTTTGGAGAAAGGTGGAAATAAGCAGCCAGGAGCGTAAGGACAGTAAACTGGCAGACCTCCTGCAATTAATCTTAAAAGGTAAATTGGCTACTATTTGTGAAGTGATACTTGACAGGCTGGTTATTGTTTTACTTCTGAGCTTCCGCAGCTAGAAGCTCTAGTTCAATATTACTGTGCAGTTGAGCCACAGTGGTAAAGGAGTCGGGTTCCTAAAGATATGGAATCACAGTGTAATTCTTCTGAGCTCCTAAATCAGAGCTGTAGTAAGAAGTAGGTGCTCTTACTCTAGTTGTTCTGATTAATGTATTCTTAAAGTTATGGGGGAAATTCTGGGTCATTTGAAGTCAATAGCAAATTTATGTTGACTTTGTAAAGGCCAAAATTTTACCTGTAATTTAAATAAGGGAGAGCATCTTTTGGCACATGCTAAACATGTCCTGTTGAAGTATAATTTCTTGCTAAGTGTTTCACTTGCCTGCTGAATATGAGTTAAAGGATACACAGCCCGGTCCACACTTAAACATGTTAGCTGGACCGTGTTAAAATTCACCCTTTAATTCCTAGTCTAGACAAAGTCACACTATATAAGAGAGGGAAGAAGCTGTGTACAATCTGGGTGATTAATGGGCTGAAAGCAGATGTGAGATATAAAAGAGTTTGTAAGCCTCCTCTACTACCTGGAGGTAAAGTTTGGCTGTCACAGGCAAGAGAAAAGGGATAAATTTCAAAGGAGGCTGAAACTGCAGCCAAAATGCATTAAATGATTACACGGCCAGGACTTACTTTGATCACACCTCAAAAGTAAAACAAACACAAGCATGAAGAAGAAAGGTTTTTTTCCCCCAAAATAGCTGAAAAGGATGAATTCATTAAAGAAAAACAAGCACTCTAGGGCAATGGTACCAAACATGACTTGGTGTTTTAAATCCCTCATCCCCACTGTAAGGGTGAGTGTGACTCTGCTTAGAGCACTGGTATAACCCTGCAGTTTCACTCGATCCCCAGGGAGAGAAGGGGGTTGCTGTGAACCTTTGCGTACATGTAATCTATCCGGAAGCAAGCACGGCCTAGCTAGTGCACTTTGTGCAGTCTGGTATGCATGTAACCTGACACAGAAGTCATCAAATAACTGGAGATCAGTGCCAATGGAGAAAAGAAGCAATGTACCAAGACAGAAAATGAAATAATACCAACTTACAGGGAGAAACATCTGTGGATCGCAGAGCTGCAGAACCCGGTGTCATCATCTCCATTTTAAAGACAGAAAACTAGAGAAAGGAGATATGAAAGGGTTTATTCCAGTCATCCAGGCTGTGAAAGGTAAAAATCCTAGTTCTCTGTTTCTATCTACTACTCTCTTATGAACACCTACCAGAAAAGAAAGAGAGAGGGAAAGTATATTCATATATATTCTAGTTTGGACTCAAAGGAGCAGGCGGCATGATGAACAAAGTGTATTCTCTCTTTGTGCCTGGAGTTTAGTCAAGATAATTTTGCAATTTTGGAAGGCAAAATAGCTTGTCTGCTTGTTTAGGCAGTTTAATTCCTAAGAGTGGAGAATGGCCCATCCAGAAACCAAGTCAGATTTTAACATCTCTTCAGTTTTAAAATCTTGCTTCCTATACTTTGTTACAGGAAGCAATCAAGCTCCCTGGGTATATATAGTTTAGAACCGATATTTCTGTTCAAGCCCACATCTGATAATATTTGGCACTTTACACTTCCAAACCTTTACAGGCATTAAGTAACTTTATAATATAATTATGAGACATGCAAAAGACTACTGCCCCATTTCTCTGCCCCACTTTTCCTGGGTATGTAAGAAAAAATCCATGTAAATCTCAAAGAAAGGCAGCATCACTGTGTTATCTGATAGCCTGCATACAAGAGACTGAGCACTTGAATTTGCAGTGTACTGTATCTTGTGTAGTTTTACTCATCTGTAGATTGAATAAAATTTTACCAAGAGGGAAGGTGGGATCTCCTGGTTGCTTTGTTCTTCTCTCTGGAGTCTCTACATTATTTGGTGCATCACACACAGTCTCAGAGCCTCAATTTACCCATGTTCAGAAGGGTGGGGTGCTCTTTCTAAAAATATTTGAGAGCTAAGGCTGCAAAGTTTGTTTTAAAATGCCCAGTATTATTTAGGGCTGATTTATAACTTATAGTAGGTATCCTCATTTGATTGTGTGGGGACAGAGGTCTGCTAAAATCTTAGTAAGAAAAAGTATAAACAAGTTCAGCTTATGCCAGTGATTTCCTGGAAAGCTACGCTGGTTAAGATTGTTATTTATTTGTAATATTGCTAGCAAAAGCTCTAACAAAATAAAAATATACCAGCAAAAAAAATTCTATCTGGATATTTAACTGTGCACACACTAGGAGGTTTTTTCTGGCATGCTAGAACCAGGAAACCTTTTCTGGTGCAGACTAAGTCTCCAAACACATTTTAAGTAATTCCAAGAGTGGTAAGTGTATCTAATTTGAAAAAGATTGCTCTGATAATATGTTAACAAATAAACACAAATCAAACTGAACCTGGAAAAAAACCCAAACACTTTCTTGTTTTTGTTTTGTTTTTCTTACTTAAAAGAAAAATTCTGATATCAAAAGTAGCAGTAGAGAATGGTTTCAATAAGCAATACAAGCATTACTGTCTTTTTTTGAATCTTTAAGTTTTAAGACTTATTTTAGACTTTTTTTTATTAAAGGAAAAATACCATATAATTACTGTCATACTTTTGCCATTACCTTCTTCAACTTTGATGGTAATAAGCAATATGACAGCCTCAGTTCCTCTGTCAAGGGAAAGGATGAAGTCTTCATTTACTTCTAGTGTAATAGATTAAACTGGAGAATCCATTTTAGTCAGGGAAGAGTGGATGTTGGTGAAGTTATGAGCTTACTGCACCTTTTAAAATGAAATATTTAAACAAGTGGAACCTTACGTGGTTGATGCATTAAGCTGACATAGGATGTAAATCAAACAACACCTAAATGTCCTTTAACAAAGTCAATTATATTATATAAGCGTAACAGAGATGGAACTCCTTTATCCCGTGCATCTGCCAGTTTTTTCTATTGAGGTGAAAACCTTTCCAGAGATGTGCATATCATTTATAACTGCTCAGTATTGTGCTATAAACTTAAAAGAAATTAAACAAAAATGTATTCTTTATTAATGTTATTGAAAAATGGTGTTCCATAATCTAAACATCTACTGGAAACATCTACTCAGTTCCTGAAATCATCTCTATTAGATTATGTAGATACCATCTATGAAAATACTTCTAAACTTAATCTGTCAAGACTTCAAAGAGTCTATAAGCAAATACTTAGATTTGCGTTAGATTTTTGACTTTGAAATCCATTATTGTAAGTTCCTTGCTGACTTTGATGTGCTGCCTTTACACCTCCTCTCTGAGAAAGAAGGTGTAAAGGCAGCACATTAGTTTATAGATGTTCACAGACTGTTTTTCGGATAAGGCCATTTAAATCTCTTTTGAAGGTCAATCCCAGCTCTTATCATTCAAGAAGTAATAATAACAGAGAGCGACTGCCTAGAGTAAGGACTGCTTTAAAACACAAAATAGCAGGGGTGGAATGAACTTACTTAACTTTTGACCTAGCACAATATCAGCATTCTAGTGTTTTGCTGTGACAATGCCCTGCTAAGGCATAGTGTGAAATTTCAATATAGGTGTATGGAATTAAATGATTAAGGAGAACAAGAGGGTGCAGCTGTTTACAGCTGCCTTATTTTTTTCGTTGTTGTTTTTGTTTGTTGCAATTAATAATGTATTGATGAACCATTAAAATACTGCTTGAAACACACAGTAAGATACCTCATGTTCAAACACAGGACAAGAATTTCCTTTATGCGTATGCCAAGATTTTGAAAATAATCTGGAAGAAACTTTCTTGCTTTTCCTGGGCCTGAGTTTTCTTTTCACCAGACACCTCTAACTTACTATGGAAGTAGGTCTGTTTTGGATGTTTTCTGCCCTTCTGATATGAATGTCACTTCACTATAAGTCAAAAGATGAATTTTGAACCATTTTGGGATATTATTGTTTTGCTTCTTACCATTGTTTTCCCCTGATCAGGAAAAATGAAAAAGATCTATTTTTTTTCTTTTAAGAAACAGCCTGTATGCAAAGTCTGTTTCTAGTCACTTTGTCTAGGTTCATTTTGATTTCAGTGATTATTTGTCATATGTAGCAGTCTTATATAGACAAAAGATTTTGGAAGCTGTTGCCTCCAAGTAAGGGTAAGGGACCTTATTCTCAGAGGATGGAGCCTTACTTTCGAATGCAAAGTTTGGCAAAGCAAGGAGTAGAAAACACAGAAAAGACTTAAATTATTAAATTGGTAGTGAACAACATTTAGCAGTTCTTTTTTTTCTTTTGTAGGTTTTTGGTGAAGTTTGGTAGCGATCATGGTGTTACATGTTCTGCTAGTTGAGTGCTGACAGCCCTAACTTTGCAATAATTACATTATTTGCATGTGATTTATGAGTAGGAAGAGTTAGTTTTGAAACTGACCTTGTCCAGATGCAGTTTTGTGTGGTTTCAGCAGCGTTTTCTGTACCGCTAATGAATGAGTAGAGAGGAGCTACAAAATGTCAAACAGAAGTGACCAATATCAGAGAAATCTGCAGGGGAATATGCAAATCTGCAGGGGTCCAAACCGCACCTATAAAAAGAACAGGGTCAGAGTGATTTCAGAAATGGTTATGCTGGCATGTTTGCCATTGTGTTTTGAGATGCCATGCATGCTTCTGTGTCAGTTTTCCAGTGGCCAGGAAAATACAACTACATATTGTGCTTCACAAGGTTTTTGGAGAAAGTGACTTTAGACTGAGCTGTTTTATTTGCAAAGGGATCTTCTTGCCCAAATTATTTGCAAAATATCACAAAGTTTTTTAAGAAAACTGGTCATTTTAAAGCTTATATTTAAGTGATGGATAACACTGAGAAAAGTCAGATACGTAATTCGTCAACCCACTTAAATGCAAGAAGCACCTAAAAGTGCTGTTTCAGCATATTACATTTGTGCTACAATCCCTTATGTGTTTTCTCACATAAATGGTTTCAGACCCCAGCTTTGCTTCTGTTGATTTTAGGTGCTTATCAAGTCCATATTTTGAATGATTCTTGTGCTTCTCCCCAGATCAGCAGAGGCATGGAAGGTTTGTCACCCACTTTTCTGCAGATGGGAAGTGATGCATGGAGATGAAATGATTTAGTGTTTCACAGGCACTCTGTCAGAGCAAGTACTTGGGATCACGATTACAAAGGTCTAGGTAAGTTTGGATCATTGCAGTAACCTTTCTTTCTGTGTCTAGAGCATACTTGATGGCTTTTGCAGCAGGAGCAGGAAAATTCACATGTATGAGCCACTCTTCAGCATGTAGTTGTATGGACTGTTGAACAACTTAACACCAGTTATGGACTGTGTGGAAAGAATTTTCTTTAGAGGTAGTGCTCTGGTGATTTTTTTGTCAGTACAATAAGTATATTGCTCTGACTGCTCTAACTTCACAGGCAGGTTGGAGCATTTGTGCCACAATCTGTACTGTGGAAGGCTGGAGGAAAGCAACAGCTTGTGGGTAGAAAGGCTACTAAGCCCTCTGCACACCGGGAAACAGTTTTTTATCCTGAACTTTCCAATCTGGCCTAGAAATAAAAGCAATCCTAATGTAGGTCAGGAGGAAAAGAAGAAGTTTAGGCCTCTTACCCTAAGCTTACATGCTGTAGTAGGGATCATTCATGTCACTGATGTCAAACACTAGATTTAGATAGCTAAAACCTTAACTCCTGTAGCGATGATGAGCAATATCCAGGATCTACTTAGATAAGTGTAAGCTTATATTTCGCAAATGCAAATGAAAAGGAAGTATGCCTCAAATTCTTAAGACATTGACTGAATCTGACTCAGGAACTTCAGTGTATATATATAAGGATCAAAGCAAAACTGCTTTTACAAATACTTTTCTAAAGATTCATGATTTTAAGGCTCCAGGGTTATTTCTTTGAAACCTTCGCATGTATCGTATTCCTTCCCTTCTTAGTTCAAAAAAATGAACCAACCAAACAAAAAAAACCAACCCCAACCCAATAAACCCCCAAACCACCCAGCAGAATCATTGCAGAGGATCTCAAGTTCCACTTGTCTATGATGTAGTTCTGCTTGGGATCCAGTTTTCCTCTTTTCCCGCTGACCTGACAACAGCAATGTATTTCCTGTCTGCCTGAAGATCCCTGGAGAAGTGCCAGTCATAATCTTCCCCTTATTGATTCTGGTCAGCAGCTATTGACAGCTTTAAAAAGATTATGTTTTAATTGGGGATCAGATAGATGGCATTTTAAGGTATTTAATTTCACTTTGTAACTCACTATAGATTATCTGAGTGGTTCCACAACTCAAGGAGGATAAAGATGAATGTGTTGTCCTTTTCTTTATGTGACCCTGAGTGCAAGTGTAGCTCAGGCTAAAGTGACTGAAAATCTTTTTCTATCACTGGGCTGAAAAGGTTGAATGTGCATTCATTAGTGTTATCTTTGTTTAAGGCACAGTATGTACACCTCACCAAGCTCAAGTCTTCAGTGGTCGCACTTGTTCTCATGTGGTTTAAGAGAGAAATAGACTGGTGAGGTAAATGAAGAAAAATCAAGTCAAAGAGAATTCACATTGTCTTAAAACTTGTATGTTCACTTACAGCTCTACAAAGTGAACCCAGGAGTGCCATCAAAAAGATTGGATGGAGGCCCCTAATTTAATGGTGATTTCTTCTTCTTCTTGCAAAGGAGGTTCAAGGCAGTGCTGGAAAAACAGGTTCCTAAAACTGTTTTCTGCACATTCAAAGGAATGAGGGTACTCTTACAATGAAAAGCAATTAAGCACAAGCAGTCAAAACCAAATACTGAATTCTGAGACCTATGCACCTCATGTAGCTCAACTTGAACAGCTGGGCTCCGATCATTGCACCTTCGGTACTCAAAGCTGTCTGGTGGACTATCTGAAGGTGCTTTCAAGAAATCTAGATCCATCTCACCAGGAGATGCTTAATAACGCTTACTGATGAAGTTCAGAACCTAGTGTCCTGTGTATGTTGGATACCAAGGATTATAATTTCAGATTTACTGGGCCATAAATTGGAGGACTTTTTTGCCAGAGAAGCCTTTTTTTTTCTGTCCAGGCTTGATTTGAGGATCCTGCAAAATGGATCAGAATTTCCAACATCGAGCTAAGTATTGCAGAGAAATTCATCATCTTGCATGTGACAGATCTGATGTGTCTCAAAGGTATCACCTTCACTACAGAATAATACCTAGCACATTATTGATGATTTCTGTGAAGTACTCTGTATATGAGTATTGCAATTTTCTTTAAGATAAAAGGTTGAAAGACCCTCTGTTGCTTAATTTCATCATCCAAGAACATGGTAACTGATGTACACAGCAAACTAGAGCCCACTGAAGAATTACAGAAGAATGTTCTGCATAATGTTTGTAAGACACATTTGTATGCAGGTAAGAAACTATCGCATAGAGTTAGTATTCCTGATACATGAATAGATAAAAGGAAGACCCAGTTTGTGTGACAGGAGGAGGATCTTAAAGATCCCTTTTAAAGGGTGAGGTGAATGATTGGAATATAGAAATGAATGTCTGAAATATTTGCTCCCTTGATATTCTTTATATATTTTCAAAATATGTTTAATAGGTGACATATACTCTTTGTGCTTCCTCATCCCACTTATTCCAAGGGACCAAATACAAGTTATTAAATCTCTTCACTGTCTCAGATCTTGCAAATGAACAGACCCTCCATGTTGTGTGTGGAGAGAAATAAAGTGCAATGCAGATATCTAAAAGCGGCCAAATGAATTGTACGTGTAAAGTATCCAATTCCTTCTTCTGACTATAGAACCACCTCAGTTCTAGACATCTGTAATTGTGAGATGCATCCCACCTTCTTTTATCTGAGGGTGCCTGCCATAGTTAGACTTTGGCCGCAGCAGCGCAAGGTAGGGAAGACATTTATTCTCTCTGCAATACTGTCACATGTCCTGCCACCTTTCTCCCTACTGCTGTTGCAGAGCCTTAGGACCTCACAGTCAGGAATGTATTCCTCCTCACACAGTTTCTGTGAGATTGGGGAGCACAGTTATCCCTATAACACTGCTGGAGACTTGAAGCATGGACCAATAGGCAGTATGTCCAAGCTTATACTGGAAGTCAGCAGGACAGCAGAGAGCTGAAAGCCAGGATAGCAACCTGACAGAATAGTTTATTTTCCTCAGTACGAGTCAAACTAAATAGTAAATGTAAGGGAAATCAGAATGAGGATGACTTCTGTGGACTTTGCAGACATGATGAGCCTTTAGAGGAAGTTAAAAATTAGGAGTCCTTTACTCTGGGTTCCAGATTTTCTGGTGCTGGCAGAGTATCAGGTCCTTGTTTTCCTTGTTGTCTCAAGGAGCTGGTTGAGTCAGCATGAGTTTAGAAAGCCTTGCAGAAATATGGAGAATATAGTTTCAGTCTTGTGGCCTTCTGAATGACTCCCTGCTCCTGTTTTATTCCATTTTTTACATTTCCCTCTTCTTGCTGGAGTGGTAGTCAGTTGTCCTTCAGAAAGTCTCTGCAGGCTCTCAGAACAGAAACAGAACACGTTATTTTGGTCAGAGATGGAAGAGACGAGCCTGGAGGAGCAGGACAAAAATATGAAGCAAGGTGATGGATCACTGGGAACTGACCGAGAGATGTGATCAGAACGGTGAGCTGATGTGAGAGAGGGTGTGGGCCATCTATTTGGTGGCAGTGTTCAGATAGCCTACGGGAGGGTGACACAGCTATCAGGGAGGGAGAGGGAGGTTGCAGTAATCTGAGGGAGAGATGAATGCACTGCAGAACTTAAACTACCCACTAAGGACAGCCTCTCAGGAATACCAAGAAATCCAGTGCGCAGCAACTACTCTTGTACAGAGGATTTAATTGAAGTAGCCTCCAAGCCCATGTTGAGAGGCAGTATTAATTGGCTCTGCCAAACTTAAATGTTGAGCAGCAATTTATATGCACTAACTCTCGTATGGGCCAAGAACCAAAGCAAACAAGCTTTCCTGTGGCTAGGGATGAAGATGGTGCTTTTTCTCTTTACATCAGATATTACATATCCCAGAGCTATTTCCTTACTTTTGAAAAGACTTTATTTGTGGCTGAGGTCAGACTGACAGACTCCAGGGAAACAGCATCTAACTGTCCCCATAAATTTTATTCCCAGAAAGTGAGTGAGTCCATTCCAGGATGGTTTGGCTGGTGCTTTTATTGTTGTCAATCCATAAGAACAATTATAAATATCATAATCAAGTCATTGCCCATAGTTTCTGTTCTCACAAGATGGCTCTGAGGAGGAGCTGTCTGCTCTGTCCTGAACCACTTCTTCAACCTGGGCTGAATTCAGGACAGTCCTTTTCATCTCCATGTGGAAGCCAACCTCTTGGTCTTTCCCAGCCTCAGGGTCAGCCTGGGTTATATTCATTTGCTTTTAGTGGTCAGCAAGCTCAAGGAAAATCTATGCTCAGCTGCTCCCTGCTGTTTAATGGGAGGATTCAACACCAAAGAGGGAGAGGTCTCATGCATTTTCCTCAATTTTATCCTTCTTGCTCCTGATTCACTCATTCATCTATGCTAGTGATAGGAACTGTGGGACTCCACATATATAGATGCAATCCCAGCAGACACTGATATTTGAAACACTGTGTTCTACAGACCTGCTTTGAGCAAGGTTAGTCAACACAGCACTTAAAAAGCTGGCAGCCATCTGGAGCCCAGCCTACGCCAGAGTTCAAAATTGTTTCCTTCACTGTTGGTAGCAACAATGGGGAGGGGGGTGGTGGATTGAAGGCTTTCTTAGAAGCAGAGTTGGGGAAGAGAAGCATTCACTGCAGGCTGAAGTCAGGAGGCAACCCTAGATCCTAGAGGTTCATGGACATGGCGCCCTGTAATACAACCTGTGCTTAGAGGCATCATTAAACTCCTGATAATTAGCAAGTCATTAGGTTTTGACTACACTTAAAGGTTAAAAGGAGAATCTTTGGTGATGGATATTTTGTAATTTTCTTTCTCTTGTATTCTTATGTATTCTCTTTGTGCTAAGTGATTCTGGTGCCCACCTCTTAGCCACAAGCTGAAATCAGCTCATATTGAAACTCTTTGAAAACAACCCCAAAGTTATGTCAGCTTTTTGTAATTGAGGCCACATTTAAAAAAAACGGCAGGGTAGGAAAAGTTTAACGCTAGCGACTCTTTAATTTTTGATCAGAGCCTTGGAGATGTGCGTTTGATAGCAAGCTAGAGAGCTGTGCTATAGCACTTCAACACAGCACTGCAAAACTGCAAGATAAATATCTAAGCCTTGATGAGATAATGTGGGGCATATAATTTCCTGTAGTCAATATTTCCTGTAATGACTCCTCCAATACAATCTTGCTTGATTAAGTGTTGTTTAACGACTTCTATCATGTCCATCTTTCTATCCACAGACTAGTCAAAACTGTCTTGCTGCATTTGGAACAAATCTTAAATGATCCATTTCAAGCTCAAGACAAAGACAAATTATGTCATCCATAGTATTCCCAAGGAATTAACCTAATATTCCTAGGACACTTTTTGGAACAGCTAAAGTGCTGTAGCAGTATAACTATAAAACTAGAGTTTATTTCCAACATATTTTACTCACATAGTGAGCTCTGTAAAGCACATGCAGAATCTTTTGTCTGCCTCTGACTTTTAAAGCAAGGAAAATTCAGAAACAATTCTCTTTCAGTGTTGAATGTATCTCACTTCCTTCCATGCTTGTAGGACAGCGAGGATTAAAAATAAAAAGAAAAGAAAAAAAGAAAACACTACCATGCCGAGTATTGGAATGAGTGGAGTGGAGGATTATGAGGGACAGTCCGTATGACAGCAGGCTTTCTAGGCCTGCCTTGTGAACAGAGGGGCAAATCATGGTTTGTCTGTAACACTTTTGAACTGCCTTTCGTGATCTAGCCTACAGCCTCCCTGAAAGCTTTGGCATTTGTGGAACCAGCTCTGTGTCCCATCCGCTTGGCAGCCTGTCACAGCTCAGAGGACATCTGAGGGCTACTGAGCATCAGAAGGATACTCTTACGTCCCAGGAGTTCTTTGCTTCTGCAATAGCTAGAGGGTGTCAGAGTTGGATGGCTGCGTGAAAGCTTGACCCTGCCCATGGTTACCAGCAGATCTTGGTAGCAAAATATCCTAAGAGTGGTGTGCCTACAGCTTGTCGTATTAGAGAGAAAACATTCCACTCAGCCCCATGTGAGGCATCTGTATTCTTATTTGTCCTGCCTAGACCGGGTTTTTTTACATGGAATTTTGTGAAGCTGCAATTAAAACCAGAAGCTAAATGCTTGACTTCCCTTTCAGATTTTTTACTCAGTAATAGAGTATCTTACCTGCAGATAGCAGCAAACTCCTGTGCATTGTAGAATGAGATCTTAGCCATGGGGAAGTACCTATTTATTTTTTAATAAAATAAAAAAAGAAAAGTAGTATTTCTCCACCTAACTGACGAATTACGGCACATTTGCTTTGTTAGCAGGTTTTGTTAGATCATATGATATCCCACAACCTAACACAGTGGCATGCACTCGCTGCAATAGCTGCTTGTACTATACTATGTACAGGTAAAAATGAGTAGGAGGAAAGGGTGTGAGTGTTGTGACTCACACTTTATTCTGACCAAGTCTGAGATAAGAGAAGAGTCTATGAAAAAAGTAGTTTCCATTTTGTCGGGGAGTATAAATTGATATCTTAAATGGATACAGAAAAAATACTTTTTGAAATGAGATCCATCTGCAGGTTTCATCCCTTAGGTGTCAGTACAGAATAGTATCTGCAATCCAAGATGCTACTGTAGCAAGGGGCTATACGGAGGGATGAGTGGGATGACAAAAAACCTTGTCTGTTACAGTAACCTCCCCCAAAATACAGACATCTTTTGCTTCCCTTTCTGCATTGTGGCTTTTATTCACATTTTAATTTTTTTTTACATTCTTAATTTCATTTTTCTGACAGAAATTCCATTGTTAATATTGTACAAAGTGGACCTGTTCATGCATATTATGTGTTTGCTTTGATCTGACTTACTTGATACTGAAAGAGTTTTCTGAACCCTTGAAGAAATTGAATGTAAAATGAGGGTGAAGGAACAGAGAGAAACTGTGTAGCCATGCAATACTTTGGTCCATGAGGCCTGGGCTCTCCAATGATACACTTAGGGTACAGATTTTTGCCTTTTGTTTTTTTGACCTCCAACTGCTTAATAATAATTGCCTTGGACAGTCATGGCAAATAATGTTTTATGGCACAGTATAGTATTCTCATTCTTATTGGCTGCCAATATTTAGACTGCAGTCACTCCAGAAAATATATAAGCAGGTGCCACACAAAGACATTCCTTCACTCTGTGACATGAGCTTGAATTAGGAAATGCTGGATGATCACAGAAATCCCTTTATCTTCTCTAGTGATGGTTCTTTTTATCATTAGTGGCATAGAATCGAGGGGTACCTTTTCAGAGGGCAGTTCACAGGCACACCCTGGAGTTTGGGCATCCAGTTTTAGCCTCTGTACGTGAAAAGGGAATTTTCAAAGCTGAAGGTGGGCAGGGCTCTGACTAAAATTGTGCTGCAAGTCTTGAGTGCTCAAGGGTTCAGGCAGGCAGCAAGTCAAGGAAAGCTTCAGCACAGCTGTGCCCTTGCATGAGGTTGGTTTTTTGTAGCTATTCTGCTCTCTTTTTATACTATAGGTGCACTTCTCATATGAGTCAGAAATAAGAGTTCAGTTTGAAACAGAATTTCATGAGTTTACACATTTCTACTGTTTTCTCTTCCTGCTTTTTGGAGCTGTGTATATAACGAAATCCTGTATGTGAGAAAAGTGGCTGAATAAAATATTTTTCATGTTTGCATTTCCTATGTCCTGCTTTTTATAAATTTAAGAGCTTGCCATTGCATTAAGAAATTATCTTGGGGCACAGATCTTCCGTTGGTAAATTGTCATAGCTCCAGTGAAGTCAGTGGGGCTGCGGACCTGCCTGACTGCAATCAAGCAATCAAGTAAGCATTTCCTGTTGTGGATAATCTATTCGGTAAATATGGAGGGTTTCACCTTACCAGAAATAGTTTCATCCTTTCCCTTTGAATTTTTGTACTTAATACTATATGGCTAATCAATAAATTACTGGATCAGCTGCCCACCCACACAGATATGTCCTTAATGCTTTCTATAAGTTTGTAACAGCCCTTTGGCACCAGATGTGGAAGTTCTGGGAACCGTCTTAACTGAAAGGACTGAAAATGCTGCCTTAATGATAAATGCACTACTTCTTAGTGAAATGAACTTGGACCAGTGCACATTGTCAGGTCGTGTTTTAAAACCTAGCATCGATAAAGGTGCTTCTTTGGCAAATTTTCTCATTTCATCAATTGCTAATATTTGAAGCCTTCTTTTTGGAGCTCCTGGTCTTGGTATCTAGGAATCCTTCTTTGAAGAGTCCTTTTTTTTGTTTTTAAAGTAGATTATTATACCTGTTCCTAGTCAACAGACAGTTTGGACTTGTAGCCAGAGCATGGCTAGAAGACATGCTCTCAACCTATATTACTTTGATATGTTGTTGAAAGATTATGTCCCCTGACAGTATACTTTTTGCTTTTTCTATCTATCTGCCTCTCTTATTTTTTACATCAAATACCTTCTTACATATCTTTTTTTAATATTTTGCACCCTCCCATGTCTAAAAATATGAAGCTTAATATAAGCTTCTCTTATACTTTCCACCAGTCTTTTGCAGGTTTTTGGTAATCTGACTGTCCTTCACTATCATTATCCTGAAGACTAGACCCTACCGTGAAAAGCTGTTGCTCTCATTTATTCGTTCATGAAAAACCCCAAACTTCCTACAAGAAAACCCCACAGCAAGCAACCAATGAGAAGAAAAAAAAAAAGTTTGCAGCAGATAATGTCACAGCAGATTTCTACAAATGAATATAGCTCTGATTTTGAAATATTTTTCTGATTAGATTTTGTCTTTTTGGATGCATGGTAAAGAACTTCCCTGGCCTATTTATTCTGTTACTTCGTTTGTGCTTCTGCAAGCTATTTAAACCTGGTTTCTTTATACATTTCTTCTTTCATTTTCAGGGCCCTGCACAGCTTCTCTCCAATCCATACCTACTCCTTTCCCTGTTTCTTACAGCCCTGCTAAGCTGTCCTGGTAGTCACTCGCACTATGAGCAAGCAAATAGTTGACACAATGTCTCCTCTTGCTGTGAGAGTCCAACAACTTCATTGTTGGATCAAGCTTATTGCCTGGTCCACCACTGAGTCTAAACTGTAAACAGCTGTGGATCTTTGTAGTCATTAACAGACTCCTCTTGAGTGGTGCATAAGCCTGAATTCACCAGGGAAATAGACTTGGCAATGTGCCTAATGGTTATACTTGCAAGTTTTAGAATGGGGGATCTGAAAATGGGCCAGCAACCCTGTTAAGCTTAATTTCATTATTTATTTTCTTCTTAATGCTGTGTATTTCCTGGTTCAGTGAGTGCTGCTGGAAAACTGAAGAATCCCAGGTTGTACCCATCACAAGTTACAATCTGCAGCGAGACTGTAGGAGGGCTGCTAGCCACAGTGGCCCTACCTGAGCAGGGTGTTTTCCTCCCGTTAACTCCTCGGAGGTCAATGGCTGTGGGATGCAGGGGAGGGAATCTCTTTTTACAGTGATTCTCCTGTTGCCAGGATTGAACTAAAGAATGGTGATTGTTTTGATTTTACACTGTTAGCAGAGATAAGGTGGAAATTGCTTTTGCTTCATGTGAGATGTTGAGCTGTCAGTAGCATGAACTCAAGACCACTTGAAATTTTCACAGGAAAGGGGGATGTGATGAACAGACAGGTGGTGGAGTAAGGGGTGATGCAGTAGTCTGGAATCACCAGTGTGCCCTGGAAGAGGCCTTGCAGAGACAAGGACATGGATCTCTTATTTGTTTGCAAAGCATCCTGCCTGCTGACCTGTTTGTTAGCCTAGATGCTGTGGCTCTCTTTTATACCTGAAATGCCACCCTTGAACAGAGCATGCCCACAAAACATGTCAAAGTTGATGAATTGATGTTTCTTGCAAACCAAAACGTTTCATCAGAAAATTCCCAACAAGCCTGAGAGTCAGTGGGTGTGAATCTGACCCTGGTTTCCTTAAAGAACATAGCTAGGATTTAATTTGCTGGAATTTAGAAAGGAAATTTACCCATTAAATGACTCAATCTATAACCTTACCCTGCAGGATTAATGGTCACAATGGATTTGGTTTTTTGGCTGCCTCTGTGTTATTCCCTGCTGCAGGGATAAGTATGCCCACTTTCAGTGCTGAACAGTGCCACTCTTATCAGATAGGGGTTTATGTCATTGCCCAGAGCACATCATAAGCCGTATAATTCAATTATTTATTTTAAAAACAAAACAAAACAACATCACAAACTCTGGTCTCTATTTTCTTTCCTCATTTTTCATTCTTCCTGGATCTGAACTTTGTTATACAATGAAAAAGCCCATGAAAATATTAACAATACACTGTGTTTTTAAATTTCTGGAAGTATCTATAAACACCTTCTCATGAGGTCAAGTTATCAAAACCCAAGAGGTAACCATGTGGTAGCTGCAATATTGTTTAATGACATGCTAGCTGATATTATAGGGTAGTTGTTTTCTCCATTAATATATTACTGTCTCCTCCTCAGCTGTCTGCATGTTGAATTAAAACACTCATTGCATCTGTCTTAAATGATCATGTTTAAAGGGCTAAAGAGTATTTCAATAAAATGCACTGAAACTGGAGGACCTGCCCTTGAGCTCTTACAGGTACAGTGCAGTGTTAATATACATTTTAGGTAATATCATCACCCCTCTGAGGTTTTATTTTTTTTAAACAAAGTTGACAATTCAGGCAAGCTTTGTGCACTCTGTAGAAGGACTATCAAACAGCTAAGGGAAGTTAAAAGTATATTCATTATTTGCATGTTTTTCAGTTTTTAGAGTTGCTCCAAGCAGACTAGTATTAAGTATTTTATTTATTTTATTTTTTATTTTTGCAAGTGAGGTGATCTTCAAGGGTGTTACTTATCAGGTGAAGCAATTTTAGAGGCAGTTTGGATGACACATTTTGGATTTGACTGAGCCTCAGTTAGACAACCTAAGGAACATGAGATTTGTTGCTGGGCCTCTGATTTGCTAAAACCTACTGTAGTTGCACTGTAGGGTCAGGAGGGTCTGCTTTGAGTCATCCTTTTCCAAGGAAGCATCTATCTTTGCCCGTTCATCCCTTCTGTTCTTTCTGAAAGTCCTTTATTATTCAGGCTTTTGAATTTTTGGTTTCCCACAGCAAGAAGTCTCAGAGGCCTATGCTGGTGTGTTTCCAAAGCAGATGCCTGTCGAGCAAGGAATTGCAGCTGGGGATGCCTCTTTGCTTCTCTCAGCTACTGAGAAAGTAAGAGGTGAGGGTCCTCAAGAGTAGTTTTAGTTTTGTGTGTTAGGCATCCTGCAGCGTGTAGAGCCTAAACATTATGTGTGGGAGGAGATCATGGAGGTTGTTAACAAGCCAGTAGACCTTTTCCTCCTCAGACTGGGCAACTGCAGTTTGATTTGTTCAAGCTGTGGCAAAAGCACCCAGTGGTTTCAATGGTATAGGGATCAACCCTTTGAGATGGTTATTTCAAACACAATGCTTGTGGCATTGTATTAGTACTGGAGTTTTTTATTGTGGTAATATCTGCAGCTCTTTGTAAGGAACACAGAGGCGTTGTCTGAGACACTGGCCTTTCCTTTTCTTGCTCAGGGAAACTTTTGAGGGTGGATTTCTGGCTTGCTCCCTCTTCAGCATAAAGCACCTCTGTATTTCCCCAAAGTAAAATGGGGACAGAGCTGCTTGCACAGGGAAATAAAATAGTTTTCTCTGCACTTTTTTCTTGGGAGTATGCAAAAATCCCATGTGCATTTTTTTATGAATTGGACCCTTCTGTTTTATAGCTGGTAGTATTCATGCTTATTACAATGCCATATTATGGCCTTAGACACTTTTTATGTCCCTATAACATAGCACCCTAGAGAAAGATGCTTCACTAAGCAAGAACCAGTAAACTTGCTACAGAATCAGCGGAATACTTTTCACAAAAGTGCATAAACTTCTGTTCTTAAACATTGTCATCCTTCACCTTAACAAGCACAGAGAAAGGTTCCACTGGTTTCTATGCCTTGTTAGGTCTATCATCTTTTTAATTAATAGTGTTTTTACGAAGCCGTCTGAACTGTGTCATTTCCATTATCAGAAAACCATTGCCATTAATGAATAATTTTCATTTCTGATCCTTGATATCATGCTAGTTGATCTCCTGTTTCCATGCCGCCGAATGATAGCATCGTTTTCTGCCCACGATCAAATTTAATTTGGACTCTGATTATATTATGCTGTTGCGACTGAAGTGTCAATTTTTGTCAGGCAATTAGGAGCTATAACCTGTGAAGTTAAGTTTGATAGGCATTGTAATTGGATTGTTACAGTAATAGCTTGGAACATTCCCTTTTTTTCTTGCTTCTTTGATTCTTGATGCATACTTTAGTTGTGAGAACAAAGGCATTTTGTTATTATGCAACCATAGGATGTTCAAGACAACAAGATGGAGTTCAGGTTTTTCCACTTTCCCCAGATGGACTTAATTTGGATTTAGTTTTGACCACAAATTATGCCAGGATTTTAAAAGAATTCGGGGGTGGGGGATGGTGTGTCAAGGAAACCTTGGAAAAGAGAGCTGTGGAACCAGAACTGCTAGGATTATGATATGGAGGTAGTCTTTAAATTAAAAGGTTAAAAGGCAAAAAAAAAACAAACCCTCAGACTGGAAATGTGTTAGATTACCCAGGCTACTCTCACTCCTTTTAGTGGCCTGTGCAGTTTATGTGCTTTGCAAGTGTTTAGGACTGTAATTTATGGTCACACTATGGCCTAAATTTTCTACTAGTGTAGATCAGGGCAGTTGTATTCAGATGAATCAGTAGAGTATTTGGCCCCGTGGAAAATAATCACAATGTAATAGCTAACACGTAATGGGAATGCTTTTTTTTTTTTTTTTTAAATTGAATCCTTGCTGTCAGACTGGAAGTTATCTGCTTTTATGGTTTTCGGTTTTGTTTTTTTTTTTCCTTTTTTTTCCTCTGCAGACACAGTAGTTCACAGCCTGGCTATTTGTCAAAAGAGTTTTGTTCTGAATGTCTTTAGGGTGTGCTCTGTCCCTCCCCTATCTTCATCTCCTGATCATCTCTAATGAAAGGTACAATGAAGAGACCTTTTAAAAAGGACAATGGAGAGAAGATAGTTTTTCCAGTGCTTATTTGATTGGACACTTTTCATAAGAGCTGCTATGTGACAAGCAAAAGGTGGAGGAAAACAAAGAAACTCCAGCTGCTATGGAATGTAATGGAAAAGCTCACCTGCAATAGGGTTTATCTGGAGAAAAGCGAAAATCAGTACCAGAGCTGTTAGGTAAATTATAAAGATAAATTAAACCTTTAAAATCCACTATAGGAGGTTTTCAAAAGTTCCATATGCTGGGTATGGGATAGTTGTATCCTCAGAATTAGCAAATATTGACCAGGATTCCACCCTCCTCACCCAGCAGGCACGATACCTACCCACTTCCAACCAGGCAGTGTCAGCCCTGCCTCACTCGTTACATCCTGAGACATATTTCTTTGTTCTGATAAATTTGTGATACTCAGTCATTCCATGATGTGGCTGACTGGGTCTGCTCCTTCCAACTTCAGGCATATGTTCACTTTTCTCTTTTGGCATCCTCAGCCTTTAGTCAGTGCTTGGTGAAGGAGTAATCTGGTGAGCTCGCAGCATTCTTCATTAACAACCATTTGTGCCTAGCGGATCTGTCCCCTGCTCACCTTCCAACAGCGCTCCTCCTCCTTCTGCCCCTTCCCAAACCTACGCTAGAGATTTTCTGTCAAGGCTAATGGATTGAGTATTCACATCCCATTGCTTCAATTGTGTGCTCCCTCAGCAGCTCTGTTCCGTCTTGTAATTCCGCTTCTCTGCTGTGTAAACTCACTAAGTTCATTTAGTGTTCATACTCCTGTAGTGCTCTGCAAAACTTCATCACGTCCAGCTCCGTTTCCTCAGTTTCTGCAGGGCTCAGGTGGACCATGTGTTCTTGTGGCTGCTCTCTCCTCTGAGCCCACCTGGGACACCAGGATATGGAGGCAGCAGGAAACTCTGGAAAGCAGCAATTACTGGACTCTGTATCATCCAATTGCACCCTACTAGTGGGACCATTTCATTTTGTTCATGATTTGTACTAAGCTAACATTTGCATAGATGCTAAAATCTGGACTGATTTTTTTTCCCCAGAATCACTCTTTTTCTTTTATGTTTTCTTCTTTTTCCTCTCTTTTTGTCTTGCTCTATGAAAGCTATTTCCAATGAATGTTTCCACTTATACCATATTTTCTTGCCAGTCTTATTTATTTGAATATACAGAGGCTAAATATGGGGGCTAAGCTTCCTGTCATTGCCCCCTTTAGTCTCATGGTATTGAAAACTAATACTGAGAACCTGAAAGGATGCATCAGGAGTGGATTGCTGATGTGACAGAAACAGCTGCATATGAAAAGGTGATATATGGAATGGAAAGTAAGTTAGATGAATTTGAAGGTATTTGTAATCTATTCTTCAGCTGCATCAGAAGAGATGTCCTGAAATATGATAGAAGATAGTGAAGAGAGGTTGAAGGGTGAATGAAAGCTTTTGTTTCAAAAGGTAATAATAATAACTTATCTCCCTGCATTTCTATTGCCGTACTTTCCTTTTTCCTTTGTTTTAGTTCCTTCCTTGGAGATAAGGACGGGCTGCAGTTATACCTGAAAAAGGATGGAAAGTCATGTAAATTTTTCTGTGCATATGTTCTGTTTGCAAAAAGACAGACTTAGAATCTGATGAAAAAGAGCAATAGGAAGACAAATAGGCATGTAGAATTCCATCCCAGGCAGCAGAGGTATGCAACTTTCTGGAATCTAATGGTGACAAGAGTGTGTATTAATTTTCTACTTTTCAGTTGATCTGATACACGTGTAGCAATTACCACAGACTGATGTCATTAATTGTAATGTTCTGTAGGAGTAATCAATGAACTCTGTTTCCTGAAAACAGTTTCACCTTTGTGCTATTAGTACTATAATGAAGAGGGCGCAGTATATACTTACATAAAGAACTTAGAATCTATTAGCACCTGTGCTGAACAGTAAAGCTGCTGATACTTTGCATGCAAATTGTAGTCATCATCTGAGAAGAAGCAGAGTTCATGGGTTCAATATTCTCTCACTTTCAGTCTCCGATGTCAGCTGTGTCTTAACCAGCTGGGGGCAGAATTACATTCTGGAAATTAGTGAGAAAAAAGGTTAAAATTGAAAATCTACTGTTTCTGCATCTAGCATCACCATTCGTATGATATAAGACAACATGAAAAATCCTAGTAAGTACAAATGATGTCTGATTTCACATTATATTTTTACAGTGTCAGTGCTCAAGTAGGTTTACATTTGGCAGGTGATTTAAATACTTCAGTACATTTCTATAGCCATAAGAAAAAATCTTTATCAGGATATAAACTTGGTGAAACTATTCATTTTTGTACTAATGCAAGAAATAGTACTACTCTTTTTGACATGCATTTATATGAGGCACTATATTCTTCATAATTTTTCTAAATATTTCATTGTTTGAGGATATTTCAATGACTGCTTATTTATGTCTTTTTTACTATATTTATCTTCTGTACTGATTCTTGAATGCTATACTCTGAGTACATACCTGATTATAATTGGTACAGTCTTACCATAATGCTGAGATAGACATATCTGTATTTCGGTAACCCTTCTAATGAGTTTACCTTTGGTAAAAAATGTGGTGGGTATTTTCCTCATATCAAAATAACACTTTCAGTGCCTACAGCAAATACATGGCTTCAGCCATCTCATAAGCTCCACCACCTTTCCCCTCACTTCTGTCTCAAAACAAAGCAGTTGTGAAGGTCTCTATGTTCAGTTTTTGAACACCGTGAAACAGTTCTATGTGTAAACCTATATGAAATAATGTTAAGATTGGCCTGTTGTGAACTTTGTGACACAGAAAGGAGACGTAGTAAAATTACGACTGTAGACCAGTAGAGTAGAACAGTATGCTGAGTTAATGAAACAGAATTGAGAAAAAGACACAGAGGGGAAAAAAACCAACCAGCACTCCTACGGACAACAAATATTTTGCATCCCTGGCTCACTTTGGCAGTAGGTCCATACTAGTTTGCCTATGGGATGACGCTGTGAGTGTTTCACATGTTAGATCAGCTTCATCCCCAGCTGTGCAGACTAACCAGGATAAAAAGGGGGGAGACAATTCACCCTCAAGAGTATAATGGCATATAAAGATACTGAAATAAGACAGTCAGTACAATAATGAAACTAGATTAAATTTCTGACTAGATTATGATGCAGCTTCTTCCAGGTTCTTTGTTTACGAGCATGGACTACTATATTTAAATCTTCATGTGAGGTCTTCCAAAACATGAGAATCTGGGCTTTTGCTTTAGACCAATGAAGATAAGAATGATCCACAGAATTTGGATTGTCTTCAACTTTCTCAAAACCCAGCAATTTTCAGGTATTTCTGAAAATACAGGAATTTTGGTTTGGGCTTATATTTAGTTAAATGTTTGTCTCTTATACATCTATGAGAAACATAAAATGGAGAGGAATACCTCACAGATACAATGATTGGTTGTCGCAAACTTTTTTGTCTCCTTGAGATTTTCAAATCAGAGATAAACAACAGCACTATGACTGAACTACAGGATTTCTTAAGGTCAGAGTAGATTGGCTTTACCATACGAGGACGGTTGTCCTGTCAAGATGTTACTCTAGGGCATAAACAAAGAATTATTACTCTGAGCTCTGATTTTCAAAATCGCTCTCAATATTGACTTGACTCTGCCTCAGTGTATGTTGAAGCAGATGATCATGAGCACTTCCGGATAGTTCATTATCCACCAGCTGTTATCACTGCATTCAGCTACAAGAAAAGGGTGTATTAGTAATCAAATAAATGGAAAATCACAGAAATCATTCATCTTTATTATAGTTGTGGCCATGTGCTTCCTAAAGGCCTGTAGTTTGAGCCTGGAGTAAAGGCAGAGTTTACGTGCGCTGACCCAGGAGAAGACGATGATCTGAAACAGGCCTCCGTTAGGCCAGCAAATTGTCCATTTATTTCTCCATGCAAGGAAATTGAGCTCATGAAATCTAAAGCAGTCAACCTGTTCTGCAGCTCAGGCATTACAAATAGTAATCTCACACCAAGTTTTCACTTCTTCTATAACTTTCGCTGTTTTAGTTTAGAGGAAACTAGGGCAGTGATTTAGGTCTTTCTCTCTTATCTCATCAGCTGTCTTCATGAAACCAGAAGGAATATCATTTTGGAGATTTTTAGCCCTCAAGTTCAAATTGGCTAATGGTTCAGTCTTTTGTTGAAGGGAAAGTAAAGGGGAGAGAAAAGAAAGATGGAGAGACAGACAAAACGGTTACATAAAGCTTATTTCCATAGGAAGCCAAGTTAAACTGTCTTTATCTGTAGGAATTGTAAGGCCTAGTTATGTAACTCTTCAGCTTATTTGAAGAGGTGATTAACTGTTCCTAATTAAGCATTCAGCTACAGTCCCATTATAAGACTTTTTTCCCCTCTCCAGCAGCTCAATAATAAATAAAAAAATTAAAATGTTAAACCTCCACCAACAAACCCATAAAAATCCCTGTGCATTCACGTTTTTAGGGTTAAGACTCACTGACAACTAGGGTACTTTATGAAAATTGTGATTAAATTGAATAAGTACTTTTTAAGATTAAAAAACTTGAAATAGCTTATTTTTAAAATGTTTGCAATGTCTATTGTTCCTTTGTATCCATCTCTCTGTCCAACAAAATCATATAATACCACAGAGTTTGAAACATAAGTAGATTTCAATACTGACTGTGCAAGAATCAGTTTTAGGGGCAGGCACAGTAAAATGTTTAAGAAATATCTCTATTTGAAAAAAATCAACTGATTTCTCTACCTGTGATGATGGTAAGGAAGGAAAAAAAAAGCCCCAGAAAGCAAAATACTTTAATCACCAAGCTCTGAATTGCACCAGCGTGTTTCTGAACTCTCTTTTTAAAGCTCTCACTTCTCTTTAAAATTCTCCACAGAAAGCCATTTTCCAGGCAGAAACCAGAGGAATTAGAGGGCAGCGAGTTCCTGACGAGGTGGCAGAGCTGGGGAGGGAACCCAGATCTGTGTGTCCTTCTCACTTGGCTGCTTTTGTTGGCAGCAGCTAAGGAAGCTGAACTACCCGTGTGATTCTCTGCAGACTGCGTGCACTGCGATAGCCAAAACTCATGAATGTTCTTACTTTGCAGTGTTTCGTTTTGCCTTGTAAAAGCCGTGGTGAGTGGGTACCTCATTAATACTAAGGGATCCTGGGTTTTGTTTTGCAGCAGTCATCAGCTGTGACTTCCATCTAGGTAAGATGCTGATTTCCATGTGGTGCTGTGCTGCCGTGATTTATTAGCTTTCACCCAATCTTGCCTTAGTAATGGGAAAATTAAGCCCTTATGTGTTCTCACATGATATTTTCTTCTGTTCACGTTATGCCTTTTGCACTATCTCAATGTAATTTGCCTTGACTTATATTAAGGTTTTCTTCCAAAAGCCCTTTCCTATAGACCAAAGCAATGAATTCAGTGCGAGGAAGGCTAGACATCATCTTTTCACTCAGAGAAATAGATGACGGAAAAGGAAGCCTTTAAAATGCTATCCATCTCTTTACCTGATTAGTATATAAAGAACATAGTACAAGAGTAAGGGCTGAAAAGTTAATCTCTTACATTAATCTCCCCCATTACATTATATTAAGTAATCTCTTCCTCAAATGACTATACAATGCAGTACTACTAGTAAAATAAATTTCACATCATGATTTTATAAGTATTGTAGCCCTTAAATAATTTTCTTTATTTAACTACATGACAAAATTGCATCCCAAATACTATAAAGACATTTGCTCTGAAACTTCCTCAAACTGGTGGGATTGGTGGCTCTCTTTACAGCCAAAACATTCAACAAAAAGATTCCTCAGTTTTCCCTCATCATGCACAATTATGAGTTTTGACTCTCAATGCTCATACTCGTAATTACAGTATTCTGAAAAGATGTCCTCTCTCTATATATGTTTCCCAGCTTGACTCTGACTTCAAGCAAATTCTCTTGTCTGAGGTGCTTGGTAAAGTGACGCTGAATTAGTGAGAGTACAATAAAGCAAGTTACAGTGTTTAGATATAATAACCAAAAATAAAGTCAATTTAATCTTCCAAAGTAGGACAGCTTTTCAGTGTACTCGTCACTATGGAGATTTAACAGTTGATTCCAACTTGCATTTTAATAGCAAACTTACATAATTGTGAGTCCTGGTGTGGTACTGCTGAGTGTATTCAGGCTGGAATTACTAGTTAGACAGATCCTGCTTAACCTTGTAGTTAAGACATGCTAATAGTTTACACATGTGCATGACAGTTGTTGATAACCATCTTTATAATCACCTTTGGATTTCTCTTTTCTTCCTCACTCAACACTATCTAAAAGAGAAAATCAGTATTAGTGGTCAAGACTGGGGATGAAAATCAAGATTACTGCATTCTATTTTTTTATTATTTAGCTAGTTTTGCCAGTGAGGATGAGCAGATATTTTTGCAACATGTATTTTAAATAGACGCTTTTTATTTATTTGTTTGTTTGCGTATTTATTTCTTGGTATGCAATTTTTCCTGGATGTGTTTAAAAGATGCTCATGAGGAAAAAAATTCTCAGCAATATTTAAGAGATTGCTGAGTGCTCAAAGCTGGGAAAGTATGCAGGACATTTTTTGTTTTGACTGAAAAATTATTTGGTTTTGGCAGTATTTTTTGCACGTGTCCTCTTCATTCCTACGTGCTTGGTTTGTAACCAATTCTGGTCATTATATAAATTGATGTAAATAGTTTGCTTTAAATTGTCTGTGCCTTAGTTTCTCCAGTTGAAGAATGGCTGAGGAAAATCATCTACTTCCCAGGGTCTTGAGAGGCTTAATTAAGTGTTTATAAAGTACTTTAAGACTTTTGCATGAAATGCATTACGGATGTGTAATGTAACATTATTATTAATGTATATTGCAAATTATTTTTAATCTCTGGCAATATTCCATTACTTTAGAAAATTAGTCTAATCTAAAATATTGGCCAAATAGAGAGAATTGCTGCAATTCCTTTAGTAAAAGTTCAATGATGGAGTCATGTTGACTTTTATCTTCAACAATCTTCCCTTAGAGTCTCCCAGAGACACATAACTTGAGCCATGCTTCTAATTGTTGGCTTCAGGCTAAAACTTTTGATCACTTTATTTCTGTTACTTTCTGTTAAACTCACTGAAAGAAAAGGCTTGATAACATTTTATACTGTCTAATTCTTTATTTTGGGGAGTATGAAAGATGAATTTGACCTTCTGAATTTTTAGTCTAAACTTTGGTAACAGGGAGCATCCTCATTCTTGTTTTCATTCATATTAATACTGCATCTATCTCTTTTGCCCTGTAAAAAGCTATTAATATTGTTCTATTAACCTCTTTCTAAGTAATAATGACCTTTCCCCTGAAAATGCAATTATTGGACTTTTTTCCCATAATAAATCTCATTTATTAGAAAGTTTGGCCTTGTGCACTTTGTTCTTTGCCATTTCCTTAAAAAAATCATCTTTATTTTCAAATAAGTACGTTATTTTTATTCAGAAAAATATTCTGTAATGCATGCACTTGGTCATAATTTGAGAGAGGGTGATGGCTGCATGGTTCAACTATCTCTCTGCCTCTAGAAAGAAAAAGGCTGTAGTGACAGTCCTCTACATTCCTCCATTGCTTGACTGCGGTCTGGCTGTTTGCAGCAGTAGTATCCTCTCTTTTGCGAAGAACTGCCAACCGGGTCAGTTTGGCTCTTGCTAATGCCCTACCCAAATGGTCTATGCTTGGTTAGACAGAGCTCCCGTTCCGTTTCTGCAGTGAGCAGTGATTCTTGAGGTGTTGCCTGACAAGCTTTCTCTCTTTTGTCATTAGCTCCTGAGAGGAGGAAGGAGGAGAAATGCTAGACACCTTCTGTTGTGTGGGGCAATGCAGACTTCTGGGGAGGCAGGAGGGGAGGTAGGGGAAAAGCTCTTACTGCATTCCTGCTCTTCAAGCTGCTGGTTTTGTCGAGGGCGATGATGAAGAAACTTTCCTGTATTCTAAGGAATACAAAGGTAATGAAGGCATCTGTAACCTCTCCACATCCTCGATGAAGCAGTGGCTATAGCAGAGGGATTTTTCTTCACTCCAGTAAAACAATGTTAAAAAGCTGCGTAGAAGAGCAGCATTATTGTCCTGGTTCTCCTCCACTCCCCACCCTCCTCTTGTTGGAGGATTTTCCAGTTGCTTGAGGCCAGAGAGGGAGGGAAGGGTATGGCAACTCCCTTTCCCTGGGCGTTTTCTTTCCTATTTATAAAGAATCCTTAAAGAAGAAATGTGAAAATCCATGTAGGTTTCCCTTCCTGTGTAGGTAGGAAAAACATCTATACCCACATGTAGGGGAAGGATAGTTTTGTGGTTACAGCTCCAGGCTGGAAGAGGGAAGAAGTGGATTCAGAGTCTTAGTGTGTCTGATTTATTTTTGTAAGCACAGACAAATAAAAATTTTTTTTTTAATTGACCCATCAAATTAGAAAACAAATTTCTTAAAACACGCACTGAAATAAAGGTAGCAGTTACAGATTGTACATTAGAAATTAGAAAGTGAGGCTCAGCTTCTCAGAATGACAGAAAATGGGTGTCAAAATTATAACATGGACAGAGAGACTGTCCTTTCATGTATTCTCCCCAGCCATCTCCCAAATTAATCAGACATGTTACCAGGAATGTTAACTCTAAGGATTTCAAGCAACAGAAAAAGGACTTTGTACCATGTAGGCAGGTAAACATGAGATATACCATATGCAGAATTTCAAGATGAAGAATTATTTTTTTAAGCTTTGTTTTTCTAACATTTGTTTGAACTGCACTCTTCAGAAAACTGCATCTTCTTTACATTTCCTGGCTCTGTGACTCATCAAAATGAGCTGTGTTAGTCACATCAAATGATGTGTTTCATAGAATAAGACAGGAAAAGCAGCACATTGAGTCATCGTCATAGGGAGGGTGGCTGCCAAGCCACTATCAGACAACATAGGCTAAAGCATATTAAATGACTGGGGTCACAGAAACAGAGCCCAGTGACAGGAAATCACTTGCAATCAGGTGAACGTGAGCCTCCTCATCTTTTTAGTCTGTTTTTTAAGGAAGAGACATGTGATATCATGATGTTTACCTGTCTGTCAGCTTCTGTCCCCCAGCAACTTTGTAAGACATTGCCCACTCTCAATCAAATTTGTTGAAGTGGTAGACGTCTCAGAAATATGAAGTTCTTCACGCATTTCCTAAAAGTTGTTGCTCTTTCCAAGCACGGACATGTCTTTTGCAACCTCGTGAGAGAAGGGCTGTAATGCTGGCTTGGCTTTCACCTGCTCCAGGCGCCCTGCTGAGCTGGCTGTCGTCACACCTGCACTGCAGTCACAGAAGGACCTGGGGGTGTTAACAGTGGGGTTATCCTTATGGATTTGGGAGAGGAAATGGAAGAATGAGATGGCAGCGGAGGCATTTTGTGGTGTGACACAAGACGCGGTGATGATACACACTGACAGGAAGAGGTGTGGAAATAGGGAATTGCAATACAAAGCCACTGCAAACCAGGATTCACTTCATGGAGTGAACTGTTTCTAAAACAAGACTCTGTGCTAGGTATTTTTTAAGAGCTTTTTTCCTAGTGAAAACCTTTCAGTTCTGTCTACATTCAACAAATTACTGTAGTTTAATTTTTAACCTAATTCTTAGTGCTCAGGTTATGCTCCTTGCTAGAGACACTTCAATTTCTGCTTCAGCTCCCTTTGGAATGAACGTTGATACAACTGTACTGTCTATCTGTCTGCTGTGCCCAAAGTCAACTGAAAACAAGGCCCAGTTTTGACAAACTTGATTGAGGAGTGGAAGTCCCTGTTTAAATTCCTGTAAGTTTAATGAAAATGAGTAACTGGCTAGAAAAAATAGTTTCGGCTAATTATCCCTCAGCAAGCCAATTAGTAGAAGTGTACTGGCTAGCCAAACAGCCTGCTTGCTATTCCAGACTAACTATAGCAAGTATTATTGTTTGCTTGCTCGGGGGTTAGGCAGGATGGGGAGAGAAGAGGGCTGATAGATGAACTGGGGTTCTTTTGACAGGGGAAATAAAGGATATAGGATAAACATTTGTAAGACATCAGGGTTTCATTTGTCTTACTTGTGATGAAATAACCTGACTCTTCTTTCGCAGCTTTGTCAATATTTTTCATGAACCCTTTAAAATTTGTAAAGGGGGAGAATGATGAGAAAAATTATCACAGCGCACAATTGTTTCCTTTCTGCCTCCCGCTCCTTCCCCCCTGCCCTTGATTCATCTTTAGCATTTGTTAACTGCCCATAATCTCTGGATTATTTTTTAGACTGGTGATTTTCACAGAAGATTGCCCTACTTCTTATTAGGAAAACAACAAATATACTTCACCTACTTCTCCTTAATTATTTTGATTATTCAGCAAACTCATGAACAGCAAGCTAAAACCTGACAATTCCATTATTTTAGCATGTTGAGGTGGATTTGATTTTTTTTCTTATTACTGTAAATTTACACATCTCTTCAATAGGGCTGAGGAGAAACAAAGGCGCAGGAGCACATAAACACCATAACAATCTGGACTAAAAAAATATAGAAATATGAGTTGTCATGCTGAAGAACTACTGTTGGCATATGAGTCAGTTACCAAATCAAACTGATATTCCTCATTTTTTTCCCAGTAACTAATTCTTATCTCTAATTTATTTGGTAGGGATTTTTCTATGCTCTGCTTTGCTTTTCACTCTGTTGCTGAGACAGACTAGAATTATCATCTGTAGAGTGTGCCGTGTCAACTTACATTGGCATACCGTGTCTTTTTGCAAAATGCCATCTATTATTATAATCTGTCATAATATAGCATCCCATTCATTACAGAGCTCATATTTCTAAATTTTATCTCTGACAAAAATTTGCCAAATTGTTTCCTTAATATAGGAATTTGGGAGGATACTTTTACTGGGGTTTTGCTACTGGACTTCTGTATTCATAGGGAAATACCCACATTTCATATTTTTGAGGTTAGTACTTATAAATATGAGCGTGTTTATCTTTCATTCTAATAGCACAGAGGATGGGAGGGATAGGTGTTGTATTCCAAAGGTCTGTAGGATACGGGAAAGCTCTTGTTGCATCTGCAGATCCAGTTTGCAGGCACTACTCTTTAACTGGTTTCTATTGTAGTACGTACAGAATAGGAACCAGTAGCAGCTTCTACCTCCCTACACAGAGGTCCGATATTTAGAGCTACTAGGTTCTTTGCAGGCTGGCTTATCTTACCTGAAGGGTGAACCATACCGTGGAAGCCTTGATGAGAAAGGATAGCTCTCACTGCTTCTGATGGGTGTAAGAGGAAATATCAAGTACAAAAGCCTTAAAAATTCTATAGAAGCGTATGGGGGCGGGGAAAGTAATGAACGCTGAGCCTCATAGTCCCTGAAGGAAGCATCTCCCCACATTGCTTCTGTTTGTGAGCTCAAAGAAGGATTGCAAGGACTTTGGCTATCTGAGTGTGAAGGTGGTGAGAAGACTGCACTGGTGTCCATGACATACTTCACTTTGAGCATAGTTCAAATGTGTTTATCCACTAACCTAACTGGGGGATGCCAGGCACCCTGAAGTCACGGGGGAGGAAACACTAACATCCTTTATCTTATACTAGTATGCTTTTGTCATAATTCACATGTTTTTAAAAAATGTTGCAACTTTAAAACACACAAAACAAAAAATACAAAGCTCCTATGACTCTCAGCCAGTCTTTTTTTTTTTTTTTTTTTTAATTTATGGCCAAGAAGAAGAAGAAGAGACTATTAGTTAATCCTTTTTGAATGTTTGGAGTCATTGGAGTCAAAAATACTGTGATTGGGTTCTGTTCTTGCCTTTTCTACAGATACTGCTATGTGTTGGTAGGATTAGTAAGGCAGTGTTTGGAACAGTGGTGGTCTCTGAAACATTTTCAGGTGGAACAGCTGGCTACTTTTTCTCATGGACTTAATTTCATTTGAGCTTTTCGTTGTGTTTGGTTTTGAAATGTCAGCCTGTGACTCTAGGAAAGATCTGCTTTTCAATAATTTTCAAGAGAGCAGGCTTAATCAGGTTTGATGCTACCCCATTCTGACACATATGTGCACACACATCTGCACCATTGATTTCAAAATGCTTCCCAAACCACTCATTGTGTCTGCAGACCCTACTCATGGTGTCCCCTCTGGATTTTGATATCAAATTCATATAAAAAGAAGTTACGATGACACCAGGTTGTAATGGGTTTACGTGGCAAGGTTTTGGTAGCGGGGGGGCCCACAGGGGCGGCTTCTTTAAAAGTTGCTAGAAGCTTCCCTTGTGTCCGATACAGCCAATGCCAGCCGGCTCTAAGATGGACCCACCGCTGGCCAAGGCCGAGCCCATCAGTGATGGTGGTAGCGCCTCTGTGACAACATATTTGAGAAGGAAAAAAAGTGCTGGGGTGCAGAAACCGCAGCCAGAGAGGAGTGAGAACATGTGAGAGAAACATCTCCGCAGCCCCCCAGGTCAGCGCAGAAGGAGGGGCAGGAGGTGCTCCAGGCGCCGGAGCAGAGATTCCCCTGCGGCCCGTGGGGAAGACCCCGGTGAG
>JAVKLA010000040.1:7128653-7148759 GCA_034782735.1 Sagittarius serpentarius
TGGGCTCGGCCTTGGCCAGCGGCGGGTCCATCTTGGAGCCGGCTGGCATTGGCTCCAACAGACATAGGGGAAGCTTCGGGCAGCTTTGTGCAGAAACCATCCCTGTAGCACTCCCCACTACCAAAACCTTGCCTTGCAAACCCAATATGCAATGATGAATGGCAGGCTCCAATTTTTGCCTATGAGTTTTTTATTTTCTTTGCATTTAATTTTGTGCATCACCATTTCTTCTTAAAATTGCTAAATAGTTTTCTCTAATAATGTTTCATAAATCACTCAGCTATTTACATGCTTTAAGATCAATCATTAAAACTAAGAAGTAGATGTTACACATCAGGTCAAAGCTTAGCACAGACTATAGAGAGGAAGAGTTTCAGGTTTATGGTTCCTTACTTTCCCCAGCAACTCATCCCATACATAGTTTAATATTTGAGATATAAATTATTCATGAATAGTTTTTAGCAATCAGTGAATTAGCCACTTGCAATTAAAAAAAATTGACCTCCTCTTCTTGCATTTAATCTGACTAAAGTCAGTGTCATTGCTGTGTGATTGGGTCTCATCTATTTTTATCTGCTGTAGGAGCTGTTTTGATCCAAAATTGACAAAACCACCCTAGAAACCTGAAAAAAAGAAAAGGTAAGTCATATATATATATGTGTGTGTGTGTACATATACACGTATGGATATGTGATAAGACCAGGACTCAGGCCATTGTGTGAATTACATTATTTCCACACTGCCTACCTTAGTTAAGAAAAAAACCTGACCCTTCACTCATGGCAAACTTTTTAGAGAACACACAGAAAAAGAATGCAAGCCATCCAAAAGAAGAGCAATCCTTTTGCAAAGCCGCCAGGAATCTCTAGAAAGCCAGATCATACTGACCAAATATTCTGACACCTCTTTTTGGAAAAGCAATGTCATTTTACAGTAGATGACTCTTCTGCCCCTTTACCAAATAGGGCCTGAAAGAAAAGGATTTCTTTTAGCATTTGACTTGAAAAGAAATTAAAAACACTCTTTGAAGATGTTTATAAGACATTAACAATGGATCCTGCCAAATACCATGTTCTCCATTTTGCCAAGACTGCTTTGCTTCTCTGCCTCACATTTTTGTTTTTTTCATCAGGCCCAAACTGCTGACAGAATGTCACTTTAATAGGAAAAGACATCATTTGAAACAGTTATTAATATAAAAAAAGACCATGTTAGAAAAGGGTTAGCCATCTAAATGGCCAAGTTCAACAAGACACAATTAGGGTTGCATTATCTCCCTCCCTGGAGCGCACATGTGTGAATTTATGAAGCTTAGAAGGGGGATAATTTAGCCTTATGCATACCTTTTTTCACTTGGTCATTCGGATAGTTAACACTTTTTTTTTCCCTTTCTTTTTTTTTTTTAAAGCAGCTATAACATCTGATCTACCATACCTTTGATTTCTTTGTATCTTCATAGCTTACTACACAGTAAATACTTATTTATTCATTCATATTACACTGTAGAAAAGATGTTAGTTACAAAAGGCTGTATGTTATATTCTGTATTAGATAGGGGTGGGAGGTCACCGCAGACTGTAGTGGATAGAGATGAGGAGTGTGCACTGAGTGACACGTCAAAGGCATTGTTTAGAGAAACAGAAGAACAAAAGGAGAATCTGGAGTAACAAAAACTGATGAGGATAAGATTTCATAAAGGAAGGATGGCTGGTTATGTGAAAAGCTGTTGAGATGTCCCAGGGAGCTGTAAGAAGATTCAGATGCTGAAATTTGATTGGGAGAGGAACAGAACAACCTTTAAGAGAGGTTTCAGTGGAGTACAGACTGAAAATCTGATTGACTAGGTTCAAGAAGTAGTCTACAAGAAATTAATTCAGCAGGACATTGTAGATGACGTAGACAGATAGAAATTCAATAAGCTTGGCAAGAGAGGGAAAAGCAGGCTGGATCCTAATGGCAGAAGTATATAAGGTGAAGCATGGACATACCTAAAGGTAAAAGAGGCTTCTGGCCATATATTTCATCACAATTACCGTAAAACAGCGCAAGGGATTCTATTAAGAGCTGATTATGCTCCTGTCAAAAGTTCTCATCTTGGGACTCCTTTATGCTCTGGCCTCTCCCTTAAACATTCTCTTCTGGAAATTCTGTAACAAAATTTATCTTCATTTTCTATTAAGTTTATTAAATAAGACAATTTAAGAGTTTGATCTTATTGCTGGATAAAATAAAATTTTATTATCTATCTGTAGTAATGAATTCTTAAAATGAAGGGAAAATATTTTGTAAATTTTTATTATTTTTCGCTAAGCCTACAAAGGCAAAAATTTTTCCCCCATGTATCATCTTCAAATGGTAAGTAATATGGAATTTAATGTATTTAGAAGATAAAATGATATTCAAATAAAAAACAGCATAAAATCTTCATCTTGTTATTCTCAAGCATACATATCTCAGTCATTAAAAAGAGACCATTTCTACTAATATTCTTGTAACCATGCTTTGCTACTCTTGCCCTGTTGTGCTGGAATGAGAATATTTATGATGGGTGATGATTTTGGGAACCTTACTGGGGAGGAAGAATACACTTTTGGCCAGCAATACCCTAGCTAGCTCCACCTGCATAGCTTGCCCACTTTCAAGGCTGACAAAGCGCCATATTATCCTTTCTGTGTCCAGCTAGCTTTAAACTTGAATCCAGGAACTTATGCCTTGTGTTTATAAGATAGTAGGCCAGCATTCAAGATAAGAATCTACATTATGCATTCCACAATGTGCTGTGTCAGTGCTAAGAGTCCTGAGCTGGTGCATCCTCTAATTATCTTGGGTTCGTGCAAAAATCAGTCACGGAAGTGAAACTTGTGCAGACAACCCCCTCCTCACTTACTTTGCTCAGTCTTATAAATGACACTAACTATCAGCTTTGCTTCCAGAGGTTTTCCAGACCTCTGCTGTTTCTTTTTGGTCTGTCTGTCTTTGTCTGTTATTTTTCTCTAAGTCGACATATTCAAAGCAGAGCTGAAGAATGCAAAGATTATCCACTTCCCAAATCTTCTCTCCATGGACAGACCTATCTAGCATCTGCTGATGAATGACAGCTTATTGTTCATTCTCATTACAGTAATGTGTAAATCTACTGACTGTGACTAGGGAAACTGGGAGTTTGTTTGCCCTATAAACTTTCTCAAGTGCCTGCTGGAGGCACAGTGTTTCCCCAGTCACCGTGCTTCACTAGCAATCTCTGAAAATGCAAACCAAACAAATAATCCTAATGCATGTAGCACATAACAGGCAGGAAGGATATGTTTTAATGTAAATTGAGTTAAAAGTTTTCAGGCTGAATTGCCTGAAGTGGTTAGGAGTTAGCTGATGGTGTGTAATAGCTGCTCAGTCTTTTTCTTGCTTCTTGGTGCAGACAGCTTGATTGGCTGGGCTGATTATAGCCCTGCACATCAAAAAGGTGCAAGTTGTTCTTAACACTAGAAAATCGGCTCTTGCATGAACAGGCTTAATGCATGATAAGCTATATGGTGTAGACATAAATTTTGTGTGCTTGAAATTGAAGTGAACTTTGCTTGTATGACATATCCATGTAGATATGGCCAATAGCTGTTAAGAGTCTGTTGGAGCTCATATTTATTGCTTGTAGTTAAAGTAAAAATCAGTGCCATGCGATTTTATTCAATTCAGGGAAAAAAAATAATTGTTCTTCTGCCAAAGTTTAAGTGCTACATTTTTTCATTAGAATTTAACAAATGTTCATCTTAAAATAGACTGACAATGGGTCAAACTGTTCCACTTTATCTGTTATGAACTTAAAATTTATCAAAGCTAGTACTTGCTCTTCCCAGAGCAATTTGTATTTTCACTCCTGGATTTAACTATCATATTCTCCTTTGAAACTACTGTTTAACATTCACAGCATCCTAAAATATTTGAAAAAGGTCACTGCAACAGTCTTCCACTTTCACCTGCCACACACGACGTGTTGTAGGTGCTTTGGGGCATTATTATTGTTTACAAATCTTTATCTCTAATGCAGTAGAAGTGTAGTCTTTTTAGGGAATATTCTTGAAGAAGATAGCTGCTACCTTGTCCAAGATCTGATACCCCTCTTTATCTTGGCCAGTGATGACCATTCCATGAATGTGTGTGAATCAAAGTCAGTTTGGAGTGTAAGCTAAATCTTCCTTCTCCCTTTAGATTTGTATTCCACTTCATCACTTGCAGGCCCTCATCTTGAATAGGGACTCTTCTTGCTGTCGTAATATAACTAACGGTAATACTTGAGGTAGGTGTGATCCAGTATGAGAAAGGGTATCATAATCTTGCCCTCTCGTGGTAAAGTATATTAAATCCAGGATTTAAAAAGTAGACTAAGCATTGATGGGATTAAACATATTACATATCTTTAAGGAAGGCACATTTATTCTTTAGTGTTTAGTGCTAAGTCCCATGTTGAACTAAATCCAAAAATGAGATGTAGGTTCTGGCATATCTGAAAACGTCGAACTGGATCTCTTGGTTCCTGCTTTGATGTGGCAATAATTTTTTAGTGCCTGAACAACATCTTGGGTAGAGGTGAATATGTAACACAGAGCCTTTTAATTTCATTTTGTTATTTATAACAATTATCTAAGTAAAATTAGAAGTAAATGGCTACTAATCTTAGTGTGTATGTGTGCCCAACAATTCCTACATACCACTAGGAAATCAGAGTAATTTTGATATTAAAATGATTACTACCACTTTTGCAATAAACTGATGCAACTTTAGAAGTCTGTCCCTGATATCTTTCATGATTTAGACATCACACAAGCTATAATTGTGCTATTAAAGGAAAGAGAGCTAATCTTTTTGCATTTGAAGTAAGCCCTCATCATCAGACCCGACAAAGCCAGACAGATCAAAAAAGAGTAAAAAAGAGCATTTAAGGAAATTAGTACAAGTGTCAGTTAAAAGGTAAAAATTAATGCACTTATTATTGAAATACAGTTAAAACCTACGTTCTTTTCATTTCTTTGATATTGCTAAAGCATAAAACATTCAATTAACTTTCCATTGTGTTTGGGGGGTAGTGGGGAAAGGCTATTGTCAGTGAAGTGTTAGGTTTGTAGGTGGTGTGTGCAAGGCAAAAAAGATTAGATATAAGCAAAGGGTGCAGCAAAGGCTTTTACTTTGCAGTCGACAAAGCTAGTCAACTCTTTTAGAGTGTTCCAGGACAATGTTCTTGCATGTATACTGCTTTTCCTAAAGATACAGTACACTGCTTTTCCTAAAGATATAGCACTGAGCCTCTGAGAAGGCAGCATGTGTTCCTTTCATCCTCACCAGGGAGTATTTCTTTTCCTGATTATTGTTATCTACATTGCTGAAACCTGCATGGTTGTGCACCTCTTTCTAATAAAAAGTGAATACAGATAAATTGATAATATTTTGGACCATTGAATAATAGTACTTTGCAACATAAGTGAAATAGATATGTTTAATTTGTAGCCATCATCAGCCATAAATATGAATTCCCATGGCTGTATTCTTTTATTCTTTGAAAGCTGTTACTAAGAGTGCTGATTTGTAAAAACTGATTTAGGATTTTTCAAAATATATCCTTGATTTATACTTGTTAGAAGTTGGCAACATTGAAACTGCAAATAATTTGTAGTAATGCAGTAGTTTTTCTCATCCTTTGTGCTGTTTAAAGGGAAAGCAGCTTCTTTTTTTTTTCTTTCTTTTCTTTAATGAGAGCATTGTAATGATGTAAAATGTATAGAGGGAAAATTTTAAAAATCGTACAAAACAGGAATCCCTCTGAACCCATTCAGCTGGCTTGTTAACAAAAACTTTCTAATATATTGATGAAGATGTTTTCTCTCTAATTCTACCATCCCTACATTTTATTTGAATTTCAGTAATATTAAGATGATGCCGTAATGTTCAACATGCTTTAATTAAAAGAAGTATTTGCTAATTGGCATAAAATATCTGCGTGATTATTTTTCCATATATTTACGATTTTGCAGTAAGAGAACAGCTGCTAAATATTTTCTTACATGCTGATTCCACTTAATCAACATTCTTCTTAATGGAGGCGACAAAAGTTAGAAATTGTGTTTTGCAAATGTGTTCCATGAAAACATCAGCTTGATGACAAAGTCATGCCCTTTGGGGTACAAATGAGCAGGTTTACCGCAAAACACTTCTATATAGATAGGAGATAAATCTTAGTTTAAAAATCCTGTGCAATATTGAGCACCTTCCAAGCCAAATGTGTACTAGCACTTAAAGAAAATATTATCAGTTTTAACACCCAAACTCACTCGATGTTTTGATTATTATTCCTATTAATATGCACATGATAGAAGTTAATGCCATACTGACAGATTTAATGCTTTGTAAATGTGCTGAATTAAACTAGAAAGGTAAAAGCAGCCATTACCCTAAGACCTAAAAGAGAGACACTAATCAGCTGGCTTTTTTCCTCCTATCCTTTTTACAGATAGCTGGGAATACAGGTTTTATTTAAAATGCAAGGCTGGAAAAAGCTTAGCCACAGGAAAAAGAAAAGGTCTTGACCCTTAAATATTGATTCCATTCTATTGATTACAAGAGATGGGGGTGGAGAGACTTTCTAAAAATGTAATCCTAAAAAAAGAACAAAGCAGATTTAGGTAAAAATCAGCCTAAGCTTTGTTATTTACAGGACTAAAGAATTTCAGAATAAAAGGCAAAGTGGAGGGAGATCAGGGCACACATGGACTTCAGAGCTGATGTTCAGGCCTCAGACTCAGAAGCCAAAAGCCCTTGCCTCTCCTGGCAGGAGTGCTGTCAGTAGACTATGTTGTCCGTGGAAGCTGGGATATCCAGCAAGGTCAGGATCTACATTTGCTGGTAGATTCCCTACTATGGGCAAAGGGGCACGTTGCCACAGCTTCCTTTCTCCTCAGCCGTGCTGAATAGTAAAGCAAGAAAAAAAAGAGCCCCCCAGTCACTGACAAGTCAGGACAAAAGGTAACAAACAAGGTTATAACCTTGCGTCTTGAACTGAACTTTGGGAGTGAAGTGGAAAACTGGAAGTTTCAGGGACAAACAGAAAGGAAGACTATTTAGCATGATATTATCCAAGGGAGACTTTATTGAAGGCTCTCAAAATCCTAAGGCGAGCCAGCCCATGTAGTACAACTTCTCCGAGAAGCATTAAATCTACATGAATCCTGAAGTGCCTGATTTACTTGAGTAAAAGGCTCTGTAATTCTCATTGTCAAAGAACTGAAGCAATTCTGTAGATTAGTGGAAGAACTGCTCCCTTGCAATGTGCCAAAGCCACAAAGAATTCGCTATAGGTATGTTCACAAATGGAAACATAAAATAAACACAGAAAAACATGTAATCCAAGGCAGTAATATGTATTTTAACCCAAACCACTGCTATAATCTCAGCATGTCTGCTTCGCTTTTCCACGCTGCGTAGCCCAGGCTGCTGACGGGACTTTCCCTGTTCTTTTGCCAAGAAAGCACAAAATGTTAGATTGCTTCTTTGCTAAAGTTTCATACAGCCTTGTGGAATTCTGCAGATATACTCTATTAAAGCCATTTAAACTGTACAACATTTGTTGAAGGACTTCTAATGAACAAATTCAGATTTGCAAAATGGGCAGATGTCCTAGGACCCAGACTGGAGACCTGCTGTTCTCCTCTGCTGCATATACTTTTCCCATTATCTTTCGTGATGTTTCTTTGCACGTATGTTCTCGATGCAGAAGCAAGCCTTCTGTTCACTGACATTGCTGTTACGTGTCTATTTGATCTCTCCAGAGAGGAGGCCACAAGGTGTGTGAAGTCAGAAAAGTAAGGGTCAAATACTCTATTCATGTGAGACAGAGCTAAAAGTTATGCATATGAAGTATGTTTCAGTCTTAGCAATCTGCAGTAACTTTTAGAAGTAATTATGAATCTGGACAGTCAGTCTCTCAAGGATAGGACCCTGCAGAAGGTAGCCTTGAGTGATCTGGGACAGCATGGTGCTTTGCAAGGGGTCATTCAGTCCCGCCAAAAAAAATAGGGTAAATTAGTCTCCATAGGGTAACATGGTGTAACATAACTGTATTGCTGCCAGTAACCACTTGCCTTGGCTATCTCTACGTGGCATTTCAACATGCCATATAGAAAAAATACCCTAAACTATCATGCTAGGTAGTCTGTTCTCATTATGGTGTGCCTTCGCCATTGCTCTTGCTTCATTTTTGCTGTCTAAAGACAGCTCTGGGTAATATGTTCTCCACTAAGTATTTGGTTACGAATGATCCCTGGATTTTAAAAGCCACATTTCTTTCCAAATTATTTTCTTCTACAGTTTTTATTAGTTGCGGTACCATCAGCTAATTTTGCAATCAGTGACCTGCTTCACAGTGCAGTTTTAGTGCTAACAAACATGCAAAAAAAAATCTTGGTATAGAATCAAACAGGAAATAAAATTATTTAGAGATTTTTTTTTTTTACCTCTGCCTGGTTTCTCCCCCATCAAAAGAAATCTATGAAGTTTTAAAAGACTGATAGTATCCTTTGTATAACAATTCAGAAATAGGACTTTTTTGTGTGTGTGCCTACTAAATTAGAACATCCAGGACAGCTGATTTCATCAATAATAAACTCCCTTTGCAGTTAGTGACAAAAAATGTTTCTCAGGGGAAGTAAATATTTACTTACACATTTATAAACTTTCTCAATGCTTTTTATGAATCTCCTCAGTAGCTCATGCAAAATAAATATGAAAATACACTACATAATAACTAGTATTAATCTTTTTCTCTGTTTTACCTGTCTTTTAAAGAACTAAGATGAGAAAAGCGTAAAAGTCATAACGCAAATTGGGAAGCTCCAGAATTCTTTTGGGCTTTATTTGTTTGTTGAGTTTTGGCTGTCCTTGTCATATCCACACGCAACCTGGTCTCTGCAGCATACCTGGGAATCGCGTTTGCTTCAGGAGCAAAACACCTCAGTCCGAAGCAGGGAAGAAACTCTCCTGCCCTGAGGTCAGACCGGTTGGGCTGAGGGGCTGGCTCTACCAACGCAGGCTGTGAAGGGGCTGCCTGGGGCTGAGAGACCTGGGCTCTGCTGCCCCTCCGCCTCGCAGCTCCCACCCGGCTGGAGTGAGATGGCTTCCTCGCTTCAGAAGGGCATCACAAAGATAAAATACATTAAAGATGGCAAGGTACTTAAGACATTGCAGCTTTGGATGGGGAACATGGGATCGTTTAAGCACCTTAGGAACTGAAGGTGATTAATACAGACACAGCTTTACTTTCTTTGAAGTAAATGTAAAAGGGGAAAAATGCCCTGTCCTTCAAAAGAGAAAGGAGGGTAAGGTAAGAAAATGAAGGGCTGCTACAACAGCGGCAAGGGCTAGCGACCAATGATTAGGAATTAAAGGAGGCCCTACAGCCTAGCTGTATATTACGAACAAGAGTGGAGTTTTTAATGAAACCTTTTAATCTTCAGAGACAATTTATGGGCTTCCTGCTGCTGGGTGCTCACCCACACTTTTCCCATAGTCTCCCCTGAACGCTGGCCCTGGCTGTCTGTCTCCCTGCAGCTGTGTGGCACCAGGTGTGGGTGGCAGCTGTGCTGGGGCTCAGATGCTGATGGCGGTGGGCTCCTCCATCCCCTCAGTGCTGCAGATCACCCCGTGTCTTCCTGCTGCCCATGGGGCTGGCTCCTGTGCAGGAGGGAAGTCAGGTCCCACGCCCCAGCTTGCCATGTTGCAGCATGGGGGAGGCGGCATGGCCCCTTTGTCCACAAACCACCTGCAAACCCCACAGGGCTTAACTGGCATTTCAGGGCAACCCCCAAAGAGAATATTCCCTCCCAAAGAGAAAACCTTTTTTCTTAGTGGCTTGTTGATGTTGAAAGGGAGAGGGTGCCTCAGCAACCACGTGGGCCCTCTCCTCAGGGGCCCTGGTAGTCTGCTGGGAGCTGCCTGGCCGCCACGTTGTGGTGCAGGCAGCCTGTCAGACCTCCACCGCTGCCTGCAGGTTTTGCCTGCCACTGCCCAGTCCTCTGTCACCTGCTCCCTTCTTTCTACTTTTTTTAATCACTTGAGGTTGAGGTAGCTCCCTGTGCTCTGGATATGTGCAAGTTTCCAGACCTTTGCCTCAGCAAAGTCCCAGCACAGGCATCTGGGCTTCTGTGAGTAAACCCTGGAAGATACAATCTGCATTTAAAAATCAGTAACGTAAACTAATGCCTGCCAAAGTGCTGCGTAAATCTATACCAAATAATAACAATAGAAAGCTATTAGTTTAGTCATCTAGCCTCCCTTACTGTTATGCCACCATTATGTTAATAATGATGAGTGGAGTGGCAAGAAAAATGGAGCCATTTTTCCTGCTGAAATGCACTGAAGGAGTCGGTGCTTCTGTAGGAATGGAAAGAAAGATGGTGACTCTTTCTTGAAAAAAAATGGGCAGAAAGTGAAGCTGGCATTTACTGTATAAACATGTTCTTCTACTGGTGTTCATTATTTTCTGTTTCAGGAGGCAGGGAAAGAAGTTCTGTTTGCAGGGAAGACGAGTTAATTCGATATGTTTTTCACCTGCAAAAAGGGGTGGGGTAACTGCTTTAATGTCAACTCAGCTTTTCACTTTTTTTTTTTTTTTTAAAGACCTTCTAGCAAAGGTATATCGACTCAATATAAAGTTAGTATTAAGTAATTTTAATTCTTTATTTTTTTAAGAGATAGAAACGAAGGCAGAGAAAGAAAGGAGAAACTGAAGGGGAACTCATGTTTGGGAAGTTATTTCACAAGAAAGGCAAAACAAGGTGCATGGAGGGTAAGTTCTGCAAAAGGACCAGGTGTTTCTGAACACTGTTCCTTTTCAAGTGCATTCAGTGCTGTGCATCAAAGAAGTGCAAAAAGCAAAAGAAGAGGTAAGTAACACATTAGGATTTTATTAGACAGTTCTCTGCTAAAAAAAAAGTACCAGTAGCCCCAGTCTTGCAGTGGCAATAGGATTCCTGTGCCTTTTGTTTGTATTGTTGTTTGAGGGATACTGGCCTAAGATTTCACAAAGTAGCCTTGGGCCTCTCATGCCACTTACCTGCGAGGGCTAGAAGTTCAGGTTCCAGATATCCATGTGTTTACAGGCATGCAGCTGGATCTGTGTAAGGCAGACACTTACATACATCATATATCCTGAAATCATTGTGCTCTACCCATGTACAAGAGTTGTGTTTTTGTGTATCTTGTTACAATTTCAGGATTACAGAATGTATATTTTCAATATTTAAGTGTCACCCAGAGGCTGCTCCATGTTTTCTGCTCACCCATCCTGCCCAGCCTTACAGACACCGTAATTTATGTCCTGATCCATGCTCCGGGAATTAGTGTCATGGTACAGAATAAGGTTGTAAAGAAGCAAAATCTCTTTTTTTTTTTAACCTCTGTATGTTGAAGGTACTTATCTTGTTGCATGAATATGGATGATAGTTTCCCATGAATATGGAAAAGACTGGGGAGGGATGGGTCAGTGTTTAACTGCTCTTAACCTTTCCACCATGTTGACCTTACCACAATATGATGCATAGGAGGGGTCAGGCTTAGCTGATTTTCTGTAGAATGCCATTAGTAATTTTTTGCCACATATGTTTGCCCTAAAGCCTTGTTTGCCACCTATATAATTATTAGAAGACTCTTATAATTGTATTTGAAATTCTAAGTTGACACTTATGTCACAGTACCATGGCACAGTATTATGTTTAATTTCTCTTTTGTTCGTCTCATTTAATGTACTGAAGAATTATACTCAAAAGAAGATCCCACACACTTCTTTTCCTTACCATTACCAGCTACGTGTTCCTCCCCTACCTGCTAGAACCATCAATTTAATTAAAAAAGGAAAAGAAGAAAAAAAGCATGTATAGGTTTTCATGCTCAAAATATAAAGTGGGTAAACACCTCGTTTCATATGTTGTTTTCTGAAGCTGAAGTAATAGGACATTTATATTTCCCTGATAGGTAGAACTAACAACTCGGTAATATTACAGGATGATGATGCTAAATTAATTGTGAATTTGACATATTGCACAGTCTGAGCTCTTTGGCCCAAATTATGTTCACTTGATCCTTGTACAGAGCAAACTCTCTTTCAGTTGTTTCCTCCTCCACCCTGGCAAACTCACTTGGGTGTCTCCTGCAGTGGTACTCCATTTCACCTCAGAACCCATGGGTGAGGATCTTAGTATAAAGACTTGTGAGAAGGTGTTAAATAGCAGGTGGCACCTGGACTGCATGTTCATTCTCACTGGGCGAAGTGGTCACCTATGAATGGTTACAATAGGGTCACACGGTGTGGAAAGGGGATAGGATGATCATCTGGGCTTGTCAGGTGGTGTTGTTAGGTCTCCTTATGGTTGTACCTGATCTCTCGTGAAACCTTGGAAATTCATCGCAGCGTTTAGTGCCAATGGGGAGGGTGATCTGGATTGCTTTCAGGTAAGACTGTAAGTGGAAAATGCACTTGGATTTAATGCAGGAGGAATGTTGCAGTAGTTTTTTGGGTTTGTGTTTTTTAAAATTATTTTATTATTTATTTTTAAGTGTTCTAGTGGGCTGTGGAAGCAGAGGAATGTAATATGAAGTCACAAAGAGTAAACACTATTCAGCCACTGTAAAAGGAGTGGAAATAAACCTTTTCTTAGTAGTCACTTTCTACTTAGCCACATCTTTTGGAACAGATAAAAACTTTCATCCACCTGCTGCCGATTACTATCTGGATTAACTGTTCCAGTTTGAAGCAGTTTTGCTGTGGCAGCAATCCTGGTTTACCACTGTTCTTTATCTGTCTTTCTCTAAATACTTAAGTCTTGCAACAAATTTGTCAACCAGTAGATATTTTACACTCTTTTTAGTGATTGAAAACCTACGTACCAAGAACATAAACTAGTTTTCCAGAGAAGATGAGTAAGGTCTGATTGGTTTATTGGGCTCATGTAGTTAAGGTGTGCCAATTTTTGTAGCCAAGAGCAATGCAAAGGAGTGGTTAGCAACAGATGTGTCTGTCTCTGCTTTCTAGCTTAATAGATGAGGTTTCCAGTTGTATTAAAGTAGCAGAATTTTACAGAAGTATGGATTAGAACTGAAATTTACAGATTGAGATCCACAGTAGGATTTTTTTTGCCTGTGAGCATCTATAAATATAGTAGACATGAGTGGATACTTTTGTGTAGCAGTGTCTTTGAAGTCAAGCCCACATATGTGAACAATTGGCCTTTTGCAGGTTAAGCATAAATCCAGTCCAGTTATATTTTTATTACTTAGCGTTGAAGTATTAGCAAGGTACTTAGCTCAGTATTGTTATTTTTGTTTATGCTGTGCACTTCCAAGATAATTAAATTATAATTTTATCATTGTGTTAATTACTGTGGACATGTATTGCATAATACAGAATACTTTCTGAGCAAATTAGCTCCATGCTGCTGTGACTATCCTATTTCACTTAAAGGTTACCAGTGACTACATGGTATGCAGAGTAGACATATCCACAGATACTGTCCTGCAGAGTTTATAGTTTAAATATACCAAACAGGTGAAGAGCAGAAAAAGAGAGAGTTTCCCATGATCTAAAACCAGCCAGGGATGATGTGCACAGCCTGCAGGATCTAGTCACTGCTCCATCCATATTGCTGTCCTTTTGGAAGAGCAGTCTAGCATAGATTAAGATACTTAGACTCACACAATTATTTTTTTTTATTATTATTATTTTTGTAAAGTAAATGTCAGCTATTCCATCTGCCCCTCAACATAACCGTCATTAATTAGCTGATTTCTTTTAGGCATTGCAGCAGAGGTGGATTTTTAAGGATAGATTTCAAAGAAAGGAGGACAATTGCCTGACAGCTCAGTTCAGGGAGGGCACTCCATGTGTGAGGGGCAGGGTGGAGCTGTGTGTGAAAGAAGCTGACAAACAGCAGAGAAGATTGTTATTGTTGGTGGATTAGAAGAAAGTGTGTGCATGTGTGTATGTGTGTGTGAAAGAGAGAAAGAGAAATGCAGTTAGAGACAAGAACAGACAAATAAGGAAGGGCGGAGTTTTGAAGAGCCTTGAAGCTGAGGACAAGAAGCATGAATTTGCTGTTGTGAAACCAGGAGGGATTGAAAGTGGTCAGAGGAGACAAGGAATATAATCCTCAAGTGGAAAAAAAAAAAATTAAAAAATTAATGGTGCGCTATCTCTTGATAAACTCAGAAAGCACAAATTGTCAGAACAACCTCTGCTTCCAAAACCTTTTAGAAGCTGAACAATTTTTGAGGAAGAAAAGAGAAGAGAGATGGCATCCAAAATAGCACATTTAAAAAAAAAAAAAAAATCTGAGCAAGGGCGTTTGCAGTGCTAAAGCAGAATGTTAATTGAAATCCTACTGTGCCAACAGGAACATTGGAAAGAGACCAGTCAGGATTAGACTAATTAAGATGTCTTTAGAAGAAAGCAGAAAAAAAAAAATCTACTGAAAAACTGAACAGGTTGGATTGTCTTAAAGAGGAATTTACCAAATACACAGAGAATTCTAAAAGAATTTGTAAAGTGTGTCCATCTTGCAAAACATGAATTGAATTAGACTCTAATGTTGACACAGTTAAAGAAAAGTTGCCTTCTAAGTACCTTTGGGAGCTGATGTCTGGGAATGTGCTGAATAGTAGCTCTTTGTCCCCTACATTTTTAATTTGAGGAGAGATGCTAATGGCCGCTTTAAGGAAGTTGGTGGCTTCTGTATAACCCATTGTAGTGGGTTTCTGTGACATAAAATACTTATAGACTCGGCACCCCCCTTCATTGTCTTCACTTGCTCCCATTTGGCTTTGTGTGCCCGGCTGTGGAAAGGGGCAAAGGTAGGTTCATTCTGGAGCTGGCAAATGGAATTTCTTCTTTTATTGAGGTAAAGATATTGTCTAAGGTGACCTTGTCACAACTGTGATAGAGATGAGATACCCTTCTTTTCGAGCTTTCCCTACACAGTGCTCTTGGGCACCACAAAAGTGCTTATGTGGCACGAGAACATGAGGAGTAAAGATGGAGACAGCATTTCAGCTTGCCTTTGCTAGGACTAGTGCAGTGTGGGGGACACAGATAAGTCTGAGATCATTGGTAGAAGCAGTGTTTGCCAGGCAGCTTCCACAACTGGAGCTGGTCACCGACATCCAAGTCTCTTAAAGCTCTTGGGAAGATAACCATTGCTCCTGACATTACAGAGTGATAATGGCATTTGATGGAAGAAACCATGAATATTTTAATCCTTTAAAAGGAGTAAGGAGAATGTCTAGTGTTGAGTCAAGCTGTTTGAATTATTCAGTGTGAATAAGTGAGCCAATTTATTGGACCTTTTCCTTGTTCACAGATCGCTCACAACCTCATCCTTCTTTCCATGACCAGAGTTGCTTTTCTCAAGTGTTCTGCAAATAGTTTATACAAATGTCAGCCAATGGAACTTGTGATCTCTTTCCTTCAACCGTTATTAGCCGTTAGCCTTGCATAATTTTCCAAACCATTGCTTTTCTGTGGTTGGATGGCAGGACTTTTAAAGTGGGGAAAAAATGAAATAGTGAATCTTGAATAAATACACTTCTGTGCAAATACTGTTTTGTACAAAATTTCAAATATGTCTCTTTGTGCAAAAAGCAGCCTTTATCTATATAACCACTAGAACAAATAAGCTCCTAGCTGACAGGTGGATTTGAAAGGGGCTTGAATTGTGTAATAACCTCACAGGAGCCTTCTCAGGAGTGAGGGTCTCATGTTGGCCAGATCCACTTGTGCTTAGCCCTGAAAATGTCTCAGCTATTCAGAAAAGCATGACATCTAATGTACACTTACTGTGTTCAGCAATAGTTTTAAAACCTGGCTGCATATTTTATTGGAGCTGAACAATTGCAAATTTGATGAAAAATGAATATGAAAGGTATTAATATGGTTAAATCAAAGAAAACTCTAAAGAATGTTTCAGAGCCTTAATATACTATTTAACTTGCTTGAGTTTTGCGCTGGTGTATTCATTTATTTACCAAAGCCACGGTCTTTCTACAAAAGTACTCTCTGTGATGACATTCTTGGGAGGTCTGCAGCTTGTCTCACATTTGTACATTTATGAAGTCAACCCAAACAAGTAAGACTGTCAGTGTAAAATCTACATATTGATATAGTACCCTTCTTAACATCTGATATGAAACTACACAAAATAGGAAAGCCAGAATCTTTCTAGAAAATAGCACAGACAGTAAATCCCATTTTAAGCCATTTATCTAAGCAAAATGGAGTGTAGAAGGTACTAAACTAGCCTGACAACCTGTATTTAGTGTAATGATTTATTTGCTCTTTGGCAAGCTCTAACCATTTACTATTAACTATTGCAGAGGAAAGGTAAGGTTATTATTACCTCATAAAGTAAATAGTGATACTTAACAAAACAGAACATCTGCCCCCCTTATTAAAATATTTTGACAGATTTAAACTGGTTAACATTTAATCTCATTTGTTAATTATGGGAAGCAATAGTATATGTTCTGAAGACACAAAAATAAATATTTTTGTGATTAGGAAACTTGTTACACTCCAACAATAATTTTTTCTCAGGGTTCTTCTCTTAATCTGAAAATAATGTAGACATTACTTTGGCATTCTTGTAAATACTGAGGCTACTTGGAACTAAGCCTACTAGTTTTAGATGGCTTAAAAACCCAACCCTTATTTATCTTGTTGGCATATAAAAGAGGGAAATAGAAACACAATTTTTTGTGCTTAGCAAAACACGTTGATATATAGGAATCTAAGGGGACAGGCCACAGTGTTTTCCTGTTTTGAGAATATAATCTGAGTGCTTCACTACTGGATATTTAAAGACTTTTTTTTTTTTTTAAGAGAGCCTGAAAATGTCCTATTTGTATGTCTTAAGGGCTGAGGACAAAAATTGAAAACTAGCCCAGTAAAAGAAAATCAGTAGTTTTCAGCCAAATCTGTTATTTGGTCCAGTCCACTACACAGCCACATGACCACAAGTGGGTTGCCCCAAGATGGGAAGCAAGAGCAGCAGGCAAGAATAGCCAGACCTTCCTGGTCTGTGACTCTGTGGATTTGCACTTGATTGATATGACTCTAACTGTGGCTTGAGATGGGGATTCCAGAAACTTGAGCTAGGCTGTGCTTTTGTAACTTAAGATACTGTACCTCTTTGGCAAGTAACTCACTGCTCTATGCTTTTTCTGCCTTTCTTCCCCCCACGTTAAATGTTTTACTTGTCTATGTAGAAAAGTTTTTAGCAGTAGGGTTTTTTCTCGTACTACATTTGCACAGTATCCAGAATAGTGAGGTCTGTTTCTCAGCTAAAAGCTGTCAGTGTGGAACACAGACTTAAAAATTTGGATGTGACTTAGTGTAAGTGGAACTAGTCTGCTTTCCACCAGCTTCATCATTACACATGGTAGATAGAATGTCCGAAATCTCTATGCTTGTCAACTTTGTTTTATATAGCACTTTCTCTACAATGTGTCAAAAGCATTTTAAAGAACAATAGCTACTGAGATGAATAATCAATTATAGATAATAATACAGTACAGTACAGATAGCACAAAGTGTATAATTATAGTATTTGATTTGGTTCTGTTAGAAGTCAGTGGCAATTTAATGTTCACATCATCACTGGAAGCAGGAAGCCCACTGTAGATAAATGCTCAGCATAGAGTTAGTTGTGAACTCTGTATCAGCTATTCACAAATGTCCCGCAAAATTTCAGCTTAAGCTGGATCTTTCTGTGTTGAGTCCTGCCTCAGACATGATCTGGAGCAGTTTAAGGTAATATTAGTTTGTCCTTTTTCAATTTAAGTATTGACTTTCTGGCCTCTCTGTGGGCTGTATCTATATTTAAAATGCCATCTAAGGTCTGTCATTACAAACTGGAGTGTAATCTATTCAGTGGACTTCACCAGTTCTTTTATAAAAATATTCACAAGCAAATTGCAATTTTCTCAACATTTATTCCATTCTTCGAAATTCATGAAAGCAGCTTTTCCTGAGCAGTCCTCCCCACCCTTTTCTTTTAACCTGAAACTTACAACCAATCCCTAATACACAGAAATGTAAAATATATAGCTTAGTTGTGACTAGTGATGTGCTTTTCGTGGCCTTGTTTGTACTTCAGCTGGATAAGTGGAAGCCTTTTAATCTGCTTTCTGCTGCAAGGATTTTGGAAAGTGTGATTTTTAAATTGTATCTCAGTGAATTGTAGAACATAGAAGCTGAAGAATCACTGTCCCTGAACATTTGAGCTAATAAATCTTGATTGCATGACTACTGTGAGAAGAGGTCTGGAGAGTGTTTATATCTAGATTTAAATGAGTATTCATATGATTTTATTCATTATTCTCTCCACACAATTAATGAGTTTTCACAGTATAATCTGAGAGTCTTTCCTTTCTGTGTTTTCTTTGTGCTGTTCTGTTTTTTTAATGTCTATTTTTGTATTCCATGCATATTTTTGGTAGTCTGTCTTGATTCTGCTCACACGTCCAATCTCTCTCTGTGACCTTTCTGACAAGATCTTGCGACTAAAAGCAGTAGGACCAATAGTCACGGACAGGATTGGACCCATAAATTGTACATCTTCCATCCAATTTCTCTCAATCTCCAGATTAGTCCTCTAAGTCATGATCTCATCTTTACCTGAATGAGGTTTTGAGTATTTGCTTCTTTGTTTCAGCCTGAAGAAGTTGTGACACTCAGGACCCCAAGAGATCATTTTCTAAAATAGAAGACTTGATCCTTTTAATTATTTCTGTTTATTCCACATACAGGTTTGTGCATTTTTTTAATCTAGGCCTAACATAAGCACATTCTGTGAACCTGTTTTCTTAGTTGCTTTCATTTTGTGGTTTCTTCACTTCTGTGTAAGTTTAAGCTGCTTTCTCTATGCATGGATTTTTGAAACTGCTTTAAACATCTGTCAGAGGCATATCTCCTATGCAAAAATTGTATAGGTGAGCTCTTATAATCAAGTTTTAATAGCGAGGTAGGTTAAGAACTTAAGCTCTGTCAGCCATGTGGGAAGTGGTGGGAGAAGAGAAGCTGGCCACTTAGTGCAGCACATGGAGATGTGTAACAGCTATTATCTGCATTGTAACTTCAGATCTAGTCTTACAGATAATAAAAGCTTCAAAATATTAACCCTTCCAATGCTCCTAGGCTGTTACTCAGTCTTTTCTCCCATTTTATTTTGTTGTTTAAAAAATTTTTTTCCTCCCACACTTTGGTTTTTGCAAAAAATAGACATTCCCATCCTAAATAATTACCACCCTTCTTTTACAGCCTTACAGCTCCATAAGATGAGCTATTGTGCTAAATAATTAGCACATGCCATTCAGAATATTATAAGAATTATATGCAACATCAAGCAGGAACTATACACTGACACATGACCATATTTTCCATGAAGCTGCACTAAACAGAAATTAGGTATTAGCAACAGGTGCATTTAAAACAAGTCATTAACTGTTAAGTGCGAAAAAAAAGAAAGAGAACAGTGTCATATTCAACCATTAACACAGTAAAGCATTTCAAAGTTTCAATGATTTGAACCACGACCTCTTTGTACATATCTTGTGTTCATTTGCATACACAAACATTAATCCTGTGCTTCAACACAAAAATGCATTTACATAAAAACTGCATTGTGATTTATAATTTATTAAGTAATTGTGGCTGAGATGTTACTGGAAACAAAGAAAACAACTATATTTAAATGCCAGGCTCTAAGGGAATATAATATATAGCAACTTTTTAATAAGGAAGAGGAAATCTTTTCCTTCTAACATGTAACTAATTGATACAGATTTTCTTTTCTATATGTTTATTTTTTCATAGAATTTTGTGCTCTAGGTTCAGCTATCCTACAATATACTGGAGAACCTGGAGGTTCTCTGCTTAAATTCTCTGCTTAAATATTGGGTAAAGGATTATCACAGAATATATCCCTACATTGCACAGCTAACATGCTAGGTCAAACCTATTAGAGATTTCTGCAGGGTGTACCTTACTTGTGGATCCCAGTTGAAGATGGGCACTGAGCCATG
>JAVKLA010000040.1:7148764-7172012 GCA_034782735.1 Sagittarius serpentarius
TGTATTAATTTTGGCAATTGAAAAATGAGAAGTCAATGCACTGAGGGAAGCTGAGGTGATTGGAAAGCTCTCTGGTGAATTCAGGCAGCAGATGAGCAAGGAGATTTTACATTTCAGTTTTGGGATGAGATGCCTAAAGCACCAGTTTGATGGCATTGGAAAGAGCAGTAGGGTTTTTTTTTAAATGAAATTAAGCCCTTTGTCTGTGTCCAGATCCTCTAGCCATTCCTGCCTGTACAGAGCATAGGACTTGCCTAAGGTAGTTTCAGCTGCATCCTGGGATCTCCGGAAAATCCTTGTAGAGGAAATCCACCTTCTAGTTTCCCTTGGCATTCCAAGCACAAGTTATTACTGGCAGGTGAGGAATCGCTTCAGAATGTCTCGGGAAAGACCCTAGGCCTTATGTATTTTGAACTTATTCCTTGTGTTCTTCCCCCTCCTTAGCAGCCTCCAGTCTCAATTTTTATCTAGTGCTGTGTTATTTCATAGGCTCTCTCTTGCTTTTCCAGTAGGTTTAGCGTTTGGTCAGTCTGTCTTTGAATTGACTGTATTTGAATTGTCCTGCAGGCTGCAAGGCATACAGTCCATTGAGAACACAGGAGGGAGAGACCTGAAGCCAGCTTTGTGTTCAGAGCCGCTTCAAAGCTTTTCAATTCTGTAGGCAAAATTTAAAGGGATAAGGAACTACAGTCCCAGCTGGGCTTTTTCTGTTGTCGTGAGGAGTAATAGTAAGAGGTAGATAAAGCTGGGAGGAGAACTGGGGACAGTCATGCTTGCTGGTGCCAGAGGAGAGTGCACTGCAGGGGGGCTGGTCTCAGCAGCAGCCTTTTCTCTTCCCTTGCACTAGTGGTCCTGACCTTGGGCACGTTTTGAGCCAGTCCTCAGAAGTAACTGGCCTGGATTCCAGGGATCTGGTTTCAGCAAGAAAAGGCAGACACAAGCCTCCATTGGTATCCTTTGTGCTCATAACTGTTTCTTGCAGTTACTTGTAAAGACAAGCTTGAACCCAAGGTTGAAATGGTCTTTAGAGGTTCTGTGATCAAAATATTTAGGGAGCTGCTGAACTCTGAAGAGGTCTTTGTTGAGCATGTACAAAATGTAGTTGTATTAAAGGTTTAGTAAGTGACCAAATGTAGAAGAATTTCCACAGTGGTACTATAAGATGCAGCAATGACCAAAGAAAACCCCTGCCCTGAATAATTCACAATGTCAAGCAGATGGCAAATAAAGAATATTTCAATCCAAATGACTAAAATTTGGCAAGATTTTATAACTACCTTTGTATGATGTCTTACCTCAAATCACCAGCCTCACTTCTAATTGTATCTATAGGTGGTCTCTGAACTTGGCACTTTATGCATGTTACAGGCTGTGGATTGAGGCAGGATTTGCATCCTCAGTAGCAAACTGCAGGCGCATAAGTTCTGTGGTGGATCAGGCACATTATTCTTTAAATTATCCTGCTGAACTATTAAGCTAGAAATGAGGTTTAAATAGTTCTAGGTGTTTGGTGAAGTGAATATTACTTTATAATATTCTTTTGATAACACCTTTCTAGGCCTTCCAGAAAGGTGAAATTTGTTTGATTATTAAAAGTTCATTTTGGGAATATATTCTGTTTAAATTTCTTTGGGGGCTGGGAGGAAACTGTGTGGCAGGCAAAAGAAACTAAATTGTAATTTGTGGTTTGCTGGTCTTACAACATCTCAAGCCCATGCAGTTTCAGATGGATTTATTGATACTTTGAAAAATATGTAAAAATAAATAATCAGCTGTCACTCTCCATATATGTGCTCTGTTTTCTTTAACATTCCTATGTCAGATTCCATAAACTCCAGCAAAATCTCTGCATGCTACGTACAGCTTGGCGGCTTTAATGACACACATTAAGACTTTTGGCAAAAAATGTTTTGAAAGCCCCAATATAACAAATCCTTTGGATCTTTTAGAATAAAGTGGTTCAAGGTGGCAAATTCCATGGAAAACATGTTTCACAGAGGGCTGGGCAAGCAGCTGCAGGCCAGCCTGCTTCTGCTCTGTATAAAACTCCATGGTGAAAACATCTTTCAGTAGTGAGGAAGTTAATACAGTAAATCAATTTACTCTGTCTACATATACAGTTATAGTCTTTCACAGCAGTATTTTTTAATGAATTTTTAATATGGAATTACTATTTTCTGGTTTTATATTCCTCCCTCTCTCCCTGTCTTTAAGCTCCAAAAGGACAATGTTTATCGCTATAATGGAAAACTGGGATTCTGACCATGGTTATGCTTGTGTGAAACTCCATAAACGACAGAAAAGCTTTTCTGGACCATTGGTTGTGTGCTTGAAAACAGAGCTGGACTTGATAGTCACACAATAATAAGGATGTTGAAGAAGCCAGGTATATTGAAAAATCCCAGATCAATACATGACTCTTGGCTATGCTTGTTCTTGCAGCCAGTTGATGTGTGGGATCTGTGCTGAAGGACAACAGTTTGAAAGTTTGGATAAAAATTTTTGCTTGTGATTTACATTTATAAGACCAGTTTTGCTCACATACGTGTTTACAAATTCCTTTTTAAGTTACAACAGAGAATCCCATTGTAAAATCTATCTTTAATGTTGAATTAATATTAACTATGCTTAGTGTCTGGGAAAAAAAACTGAGTGGGCAAACCTTCTAGAACAATCTTTGCATTGTTTGTGACATCTGAAAGCATAAAAATACTTTTACAGATGTTAGTCTCTAACTGCAACTTTAGTTTCTGATGCTGTAATATAACAATAATTAAAAATAAAAATAACTACATACAATTTTTAAATTTACATCTCAAGTTATGACAATATTTCTTACGTAAGAGGTTGTCCATAACATAGCTACCTGGCCTGATATTCAAATAATTTCTTTTATTCTGCCAATGTTCCCTGTCTTAACTTAAGTTGGTAGTCTTCAGGATCTTGTTCTGAACGTAGCTGAGATGGCTGAAGAGATTACCACCTCTGCCTTTCGTCCATCTGCCATAGCTCCCGTAACAGAAGTTACCACTACTTCAGTCCATTGCATAAATTTTTTTGAATATTCTTCCCTAACCTACATTAGTCAAAATCAGCTGTGTTTGAAAAGGCCCTACTCCCTATCATTTTGACAGGAGAGGAATTAGAGGGCAGCTACACATGCAGTTACGCTGGCAAATCTGAGGGAGGGCTAATCTCTCCTTTTCTCAGCTGCACTGTGATGCAGCCATAACTGTAAAATTGCTAGGCTAGATAGTATTGCCAAGTCCAAGCATTGGCAAAAATGAGGAGTTTGACTCAAAATTCATGAGACTTAAAAAGAATTTCAAATGTATTACTTTTATATTTGCCTTCTGCTTTTTGGGAAAGGCAGAGTTCACATTTCTAAACTTTCTTTAGTGATTCTGAGGGCTAGGTATTAGTTTTTTTTAAAAATAAACTGAGGTGCAATGGTTAGTGATTTGATTCCAACCTCTGTGGGTCAAAAAACATCACCAAAGTCTGAAAGCTGACATAAAATCACTCAGGTGTGCGGCACAGGGGGACAAAACATTCAAGGTGAAATTCTGAGGTTGCTCTGTCCTGTTAAGACATCTAGAATGATCTTACGAGCTCCTAAAACTGCCATTTCTTTGGGAAGAAGATCTTTCCACAAGAGTCACTATAGAATGAAGACTTCTGAGGACATCTTTGCAAGCCAGATGGTACCAAGGACAGAAAGAGCCCGGTGAGGGAAACATTGAAGTATGCAGTGTGATGACAGCTTAGCAGATTATAGTACAGCTTCAAGCTGCTAAAGTGGTGACTCAAAGGTGATCTAGGTTAGACTGTGGTACAGAAGCAACATACTTCAAGTTATCCAGATTCCTCCTGGGCTCTGATTTCTTCAATTTTTGTGCTGGCTCAGCAGGGGTTTTGTGTACTTTAACAGAATTAAAAAAAAAATTAGAGGCTATGAGACAGAAAGACAGCTGTGCTGAAATGTATATGAAAGTTTCGAGGTTGTTCAGCTTTGGTTTTTTAAGGCCAGCATCTCTTTATATATGCATGTGTAGTTATGCTCATGTTCTGAGAGATAGGTATGACATAGGCCACCCTGAGGGAGGTATTTTCCTCTTAGGAAGTTTCTCTCCTTCAGAGAAAGGAAAGAAAGCATGGACAGAGGCAGGGAACAGGTAGTTAAAGGCAACAGCAAAATACATTGTGCTAAAATTGTGATTCTTCTCACAGCTCCAGCAAAATCCATTCTCGGGTCGTGTTCTGCAGCCAAACTGCATCTCACCCAAATATGTTTGGCTTTGTTTGTAAACTGCCCTGCTCCGATGCACTAAGAGCACTCTTAGTTGGGGCTGCCAATCAAAACCAAAGGAAGTCTTCCTAACCAGGAACTGCTTAACATCTCTTCTCAAAGGTCAGACTAGCTTTTATGGGACCATGCTGTTTGAGAAATGAAAATCAATTTAAGTTTGATATATTTGGAAAGAACATGTGCCTCTGTGGGCTGGTATAGATACGCCGCAGACCACCTACTTGGATCATTTGCTGGTAGCTTGCAGCTGCATAGACCCACTTTTGGCCTAGTGTGAAGGGAGCGGCTAAACAAAGGTGGGTCATATTTTAGAAGAAACTGATTTCATGGAGGTACCTGAAGTTTAAATGTGTGAGCCTCAGACAAAATTAAGCTTGGAAAAATATTACAACTTCAACATTTTCAAGAGCTTTGGTGACTGTTGTGTTACTGGGGATACATGTAGGAAGTAGTTTTCTCTGTGATTATATGGATTCCATTTTGCAAATTTTTCATCTGCAATATAAAATCTAGTGTAAGGGTGCAGGTCCCTAAGTGTGGCTGAGTTCTTTTATTTGTATATAGTGCAGCTTATAACAACCACATTTAAATTCTTACCTTGGACTATGATCTGCGTGAATAAAAAAGTAAGAATTAGGAGTTCTTAGATCTACGTTTTTGTCTGGATAATACGGAACAACTGATGTTACATTTGCAGTAGGGATATTCCCAGCTATGGATGCTCCTGAAACCAGTGACCAGTATCACAATTCAGACTTTGTTTTTACTTATTGCATAGGCAGCTTACTTCTCTTTTTAATTTGGCTGATGGACTTGGTAGTGAGACAGACCCAGCCAAGGTGGAACAGTAATGACTGCGTACATTTGCAGTGCAGACAGGTAAAAATGAACAGCTTAGCCAAGAGACAATGCCTGCTGTTCTGCTAAGACTTACCTAGTTATCGTTAAGCTTGTGGCAGTCATATAAGTTGTAATATTTAAACATAGTGCTTTTGATCGGCAGTCTCTTTTAAAGAGCTGGGAAAGGAACAATTCTGTGTAACTTGAGCTGTATTATTTTGGTTGTTAAATACAAATTTTCTGTTTGTGTCACACAGCTCCCATGAGAATCCTCAGAGAAACTGGTGTTCAGAGGTGCTGAGTAGGTGTCTGAAGTGTCAAGCTACATATGGATATGGCAGTCTCATTTTAACTAAAAATTAAAGGAAAGAAAATCTGATATATTATGAATGTCATTATGCATTAATGAAAATTTTGGTTCCATGTTTAAATAATATGTGTTGGATAGCTGAAAGTAGATCTTTATAGAACATTTCTCCTCAAGTTGAAACTTTGTACTGGAAGAGGCAAATTTTACACTGTAATTATAAACCTCTGAAAGCAGAGTTTTTCAGGGAAATGCTGACAGACTCTTTACTACCACATCACTAACAGAAACTATATAATACATGCATTTAATTGGATGGTTAATAAATATTGCCCTTTTTTCAATATATTCTGAGTCATACACACAGTGAAGTGACTTTGAATGAGAAAAGATGTAGAGGATGAATAGAGAGGTTTTATTATCCACTGAAAATACAGAGAATGAAGACAGAAGGCTATTAATTCTTTTGTGTATGTGATATATAAACATGATAAGCTGAATGAATGCAATAATATATATATGTTTACTGATACAAGTTATTTCCTCTGAAGTGTTAGTTAATATGTAACGACAGTGTTGGTGTATTTTGTAATAAATTCACGGTTGAAGTTAATTGTGTTGTATTTATAGCCCATAGAGGTGGTTCTCATTTTAGATCAGGACTTTCCTTGGTAATGTACTAATAACCACAGGTTCCAAGAGGCTAAACTGAGACAAATACAGAAGAGTTCAAAACAAAACATGCAGGGGTTCTACATAAAAGTCACTGAACGGAACAGACAAACTCCTTAAGATAAAAGAGAGGCACACACTCATAGAACGGAGGGCTTGTACTTACTTTCAGCTATTTTGACTTTGCTTTATCCTTTTCCACTTTGGAGTAGTGTATTCTGGGCATTTTGAATTTGCATTAATGTATGTATTATATGTTATTAGATCCCGATCCATGGTCCATTTGAACTTCAGGTGAGACAGAGAAATTGTAAAAGAACATATTTTCTGTTTGCTAAGAAGAAACATGTTTCAGTGTTGGAATTATTTGGTAACTGGAAGTTAGATGCAGACTCATGATCCTGGGATATGTCTGTTCTCTACATCTTGTTTTAAATTTAACGTCTTCCCTAAATACATTAAAATGGAACTTAGACATATGCCCTCTGTTGCAGAAGTGACTCTGGCTTGGGCTTCTGCTTTGATTGCCTCTCACAATATGTTTCTTGCTCCATTCTGAAGAAATACAATGGATATTGCCTGACTGGCAGAATTCCAGTAGCTGCATATGTGCTGGGCAGCCTTGTTCTGTCATCCAGAGTACAGTTTTGCTTGTGGTCTGTGGGGAAATATTGCAATAAACTGATACAGTCTCATGGCTGAATTCCTATCGTGTTACTCATTTTATTCAGGCAAAATGCCAGTTTACTTGAGCAGGAATTATGCCTGAGTAGGAACCGAGTATAAGGACTTCAAGGTTTTGTGTTTGGAGAGTAGAACAAGGCATTAAGCCATAGAGATATACTTTACTGTTCATTAAAGGAGGCTTTTTAATTTTATTTTTTTCAGTGAAATTCCTCCACTATTCAAAAGGGAATGTAAGTAAATGAGTAAAATTTTCGTTGTTAATGATAATTTCCATGAATTACAATGAAAAAGAAGATCTCTCAGAGAATGAAAAAAGCGAACCTGAATTGGAGAAAATCCATCTAACAATGTTGATATTGTAATGAAAAAAGCTTCCTTTCCTTGAGCAATCCCAATTTTAAATTTATCCCTGTGAGGAAACCCACATATCTAAGTTACACGCTGTTTAATTCTGTTTTATGCAAGCATAGTATGCTTTAGACTTTTTAATTTAAATATTTCAAAGAACCAATTTATGGCAGAGGTGTTACTTTCCTTCTTAAGTACATATTATGCATTTTTTATTACAATTTTGCTACAGCCAAATGTCTTAAAAGCCTGATTCACAAACCACTTCACTGCTCTTCAAGAATGAAAAACAAAGAATATACACTCAGAACGTGACTTACCTTTTTAAATTAGAAATTAGAGTAACTTGGACCTGACTCTTATTTTTAGGTTTCTGAGTATTTTGGCATTTACTTTATTTGGTTTGATGATTATCATTTGATGTAGCTGTGGTTATTTAAAAATGCTGTCTCCATGACAGCCTTGTAAGTGAACCTTTTGACTCATACACGCTCTCTTTCTTTTAAAAATAAATCTTATTCACAGAAAAAGCTTGCAAGTGAAAATATATACAATTTCTTTTACTGCGGGAATACCACATGGCTTAACCCATGGTTGCCATTGAGTAAAAGTGATTCTGACACTGCTTATTTCCATGTGATTCGGGAAGAAAATTGATCCATTAGGTGATGGCCCCCAAAAACTGACACACCTTGGGAAATAAAAATGTTTTTGTAGAACTGCGAAGGTTCAGAGGAACGTCCCAAACTTGGCTAGTAACAGAAAGAGAGTGATTTGCTATTCATGACTGAGCACTCACAGTTAGTTTTCCTGGAAAAAACTGGTCATGCTGGATGGGACTGGCTCCAGTCCTGAACTTCATCTAAGCAGCTCTCTTACAGATTTGTTACTCAGGATGCCAGGCTGAGTATTTCTAAATCTCTCTGGTCCAATATCCTATCTCTAACTGGCAGCAGCTGCATTGGTGGAAGTTATAAGGAACTCCAGGACAGCAGTGTAATCCAAAATTTGTTAGGCCTTGTGTAGACAGCAACATAAATTTTGTGTTTAGAGAGCAGGAAACCTCAGTTGAACTTTGCCTTCAGGACATGCTAAACTAGTTGTGTGCTTGTCTCCACCAACATGTATAATCTCCTAATTGGCTCACGTTAACTGAGGCATACTAACATTACACTTTAGACAAGGACTTCCAGTTGATTCATATTCAGAAGTCTGATGAATTATACTGATTGTTTTAATTGGATACTGAATATTTTATCTGATATTAAGTATATTTCTACCCATGTACATTTATAATTATTTTAATCCTGCTAAAGTCCTGTTTTCAGGGGAAAGAAATTTTTTTTTTCTGGCATGGAGTTACAGTTATCAGTTTAAAATTTTTGTTTAATTCCATTGATCTTTTTGCTTTTGTGTTATGACAGGGAAATTTGAAACTGTAGTGTTATAATGGAAGGAAGAGACTTCCCATTCTCCAGTATACAAGGCTGTGTAGTAGTTACCCTCTATGTCCAAGCGCAAATTATTTGCAATTTTTTGCTAGATGCAGTGGTCCATGTTCAGAGAAATTGTATTTTAGTTGGACTGTTTTTAAATCCATACATTGTGTAATGTAAACAGTGAAAGCTTAATATTAACCAAACATTATTAATTGAAATATCATCTCATTAGGCCTAAAAATGAATCAAAAATTTGTATCAAAAAAACTGTTTGACCCTCTCACATTATCAGGTTGCCCATTATTAATCAGACCAGCTGATGGCAAGTTTGTAATGAGTATCAATAAATTACTATTTACAGTGCAACTGTAGGTACAGACTTCAACAAAATCTAATGCCTCATCATGCTAGATGTTGATTAACTATATAGGGTGAAGTCATGCTGTGCTTCAAGAGTCTACAATCTTAAATGACCAAGCTAACAATCTCAGCTGGAAACAGCTCAGAGAGGTTAAGGGGTGTTCCCAAGGTCCTGTACTGAGACGTTAGTGAAAGAGAGAGGAACTTATGGAAAAAACTGGTGTATGCTTTCATGATAATTTTGTTCCACGGCAGAGGCAAGGCTTTTACCAGAAAGGAAGATTTTATTTTGAGTATGACTGTGGAGTTTTCTTATGATTAAGTATGCTGATAGGGTCCATTAAGAGCATGTAAAGGAAAGTGAAAGGGACTTTTCTTACTTCAGTAGACTACTGTCATGTAACTTTAGCTACCAGAGAAATTAAATAATTGGCTGCAAACAGTCTCTTGTTCACATGAAAAGGAACACAAAACTATAAAGAAAGATCTGAACAACAGGACAGTAGTGAACAACAGTGATTGAGGTTGCTCTGACAGAAATCATAAATAAAAGGAAAGCTCAGAAACCATCTGGAGTTCCAAAATTGACACTCATTTTTTGGTAATCAAAAATCACAAAACTTGTATCAACTTTAGGGTCTTGTCTGAAACTCTTCATTGTTTAAATTCTGTGGATTAGTGTTTTCTGAATTTAAAATGTCTTTCTTCACTGACTGTAAAAGATTATAATACAATTATGTTTCATCTGTATTTTGCATCTGGAGTGAAATAACAGTGGAAAAATGTAGAAGGAAAGTAAGTTTCTAGGAGTAAGCATTGGCAGAAGGGCAGATGGGGAAATGTAGTGGAAAGGAGAACAAGCTTCTGAACCATTACAATGATCAGATTCTAGAAAAGCCTTCAAAAAGACCAAAAAAAAAAAAGGAGACAAAAACTCCAAAGAAATCTGATTTCTCAGAAAAAAATATTTATAGGGGATATATGGGGAAATTTGTGCTTTGGGCAACTCAGTGTTACCTTTTAAGTTAACATGATCTGTTCACCTCTTTTCTTAAAATGTATATATTATCATCCTTGGTAGTTTTTTGCCTAACCATCAAGATAGTGCTTTACCTAGTTAACTGTTCATTTCTTTAAGTCTTATACATAGATTTTTAATAGATAACAAACCTTCTTTTTTTCTGCAAATTAACAGCTTGCTTTTGTCCTCAGTGGGCACAAAGCAGTTTGCTTACTATCTTTATAATAATTTTTATCTATACAGGAAGGCTTTTGTCATGCTGCTTCTTTATTTTTCTCAATCCTGAACATATTCATTCCCTTCAGATTTTCTTTACAGCAGATGTTTGCCAAATGTCTTGCTGGTTTTGACACTTCTGCAGATTTGGTCTATGTCTTGGTTAAATAGAGTGCCCAAAATGGACACAATTTATGCTGAGGACACTCCATTCCTAGTTGAGGAGAAAACTCTCTTCCTCTTGAGATACTCCTTTTAATAACTCCAGGATGACACTGACTTTTCTTGCAGTACCAGCTTTGGTTCATTCTCAGTCTGAGACCTACTGTAATCTCCTAAACACTGCATGCAGTACTAGCATAGCCAATTATTGCTCACTGTAGATTTCTGCATGGTTTTTTTTTTATCCCTGTACAAAGCAGTTTGCACTCTTTCTGTTTTCAGACCATTCTTCTAATCTACTGAGGTTGTTTTGAATTCTAAGCTCCTTCTTTCCATTCCTCCCAGATTTTATAAATTTATTCTTTATTGTGTCATCCCAGCTGTTAATGAAAAGTTTGAATATTGCTGGATTTGGAAAAAGCTCCTTAGGGACAGTATCCCAAGTATTAAATTAATAGTCTTTCAGTCAGTTGTTTCCTTTTCTGTAGTAATTTATTTAGATCATATATCCATTGGATTTTAGCCACCAATTCTCCAAGTTTTCTGGATTCTCCTTTTGTGAATTCCATTCTTCCACTAATACTTTCTGTTTTTCCCTTGTTTTTCAAATGGCAGTCTTTTCACAGTAACTTTCAAATTACTTTGCACATTCAGATTTTCAATCAGACTGAACTAATCAGAATTAAATCTGAAATAGCTTTCTCTGCAGTTACCATCTCCATCTAAATCCAGTGCCTTTGGTGCTGTGTTCCAAGGAAATGTTGGACAGCTTGTGTCCTGCAGCATTGCTAATCCAATAAATTATATCTTTGTTGCCATTTGGTCCTGTGCTCTCCTCTTTACTAACTGTTCAAAAAATGTCTTATCTGCCTGTTCTGGATTTAGTGGTCAGAATGAATAACTCTGCTGTGTTATTAAATTGATTAATCAATTTCCTGCATTATCAGTCTATCAGCTCTCACCAAGCCTAAATTATCATTGTAATCTCTCCCACTCCATGTATCAATGATTGGTGCGGCTGCCCATGTTGTACACAAGAAGCCAATAAGAACACTTTTTTACATGCCATCCTTCCCCTATGATGGAAAATCTCACCTGTTTTATATTACTACATTTGCCATTTACTGTTTTAAAAGTAAAGACAGGTGGGAAGAACCCTGGGGAAGAATCTTGAGAAGCATATGTATTTGTTTCTGAAGGGCAGGTGCAGGCAAGCATCTCTCTGGTATGAAACAAGAATGAGGTTCCAGAAATACTTAGTAAACAGATGGTGTGGCTTGAGATCTGCAAGACACTGGGCCATTTTCTCACTGTTGAGGCACTGTCCTTCTTTAGGATGGTGTAGCTGACAGCCTCCACAATTAGGTCTTAAAAAGAATAATTAAGGAAATTATATTGGAGTGTGCAAAGATGATGTAAATTGAGCCCTGGGTTTGGGTGATATTAAAACACATTTTCAAATCATCGTACTATCATATTGCAGTAGTAAGATGAAAAGAATATTGACAAGATTGTACTGACTAAAATTGCTGAATCTGGGCTTCAACAAGATAAATTTCCTTCAATGTAATCCAGCTTAGACACTTGGGAGCAAAAAAAACCCACACTCCAAATCCCAAAACACAACCCCACCACCAGAACTATCCAATCTATTTCCTTTGAAGGTTTTGCAAGCAAACAGGCATTATTTTTGTGCTTGAACAACTGCAAGTGAAGTGAGTTATAAACATGCTCGGAACAAAAGTGGACTTGAAAACTTTATTTTTATTGGCCATACAAAAAAAACCAGACAAGCAAGGAAATTTTTTATTTTAACCTGACTGAATCCCTTTTACTTTACTGTACCTTGCTGTATCTTTTTGAAACACTTAAATTAATGGTTAGCTGGGTAGTCCCACAAGTTTAATAATTTACTGTAAGTGTTGTAGTAAGAATCTTGACCATTTACTAAATATTAAGAAACTATTGCTTAAATGGCTCCATTATTGGAAATAAATGCATATTTTCAATAGTTTAGATATTAGTTGTCTTCATAGAATGAGTGCATCTTCTTGCACCCATCACTATTGTTGTTTAGTAAAAATGTTACTTTGAATCAAACTGGAAAAAAGAATTGCCTAAACTTCTTGCTATTAAAGAATAATGTTAATTGGTTAGTGTATATAGAAGATGGTTATATGGCCCATTGACTTTATATAGATTGAAATGCTAAGCAGGGCTAAGTAGAAGCATCAGTAGGGAATAGAGGGTAAGCGCTCATCAGTTTTATGTTCTCTTTCCTATTTACTGTTTACCCCTTACAGTGTTTTACAACTAGATAAACAAAGTTTTCTTGGGTGCTTCATAAATAAAAATGTATTTTTGCCTTTGTTGGCTAGCCTGCCAGGTCAGTTGTAAGAGAAATAACGCCTACAAATAGGATGCCTAGGGGCAAACAAAGGAAAGGTATTTGCTCCGCAGAATCCCCTGAGAGCATCCAGGCTAAGAAAAGGTGTTGCTATTCCAGACCTTTTTTATGTCTGAGAAACAGCTGTTTCAATGGCAAAAGGACTGTAGACATTTGTAATGGAGGTGGTATCTTAGGGTGCTTGCTAAATATGTCATTTCCACCAGAGGAAAATGATGCAAAAATAGAGGGTAAGATCAAGTGACAACAACTATCTCTTGCTTTAATGTAGATGAAGAGGTCTGATTTACTGAAGAGTACAAAAGGAAGAAGGGGGTGTGGGGGTGGTGTCTCTGTATTTGGAGTTAAGGATTTACTGCAGTTAATGAGCTATTGATTGCCCACAAAGTAGCATATTAAAAAACAAAAACAAAAAAAGCTTTTCTTTTGCAGTTGGGATAGTTTGGAGTACATATGTGATGGGTTACCAGAACTCAGCTGGTGGATGGTAATATTTGGAACCGTGATAATTCAGCCTGTATGCTTTCACGCAAGTTTCCACTAGAGTTATTTCTTCTTTACTTGAGCATAAAATCAGAATTAAGCTTTCTTACCTGTACTTGAAAGACACTAATGATAGTCTAGGGACTGATTCTTGTTCAGATTAAGGTTTTCTCCTACCTTCAGAAGCATAATGAAGCTTTCAGCTGAATATAAATATAACTCATCCAGTGTGGAATGTGGTTATCTGAGTACAGGACTTACTTTGTCTGTTGGCTGTATCCTGCTGAATACATTTTGCAAGACATTCTCAGGCTTCCTAACAATGTCCTACTGAGACCTTCAATACAATGTGTGGGGTCTGAAATTGGACATTTTCCTATTATTGTCCACAGCTAAAAAAAAAATTGTATTTAAAGAATCTCAGCCTTTAGGAAATGCCTTTATATGATGCTTAAAAATAAGGCCTAGTCCTGGTCTTAGTGAAAGTCAATGATGAAATTATAAAGACTAATGACAATGGATTCTAAAATTTTTTTACCCTGTTAAAATAGAAAGCCATCCTTTGAAATCCCTCTTATCTTCACATCAGGAAAAGAGCTTTTAATGTTCATTTGTGAGAGCTGGGGAAGATGCAGCAATTCTAGCTACACTACATTCATAGATAGATTTTCTCATTCTGCAGTCAGTCCCCCAAGAAGATGGGTTTCGTTCAAGCCTAATATAAGGAAGCTTTCTCACAAAGAGTTGGCATTGGAAGTTGTGAAGGACCTGACACATTATAGCCATTTGCTGTCTCTAAAATGAAAGATACAACTGAGTTCAACCAATACTTGCCTTTTCCCTGCAATCACTTGAGAGTGATTGTGTGGTATACACACAGCTGGTACTAATGGCAGATTCCTTTCTCAGTGCTCTGCTGGGAATCCAGCATAGATGAATCCCCTGGAATGATGTGATTTGCTGATACAGCATTTTCCTTGCATCTAAGGAAACGTTTCCTGAACGTGTGAGCACAGATTGAGGGGTGCTGAAAGTTAAAAGAAGTCATGATCAAAGAGAAAACACTAGCAATTGGAAGTAACTTTCCTTAATTAGTCATCTTATTCTAATCTCTGCTTATATTTTTTTTCTTCTGTCTTTGTCCCTGCAGAAAGACTTCCATTCTTCTTGAAACTCTGCAGAGGCAAGTTCAGAAATCAGTAACTGCCTCCCCTAACATTTCCTGAGTATTTTTCCTCTATTCCTAACTTAACAGGCTGGTGTTGTGGTTTTGGGCCATAATTCCCACTGGAATATTAAGGTGTACAAAGATAAAGAATCAAGACGAGGTAATTGATGTTCTTAATAAACTCCTATTCTCCTTACTATTAGTGAGAAATGATTTTTTTTAATTATTATTATACTGTATGTCAAATATATAACATGTCATACCTTGGTGTATAATTGTTGTTTAATTGGTGTTTTATTCCTTCCGTTGAAAATGATGTCAGGAATAAAATGTCAATATTCCTCTTGTAATTGACAGCTCATTTCTGTCATGTATTAAGGAGGATTAAAACGTCAATTTAATGATGATAGTGTGACATTTTAGATATTTGACCCAAGCTTCAAATGACAGAACAACTCGTGGGTGGAGGAACTCTATTCCTCTTATAGAAATGATATTAATTAGTTGTAATATTTATATGAGAAGAGGAATAAAAGAGAGAAGGGGAATTTGCCCTGTCAAAATGTTTGCTATTTAATATCAGTGTTTGGCAATTGATTATTAAAAAGGCACAGACACAGAAAATTTGCAGTAGTGGGACCACATAGATGATCTGTGTAGCAGTTGGTACCTGGAAATTGTTTTTTGTCCACCAGTCCTCTCTTTGTTGAATCCTCTGTTCTTCCAAGTGACAAAGTTCACAGCTTTTAAGACCTACTTTCTTCTCAGATGAAGGAGCTTATGGTAGGCAAGACAAAACACTCTGCTTCCTCTCATGTCTGCACTAGGGATTTCATTATCTACTTCCATACAAAGCACTCATGGAGACGGAATGAACCACCATTTGAGTAGATGAACCTTCCTGTCCAGGAAGCTAAGTGTCTATAAATCATATTCTGTATCAGTTTATCTCTCAAAATGTTTGGCTAGGATTTTTTGGATGATCCTTCAAGTATGTAGTGAGGTAAACTGTCCTTGCCCTATGCAAACAGCTCTACAGATTTTAACAGAAAAGAGTAGCTGTGTAGAACCCCATTTTCCCTTAACATGCAATATGCCAACAGCCTCATCCAGAGCTCACTGGAAATATTAGGAGTCTTTGTGTTGACGTAAATTAATTCTGGTTTAGACATGCATAAACAAAACATAAAGGACATTCAAAATTCTTACTTGGTAATTGTTATCAATACAAAAAATCTCATTGCCTCTCAGAACCTGAGCTGTAAACGAACGCAAATCATAAGTGTGTATTTCTTGGAATCAGCCTCAAATATTCCAGTTCCTTGTAACTTGAATCCTTAGTTGCAGGCCAGCACTCCACGGATTTATGCGTTTTTCAAGAACCTGTTCCAAAGAGTTTACTGTCACTGCAGGCAGCTTTTCTGTTACCTAAAACCTAGGTTGCAAAGGTTTTGAGGTACAAACTAGCAAGTACAGAAGTCTCATGATTGCATATGATCACCATACGTAGGTGGTCAGACTAGCTCTTTGCAGAGATCCCGCTAGTCTCATACTCTTAAGAATCATTCTCTGCTGTATTGGAAATGACACCTTTGTAAAAGAGTTATAATTTTTCCCCTCATAGAACTTACATTCTGAAGAAAGCTTGTCAAAACATAATTGTAATTATGCAGCACAATATTTTGTAGATTTAAAGATGTTTTAAAACATTATATTTTTGAAGCTTCCAGATTTGAAACTACAGAAATGTGTAACTACATTGCTTTTGTCTTTTCAGTTCTCAAGGCACTTGTTTAAGCTGTTTAGTTTCACATCAACATTTATCCTCTGATTCTCCTCGTAGCACTACTTCTCAATGAACTTTCATATTGTGTTGTCAGTATAGACACAACGTTGTGAACTCCACTAATAATGCATAGACTAAATCATCCCAGAGTTTAAGAATTACTACAGTTGAGTATCTTGCTTTTTCTGTATGTATGCTGAAAACCAACAGTGACTAGATAACAGGAGGCAAAAATAACTAAAGAGAGACATATCTCTAGTCTAAACAAAACAGTGTATTTTTAATTGAAATAACATTCAGTAGAACTGAACATCAAAACATTTAACTTTTTCAAAGTTTTCAACATTAAAGAATTAAGATGAAACACAATTAGGAAACAGAAAACTGCAACATTGTAGAGGATGGTCACTTTTTGTATGTCATGTGGCTTTAAAAACAAGTCAGATAAATGATGATGCCATTAAAACTGAACTAATTAAAGAAAGCTTCTTTTAAGAACTCATTAACTGCAACCTCATTTGCATAATGATGCATATTAATTAAGTTTTAATGAATCTGAATTTGCACCAAGCCTATTCATGTTGGCTTTGAAACAAATTGAACAAATTAGTTAAAAGCTTTTTGGAATCTACTTTTCACACCAAACAGGATATGAATGCAATCATCTCCACAAAAAAGAAATATTTTTCTTTTAATTTAATTCAAAGGTATGCAGACCCATCTATTAATTACTTTTAAATGCAATAATTTCCACCTTTTCTTTGCAAAATCAACAGTATTACTCATTCTTGAGCAGCATATATTATAAATGTATGTTGTGGGATAAAATCATTACAGCCAATTTATTGAAAATAAGGTGGAAACATTTGACTTCAGGGTGCATTTAGTTTACTTAATACATGGATTTCAGTTTTGTTGGTAACCTTTAGGCATGTTGGCTCTATGCACAACAACCACTAAAACTGTATTTTTTATGTTGCTATCAATTTTTCAAGATATATGTAAAACGTTAAATTGCTCTTATAATACCCATTTCCTAATGTATGATTTCACAGCATCATAAGTCTTGTAAGTATTATAAGGGGAAAATAATTTCTAAGCTTTTAAAAGCTGCATGTTCTTGCTTTGCTGTTGTTGGATCTTAATTTTTTTTTTTTTCATACACACAGGCATATACACACAAGAAGCAGAATCCAATTTTAACAAGTTTGCTTTCAGCTCATAATAAAAACAAGAATTACAGCAGAAACACTATTGATTTCCTTATACTCTATTGTGTCTTCATCAAGAATGAAGAGATTTATGTAATTACTGCTCCATCTTTTGTTGTTAGAAAGCACTTTTTTGTAAGTCAGCAGATACAAAGGCTGGAATGCTTTTATTGTTGAGATTAAAAGATCATTTTTTCTCCTTCCGTTAAACTGTTTTTCTGTGATAGGTTCTTCAGGGAGGTTGACAATTAGGAACATACTATACATTGAAACCCCACAGTTTTTGTCACCATTTTTTCCAGCATTTTATCTTGTCACCTTGTTTTCTTATTAAAAAAGACAACTAAAATACATTGAAACTCCCCCCTCAAACCAAACTCCTCTCTCTAATTCATTTTTGTTTCGTTGTCCATGGTGGCATCCACTGACACTAAGCTGATACCAGTGCAGTTTTCCTGCAGCGAAGTACTATGTATCATTTTATACTTACTGGTACAAAATAGCAAGATGTATTGTCGCCTGCTAATGATTTTGCCTTTTGGTTTTCCTTCCCTGCCATCAGCAATTTGTCTTTCCCATTCATTAATAAAGTTAAACTTGAACATTTAATATCTGACAGATTTGAGGACTATGTTCTAGAATTGTGTTCTCAGTTGTACAAATCTTTCCTAAATGTCCGTTCCCCCCGTGGAAACTAGCTGTACTGTAAAAGGCAATGAACCTACTGCCAACATTTTAAGGAACTGCATTACTGTGTTATAGAGGCAAACAAATGCCTGGTTATATTGTGGTTATTTGCCTCACATTTAGTGAAGTAACTGTACAGAAAACTTGGAGTGGAAAAAGAAATATGAGTTAGACACCATGCTTATGAAAATGGGAGAGGCTCATCTTGATTTTCTTCACATTTATTATCAGAATTTCTACAATATAACCCTCCTTTTCTCATAGATTTCAATTTGAGAAATACATTGTCTTAAGTTGCATATCATTGTCCAGGGTAAGAATGTCATCAAGGCTAAGGGAAATGTAGAGTTCTCTGTGATTTTGAGGGCAATGGTTATATTCTACAGGCACTTTAAAAGAAGACATTTCCCCATTTTTAACCTTTTTTTATTCTTGTACTTTTATAGTGTACTGTAACTTGAAAACAAAATGAAGCTATTAAATATTTTAAGTACCATCTGATTTCCAAATAGGAATAAATTTTTATGAGATCACAACCTGGAATAAAAAAAAAGAATTGCTGTAAGTTATAGAGTCATAATTCTTTTGAATTTTAGGATCCTGGATTAACCAGTGAACATTAACACCATTATAATAACCTATAATTAAAAAAATAATAAAGGCAGTTGGGACCTTCCATTATGGTCCCTATTTAAGTAGACAGATATCATTACAGATAATAGTTCTATATTTGCCAGGTATGCAGTCACCCTAACCTATAGGCTGTTACTGTAACCTGTCATGTAACCCATCGCTTTGTATGTTACACTTGAATATTCCTGTTTCTGGGCTTAAAGATATTAAGCCTCTTGGAGACATAAAGCACAATTTACAAGGGATGTTTGCTTTTGTTCAAAATTACTTTTAATCTTATTTATCTGATTGTAGGAGGCTTTTTCTTTGGGAAGAGTATTATGTGTGGTTGTTTTTTTTTTAAATACAAATTTAGTGTGCAGAGCTGGTTTCTTTTGGGGGAATTTTGACAGAAAGTGTCTTCCTTGGGGGAGGTCAAGAGTCATTGGTATTAAACTAGACAAGCTGGTAGTGCAGTGTTAATGGAAATGGAAAGCAGATGTTTGGTAATTAGGGGAGATGTGAATGACAAGGCTTGAGAGGTACGGTACATGCGCTAGCTGGCACAAAGCAGCTGTTGTTACCGATTTCACTGTCAGAAATGTACACAAGTCAGACCATCCCCTGCGAGTTTGCCTTAGCAGTGACAATTAGAAAAAAATGTATTTGATTAAAATAAATAATATATCATACAAAGTAATTTTTGTAACATTTAGAAATGGCTTGGGTTAAATCCCACGAAAATAAACTACATGTGAGTGTAGCTGGCTGAATTGACAGTCCTTAAAAGTAGTGAAAGTCAAGATGAGTATTGACAATTGATTCTAAGGCTTTCTAGCCTGACAGAGAGAAAAGAAAATTGTTTGAGCTTCTGCAGGGTAGAAAAGAATATATTTGGTATTTGGAAATTAAGAAATAAATTAATTCTTCTAACAATCCTATTTTTAGCAGAGAATATTTTTATTTTAATTTACTGGTGCTAGTATATTTATTTAACAGAATTTCACTCATCTTTCATTCATTTTCTATTAACAGGACTTTCATTCATCTTTTGTTGTGATTTATTTACTATAAATTGTATGGAACAAGTTTTTTATTGTTTTACTGTCAGAAAGCAATTCAGTTGAGATGGACTAGCATGAACTGTGATAACAATATATTTGTTATGGCTGATCCTAGGTACCTGTTCCCCATTAATTTAAATGAGAATTATATCTCCAGTTTGCATTAGACAGCTTCAAAAACTTCTGTGGTAGGTGCTGTGGAAACACAAAAAGTCATGATCTCTTCCTGGTTTTACTCATCTTGTATACTGTTTGAGAGCATGAGAAATAAAACCTAAGGAAGAGTGTACTCTTAGTACTGCTGTTTCCGTAATGCCTGTAAATGCATCAAAATGAGTTGGAAAAACATTCCGTTTGTATGGGATTCAGCATGTTTATGCCTGGATGGAAGGGCTGTCACCTCAATTACCAAAAAGACTGGGCTCATCTCTAGTTTAATACAGTTTTCATTCTTCCTCCATTTGAAGTCCATAGTGTTGCAAGCTGTATTAAAGGATTAAAAAGGTTCCAGCCTTTTAAGCTATGCTCCATTCAGCCTATCAGTGATGGCTGCCTTAAATAAAGGGATATTTCTTCTTGTTCATTAGTGCTGATAGTGAAAGTTGAAACTTTGTTCCTCTTGGCAGTGTTTTCCCTTTGTCACTAAAAAAAGCTATACTTTTCAAAGCTAAATTCTGGCGGTATTAATTTCCAATGTCCACATATGCCTAAAATATTGGTTTCTAAAACACTTTGGGGAACACTGAATGTGAAACATGGTGCAATAAAATGTACTTCTCTTTATGAATAAATGCTATCTCAAGATTTCATTTGATAATTTCCTTTGTGCTAAAGAAATGTAATCGGCCAAAAAGATTAGAGATGATTTCTTGATGCGTTGTTGTTAACTTGGTACTTGCATAAGGGATACCTGAATTAGATCTCTTTGTATACTTGCAGTTAAATTTAATTATGTCTGAGTATGTGTCTTAATTCATCTATCCATTTGTGAATGAAAATTTCTTCCCATCCATAGTAAAGTCTATTAAAAGTATTAGCTTTCATAAATGTGATTTAAAGATTTTAGAGCACTTTTTTATTTGCTTGAGAAAATAATTCCCTCTCCCTGACACATACACACATATATGCACATGCAGACGTACTTTTCCTGTAGTAATTTTACTGTTTTATTTCCGACATATCCTGGGAAATTAAAAAAAAAAAATTCAATATAAAGAAACAATCTCTTTTCTTTGAGGAAAGGTTCATTTCTGAAGTTTGTTATAGCAAAAAAGTTTAAGTGACACTAAAATACGTTCCCTGAGTGGAAAATAATCACTTTTCTTTGGACATGTCAAAAAGCATAATGTATTTGCAATTGTAGACATTCAAATTCTGATAGAAATTACAACCTCTACTTTTAAATTACTTAATTCCTTATTTTAGTTTTTCGGCTCCTTCTGCTATATAATTTTATATTATCAAGTAGGGGCAAATTCTGCCTTTAGATGTGCCCCTGTAGCTTCCGTTAACTTGAATGGTGTTCTGTATCCTAAATCAAAGTCAAATTTTAGCCAATACTATGTAACCTTTTTTCTCTTATATGTTCACCAAAATGCAGTGTTAATTAAAAAAAAAAAAGGAAAAAAAAAGTGGTTGCAATACAACTGAGTGAAGAACACATAGTTTTATGCTTGTGGGTCATAAGTAAAAACTCAAATCATTGATGCCTACTTTATGACTGTTCCTTATTCAGTCAATGGCAATTTTGCCTGAGAAAGACTTCACTGTTGGACTTTATATGACTGCCTTCAATGCGGTTGTGCTTTGTTAAGTCAATTGAACAACAGAATCATAGAGATTATGTCTAGAAGGGATGTTAGATCATCTAATCTTCAGTGTGTAGCATAATCCATTTTTAAATATATCTACAGATGGTGTTTTAACACCTTTTCTTAGTGGTGGTTTAGCTGTTGGATTGTTCTTACTGCTGACTGAGCTTATTTCCTTTTAATTTTGAGCTGTTTACTTAAAGAATTATTGGTCAATTTGAAATTAATCTTAAGTAAGAAGGAAATTAAAGTTAGAATATGGCAAATTGGAGCCAAATCCTCCCTCTCTAGTCATGAGAGCAGAAAGCCTGAGATCAGATCTTCATGTAGTGTAAGTTGCAGTAGTTGCACTTCATGTGATGAAGCTGTTGTGTGACAGAACTGTAGAGACTTGTCCTATAAAAGCAGCCCAGCTGCTGACATCTGGGTTCACAAAGACAGAGCTTGCAGATACTATTTCCTTTCAGAATGCCTGCTGCAGGACAAAAGACAGGGATTAGATAAGAGAGGGTCAGAAAGGTGGGTCCATGATTATGCTTGTCCTGCCTAGAGTGCTATGGGTGCTGCTTAAGGGTGCTATTTTAAGCAGCAGCTTTTACTGTCAGCTGGCCTCATCCTCTGTAGCTTGGGTTAGGAAGAAGAGCAACTCAGTTCTTTAATTCCCTAGGAAAATCCTCTGTGATCAAGGCAGATTACTGTTGTGAAGACACACAGGATATTTTCTTTTGGCATCAGCGTAAAATGTAGTTTTTCGTTATTTAGACTATTTTGGTTAGTATGAAAATGGGCCATGACACAGGAATTAAAACTGGTATTTCATCACTGACACTGGTAATTCTTGATAATCTCTCAAATTAGAGAAGTGTTCAGAGTGAGCAGTTAGCTTCTGTATATGACATTATTTCATTACATCTGTTTAATACAAAACCAATTGGAACTTACTCAGAAATGTAGTTGACATCACTTCTAGAGGAGGGGTAAAACCAGGGGAATTGGTAACTTCTGCTTTTAGGTCAGTATTACTGTTCTGCAACTAAATGTTCAGTTGGTGCAAAATGACTGTTGAAGTCACTGGCTGAAGAACCATTCCTTTACTTCTTACATTTATACTATAAGGGCCAAGCCAGACTCTGGGTTTACTGGGGAATGTTGGAGACATGGATTAAGATCTTAGTGCTGTGGTTTGGAGAGAAGCAAGTGATGAAAAGGATTCACAGTGAGAGAGGTGCCAGGACTCCCTCCATCACACATTGAGTATGTCAATGAAAAAATCCTGAAATTAATTATGGGATGTTTTGTTTGAAGGATTTGGGTGAGAAGGGGTAAGAGAAGAGGGCTAAGTAGAGTATGTGGAGTGAGAGGTGCCTTACTTTTGAGAGCTGGACTCTGCCCCTGCTTGTATTTGGTGAATTGGAAAAAGGACAAGATGAATATAGTGAATTTTGAAAACAATCACTCTGGTTGACTATAATAAGTGAGAGATTACTTTCAGTGTATTATCTGCATAGCAGTGTTCTTTTTAATTGTTGCTTTAAATTCATTCTAGCTACTTTTAACAGTATGTTGATTCAGCTTTTACTGGAACCACACATACATACATTTCTTGTACTTTGGTTTAGCATTTTTCTATCCAATGAGAACCCGCCCAGCGGGGGGGG
>JAVKLA010000040.1:7172112-7182644 GCA_034782735.1 Sagittarius serpentarius
ACCAAAAAACGCGCCCCCCCCCCCCCCCCCGCCAATGTATTTAAAATGTGATACGTAGAAAGGATAACATAAAGAAATTATTCTGAGTTGGCTCCTATTGCCATATAACAGTAGTATAGTTACTTGAATTTTATAAGAATTAAACTCAGATCTTCTAAAATGCATGCAAATTCTTGCAGAATATATATGAAAAAGTCACTATAACTGTAGAGGCACTTCTGCTCCCTTGATAAATGGGACTTCTAGACCACACTTTATTGAGTCTCTGATTTTTAATAATTTGAATCCTGCAAGATTTAATTCTGCATAATTCTGGCTGAAATCAGCTTTTGATTGAGTTGTAATGGCTGTGTTATTGTAAATATCTCTGCATGCTAATGGTGTGCTCGAATTCAATAATATTTAGATGAAATTTTTAGCCTCAAGCAGTGTGGAAGCTGGATTTAGAAAGCTTGAAACTTTGTGTCAAAAAGTCATTTATTTTTGGGAACCCATAACATGCAGTGTAATAAATGGTCATCCCAAGGTCCAATTTACAGTAGAATAGAAAATAGTTGATACAGTGTATTTTTTGCACCCTTGAGCTGCTGGACTGAATAGTATTGATTTAGCAGGCTTTTGTAGCCTTAAATGATTTTGTACTGTAATCGTCCACAGTGAGGATAGAGTCAGTGACACTAGATGAGCAGGAATAAATCATGCTACCAGAACAGGCAGCTCACAGCAGTACAGTGCTGTACTCTGATGCTATAGCAAAAATAACCTGTCTCCAAAAAAACTTAGTCCACATGTGGCTTTTCAGTCACATTTTTTGCTTCTCAGACTAGAAAACACTGCATACATACAGGGTACATTTTTGTAGTCCTTATCTAGTTTGTATTAATATATTTTCTTTCAGTGTAATGATGGAAAGCCTTAGCATTTGGGGTGTGTGTCTGGGAAGGTAGAAATTAGATTAAAAGAACATGTTTAAAAAAAAAATCCAAACCGAAATTACTGAACTTTTAAAAAAATATTTGTAAGGGGGACAAGAAAGAAGTCTGGAAAATCAGCTGGAAAAAAGAATGGAGACATAACGTGAAATTCAAGAAAATCAGGATATTTCACTCATCTGTTTGTACACACAGATTAACTAGCACACGTACACCTGCTTTTGAGATTTGTGTCCCATTATGACCTATGGGGCTCCAGAGGGACCCAGTTCCCTGATTGAAAGACAATGATCCTGCTCTCTGTAAACTGAGCATGAAGAATAATTTTCTACCACAGCACTAAGTTTTGAGAGTAATAAATATGATGCATGCTGTGTATATACAAACATTGTGAAATGTCTCCTTTAGTAGAAGTAGCGAGTTTACTTAGACTTACAAAGAATAACAACGATCAGATACGTAGGTGCAAAGCACCCTTACCAGGTACTTACCAGACCAGAAATCCTGATCTGTTGTCATCAGTGCCAAAGCTCCCACTGATTTTCCTAGAGTCAGACTTTTGTCCCCTATGTTCCTTTTCTTAGTGTTCTATAAAGAATAAAATATTCAATTTAAGTTGTTGTCTATCTTAATTTTTTACAAAAAAAGTACAGCTGTCCTGACACATTTTTCCTTGAGTGCTACAGTTCATCGTTTCAATTAGGATCATATTTTTTTGTCATCAGTCCTTTCAGAATATATATTGCATATGTCTCAGTGCATTCTTGTCTAAGAAGGATTTTGTGGTTTTAACACCTCTCAGCTGTGTTGGTTAGTTCAGATTTTAGGCTCCTTAGTCAAACACAATGCATATATATATATGTCACTACTTGGCTCCTTACCTAGCAGAGCAGTTCACACCTACTATAAAAAAAGAAGTAATTCTCTAAACATATCTTCAGGTTCAGATACACAACCTGATTCAGCAGCAATATTCATACCATCAAAGGTGGGCAAAACTTCCACATTTGAGGACGTGCCTACCCTGAAATCACTGCTCTGACATACCCACACATCTTTAAGTTATCTGCTTTGGCTACTGCTAGCTGTATTGCTGCAGCAGTATGCAACTTGGCATGGTCTCTTAAAATCTGCCTTGCGGACCTCCAGGCTATTAGCAGGATTGAGGCTTGGCTAGGTAAAGTAGATCCCTATGAAAGACTGTCAGAACAATGACTGCAGTCCAGATCTACCCTTCAAATAACAGTTTCAGTCCAGGCTTCTTTACTGGTTGAAAGACATCTTCCGTGTACGGCTAATTAAAAGGCAAGCCCTTACAAACCATCAAGTCAGTTGATACTGTTGCCCTAACATTTTGAGTGATTTGATTGAAAAGCACAAGAAGACATAAAATGCAAATGCATCTGCAAATGTAATGGGTACAAATATCTCAGATTAAAACTGCAATTAATATTGCAAGGCATGCCTCATGTATCATTAAAAAAAAAGGGAACGATTTACCTCTGCATCTAAATACAGGAACAGCAATCAGGAGACAGGGTCTGCATCTGCAGTGGATCTCAATGGCAGAGAAGAAAAGTCACTTTTATTTATGTAGTGGTCCTTGTGTGGAAAAAACCAAATGATGCTCTGAACTTCTGTAGACAACGCTTACTTAGAAAGATTATCCTCCTTTCCCTGTTTTCCATCCCTTTCCCTTCTCTCCTGAAAACCTGAGGTGAAATGAAATTTAGTCGTCAGCTTTGGTTGTTGGATGAGGGTTTTCTGAGGCAGCCAGTACCTAATTTCCTTCTTTTTGTCTGAAAGCAAAAGGTGAGACTCTTTACAAGACTTATCCTATGTCTCTTATTCCCTGTATCTGTTAGTCAGCCCTCGCTGATTATTTTTGCTGTATCAAGCTACAGTATATTAAAAGTGCTCTCCTCTCAAATGAAATGTCTTACAATTTAAATCTCTCACTAGGAGTGTCAGCATTGCCATGGGACATCTCCATCCTCCCAAAGCAAACAAAATTGACACAGTTGATTTGGTGTATAAATGTCTGCAGCTTTATTAAATATGCATTAAAGTGCAACAGTCATAAATTACATGCACTCAGCCCACTCAGAACATAATGTGTACAGCTAAATAACTTTCTGACTGTACAGCCTAAGCAATAAGGCCAACCTAAAGACTGACTGGAAGCTGAAAGTCAGTTCCCTAAAGTGGCTGCTGTTGGAGTATCATTTTATCATGCTGTTAAGCACCTCACCTCTCATGTGGTGTATATATGAGTAGAGGAGGGAGGGGAAGGGGAAAGTGAGATTTCTGTATTACTTTTACTTTAAATTATCCATTTCATTTACTTGTATGTGCACTCCTTGACATGGAAGGATGGGCTGTTTGGTTCTTGGATCTTTGCTGTACAGAAATAAAATCCTCTTAAATAAGGAAATATTTGTTGCTGATTATAATAATACTAATTTACATCTTGCATTTATATGGCAATTTTATCAGAAGATGTTAATATCTTTCAAAAGCTGGATATATACAGGCATCACCCCTTTCCTTTAAAAATGCCCCTTTTTTCTGTGATATAATACAATATAAATTGTATGTACTTCTACAGCAGAGTAGATTCTATGAAAGAATGAATTCTCAGGATGAAACAAAAGGGATACCTTTTTAGAAAAGACAGAATATAATTACTTGCATTCCTGAATACATACCCATTACACAGTGAAGTGTCATGACTTTTTGATGACTGCATGTACAGTAGTTCTTTTTCAAATTTGATCTGAAAGCTGGCTTTAGTGGTCTTTGTGCCTCCCAATATCATGATTTTGCAAAGAGGATACAAATTGTACTGATAACATTAACCATCACGCTTTATAGTACTTGGGTTTTTCTGAACTTCTTTCTTCTGATAACTGACTAGTGTCAGCGCAGCTTAGTTTCTGCTACCACTCAATACAATATGAGCATCAGTTGGGAGTGAACTATACATTGCAGTCTTCCTATTATCACTAAGTTCAGGTTTTTGGTGGTTTGTTGTTTTGGTTTTGTTTTGGTGTTCATTGGTTGGGTTGTTTGGTTTTGGTTTTTTTTTGTTTTTTTTTTTTTAAAACCACTGCATTGAGCAGAGATTTACATTCCTCTTTCTGCTTATTCCGATTAAAGTACCCTCAACTGTCTGTAGGTTCAATGCCATTTTTTTAAGAAATACTCCTTTGTAAAAATAGCTGGAACATTTATGAGAAATTAGCTTGTATTATGAAAAGCAAGATATCAAGATACTAACTTTCTGACAATATCTGTAATTTGTGTTTATTTTATTTCCTGTTGATTTATTGCCATAAGTCTCTTGGCTCTCTCCCAAACATCTCTTGGCAACAGAGCCAACCAAATTAATTTTGTACAAGACAAGATCTACTATAGTCACTTAAAGTCTGTCTTCATCATCTTGCTAATGATCTCTTGTGTGCTGCTCTGTACTTAGTTTATTTTCCTTTACTTGATAAATGTGAAAGGAAAATCTTGGGGTACATGTTATAACTATGACCTTGCTTCTCCCTTTTGAGAGCACCTTTAATCGCCTGTGATCTATCATGTTGGAAAGAGTCCTTCCTGAAGAATTTTTATTCTTTATCCTCTATAGATTAGTTCCTCACTATTCTATTTGTTTCATAGCTGACCCTTGTTTAACATTTACACTTTCCTGATATACATTACAGAATATAGACTAATTCATTCTTGCAGCTATTACTAGCTGAATTTAGAGAACTATTGTGCTCTGAAGTGTGAGTTGATCCTGCAGCTTTAACTATATTTCCTCAGTAGTTTACTTTTGACTTATTGACACTTAAAGCTTTGCTTGCTTTTTTTTTTTTTTATCGCAAATCAAAAGAAGTGGTCCCCATTCAGACATAAAGTAATAAGTTTTAGCCTTCTGTCTAGTTCTTCTGGCCACTTCTAAAATGAAGAAAACAAACATTATATCACAGCACACTTTTCACATGTCGTGCTGGAAATATAGATAGGCTAGATGTTATTTTGAGCTTAGCTTGGTTGCTGAATGAATAACCCTACTTCAGAGCATGTCCTTACCAGCTACCCAGTGATAATAACTATACTTTAGTAAAATCTTAGGCTGCCTTCAGCAATAAGATGCCATTTTAGGCATATCTGCATTATCCTTTACAAGGTGTACCAGGCTACCATCTCTGTATCTGTTTTTCCAGACTTAGTGAAGCACAGCTTTATCTTCATGAAACATAACTGATAATAAGTAAGTTTTTGAAATTTCTGTTACTCCACTAACACAGATGTTCTCTGCATAGAGGCTGGCAAATCTACTAAAAAATTCCAAAGGCAAGAAAAATATTCTTTGTGGCTTATGACTATTTTCAAATCTTTTCATTGCCAGCATTCTGCTTTATAACTGTTCAGTTCACAAGAGTCTGTCTGTAACTAACTGAAGAAGGCTCCCAGAGGGGGATGGATGTTCTCAAAGAGATGACCCAAGATATGATCTGTAACCGTGATAATTAAAGTTAATCTTGAAATGTGTATCACTGAACTCTTTGTAAAAGACATGATCTACTGAAGGGCTTGCAGTGGTAGAAAATCAAAACCAGTGTTTAAGTAATGGACTTTTTCTGAAAAAATCATGGCTTTTGGGTGGTTATAAGATGTTCTCAACCTAAACTTGTGCCTTTTGCCAGAAGCCTCACAGTGATGCACTAAGTATATTCAAATAAGATGTAAAGAATTTGTGACAGACTCTCCACATTTAGACCTCTGCATATAAATGTTCATATGATAGCCATTACAGTCAGCAGTGACTTGACATCAGAAGGTCTGAGAAGACACTGACATCCCTTGGGACCAATAAGGCTGGCAGTGGGTTTTCAGTGCATGGCTTGTGGTGGAAAGAGGACCGTTATTTGACTAAAAGCTGCATCTCCTATATGAAACGCTGACCTGACCTTTACCTTCTTCCTTGAAAAGATAAGTTTTTATCAGATGACCTCTGCTGAGTTCTGTAACCTTCTGACCAGGCAACCCCTATTGTCCAAAAAGCCTTGAGGGAGAGGAGAAAGGCCATTCTTTGTATGCAAGAATGTATAACTCATGTTGTATCGAATTTTTGAAAATAAAGAACAGTTGCTATACTACTGTTAGGATTGTCTCCTGGAAATGTAAAACTTTTTTTTTCCCTTTTTTTATTCTCCTGACAATAGCATTATGACCTACATTATATTTTTCAGACAATCTGTGTGTCCAAACATGGCAGAGTTGAATTATCATCCTGCTCTTTAAAGAGGTAACAAACTAGTTTCATGTATGATATAGGAGAAAAAGAATTCAGGAGGGAGAAATAAATACATACAGCTACATTCAGACTATTAGATAAAGTCTGAATATGATTTTGAGCCCAGGAAAAAGAAAACTAACTTATGCCTACATATTGTAAGCTGTTAGTCAACTACCTAGAATGAAAGAGTAAAGTAAAATTTTACAATTAAGTATTTCAATTTTGTCAGTTCGGTGTGCATGAAGGAGGCCTTGCAGAGTGTAGCTGTATACCTAATACCACTTTTAGCATGGTTGTTGATGACATGGAAGTGAGCAAATAATTCAAATTGGTGAAATTTGCAGAGGGTGGCAGATTACTGATGAACTATGTTTTAGATGGAAAAATAAAAAGGTGTGAAAGTTAAGTATAAGTTCCATTTCAGTGGCTGAAGGTAGTGTTGTGTATCTAGGAACAAAGAAGCATAGGACAAAATTGTTGTGAAATCAGCTCCAGAAAGGATTTATTGGTGAATATCCAGATGGGCTTATGTTCTTAATGCAGTGCCCTGGTCCAACGGGTTAAAGGCATCTGTAGAGGTCAATAGAGAAAAATTTTCTAGAAATAAGGGAATAGATTCGTTATATATTTGATACAGAAGGAATGGCTCCTAGAATGATCTTTCCGTTCCCAACATTCATGATTACAAAGAATATTGAAATATGGAGAGCTTAAAAAAAGCACTACAGGAATTATTAACATAATGAAAGTCACCTCCTACAGAAAGTAAAGTTTAACTTGTTCACACTAGTTTAGATATCTGTTTGGGGAACATGACAGGAATTTTTGGTCTGTCAGGTAGAACTAGAACAAAAACTCTAATTGTTGATAGCTGAAGCTGGACAGAAGATGACAAGGAATTGGATACTCTTCAGCAGCAAGAGTAATTGATCACAAAATAATTTTCACTATGGAAGATAATAAATCAAGAGGGAATATTTTTGTCCAAAGATGATCTGTGAATTGAAATCAGCAGATATGTAAAGTACAATGGAATATTAAAAATGTATTACTAGAAAAAATAATTTTTGTGAATTGGAAATGGTCTGAAACAAAGGCGGTAACCAAAACCAATATCATAGAGTAGCCTTTGAAGCTGATTATTGTCTTTTCTTGAAAATATTAAACTACAGCCTACAATGCCAAAGCAAGTCATGTACTGTTAGTGAAATACTGAAGCCTATGATAATGAACACATTGTAGTTTCTGCTTGCATAGGCCTTCCGTGGCGTTGATTTCTCAAAGGAGTAAAATACACATAGTGCTCATCAGCATCTTGTGCGCTTAATTTCCACGTTATTCATGTCAGAATACCTGGATAAATGGATGAGTAAAAATTTATTTTGAATAATAATTATAATTATTTACAAGGGCACAGACATGATGAGCCACAAAATTGTTAGATTTGTTTTGTGACTCAGATAAGCTTCCTGGAGCTTAAGTAAGAAGCACTAGATTGTTGAAATCATTTACACCTAAATTCTACAGATAGGTGTAACAGCATCTAAACATCTTCACATTATTTTCCTGAATCATCGATGGTGATGGAATTTAAGAATTTCTTACAATCATTCATCCCTCTATTCCTTGCTGAATTAGTGCAAGGTGCCTAAAAAAAACCCAACGGATTTTGGAAGGTTTTTTTTCTGATACGGCATTTTCAATTAAGGATTCATTTTGCCACAACAAATTCTCAATTTTAAGTCCTTTCTCAGCTTGGTTCTCTAATTTAGACCTTCACATACATTCACTGACTGCTATACTTTTCTGCTTAACAGGGATTACTATGAGTTGCTTCTCTTTTGATCAAAGGCAGTTGGACATTTTTTTGTGCTATGTTGGGGGAAGCAAGTCCTTGGGCTGCATCTCTACAAGTAAGATTTCCCGTGAAAAAGAATGCTGCCCATTTTTCACTAAGGCTTCCATGTCTATATTCTTTAAAAACGTCGTTTAATGTTTGCGTGTTATCATACAAAATGTGTAATGTGTAGCATCTTGTTTCCACAAAACCCCTGTGGAGACAATAATAAGATATAAAGTTGCAATTACATGTATTATATGGGATCGATTAGACTAGCTAGGAACACATATCTGCATTTAAAGCAACTCAACCTCATTTTCAGCGCCCTTGATAATAAAGTTTCTATCTATCATCTTTAGCATTTTTCATCAATTGATTTCAGTGTACACGATCATTTAGGGTATCACGTTCAAAAGCATACTAAGAAAATGAGTCTCAAAGTAGTAAAATCCCTGTAGCACAGGGTATGGTGAATACTTCTGAAGTTCATGTCAAGGGGATCCTCAGCTGATATCACAAGTCAGGCCCGTGAACATACCGTCTCAAAGTCAACTTCTTCACCTATGCAGGAAACAAGCTACTGTTGCATTCTGCCTCTGTAATAATTTCTCCTCTGTTTGCTCCTTGTAATACTCTTTCCCTCTGGCAGATTTTTGTGGGTTTGTTTGTATTTCAATTAGATTCTTGCTTAGAGAAACTGAAAGTGTATCCCCCTTGCAATGTAACTGTCCAGAAAATCATAATTCAGTTTTGGTCAGAAAAAGACAGAACTCTGTTTGGAAGAGAGTGAATATGTCTGTCAGGAGTTATTCCCTTGGTTTTTGCTACTCTAAGTAATACAGGACGAAACATCCACAATGTTTGTAATTGGCAATAAGAACAAACAAACCCATGAGAATATTTTAAGTACTGATTTTCTGAGACATTTGCCTGAGAAAACCAGATATAAGGCCTGATGATCTGGATCACAGACACGAACCTTCTGCTCCCAGGTCTGTTGCTTATGCATTAACTGAAAGGGAATCAAGACTTTGGTGTATAGAACATACATTTCTGCCTGCATGCCCTTAAAAGACTAAGATTATTCTGTTGATATGTTTTCATATTGACTAGAGGTACCCATGGATCATGAATGAATTCAAAACGTCAGTGGATCAGTAAATAATTAATCATAACAACAGCAACAATAATAATAAAAACACACACAAACAGCTTAAACTGTACTGTTAATCTAGGCTTCCACAATTTTTATTTCTTGTGTCTCAAGGTTTTTTTTAATGCTAAGGCATACGCAAACTATCAAGTAAGTCTAGTAGCAAATACTTTTGCTCTGCTATTTGAACTTTTTTAACATGTGCAGCAAGTACACTTTCTTTGTGAGGGAGAGTGGGGGAAGTTTCTGAGGGAAATTTCAGTCATGCTTATAAAATGAGTGTAACGTAAGTAAGCTAAAAATGTGTTGTTGCAGACTAGTAAAAATTTCAGCCAGAACTGGCCCAGGTTTCAGATGAAGTACTAAACTAATCTTGTCTAATTATCCCTTTTAAAAGCTGAAAAGAGGTAATATGAGTTATTTGGTACATAATGACTGCAAACAGTGTGTCTGCTCTGCATTTATATTTCACATTGAGCCTGGAATGAACACAGAACATTAAAACAAACTGTAACTTCTGTGCATAACTGTGATTGTTTTGTTCAACAAGGCTGCTGTGGAGTCAAGAGTCTGATTAATATCTGGTATTTATGTTGTGTGTTTTATTCTAGGCACTACTCTTACAGACATTCTAAGTGTTTTGGCCCTTGTTGCTGTGGTTTCATGAGAAATACAATGAATCTGCAGGTTTAAAAATAATGTAGAGAATACATTAAGTTCTTAGCTTGACAGAATACAGTAAGAAAAGGCTATCCCTTAACTTGCTGGGGTTTTGTTTTATTTTTCTTTTATTGACAACTTTGCTGTATTTTTTGCATTTTTTTTTCTGTTTTAGTCAAAATAGGAATCAGGATCAGTTAATATAGAAGACAGATACAGGGCTGATTTAAGATGGTGTATATAGCTCTAAAATGGATCTGAAGATGTATGGATTCTTTCCTGATCATATTGCCACATGACAGAGTGATAGCATGTCAATAAATTTGGGGAGCTTGGATTTTTCTTCAGTAAAATATGGCCAGTTACATTTGGTTTTATAAAGTGCTTTGAGATTTTTTTGGTGTAATGTTACATAGTGTCCTGGTTTTGGCTGGGATAGAGTTAATTGTCTTCCTAGTAGCTGGTACAGAGCTGTGTTTTGGTTTCAGTATGACAAGAATATTGATAACACCCTGGTGTTTTTGGTTGTTGCTAAGTCATATTTAGATTAAGTCAAGGACTTTTCAGCTTCTCATGCCCAGCCAGCAAGAAGGCTGGAGGGGCACAGGAAAGATGGGAGGGGAGACAGCCAGGACAGCTGACCCAAACTGG
>JAVKLA010000040.1:7199525-7243199 GCA_034782735.1 Sagittarius serpentarius
CTCTCCCTCCCTCCCTTCCTCCCTCCCTCCCTCCCTTCCTCCCTCCCGTCCCTCCCCTTCCTTCCTTCCCTTCCCCCTTTTTGTCATGGCTTGCCCTCCTGACTAGTGAAAACTATCTTGGCTCACAATACGCTTCCTTTGACAGAAAGTCCCCAGCACAGTTAAGAAACCTTTCATCTGCTTACCTTCTCTGGTGGTTTTTGCAACAAGTTTGCTTTCCAAGGCTGGGTTTTCCCAAGCACTCTCACAGTTCTAATGATAGTAAGTCTGTGTATACTGTAGAGTGATGCTGAGCTGATCCAGTCATATTTAGTTCACATTAATCACACCCTTTTACTCAAAACAGTATAGCTCTGATCTAAACCAATTAAACTAGTAATGTTTAGACAAAGAGATTAATATAGCTCAGAAAAGCATAACCTTTGTCCGTAGAAATGGCTTAAGATAATAAGTTTTATTCAGTGGGTTGGATTTGTAGAAAGGTGTGTGTTTTGGATGTATTCATCTAATTGTACATACTAAACCAGCAGGAAAATAAACTTATGCAGGCAGACAAGTTTCAGCTGTATACATGGAGTTATACAGATGAAATTATCTTAGTTTAGATCTGATTCTTGAGAATGTACAAGGAATTAAGGATAGCACCCACAAAATGAAGAGATAAATAGGCTAACAGGTAAAGCAGAAAAAATAAACTTTGCTTCTATTTAAAAATACACTTTCTCCTTCATGTGTCATGCTGACTAAAAAAAAAGCAAAACTTTCTTTGATTTCTCAAGTTATACTAAAGACTCATATTCTCTTTTTTATTTGTGATTTTTTTAAGTTGCATTACAGCCTCACCATGAACACATTCCTGAACCATCTCTATCTCTAGGATACGGTTTTTAGTTCAGGGAGCAGATGAACCTACTTATTATATTTATACAATAACGTACTTGTGATGCCTGACAACAATTGATATTAGATCAGCTATCAATTTGGAATTAATTAGAATTTAAGTGAATTTTTGAATTAATTAGATATAAATTAGATATTAATTCACTAGATATTAGATCTATGTTAAAATTCAGCTCAAAGAGCCAAAATGCTCAGAATAAGACTTGGTTTTAATGGAGCTTCATACAATGTTAGGTCATTATTGTTTGGATTGATCCTGAGTATCCCAGAAATTCCCTTTAAAGACAAGCACCTTAGCCCCTAGGACCTAATGTGGTCAACAGGCACAGAAATGAAAAGGCCACCCTGCCTCAGTACCTGAGTCCCTGGAACGGGAAAGAACTGGAAGAAATCAGATGATCACAAGAAATTTCAGGAAATTATACCTACTCCAGGCTGCAGGGAAAGGGAGAAAATTCCTGCTATCCCTACCAGTTTGAGTTATTTGAGAAAGCTATATCAGTCAGGGATCTGTAAATGAAAATTCACCTTAGATGTATATTATCTAGTGTGCTTGTCTGCTGTCATAGCCAGTCTGTGCTGATTCAGAACAAGGCAGTTCTCTCCTGCTGCTGAGTACTTGTGCATTTAGAAGAAATAAATCTTTCCTGACCAACTGAAGCCCTGAAGTATGGGTTTTGATATTACTGCATGTCTGAATGCAGAATTTGTAGTAATTTAATAGATCTCTTTTATGGATCATGCAGATTTACCACTAGAAACAAAAGCTACCTACAGCATTCTCCCCTGCATCCCTGCTGGGATTTAAGATGTGGTCCACACACTTTGCTCAGCAATGGTTGTTTCCACTTGAAAACCCCAAGCAGGTGACTCAGAACATTTCCCCCCATCAGGGTACTGATGGGCCTGAAAGTCCCTGCCCAGCTGCCCCCTGGGCTCCCCCACTCTGCCTATGGCCTAGGATCCTGTTTCAGCCCCCTGGGGCCAACAGTCCCTGCTCCAATGATACCACAGCAGGGCCGGTCTTCAGCTCCTCAAAGCTATGTCCTGTCCCTGCCATGGGTCCCACCAAGCCACTTGCAGGCCCACATCCCAGCCCAGCCTTAGTCCGTCCCCAGGGAGATGCCCAATGCCAAGGGCTGGGGCTGCCACCAGTGCCCCTCAGCTGCCCTGTGCCTGGCTGGGGTGATAGGATGGGCCCCTCAGCTCCAGGCTCCCTGACCTGAGGGATCAATGGGTCCTTGCCATGCCTCCCACACCCCTCATTTTTAGGGCACTTACGGTCTTCAAAGAAGCCGTGAAATACACAACCAGTATTTTTTCTGCCGGTCAGATCTCCTGAGGGCTTTGCTCCGTCTGTCCCCTTGTGATGCCTAAAGGGGACATTCCTTATTTCAGGATTGCTGTGGCTCACGTGAAAAACATTCAGAAACCATTTTCGTCTTTCCCACATCAATAGGCTGGGGCTGCAGTGGTGAGGGGTCCCTATGATCAAAGGCAGGGTGGGAAGGATGGCATTATAAGACTTGATACTGGGTCCTATCCCCAGATTTCCTCCCAAATCATTTAAGTCCCTCAGTCGCTTCTAGCATTAGACAGAAAACAACAGCCTGAAAGTCCAGGCACCTTCTATTCTGCCCTCTGGTACCAACACATCCAGAAAAAACATGTCCTTCTCCCTGCCTCTTCTTTTCACTATAAAAAGGATGTTCTGCTTTACCTAGCAGCAGGACCCAGTAGCTGCCTACTTCCTTTCCAACCTTTTGGCATCTAACCACTGCTCACCCACTGACCTTGGAAACAAATGCCAACTCGAAGAGGTTGAATGCTTGTAACTTATGATTTGTGGTTACATATACAATGTAAGGAGCAAATGCGCATAGTTTCATACACATCAGCAAATACTTTGTGTTTTGATGACTCCATCCCTTGGAAAACCACCTACTATATTTGTTTTGGGCAGATGTCTGTGCTAAGGACTTTTCTTTCCCCATAGCCCCTATCAAAAAGACTATCGTCTGCCATGGAGGATCCAACAGTCCAGGCTGGGCCAGCTTGAGTCAGTAAGGGGTCTGGTTGAGTACCTGTCATCTGAATTATATGAACTGCTTAAAGAACAACTTAGCGAGGGGAGAAAAAAAATCTCAAGCAGTCTGCATTTGTCCAGTCTGTATAGCACATTGTCTTTTTTTGCTGTAATTCTGCAACTTAATGGGAGCTGTCTCATTATCATTGTATCTTTTGAATTCACTGAGCACTGTGTTGAATTCCTCATGCAGTGCTGATCAGTTAGTCTTACAAGTAATTCTCTTGGTTATACTACGGGTGCTTGGTAGAGGTGCTGTTCACCACCAGGACTAAGAGATATGCAATCTGGTCAATAGCAATCCTTTGCTTTACAAATGAAAATGTGGAATTTTGCAGATCAGAGGTATTTATTGAATCAGTACTGAGAGTGAAGAGTCCTGTGAATCTCCACATTTTTTGCAAATGAGGTATAACCTGGTAAATTTGAATCTGATTTGTGTCTATATAATGAGTTTAACTCAAGGGAAAACTAAGCATGTTTGAACCTGGTGCTTCACGACTTTCACTACTAAGAACTCATGCAGCTGGCTTCAGTATAAAAATAGTATGAATCCATTTTATATTAAATGTAGAAGTTTTTGCACAACTTTATGCAAAATAACTTTTTATTATACTACAGTTCTGTGCAGTTTACTCTGTAATAGTGCTTTCAGGTAAGAGCTTAAAATTGGAGGTCATGTTTGCTCCTCATGAATATTAAATATCCCAGGATTATTTTCATAATCATATGGATTCATAGTATGCCCTTGAGCAGAGCTGCCTTTCCACCAGTACTGGATAGTTCTGCACCCCCGTGCAATCAAACGAGCGTCTATAAGTTGAGATAATGCTTTGAAAACAGTCAAATTAGAGGTATGATCTAAATGTACAAGAGTACATTTGAACAGTTGAAAATCCATTGCAAAAACACTTGCACAGCATAAATCTCTTGCATTCTGTGAATCTTCTCTTCCTGCTGTCTATATGCGGAGGAGTTCTGTATGCTTGGACACATCCCTGCTCATGAACAGGGGATATGGAGCCATATAACGCAATTCCTATCTTCTCCTCTCCCATTCCCAGGAAGGATTTTCTGTGGCCTCTGGGGTTAGATTGTAGTGGAAAATCCCAGGGTTAAATACTGGGATTGTACTGGGATATTCTCCCTTTCCTTGCTCTGCAAGGAGTTTGATTTCATTCTGGGGTTGTTTTCCATAGAAGCTGGGCTAACTGGGAGCCCTGTTCTTTCAGTCTATAAAATTTTTCTGCTATAAATTTGTTTTTGCTGTAACAGATTCTGATCTGGGAGCTCGCTGAACTTCTGACTTTATATGCAAGTATATAGGGATGACACGATATTGAAAGGAAAATAGGCTCCCCTTGTTCTGTCCTACAGGCAATCCCCCAAAAGAGGGGTGTGACACCTGCTGCATCCCTTCTTCTTTAAACATACATTTTCTGTACTCATTCTTGCTCTTCTTGTCTTCCTGCACTTTAAGGAGAGAGACCTGAGTGACAAGAATTGGGTCTGGACTGGACTGGACTGGCTCTAAAGCCACGGTCTGAGGAATTCTGAGGATACTTTTAAACCGAAGTTAAAGACTCTTCTGACTCAGATGAAAACCTTCTTTAGTGAACAGGATAGTAAGAAAAAATGCAAAGTTGCTTTCAGTGTAGCAGAAAGAAAAAAATCCTTTTTGCAGAATGATTTATTTGTAAATTCTGTAGAGACCTATACTATACTGTTTGGCACTGGAGTAGACAGGCTCCAGTATTTGTGAATGTATCTTAGATGTATTTGTGACTGTATCTTAGACGGCATCTTCTTCAGATCTCTGCATGTCAGGAAATTTTGCAAAACTAACCTAAAAGCATCTTCTGTGATGTATGCATAAATTTCTCTCATCTCCTCTCTGCCAACTGAATCTAGTAGTTGCAACGTATTAGCATGCATTTTGTTTGTATACAGTCAGCTGCCTATGAACATATATATACACAGAAAGTATTCGGTAGCTTTGTGACCTTGAGGTATGAGCCATTCATCATTGACTAGCCTAAGAATACACATCCTGGTATGTTTTATTCATAACCCTATATGTGTGTGTAAATATACACATATATGCAAGTAAATATTCATTTTGTACATATTACACATTGTAATGAGTGCTACTTATAATTTGAAAAATGAAAGCCAGTGGGAAAAATTCTTACAAGTGACTACTATTTTCTCCTTTGATACCTTTCCAAATTGATGTTTTCATCTCATTGTTTTTGTGTTTGTTTTTAACTTTATCTAAAAGATTTTAAAATGGGGTATTATTTAACAAAGAAGAAAACTTTACCACTTTCTCATGTAAAGCTAATGTGACAATAAAACTGTCAACAAGGAGGCAAGCTAAGTCTCACAAAAATCTTGAAACCTCTAAGTGGAATTTGCATAAAATAGTTCTGGTATTATTATTCACTGTTCTTTCAGTGACAGATATGTCAAGGCCTTAAAACCTAAAAGAACAATTATGCTATTGTATCTCTCGGAGGATTCAAGGGGTGTGTCTTTGGTGAAAAAGTGCTATTAGAGCTTTGAAAAGCAGTAAAAAGACAGCCCAAGGGGCTCTTTAGCTAGTCATTTTAAAAAGAATGCCTGGGCTTTAAGTGTCTTAAAGTACATTTATTCAACTCTTACTTTGTGCTTTAAAAAAACTACTAATAATTAATGGCTGTAACATTTTTTTTAACATTTACATTAGCTATAAATAAAAACTTGATAAAACCTTTATTGATTAACTTAAACTGTGATTCTCTCACGAATGCTTCTGTATTTCTGTCAACCATATTGCAAAGAATTATATATAAGCTTTTTGGTTAAGCTAATATTGAGGAAATCATTGAACAATTATAGACCAAAACAGGAACTAATCAGTAAATCCATTACTTGAACAAGCTAGCTTAACATAACATGTCTGACATTAAAAATGAGGGATTGATAAGTAAAGTATCATTACAGCTGGATGTGCCATAAAAGTCAGCAATCCAAATGTAGTTTTATATTAAGCATGTTCGTGATTTTAGCTTTAGACTTGGAGTTTGGGTAAAAATACGTATTTTGAAGTTCTCACTAGAGAACAAGTTAGAATAAGCCTGTAAAGTACAAAATTACTAAGTGAAGAAAGAAGATGTAAAATAAGTATAAAAAATGGATTGGACTTAAGAATATGGAGCAAAGAGACATCAAAAAGAATTTAAATTAGGAAAATCAAGACCTGAATTAGCAAACTTTAATTGTTGCCGACACCAGCCAGCTAATAAATGTACTTTAGAGTAAGACCAAAAATGGCATGAAATTAATTTATTTCATACCCTTCACTGTAGAACAGTGTAATTATGAACTTGGCAGCCAGGTGCTAGATTGGCCAGAGACCAGGTTAATATACAGTATTTGATTATAAAATGATTCATTATAAATATGGCAGGTCTATCTCTTTCTTATCAGGATTGTCATATATCAATAGAAAGTAAATGAGGAAAAAGTGCTGGCCTTAGCCAGCTATTTTTGTTATAAAAGCATGCATTGCTATTACATATAGAATACACTGAGGTGATATTCAGTTCCCACAGTAATAGACTTTACAGCTACTGGAGATATGTGGAAACTCTTACAGAAGTCTGTTTAAAACAGAGAAAACAGGAGAAATTATTACACTTTAAATTTTACAACAGACAAAATACAGCGACTGCCATTAAAATTCTTATAAATAACATTGCAAGTCAGTAAATTCCTCTTAATATTCTTTAGATACTCTATACACTAACTATAGAAAATACCATAAAAGCCAGAGTAATGCTAGCTATTTGGAAAAATTAAGCTGTAAAGTTTTTAATGGTGACCACTCTAACAGACTGTGAGTGGTTAGAAAGTCTGATGAAGTATGTGTAAGGTTATGTCCATATAACTTCAATTTTGTCATGCCAATATCTAGGTAAAGCTGGCAGCAGTTGATTTCTGATTCTGGATATTAATCTATATTTTATGTGATATTCACTTAGTGCTTAAGTACCCATTCTAATTAAAATCAGGATGAATCTTGCAGGATGTAGCCTGCAGTTATGTGGGACTCGGATTTTGCACTATGCAGTTCATTTTACATTTATATTGCTGGAAGTTTTGTTGTCTTACAGACATAGAATCAGGTCTTTTGTGATTTTGGTCACATGTTTGCTGTATGTGTGCAAACACGTATTTGTGCATAGATAAATAAGCAGAGCTATGCTTCTGTATTAGAACTTAATTTATTACAACATTCTGATGCTGGCACTTGGGCCAACATGCATTTTATCACACTATTAGGTGATTTAGGATTCTGCAAAAATATATTATGCAAGAGTGGATGGATAGCACTTTATAAACATAAGACTGAACCATACCTCTTATCTGTCCTTGAATTTTAGGACTGTCATTGATTTTGCATGAAAAATTCTCACTAGCCTTCCTCAATGTACAGTAGTGTTGTCTTTTAAAGATTAGGATTTATAAAGCAGAACATAATTGTCAGATTTTAAAATACAGTTAGGCTTTCTTTCCAGCTGCATTCTTTGTTAAAAGCTGCTTAAATTCCCATATATTTAATGATGTCTTTTTAATGACTTTTCCTGATTTAAACCCTTTCTCCATAATTTAATTTTTCTTCTCCTTTTCTTTTTGTTCCCAGCTAATGTAAGAGCATTCTGACAGGACCATATTTAATTAAGGAAACAGACCAAATTTGCCCTCAGTTAAAATCCATTCAGCTTCCAAGTTGATGGGCAATGTGAAGATGGAGACCGAGGTGGCATTTCTCCTAGCTGATAGATTTTGTAAAGCACTAGGCAATGAGCTTGGTCAGAACGAGGCAGTGGTCAAGACCTTACTCTGCAAACCCTAAGTGGACAGACAGGAGGGAAAGCACTTGGCAGTCTTTGCTCTGAATGCTTTAGGCAAAAGTAGTCTCACAAACTCCATTCCTACCCTAGCGTTCTTACCAGCCTTTGCTGCACTGTTTCATGTAGGCATTTCATCAGAAGAATGTACTGACAAGGAATTTAAAAGAAAAATAGGGCAGTGCCCTTGCTATTTGGCTAAAAAAGGGTAGCAAGGAAGAGACCGTTATTAGTTTGACAGAGAAATAGGGAGTCAGCTGTCAAAGCTGGAATTGCTGCCAGGGTGATGGGGAGGAGATGCAACAAGGGCCAACTTGAATAAATAAGCAGAGCAAAGCTCTGAAATGGAGGGAAGGAGCTTAAATGTCATAATCAGGGGATTGATGGATTCAAGGTGTGGGAAAGATACATCAGGTCAGACTGAAAGGCAAGGCAGATGTTCTTTCCTTGTAGAGGATTGTACAGAGAAGAAGGTGGTATGAATGTGTGGGAGGCTAGAAAGGAAGAGCTGTAGTGAAGGAGGTAATTAGGGTAAAAGCAGAAGATAAGGGCCTGAACAAGTGTTTTAGAGATGCGGTCAGAAAGAAACATCTGACTATTGAAGACACAATTCAAGGAGAAATGGCAGAATTTGGATACAGCCTGCTTATAGGGGAAAAAAATGAGAAGAAAGAAACCAAAGAACCTATCAAAGCTGTGGGCCTGACCAAAAGAACAGGTTCTGGTTTTATTATACACAGTGAATGATGTCAGCTTAAGAGGCACTCACAGTAGCATTTCTGAAATGTGACAGTGCTAATGGGTTTGCAGGCGTATGACTCAGAGAAGTTGGCCCATTTTTTTTTCTGAAAGAGGACGGACTTACCTAGATGACAGACATAGCTATTGTCCCAGAAGTACCATCCTTGCTCCCACAGAATTCTCTAGGAATGGCTATTTCAGGCATAGCATTTCTGTTCTCTAGAAGAAAAGTCTTCCTTTCTCTAAAAGTCTTTAGAAGTCAACATACATCTTTTGGCTAGGTATATGTAAGTACAGAATTATACACTGTATGCGTCAGTAGGTTTGTTCACTTCACCATTAGGATGTTTGCCATTTGGTATAACCTTTTGCATTAAAAATAGAAGCGCGTATGCCAGATGCTTCTCTCAGCCCCTCAATGTCCAGTTCTTTTTAATGTGGAAGGAAAACTCCAAGAAAAATTAATCTGTTCAGATTACTATACTATAAAACATTTGTTTGTGTCTTGTAACATCTTTATGTGAATGAGGTATTTATGTTGGTACGGAAAGTGTATTAAATATTTAAGATTGTGTGTCAGCTTACTAGTTTTGGAGCTTTGGTGACAGGAACTATTATTTACTGTATATCATGAACAACACCAAGTACAAGAGGGCCTCGACCTGCTAGTCCTCCAGGAGTTGCTGCAATAAATAATAGTAGTTGAGGAACAGTCTGCCATTCTAACACATTGCTGTTACTGTTGTAGCTTAAAGCCAAATGGAAGGATCATCTTGATAGTACTTACTGGTTCTGGTTTTTGGTGGTTGATATTGTCCTTATTACAGTAAATTCAGTAAAAGATACTGTGTCAAGCTTTGACCCTGGCAGTTGCTGAAAACCCCAAACTTCTAATGTATGCAGGTATGCTCCAGGTGGTCAGCATCCTTCCTAATCAACCTCTCTTCAAATATACTCATACTCACATACACGTGTGCCCCTACTGTAAATTCGGCACGACACTTGATCATCTTTGGGAAACAATAGTAACACCTGAACTCTGTGATAATGCCATCATTCTAAAGAGGAGCAAGGCTAAACAATAATACTAAACTGAAGCTAAGAACACTGTGTCACACTGAATGTTGTGCTCTGCTTTTCTATGCAGTCTTCTGCTCTGTCCTTCACAGACTGAATCTGCCTCCTGTTGCATTTCTTGGACTTGCTATGTCTTTGTTCAGATGTTTTTTCCAGAACTGGGCAGTGTGAGCTGCATGTTTGGTAAGTGTGGGAGCTGGAGATGCTCTCCACCATCCAGCTGAGAGCACTTCTTTCCCTCCCACCAAAATGAAAGAACCGCACACTGCTGCCCTGCTTATGGGGTCAGCTGTAGGTCTAAGGGCAGGTTGTGCTGCATTGTCAGGGCCTCGGGAGAATCCTGGAATTGGTCCTGTCTCCCAGAAACAGTCAAAAGGAAGGTGAAGAGTTAACAATGGAATGAGAACAGACCCCCAAGTTTACCTTCTCTATGTCCAACTGAGTCCTTGCCCAAGAGATTTAGTAGTGTGTCTTAACTTGATGGTATCTTAATACTTTCTGGGTGTCAGTATTTTGAATAATTCAGATGGTGTCACCTATCATTAATCTATGCCTCCTCTGCCAGTCAGGATTCTGACATTGTCTGTGGGTGGGTAATAAGAGATCCAGTACCTGAAAAGTTTCATTGTACTCCCTGCTGTTTCAGATCTGAAGAAGGGCTTGCATGCCTGAAAGCTCATCTGTTCTTTTCTAACTATGTCAATTGGTTTAACAAATTCTATTGCCTTTCTGTACTAACCCTGCCTCTAGTCTATTGCTCATTGCACTGTGCTTTTTCCTCAATTACCCTTAAATACAACCCTTTCCTCTTCAGTTTTCTATTTTTTCCTGTCTTCCTATTTTTCCTTCTGTCATCCATTTTCATATATTTATTTCCTATATCTGCTGCCCTGTTTAATTTTAAAAGCCAGAACATAAAATACAAGTTTAAAAATTACATGTGCTGACTGTGCTTGTTTCACTGTCTTGGCCTGAGTCACCTTTCACACCTATATGGCTTTCTCTTTTTTGTTCCATTTATCTTTGCTTTTGAAGGCTTCAGCATTCTCCTAATAGCAGCTTGTTTCGATGGATAGAAGCATTGCAGGACAGACTCTGAAAAAACGCTAGTTAAAGTAAGATTTGTCTTGACAAAAATGTCAGTCAGAAGAAGTTTGATCTGACAGTATTTTCATCTCAAGATTTGGAGGAAAAAGTACTTTGAAAATTTTCAGAGGAGACCAGAAAATCATTCAGCAAGGTAAATATTGAAGTTTATTTGATATTTTTTTTCCCAGTCATTGAGAGAACATGCCATTACTAAAGAAGGAATCCACAGAAATTATCCAGTCTAGAGTGACTCATCTATTATAATGTACCAATGTACTATGCAAATACTTAACTAAAAATGTTTTTCAGCTGGAATGAAGATTAGGAGTATGCAACAGTTTTTATAATTGGAGACCATTCTGTAATTATCAAAAGATCCATAAAAAAATTAAAAATTAGAAGTTTACATTTTAAAATATTTGAACTTGCAGAAAAACACATTCCAGGACTCTAAACACATTTAACTCTTTCTTTTGGAAAGTAATGTCACTTTTCTTGTCCCTTTTCTGTTCCTTTCATCCCTGCTATGTAAGATCTTAAATTTTTGTATTGAGGGCTTTTTCTAAGGATTCTTTTTCTAAGAATATGACTAGAAATTCTTAAGTACGCAGTCCCACTATTCTGTGATACTACTGTTGCTATATTATTTAAATTGGAATGGTTCATGTAAAACAAATGGATTCTGTAGTTTCCTGACTTTTCTGGAGCCTAATGATTGTTTCTTTTCTCTCCTGAGCTTCTGGGACAAGCAAAGTTGGCGATATATTTCATTATTTTCTCTGAAGGCTGGAAGTTTTCTGTGTTTCCTGCTGGTAATATTTGTAAGTCTGTGACTGGCTATGTGGCTTTGGAGAGGGTGTAAGTAGATTGCAGCTCATCCCAGCCATTCTGTCAAACATCAGTATTGATTTTGAGGAATTATCTTCCCCTTTTTTAGGTGATTGTGCATCCTGTGTGCCTCCGGGAGGGTTAGTGTTTGAAAGAACTTGTTGGCAATGCATCAACTTACATGGCCACTAGAAGTCTTGGTTTCCCCACCTCCTGTGGTTGCAGTGACTTCTCTTATTCAAGAACCAGGAAGATGGAGAATCAAGAGCAGGTGCTTACCAAGAGAGCCTTGAAGACAGCCTCTGCAGGTCAGCTTTAGGCATATTATTTTAGTCAGGTCTTCATTTCCCTAAAGAGAAATTGGTTGAAGAAGTAGAAGGGGGTAGGACAAGTTATCTTGTTAGCATTTTTGGTGCAGTCACTGAAGAATGACAGCTTTCTGAGAAGACAGCAGGTAGAACGAACATTGATTGCTCTCTGTTTGGTGAGGAATGAGAACAAGGACAAGAAAGAGAGCAGGTGTTTGAGTTTACATATAAAGATAGAAAAAATGGCATAAAGAGGGAGTTTTGGTTATAACATGTTTTATTTTCCTATTTTCTCCTCAGACTCTGTCTCTTGCATTATGTTTTGAAGAATGGATGAAGAGGGCTTAGAAAAGTAACTTTTATCCATTTCTTTCATCAAAGTTTACACTCCCACTAGTAATACAGACATAGTTTTGCATACAAGACAATTGCAAGCAAAGTATTGTGACATTTTCAGTACATCCTTGAAAAACTTCCTGATTATTCTCTTTCCTGTCTCAAAATTATTCTTACCTCCCCAAGACATCGCAGAGAAGTTAATGTAAAAATGACCTGTTGGAAGATTTCTAAGGAGCTGTCAAATCAGGCACATAACTGAAGGCAAATTTGAACTATTACTGTAGCCTATCACTTCCCCATCATACTGGAAATATCTGTCAATGAGTGTACTGAAAAAGAGGTATTCAAATCAACTTGTTGCAGTAAACAATACTGCAGCAAAAACAGTATTATAAAATTTTGTGTGACCTTTTGAGAAAAGTGCTAATTTCATGGGGAGTTCTAGGAAAAAGTGCCAATTTCATGCAAATTCAGGGGAAAAGATAGATTGGAAGATTTCACTTGGGAAGTATAAAAGCTGTAATGACTGTAAAAGATATACAAGCCTAATAATCATGAAAGCAACACTCTTTTACTAGCGTATATTAATCGCCTCATATCATGCTGGCAGAATGCAGAAACGTGATGTGTTACTCCATGTATGATGAAATGCAGCTTTACATTAATTTCCAGACAGGTCTAAAAATGGTTTCTTAGATCAGTGTCTTTTGGAGTTCTCTGTGGGCTCAAATAGTTCTGCCTCCTTGTTGTAGCCTAGAAGTATCGAGGTCATCCTGAGTTTAGATATCTAGCCCATATGAATAAACAAGTGTGGTTGATTATTTGAACAGACTATATGAGGCTGAGCCTTCTGTTATTGCTCCTTCTCTTTTTACTCTTTGAGGTTTATGGGGGCATGGGCACAGCACACTGTATGAAAGCAGCACATTCAGCCAGTGGTGGGAACAGTTTACTGTTGAATTTGAAATGAACATAAAATAAAAGGCGAGAAAAATCAGAATAGGTTTTGTGATTATTTAGATTTTCAGTGATTTACTTGACTTCTCTGCTATAATGTAATCAGTGAGAGAGGTGAAAAATGTAACATGTATCCTTCAAAAGGGCAGAAACTGTGGAATTTGGATATGTCTGCTCCCAAAATTTCATTCAATCTTTCTCTGAAAGTCTTGTCTGCTTCCAGTGGAGAATGCTAATAGCCAGACTGAAACTATCAAAAGAATATAGATAGCTTAATATAATTTTCACAGGAGAGGTAGTGATAGCTGCTCATATGAGGTATGAGGATTCTACCACCATTAACACTTTAACAACTGAGATTGACTCTGGAGCAGTGGTCAGATTTCAGGTAGATTTAGGCAACTGTTCGAACCCCTTTGGTCCAGATCTGGGAAAGCTGCAAAGATGCTCTGTGGTGTCAGCACCAAACTATAGAAAACTCTAAAGCCACTCTTATTCACGATGTTTGTCACCTTGAGATGCAATTGCATGAGAATGAATGATATTGCATGGTTTTAGCTATGCTGAACTAAAACCAGAAACATGTTTTCATAGATTTTTGTACAATTGAAATAGTAGAATTACTGAATGAAGGATGTTTACCATATCTGATCTGGTATCCACTTCCTTTGAAATTTGCTGTTAAGGCTCCCTCATGTACATTTGCTGATTATTAATCTCTCTAACAGTGCTTGAATTGGGTTATAAGTCGCCTAAAATAGCCAAAACCTAAGAAAATCTTCGTGATACTCCAACAGTTTCTCTGCAGAGTCACAAAAAATATGTCAAAGTCAAAATGTGTGACCTCAGCTATCCTCAAAGTCATTTGAAGAAGAATGAGGAGATGGACTACAACCTGGGTATAGTGTAGAAAGAAATTGTATAGTGTCCCTCATATAGAATGCTTAATAGAGAGAAGACTCTTTATAGAGTTGTAACTTTAAAAGGCATTTTTATTGACTTACAGAATACCTGTAAGTCCAGCAAAAGATTAAACATTATCTCAGAGAAGTCCACTATAGTTTAGCAAGAGATCAAAGAGTTCCATTAACAGCGCAGTAGGAGGTAAAATATATATATTGCAAAGGTTTATGTAGCTCTGATGGGGCCCCCCTAGGGAACTGGAAGAGACTCAGTAGGTGAGAAGGAGATAAAGAAGGGGGGAGATGGGTGGGCAATTACTGCCAGTCTAGAAGGAGGAGGCAGAACAAATTATTCTAATGGTAGTTTTTAGGAATACATCTCGAATGCACAAGCTGATGGCAATAATTGAATGTGATAAAATCCTAGACAGTGAACTTTCTTTTAGCACAAACATGTCAAGACAAAAATATCAAGTCATATAAAGACCCTCCACCACCTTCCTGACATCATGGTTCAACATTAGTCACGGTTGGCAAACTTACCCTGAACTTACTGAAAGAAAATTTTTTAAAAAGCCACAATGGGAAAATGGTGAACACTGTCTCCTATTTTTCTACTTGTTGTGGCTGAGAGAACTTCTGGAGATGCATCATTTTTGTAAATATTTAATGAAAAAGAAGTAAAGAGATAATGTTATCACAGTTCTAAAATCCTGAAAATAACGGAGAGTCTAAGTAAAGAGTATATCTGAGGCCATAGATCTGCACCAAAATCTAGCATGCTAAAACTATAGCAACAATTAAAAAGTTATACTTTTTGGCTTTCATGATTGTTGTTAGTAAAATCTCAAAACACTTCAGAACAGAGCACAGAATATGGTCATTCTCTTTGCCTGAAGATGAAACGAAACCAAGAGGGCTGAGGAGCCAAAGAGACTAACCCTGAGTCACACTGAACTTTGGACAATGCTTGACAAAGTGTTCCTGCCTTCTTGCTCATGTCTTGAGAGCCAGGCTGCCCTCTCTGCACTCAGCACACTGTGTACCTTCCTCCTGGATCCCAGCAAAAGTGGTTTCTGGGCCCAGGGCTGGGGCTGTCTATGGGTCTGCAGATAGCATAGAGGATAGCAATTACAGAGCATGATTCTGACCTGGACCCATAGATGTGACAAAACTGTTGTAAAAAAAAAACAGCAGGGAGGGCCAGAAGAATAAGTATTTTAACACCAAATAACTCCTTTAAAATCTGGAAGTAACAGTTGAGGTCACCAGCCAGGGAACAAGGACAACCAGGGCCCTGTAAGCCTTTTGTCGTTGTCTGGGTAACCGCAGATATACTGTTTGATACAGTGAAACTGATGGCTACTCGTTACTGCAGACTTGACATACCAAACTGATAGTAATACTACACCTGATGGAAAGCCAACGCACGTCATCGGTACAGGTCAGTGCTAATGAGCTTTGTTAAAGGCAGTGAAAAAGGTGAACACCATCAACAGCATTTACGTTACAGTAGAAAGTAGCAAACAACACCCAAAACACAAGAAGAAAAGCAAGTTTCCATTTAAATCTGCTATAGAAAATTTCTCAATGCTCACAGTATTAAACTGCATGATATTAACTGGACATCAGGGTTCCGGATCTATACTTGGTTTCCAAGGCTTTAAAGAGTATTTTTCTGGGAAATAATGCCACTTCTGCCTCCTTCTCCCACCTCTCAAAAAAAAAAAAAAAATCCCAGTAGCTTTCTTTATGCTCTTATGAAGATCTAGAGGGTATAACTTCACATACATTGAGTTTTCTTTATTAGAAAGAATTAGATCTTTTGGCAAATGAATCATCTACTATGCTGCATCTCTTCTTCCTTAAGTGGGTAGAGCCTTAGGCCTTGCATCAAATTGTACAGTACACAATTTTTGAAGTTGAACCAATTTTATTTCTAGTTCACAAATTATTTGATTGAGTCAAGCGCAGTCATGAGGTGGAAAAGTGGTGATAGATGACTATGATAAATGCACTTTAAAGAAAAGTGCCCCAAGAAAGCAGTGCAGATGTATTCAGCTGCATAATATAAGATTTCCATGAAAAGGGTAGCCATTGATATGCTAGAAGAACTCCCACTAATGGAATCATAATTAGTGCAAGCTACTTGCATCCTGTGCAAAGTCAACTTTCCCTTGTCACAAATAAGAAAGTAGTACTATTTTAGTAAATCTTGATGCTTTGCTACTTTTATTTCCAAATGGACTTTAAATTAAACCCTTTCTCAGACAATAATTGGAGATTGGAATTGCCTGCTAGAGCTGTATTTGGAATTTTACTTGCTATATATGTAGCTTATGAGATGCTGAAATTAAGTTTTGATGTGCAGTGGTGTGGGTTGTTCAAGGACTCCGAGCTGTTGCTTGGGCAGCTAGTACCACGGACTGCAGATTCAACTGCTCTTTCTGTCTGAATTAGCTGCATCAAAGTATCTTGGGTACTTCACACTGAAGTCACTTTTCCATTTGCAATCTGGATGTACCCACTGAATAATGCAAGCACTGAGTGAAAATAAAGAAAATGAGTGATGTCGATAAAGGAAAATTTTTTTCAGTCATAGGATTTTGGTGTTAGATTTTGGCTCAAGAATTGTCCCTGAAATCTGAGGTCTCCAAAAAGCAGGAAGAAAACTGCTCAGTTTAGAGTGAGGATATTGTCTTCCACACTAGAGCTGTTCTTTTCTGCAGCAGGTGTGTGGACGGCTGCATCCCCAGTCAGGGCAAGGACTTCTGAACAGCTTGAAGCACTGCTACAGTGAGCATTCATTTCTAGAACGTTAAAGCAGACCTGGTCATTCATATGCCTGAAAACATTAAATTTGGGTTTTTATGGATATATATTAGGTCTTCGCTGTGCTGCTGCTGGCTGTAGTCTCACTGAAGACTGTATGTGCTACAGTATCGGGGCTGAGGGCCAAACAAAGAGTAGTTGCAATGGATTCAGCAGAGGTCCATGTATAGCTGCCAGTTGAGAAATAACTCCCGTTTGTCAATACAATATGAAGAACAGAACTGAAATCTAGAAAATTAGGTTCTTTAAGTCTGGTGTAGTGCCACCGAAAGCAGTGGAGCTTCTCTGATTTATAGAAGATGAGCATCTCAACTGTAATATTTTATTATTAAATCTTAGGGGATAATTGAATATGAGGAAACTGTGCACATTGTATAGATTTTTTTGTAACAGCAAAACCAGGATTTTGCCAAACTGTTAGTAAGAAGTCATTCTTATTGTGTAAATTCCATTATTGTCAGTGGGTGAATGTGTAAAGCACGACTGAATTACTGAATCAATGTCATAGTCTTTAATTTACACTGTTCAGTATTAGTTATCACAGCATTTTCTGTAGTTCACTACCCTGCTCAAATAGCAGGATTTGCAGCAATAATACTTGGTAAGAAAGGGTTAAGAAGTGAAAGATAAAGAGCTCCAAGTGTCATTGTTTCAGTACCAGTAATGTTATGTCTCTGCTACAGTGCATAAAGAAAAGAAGAAATGCTGACAAGAAAAAAATATCACACTTTAAAAAACTTTCCTGAGTCTAAGGATGGTACTTTTAAATTTGTGCCAGTTACAGTAATTAGTAAACTTGTTCTTAATAGTGTTGTTAAAATGTAATTTTTTCACACTTTCTCTGACTTTGACACTGCTGCTTTTTAAACTTCATTTTGCACTTTGTTCCATTGTTCTTTAATCTGCTGCACTTTGCATTTAGTATCACTGAAATTTCGCACTTACTATGTCAATAACATCTGGCAAAATTGCCACCTATTAAGAGTAAGTGTTCTTTTTTCTCCTGTGAGAAATGTGATGGTGTATTATATTGGTTTCCCTTGAGAGGCTAAGGAGACAATTTTAAAGCAGATAAATGCATTAAAGAAATAACCTGAACTACAAGAGAAGGTTAACGAAAGTCAGAAACTTTTTACTTTTTTTTTTTCACCCTTTTTTTCCTTTGATAAAAGCATCCTGTACATGCGAGGAGTGAAAAAATAGTTCAGTTATGCAATCTTTTGCACATTTGGGTGTATGTTACATTTCATAATGCTACTGCGGGACACGTTACGTTCTCATAGGCTTTTACCTACATCAATATTTTCCTGCCGATGTTGGATATGTGTCAGTTTACTGATGTATTACAGCAAGTGTGCTGGTAAGTTGAGCACGGTTGGATCACTGTGAAAACACAGGAGTGGTCTTCCAGACATGCTGTAGACAGGAACAGGCCTGGCTTTAACTTCTCCACTTCCATGGTCAAGCACCGTTCCTTTTCACTTGTGCACAGAGCGAAATACTCTGCTGAAGGAAGATGGGATGGGTTGGAGTGAAGTCATCACCCTAGCCTCCTCTGTATTTACCAGCCCAGCTAGAAAACTTCTTGACCTTTTGCCATCACCCACAGCTGAAAGACTGACCCACTTTGGGCATATCGTCTTCAACAAGACCTTCCTGAGTTGGGACATATACATGCACACCTGCATATAGTCTGGCCTTTAAAGTATATAACATTTTCCTGAACTATATAAGCATCTGGAGTATGCCTGTGAGTCTTATATATACATTGCTAGTAAATGAAGCTGAATTTACAGAACGAAGTACAGCCTGAGTGACAGACTTTTCCTTTGCCATGGATAAGATCTGGGTGAAACTGAGCCTCCGCCCATCCCATGCACACGCTGAAATGATGCTGAGCTGCAAATAATTGTGCAGAAGGCAAGGAAGGAAAAAGCTTCACAGAAGGAAATTCTGTAGCACTGTTTACGCTATGGGGTCAATTTTCATAATACTGCCTCCCATGGCATTACAGGAATGTGAGCTAGGAAGGGCTCAGGGAAATACAGTGTGTTGCAGAGACTGTCAAAAACATAGGGAATCTTTCCATTGACTTTAGGAGAGCTTTGGCCTGAGCCATTTATAATGCAAACTATATGGCCTGACTGAAAAAACAGGAGGGATGGGTACATAATGAACTGAGACACAGGAATGTGGGATTTTGGGATTTTGGCAGACGGCGGAAGGGCATTCCATGTCTGTAAATCCCCATGTCAGGACTCAGTATTGCAAATGCAGTGATATCTGGTTTTGCATGAGGGATGTGAATTTTGTGTCCAGCTACATGCGCAGCTCTAGTTAGCATAATGAGAACTGTGCATATATTGCATCACAGAGAGAGGAGACTTGAGCAGAAAGAGATCTGTCCCCATGGAAAAGCAACTTAACAATTAGACTAAAGAAATGGATTGTTATAAAATTGGTATACTTGATCTTCATTCAGCATATTGTTAAAGAATAATTAGATACATTCTTCACCTTCTCTGTACAGATGCATGTATGAGACTTAAAAACATAAATGGCTTGAATTTGTATGTTTGAATTCAAAAGAAATTTGACTTGAGTAAAGCAACATGGGGATGAGTTCAATTCCTTAGTGACTTTGATATATAAGATTATTATAGAATACATCTCATCTGAAATAATTTGAACTAATAATATTACAGAGTTGCTACCTGGCTATAGTACAATGCATCTTGCTATGGTTTTCAATTTGCATGTCATATTTATAATGGCATTTATTAGCTTGTTTCAGTATAAATCTACCCGGGTGATGTGTTACTGCTTAAACTTTGAACATATGTCTTGGAGGACACAGAAATAGCAAAATAAAGCATGCTTGAACATTTTCACTGTTTTCTTTCTTCCATGTATACAATTAAGGCTCAGATATTTGCATCTGAATTGATCCTGTATTATAATATGGAGTTTACATACCACTGGTTACAAATAATGAGGTGGTGAAGAGCAACAATTTTATTTCTCCTCCCAGATTTTCCCTTTTCTTAAATTTCTCTTCTTCATTCTTTATTGGCTGCAATTTAAAAATCTTTTCCCTGACATTAACGCATTTTCTTCTGAGAAAGTGACTCTTCTAACACTTTTTATTTTAAAATAATTTTATATCAAAAAAAGATTACTTTTAAAAATACATAGGTAAGAGTCTAATGAGCACAAACATGAATCAAATGCTTGTGTGTTGTCCAGTGTTATCCAGCACGATACTGCAGGGGCTCATTTTTAGCCTTCCTTCTAAAATTCAGTCACCTCCGATTTCTTAATTTAGAAGAGACGACTTGTTTCTTTATTCTGAAAATCCACCAAGAATTTACAGTGATGGTTCATTAACTTCCAGTTGGAGACAGAACTGGAGAGTCAAGCAAGTTCTTAGAGTGACTGCATGACTAAACTGCCCCAAATCAGTTATTTTTCTTTTTAAAGACATGTTGTGGTAGATTACATGCAGCTAGCTCACGTGAGCCTTGTTCACACTTTGTAATGCTGTTCTTGGTAGGTAGTTCCCATGATTTCCTGGGGAGGATTCAGGGAGTAAGTCAAGGTTTGGCAACTTTTCAAAGTTGAGGTGCCAGATGGTATTTTTCTTTCCCAAATTAGAAGTTAAGCGTGCTGTTAGAAACTCAGCAAGAGCTGGGAGATACTGCCTTTCAGAGAAGCAAGACGCTGCCAATCACCTTATTGGAGGTATCATCTCTCTGCACAAAGCCGTAGTTTCTCAGCCCCTGTTGAGCATGGAAGATGGGGGAGCCTCTGCCTCTCACAGATGTCCCTCTAAAGATGCACTTTGTCTCCCAGCTCCTGAGCCTGCATGAGGCCTGCTGTGTGACGTTAAGAGACTGCCTGTGGACCACCCTGGCCATCCAAGCTGAAGGCTGGCGATCCTGTGGTAGAGCAGAGATGCCACAATCTAACCCTATTCAGGGCAACCGGTCACAGTGGTCTCGCCATCTGATAGTGGTTTCTCTGTGTGCTCTCTGTGTTCGTAGTCCCCACGTTGTGGCTATTTTTGAGGTTGGTTGCTTTTTCTCTTCTAATTCGCATTTAAATGTGTGACTGAAAGGTCAGGCCTTCAGCCTATAGGGTGTATCTTTAGGCAGTTACAGTCACGGAAGGTGCTTCAGGGAAAGCATATTTGTTGCAGGTAGGCAAGTGATTTAGCTGCCAGCACCCATTTTCTGGCACCTGAAAGCTGGCAAAGATGATAGTCTACTTCCCTGTTCAACTGCAGTCTGTCACCTGAAAGCTGCTGCATTTTGCATTTCTGAGTCTCTTTTCTGTCACCAGAGGTCACGATCCCTTGTCTGGGAATCGCTGAACGCGTACGTGAGGGCCATCTTGCAAACTGGCGAGCCCTGAATCTCCACAGAGATGCCTCATGGTGTAAGGTCCTTCAAGTCTCCTACTTTGTGAACTAAAAGGAGCAAGAAATGTTAGAAAAATGGCACTGTTTATAACCTGTGAGTTAGAGATTGTCTTGCACTGCTAACCAGTGCCCCCACTCAGTGAAAGGGAAACACAAACATATGAAAAAGAGAGGGGGACTTTCTGAAGCAAGTAAACACAGACCCATAAAGGTGACCTGGCCTGTCCTTCAGACCAAACGTAGGCTCGGCGCTCCTCAGCTGTTTGAATGAGGCGGGGGTAGCCAAGCCGTGGCTCCCGAGAGGAGTCTTGGTAAGTGCTTACATGGGCCCAGTGACAGAGTCCTCTCATGCAACGAGTAGGAGTCCTGCTGGGTTGTCTGAATTCATGGTGGCAGGAAGAGCTTTGGAGGACAACATCACTGAACTGCTTTGGCAGCCGGGTGCCTGTCAGGTAGCAGAGTGGCCCACCGGTTTCTCGGGCATGAATGCGGCACTTCTCACGAGAGTGGACATCAGCAGATTCAGATGTGACTAGAGGCTGGGGCGTGTCAGAGGACTGTCATCAGACGTCCAGAATCTCTTGGCTACTACCAACTGATAGCTCGTCTCCTACCGTATCAGAAAAAAAGAATGCAGAAACCTATTTCTCCATCAACCTACCAACTTAACACCAGTTTTAAAGAAAAAGGAACGCAAACCAGCTTGACATTTAGAAAGATTGCTCTGATACAACAAATATGTTGCAAGCCTGAAGACAGGTGCATTACCACTAAGAAGGATTTTGTTATGAATGTTCTCATTACAGTGTGTCATGGATAACTAACAGCATACAGTTTGTGCCTTGAGGTTCAGCTTTGCTGTTGTTATATTGTTGTCACATGTTTTTATGTTAATCTTTTAGATTAAATGGTAAATATAGAAGTCTTTATTCAATTAACAAAGAAGTAGTCATTAAGAGATAATGATTGAAATAAAATGGTGAGAAATGTAAGTTCTATATCCTCTTAAACATGAAATTACTGCATAAGAGTGAACACATGCAGTACGGTAAGTGATGGAATAAACCCAGTAAAGAGCAAAAGCAACCCTGAAACCTGCCCCAGCTCTCTGCAGCAGGTAAACAGTCAGAATTTGCTTGAGATTTTTTACCCATTCTGCGTGATACAAGTTAAGTATATCCTAAGTTCTGCATGTGAATATTTGTATGCGTAATGTTAGGTACTTACTCTCTCATTGGTTTCAAAAGGATACAGCTTAAAGATTGCTGCTGACTACGAATGTCTCGCTGTAGTTCTTATCTGAAGTAAAATGGACTCTTTTCATATGTTTATCTATCTTTCTTCTAGTAAATGAGCCAATTGAGGGATGCATTTTAGTCCTGGACTTTTGTTGTAACTTGTATTCTGACCACATCTGACTGTAATAATTATCTTTATTATTATTATTATTTCAGTGATTTCAGTAGACTACTAACAGTAACCTGGAATAATGCAGTGTGTGCATGACAGTGCCAGCCAGCAAGGAAGCAGAGAACCTGCCTACAGAGCCAAAAGAGCAAACTGCAACCCACCACGCTACTTATTAGACAGCTAGGAAACGTCTTCTCTGTCCTTATAGCAAGTAGGCAGATATGAAGTGTGGTAATTATCTGTCCCTTATCTTATCAATACTTAATACTTTTCACTTGCATTCTGTTCTCTTCTTTCTAGTTACTACACCTTGTTCATCACCATACTCACTACATGTCTTGTTCTGTACATTTCCACAGCTGTCATGTGTTTGTTTTCTTGTACTCTTCTTGGGCGGAAAGGCACATAGAAAAATTTGGATTATTTTTTATTATCTGTAGATCTCTACATGTATAATGCTAAATGTTTTGAAAGAAAGCAAGATCATGGTCATTATCATCGGGCTGGGGCGAAAGGTTTTCTCTGCCTTACTCTGACAACAGCATGTCAGCTGCAAGTAAAAACCAGTAGGTGCCCAGTAGGTGCTCGGAGTGTGAGTTTATATTGCTTTGTAGGTGTTTAGGTTATATTGGTATTTTTCTTGTGATAGTCCTCTGACATATCAACTGTCCTACACATTGCAGCTTCTTTGCACTGTGCAGGCATGTGCAATCTTACCGTAAATGCCCAGCAGGGCATTTAACCGAGCTCCTTATTTGCCTCATCCTCAGAAATACCTCTGCTGAGGATCTTTACCTTTATCCTGACTGTGACGGCAGGATCGGGGCTGACAGAGCTCGGATTTTCTCTACCTTTCCATCACAGACAGAAGCCGCTGAGGAGCCTATATGACCGATGTAACTTAGCATAGCTTGGCAACAGCTCAGCGCTGCAGTCAGACAGCCTGTTCTGGCTGCAGATGGTACCTTGATTTCTCTCTGCTTAAGCATCCCCTCAGCTCACACCCAGGCTCCTGCTGGAAGTTACTGCCTCCTTGGGTCTGCCAGCATGAGTCACAGACCGGCTTTCTAGTCCAAAGCGGTCAAACTGATGCAGGTTAAGGAAATAGTTTTTATTGAATCAGGTTAGGGAGCAACTAGGTAAGCAGGCAGTGGCAGCGGTGAGGGAGCAGGTGAAAGATGAGCAGGTGAGGGAATTTCAGCTGCCATAGGAAGAGGGTGCCTGAGTGCCACGTAAGTGGTATCAGAACCCCTGCCAGTCTTCTGAAATGGGAAAAGGGAGAGATTTTCTGTGCCCTCCTTTCCTTTTTCCTGAACTAAGTCTAACTCTCATATCGAAGTGTATCAAACACAGTGCTAAAACTTATTTTAAGGAGTGGAACAGCTCTTACGCGGTCAGTGAACGGTTTCTCTAACGTACTAGTCACAGACCAAGTATAGAGGGTAGGATAAGCTAATTTCTCCCACTGGCTGCCTTTGAATTCTGGTTTTGTATACTAGGTTAACTGATTAAATATTTTTCTTTTTCCTTCAGCTGGTTAATATCTAAGGCCTACACATGCTACAGATAGCTCACAAACACTCCATTTTGAGCAGCAATCAGCTCCAATCTCACAGGAAAACTATACATAGTTCTGGTCAGAACTTCAGCAGTAACAGCTGTAGGTAAACAAATTATTATAGGAAGCGATTGATGTACTGACTAAATAGGTTGCAATCTTCCCCTGCAGTAGGTGGTGCTCAATGCTTAAATAAAATTAAATAGTGACAGTGATGGGCATACCAGATTTTGGTTGAGTCCTAAAACCAAGGATGGACAATTTGTGATTAAAAAAATATCTGTGAGAGAGCAGAGCCTTGTTTCATAGAGCGCATTCTATCTACCTAACCTTTCCTTTTGCGGTTATACTTTAAAATGCTCTTTCTAAAACTCCTCTGTATGCGCTCTTGTTGCAGGGACACCTGGTATATTTTGTTGCAGAGGTAGCTGCTTTTCAGTGAATTCTGAAATACTGTATGTATTTCAGTACACTTTAGGAAGGTCTCAGAATACCAGAAATGTTAAATTTTTACATAAGCAGTGCTATTTTTAGTGAGAAAAACTGATTGCTAATTTGCATGAACACTAACTTCACCTGTTCAGCTGCTGCCTCTAGAGCCTCAGAGCAAAGTGAAATCAATGAGAATTTGGCCCAAATGCTTTTGAAAACTCCTATAACTGCCTGTATGTGTTTTAGGCACCAAAATGCCTTCAGAGATGTGTTCTTCAGTCCTGTGTCACTTGTGTGGCTCTGTGGAGCTTGAATTTGTTCACAGATCCGACTGCCTGCACGTGCCTCTTCTCAGCCAGGATGCTCTAGCAGGTGTCCCGCTGGCAGGCTTACCCAGCATTGCTGCTGCAGTTCTCTGCAGGTGCTGGAGTCGGTACCTCGCCTCTCTGACATTCCCTGTTTCAGCACCAGCTTTCTGGTTTCCTGAGCAAGCCTGAGGCTTTCACCAGCAGAGCAAGGGCATTGCAGATAAGGAGTACTTGCAGGCCCAAGTGTGATAAGGAGAAGCCTGTTCCAGTACTAGGTCTTGAACAGAAGCGGTCATAGAAACTAAATGGAGTCCCCCATGCTCCTTGGTATTAAAATTTTGGATCCAGACCATCCTTGAATTTTTAGGAAAATCTGGATCAGGATCTGAATCTTGTGACTTATTTCTATAGTGGTCTTGAACTGGATGCCGAATGTGTGAGGTCTGCCCTGTCTAAGCACTTGGATACCGGCCAGGTGCTTGAATATTATTGCCTTAAAAACTAAAAATAATTCTCTCCATAGTGAAACCCTCTGTTTTGAGACTTCTTTCAAAACAGCTGGTCCAGTTACCACAGCAGAATAAAAATGGGAATTGCATTAAAGAATGTGTGTTAGAATTTTTTATTTTGATTTACTATTTATATATTTGCAGGTCATTATTAATGTTCCATAATAATACTTCACCTGGTTATAATACATATTAATTCCTTCATGTTTCTAAAGCCCTTTGAGAAGCTAGTAAAGAGCAGCTAAAAAAGTGCAAAGTATTATTAAATAAGTTTAAAATTCCAGCTGTTTTCCCCTCAAAAGGTTTTGCCTAAAGTAAGAATGAATATTAAAGAAAAAACAGAACTTTTCCTAAAGTAGATCTTTGCTGACAGCCTGATAAAGGTACATTTCTCAGCATGCTGTCCATCTCTTTTTCTTGATGACACTTAATTTTAGTTTGGTTTAGTTATTACTTCATTACTTTAATAATAATAGTTCACCGAGGCTCACGAGGTAAATCTCCACTCAAGTAAAAATGAAGTAAATGTTTCCTTTCCAGTCAGAAGAATATTCTTCTGTAATGTTTTTTTCATAAATATTTGTATAGTGTTTAATAATGTCTTCTGTATAGAAATCATGCCTCTCGAGTAACATGTTGGTCTAAGAGCCTCAGAGATACAAAAATAAAATCCTTAGCTCATTACCTTAAACCTGGCATTTTCTAGATGCAGTGTTCTGCATCGCTTGGTTTTGTTTTGTTTGAAACCATAGTATTTCTATTACTATAGAACCTGTTGAAACACAGGCTGTTAGCGTGCTAATGTAAATTGTAAAAAGGAAAATAATTTGTGCTGTTCTCTTAGGATACAACCAAGATTTTTTTTAATTTGAAAAAAAAAATTGCGGTGATGTAAATGCCCATGAGTTAAACTGCAACCCTTTGTGTAACAAGGAAAAAAAGCCACCTGAAAACATGTGTAAAATATGTTTTAGGCTGCAACAGCGAAGTCTTTCAAAACAATGCTGTCACTGTTTCAGTACTTTAAAGTGACACTGTGATTTTCAAGTATTAATAAACATCCAGGGGGAGCTAGGGAGTAGCAATTTTGCTTTTTCTAATGATATATAAGGAAAGATGAATACAGAGAAAAGTAGTATAAATGACTAATTCCTCTTTTGGAGTTGAGGCTATTTTTACTAGGAACTTTTGATGAGAAACTGGTCAGCCATTCTGAGAGTGGTGGAAAGCCTGTCAAGGTCACTGCCAAGGACAAGAGAGTCAATTAGTATGCAGATCAGAGCCAAGGAGTTCAAAGGTATTGTTCCAATTCAATCACATTAGCCAGGCCAGTAATGAACAAACGGCATGACCTTAATCAGGAGCCTGAACCACTCATTGAAGGGAAGTATGTGTGTCTGTGTATGTATTTGGGGGGGGACAGGAGGAGGGGTTAGGGTGGCAAAAAGGATGTGGTTTCTTTTGTTGTTGTTATGTTTGGCTTGAGCTTTTTTTTTTGCCTTTTTTTTTTTTTTTTTTTAAATGAAAACCAAGCCCAGTTTGCTTAAATAGCCACAAGGAATTGAAAATTATATCTGGATCCCTGTGTACAAAATTGCTTTTATTTTTGTGTGATGATAACTGAAACAGGCTCAAATGGACAGGTGGCTAGAATATTTTAATAAAATGCATTCAGTGATATGCTAAAGGGTATGCAGGAGGAGGGAGATAACCTTATGTAAAACACCAAACCAAATTTTGCAATTACAGTTTCTCTCACACTGTGCTCATTTTCTTAAAGTCTACATGCAAGGAAAATTCTGGGTGATTTTTTTCCCTTAGATATAACATAAAGTAATCCGCACTCTAGTTAATAAAGGAAAGAACATTTATTTAGAACAAAAAATATTTCTTTAGCACTTTCAGTCTGACAAATATTGCACCATACATAATTAAATTTTAGGTATCCAACTCGCTAAGTTGTTTCATATGCTCAGCACAATACACTGCACATTTCAATGTACTTGATTTAGTACAGTCAAAAAGCAGCATTCTGTGTTATATTCACCTTAACAAATGCCCACTCTATTATAAACTTATAAAATCTCTCTACCTGCTATTTTTAATGTATACATATACACGTTCAAATACTTTTACACAAATGTCTACATGCTGATGACAAAATAATAAAATGACAGAACATATCTGTACTCATTTTTATATCATAGTGTCTGCATGTTTCTGTAAAGTGGTTTTTGAATGCATACTTAGGACTCCATTGAAATTTCTACATAAATCAGGACTAAGTTCTTTTTTTTCTAAACTAACATTTGAATTTGGTAGCCAAATACATTAAAATAACACCTCAAAAGGTAATATATTTCTGTGTTTGAAGAATGAAAATTGTAAACACATACTTTTCTGCATGTGGAAAGATAAAAAAACCCCAAACCTCCAAAAGAAATCAGTATTAACTTGAAAATGTGAATGATGCTTAAAATATATTCACATGGTTTACCTACAAGTTATTGTTTTGTATTTATATATACAATAACTTCTAAGTTTCCTGTACCTCTCTGGGTAACATTTGCTCAACAATTACTTCGACTGGAGCAGATTATCAAAGAAAGCTGCAGGCTTCATTGGGTAACTGTTTGCAGAAATCACTTCATTTCTCTGTAAATGAATCATGATAGGCAACTAAGATTTTAGGAAACAAGGGGGGGGTGTTTTTTTTTCCCCTCTCTTCTTCTCTCTTCTTTACTGGGGAGGTAGTTCATCATATCTCACTAAAACGGAAGATGCATAATAGAAAAGAAACTATTCTAGGCTATGAAGCACCCTAGGGGTTCATGAATGTTGGGGGAGGAACACTGATTATACAATGCAATAACATATTGAGACACTATTTCAGTTTTACACTTGGTATCAAGTAAATACAGGATATCTCACCCATGAAGGGTGATTATCTTTCATGAAGGGAGGAAATGAGTTATTAAGGTCTTTCTCAGGAGCAAAACAAGGATAAGAATCTGTATTAATGTAGGAAACAATCTGTTTTGGTTCCCCCCTCCCCCCTTGTCCTCCCCTCCCCCAGTAAAATACTTCCTTTTAAGCAAAGATCTGTGGTTTTTTGTCTTTAAATTGTCTATATCTCAGAATGGAACACATATCAGTTTTAGCTGACACCACTGCACTGCTTGAGAATATTGTTATAAAACATGTGCTCGTTGCCATTTTTATCTAGATCACAATTAATAACATTTTTAAGCATGCAATGTCTATCTAGTCCCATAAAAACACTTGTAAAGTATTTGATATTTTATTTGAGGATATTAAAAGACTGTTTAAAAATAAACATATACCAGCAGAGCAGAATTTTCACATGATTATTCAGATAGTCAATAGGTCTTCTTTGATCATATTATTATGATGCTTCTGCTGGATTTCAGTCTAAGACAGGCGTATTTTTTCCTGTCTCTCTCTGTCTCTCCCCCCCCCCCCCCAAACAAGGTCATAGATTTTTTTAAATGAGGACTAGAAGTTCCAAGTACAAGATTAAGTAAGTTCTAACAGTGTTATAAAAGTAAGTGCTTTTTTCTATAATAAAAGGTGTTTAAAAGGTTCGCTACAGCTTTAAACAGAATTACAATTTACTTCTTTCAAGTGTCCAGGCCATAAATTCTTCTCAATTCCCTCTCTCTCTCCTTGTCGGAATTAATGAGATCAGATTTGATCAGGGCAGTGATGTGTTCAGAGCCAAATCACACAACAGCGCGCGTGCGGTAATGGAATTTGCATCTAATGCATACATAAATCAAACATCTTTCTGGACATTTTCATATGCATAATGTCATTTCATCCAGTTCTCTCTGTGCAGAGGGGGAGATTTTTCTCTCTGAGAGAATGACTTTCTTTAATGCTTTCATTTTATTTTCGCTGACTACAATCCCCGAGAATGCGCTCGGTCGGAGAATCTTTCGGGGCGCGGTTGACAGTTCCTTTTCCAAGAGGGGTCCTTCACATTTATCATGCCTCTTCCTCGGGGGCTTTGTTATGCAAATGTGGCTGAAATTGATAATTCCAAAGTGCTTCATTTCGGTTCCTTGGCGGTTGGAGATGGTAGATAAAAAGAAACTGACAAGACACACTGATTGCCCTCAATGCTTGTAACTCTCTTGCTAACAAGGCTCGATATTGTTAAAAATTCCTATTGTTATCAGGGTGGCAGTTCCATTATGCAGGCCTTGCAAATTTCTCATTTGAATATTAACCCTTTAATCACCCTGCTCCCCTCCCCCCAGCCCCAAATCGGTTGCCGTTGAATGGGTCAGAACACAAACCAGTAAATTATTGTCCTATTATTAGTGCAAGGTGTGTGGGGTGGGGTTTTTTTTTGTTTGGTTGGTTTTTTTTAAACTACCTCTATTAATCATTTTTCAATGAGAATTTTTTAATCTAAAAAAGTGCTTTAACAAAACAGGTCTAGCAGAGACAGACAGAACTGGGTTGTTTCAAGTTAGGATTGGGAGAATATTTACATGGAAATATCTGTTTGCAGAAGTCAAATTCAGTAGCTCCTGGAGAGCGGAGAAGTTTCATTATTTTTAACTTGCATGTACCTGCACTTTATGTTCTAACTTAGGTAGGCCTCAGGGAGGGGATAGCGTGTCTTTATATACCATAGTTACACAAGGTTTTTAACTGTCTGTCCTACCGGCTGCAGTATCCCTGTCTCAGGCTGGCCAGCAACTAAACTTCCAGCCTACAGACGGTGACCACAACGGGGTAGAGAAAAAAGGAACTTGAAAACTACAAGGATTTCTGGAGCTGTGTTTGTTTTTTTAACCTTAAAGGACACATGCCTGCAACTTTACTTCCACAGTTAAGCACTCCTTATATTGACAGATTTCACTTACATACTTATAAAATACTGTTAATAAGTGGAAGGGGAAAGACAGATTCAGGGACCTGATGCTGCAGCCGCTGTTGTTCACAGGAGCTTTGCCGGTATCTTCAGCAACCACTGGGTCAGGCCCTGGAAATGACATACAACTGGGCAATGGCAAGTTCAAGCTGAGGATTAGGTCACACTGAGAAAGAGCATGACTGGTTGCTAACTGATTTACTCACTGATTAATGAAATTGCGATGTCTGGAATTTCAAATATCCCTTTAACATTCCCCCATGTGTATGTGTCCGTAGAAGGTGAATTCTTTCCCACCGATCACGTGCCTTCAGGCCCATGTTACAATTATAGGTTAATATTAGTTTGTCGTTTTTCTGGGGACACCTGACACGGTACCAGCTGTAGTAAATCTTGGTGTGACAAAGGTAAGTACTGCAGATGCTGGAGGGAAGTGGAGAAGGGAGGAATTGGCGCTGTAAAATGAAGTGTAGTTCACTGCTAGCACCAGGCAGATGCAACAATGTAATATTTCTCTACAATTACGAGGAAGATGCATCTCAACTCGCTCATGTCAAAGGAACGTCAAAGTTTTCCACTTTCTTAGTTCTGAAGTCTGGCAGAGCTGTGTCTGCCAAATTACAGTAAATGAAAAAGACACTTGCACAACAGTAACCTCTTTTATATTGGACCGAGGATTTCTGTTCCTCCCCCTATTAAAAAAAAAAAAAAAGAAAGAAAAAGAAAACCCTCTCGTGTTATTGTAGGAACTCTTGGGAAGCTCATACTTCTTTCTTTCATTTATAGGTGTGATGGCAGATTAAATCCATGGCAGGAAACAGTGATAATGCCCACTGTAGAGCAGTATGAGTTACAACAGCTAAGTTTCCCATGTCGGTGCTTTTTCTTTCAATTATCTGAAAACACTCTGTTAATTTTTAATGTGTTCATACCCTCATTCTGTTACCAAAACTGCTACCTTCCCCCCTTCTTACTTCAGAAATAGATTTCACTAAACCTGGCTGCTGTAAACTCATTACATGATTCTATCATTTATTCTGTCCATTAGAGTAACCAGTGTTAGTGCTTTTCCCACCACTTGAGTCTGTCAAGTACTGTTATTTATGCTCAATGGTATTAATATCTCTGGTTGTACGATGGCTGTGCACTCAAAATTGCTAATACAATCTAAACTTGGCAATAGTGACTGCATCAGCTATCAATAATCAAAAAGTCTCATGCAACTTGTAAGAATGAATGAGTCAATAATTACGTAAATATAATTAATGTCTTCTGCTTGCTATAAAGAATCATCAGTAGTGCTGATGGCTTTAAAAAGATCCTCCTTTTCAGAATCAGAGTGCGTGCCTATATTATGAACAAGAGAATGAAAGATTTGACAGTATGATTTTGAATGTTTCTTATTTTCAGTTACCCTTGGCAATGACTGTGTTCTAACCTGGCCATATAACATTATCAGCAGTCTTTAGGTTGAAGAGGGCTTAAAAGTTGATTTTTCTTTCACTGCTTGATTTCTGTGGGTTAATTTCACCAACAAAAGGATTTTCTGTTTTTCTGTAACAAGGAAACCTCTTAGGTAATTTGTGACCATGGAATTAGAGCAATACAGCTAAACTAATATATATGCAATGGCTTCATTATGCATAAGAGCAGGCACTCTTTACTTTGCAGCCCAAAACACACAAAGCACCCATTAGAATGAAGAGGCCTGTGATGTCTCTTCATGTGCAGAGTGTAAAGGTACATGAATGTCCTTGCTTGTTGGCATTTAATTTACCAGTTGCCTCTGTAGTGGAGCCTTGGCAGATTCAGCTTGAATCTGAAAGACAGGCTGTCATACTGAGAGTCTGCTGCCTACTGCTGAAATTGAGAGGCTTGGCAGATATGCAAACAGTAACTGGGTTTGAGTTGTTTTGATTACAAGTTAAACAGAAAGTCATTGGCAGGGCCAATATAAATCTGCTGAGGTTTTTTGGCAAAATCTGTGGAGGTATTTCTATAGATTCTGCAGAATTCTGTAGCACCTTGATTTCACATCAAAGAGTGTCCACCTCTGAACCCATTCTGCGGATAAATGTGTCAGAAACGTGAGTGAACATGTTTAAGTCGCTGAGAGCTTCCAGATTCAGAAATATAAAGCACATTAACAACATGCTATACCAGACCACCTTTGTACAGTTGTTAAATTCTGGAACCTAATGTTTCATTCAAGTTCAGGTGGATTTTTTGAGAAGCAAAGTAAGGCAAGTTATAAACGGCTGAAATAGGAGGGCAAAACAGATTTTGATGAAAGTTCCAGGTGAATAAATGAAAAAAAAAAAGGATTGGACCAGGTCCTGAACTCAGCTATGCTGGTTGAAATGCAGAGATATTTCACCAACACATTTTTTTGTGACATTAACCGAGATTTTCTAAAGTTGCTCCCTTCCTGGCATACAGTGCTTTAACAGTGGTTTGGGTTGCTACAATTCAGTCTGCAACTGGCTTTTTTCTCCCCTGCTTCAATAACTTTGCCTGGATCATATTTGACCAAACGTCCAGACCTGATAAAACCCAAGTGCTCATCCCAAATTTATTTCCTTACAGAGTTCATTTGTCTCCCTGCCTAATCTGCAATGCTGAGTTGATAAAAGTAACCCAAACTGACATTGTATAAGCAAAAAAAGGAGTCTGTACACTTAATAATATGCACTTTTACAAAGCAACCTCTGCTTGATTCCAACTTAGTGTTTTGAACACTAACACATCCTTTACTAAAATTGCCTTGCAATTTTAAGGCAAAACCACGTTAATTTTGGAGAGAGGGAAAAGAATACATATAATTGTCGCTCCTATTGTTTCTGTCTGACTGGCTGTAGACAGATTTCTGCAAGGCTGGCTAGCAACAATACATTGATTTACAGAGGCAAGAATATCTCCACAATTGCAAGGGCTAAGACACCTTTATTTGAAAACTGAGAATCTGAAAAATGTGGCAAAGTTCTTGGAAAGAACCCAAATGTGTGGAATCTTTTTTCTTTTTTTTTTTTCTCCACTTGTATCTGCTACTTTGCCTATTACAGCTTTCTAGGCAGAAAAAAAAAAAACCACCACCCACCTCTGAATTTGCACAAATTATTATATACTCATGCTAAATTTTACAAGAACCTAATTTGGACAAACTGATTAGAATATAAACATCGTTATCTAAATGCTCTTTATTTTCAGATCTGGCAAACTGAAAAAGCACATTATTTTCCTGAGAGAAGTAAAGGTTTGTTTTCTTTGGAAATTACTCCACTGATTTTCTCCTTCTCATATTGAACATCCCTTTTCCTTGAGCAAATGGAATAAAAGAGGCTAAATGAATGGGCCATATTGCACTCTGGATAATGGATAACGATAGCATTTTAAGGAATTTCATTTTCAGATCCAGGTTGGAAATATACACTGGCTTTTTGCCTCCTTTTGCTGCCTTTCACTGCTCTATATACTTCTCTTCAAAAAAGGGAATTTAGGAATCTTTAGACAGCATGCTCGCCCAATACTGCAACCCGATGCATATTTTTAGAGAATGCTTAGAAATGTCAAATCTCTCTGAAAGTGATATACTTTATTACTGTTCTTTCTTATAACACAAACATTTCAGTGCAGCTCGGATCTTATTTTTCAAAATACACAGGATTTTGATATATGGACAACAGGAGAATATGTATTTTAGATATAATGCCATAAGTGCTTAAAAGTTATTTCTGAGCTGATTTAACATGGAAAATCTCCAGGTAGATTAATTTTATAGGCTGCTTTTATGGGTGTAACATTTCAAGATGAGAAAGCCGTGCTTCTGAAATTTAGTTTCGGCAGATTTCATTGGCACCTCCATCTCCATCTTTTATTACCTCAAAGTTGAAATTTAATCTCATTTTTTTTTCTGATTTTTACTTAATTCCTGACTGAAATGGGGCTCTATTTTTGCGCTCATGTTCTGTTGCTTCTATTGCTGTCTCATTACTTACATTCCTAAGGAAAAAAAAAATTTCATTACAATAGAGGTACTTAAATAACTATGCTTAGAAATTACAAGAAGCGGGATGTTGAAGATTTTTACCGGGACAGGCAGCTATCGAAGGAGGTTAAGCAGATGTCCCCCCAAAGCCTCTTTCCAAGTGGCTGAGTTAATTCACAGCGGTCAGAGCAAGCTGTGCCGAAACCAGTTGCTCTATTGTGGTGAAGGCAGAGCTTGTAACTGCAGTCCTTGCACAGGCAAAACTTCCAACAGAAACACGGCTTTTTAAAGAAACACCTATTTCAAACCTTGCCAACAGGGGCTGTGTTGCAGTAAAAGGAGAATGTGGGCTATATAGAAGAAGCATGTTTAGTGATGTTTCTGTATGGCTCTTAATATGGATTCAGCACACACTTCATAGATGTGTATAGCGAATGTCTATGAATGATAGTACACATTTGTGTATTATGTACGTTTTTGTATTTCTGAAACATACTCCAGAATGCATCGCAACTCCGTATGAAAAGTGGCTTTTATGCAAGTGCTGAGAATGTTTTCTAAATCTCAGTACCTCAGCCATTTGGTTGGTAGTGGTTGTTGTTATTTTTTTCTGTATTCTGGCCTGATGGCCTGCAAAATTGCTAAAAAGAAAGAATGTGTTTTTAGATTTTGGGAATGCGGGTTAGGGGAAAGAAAAAGGAAGCATTTTAAATCAGAAAATGTGTGAGTGGGGTATGTGTCTTTGTGCATGCGTGTGTGTATGTGCACGTTTGGAAATTCACAGGCTAACACTTTCAGGCTATGGTCTCAGTTTTTATGACTGAATTACGTACCTTAAAAAATTGGTCTCACTAATATAAATGCTGAGAAACTCTCAACTATTGTGGTGCCTGCTGTAATAAAGAAATTCTCTGGGAGAGAATGACAGAGATACAAAACACTAAAGAATGATGATTTCCTCACTACCAGTACGATTGCATAAATTAGGTGTGCATAAGTTCCTGATGATTTATAGCACTTGAAACTTACAAAAAATGATTACATTTGATGTTTCCTTAGAAAATACAAAAAAGCTGATGCTTATTCACAGAGTGGATAAAAGAATCAGGAGCTAAATTCAGATTATAGCAGCTGTCTTGTAGAGATCTTTGTATATTTTTTATATAAATTATTTTCTACAAAATTTCCTTGAAGACATATTTCATTAGCCAAACTTCAATATACTATTTGTTAATTTGGGAAAAAAAATCCTTTTAGTTTTTCTCCTCTTGCCCTCCTCGCTGTCAGCCTATTAGTGGAAGTGGCATTTTATTGATTAGACATTTAATAACAATATTCTTCTATATTTGCTCAAATATTTAACTGTTTGCATGGTAACTGGTATAAAGGTCCCTAAGAATGGTACAACTGAAATGGGAGAATGAAAAAATGTATTGGCTATGACAAGAAGAAGTAATTGCTTTTCCTCAAAGGATCAGATGTGGTATGGTTGTTTGAAAAACAATCTAAACAACATTTTGTTCACCATTGATTTTAAAAGCATTAAAATTAGTTTTTATGCCGCTATACTCATTAAGCTTTTATGTATACCGTGTAGGGTGAATAGTTAAGAAGCAATAAAGCATTCTGCAGTAAAATATACTTCACCAGTTGTCAGAAGAAATAAAATACATAAATTCAGAATGTTTGTTTCCTGTAGAATATTGTGATATTTGCCGTGTTAATTACAATCCAAATAAAGCTATTTTATTTGTGTATCTTAAACAGCCTTGTAGCTGTAGATGACTAATACAACTGTTATTGAAAGTGTGTGTTTGGAGGTTGTGTGTTCATACTGATGAGAAACAAACATCAGCCACATATATCCCAACAATTCTTGCATTTTAAAACTAAATCTCCTCTTAGAAATTAGTATTCCAAAATCTTATTGTAATTTTTAACCTCCATAAGCAGAATGAAAGTGTGATTCTGGGCAATTTTCTTCTGTACTCCCTTCAGTTTCTCATGTTTCTCATGTTAATATCTGCATTCAATACACAACCTAGTTCCCCTAATTTCACTGAAGTAGTTAACAGTTTATTAAAAAAAAAAAAAAATCTGGAATACAGCAGCAGACTAGTGCCCAAGGAAAGGAAACTTATTTGGTTATTATTCATAATAGCATAACCTTTTATTTTGTATCTCAAAAATGAAGAGAGGAGTATGTGTACAGTACAACAACATGCCATCAGAGAGAATAATGCATATGAAAATGAATTCCTGTTATTGTGTTCAGGTGTGTTTGTGAATAAAAAATGGAATTTTGAAAAGTCAATTAAAATGCATTTAAATTCTTTAACACCAGAATTCTTTAATGTGAAAAATTTTGCTAGACAGTTTGTCATTATTGCTGTGAGCACTGCGCTGTGATCATAACTGGTTTCCTCCACCTATGACTGTTAGATGGCTCAGAAATGCATTACAGCTTCCTGTTCCAAAAAAGGAGACTACTCTTGAAAACGTGGAAGTACTTATAAAGTAAATAAGCTTTAATTAAATATCATTGTCTAGCATTAATCTTTATAGCTCTGTTCCCTATGGAAATAAAAGTGGATATTCAATTTGTTTTGATTATGCATGAATTTTAACAGAAGCGTTGTTTGTATATTGCCGTGTTCTTCAAGATAGAGGCATATTTGTGTCAGCATAAGCCATTAAGAAGAAGGCTCCTCATTAATGTGAAATAAGAGTGACTCATTTCTGTTGTATATAAATAGATTGGCATTTAGAAAAATTAAGTATTATTTTTAAGAATAAACAACAATTCATATGTGGCTGATATAACTTTCCTGTTTAGTCTGAAATCCTAGTTATTTTCAGCGTTAACTGTGAAGTGAAATACAAAGTGTTTCTACTGTTAAATAGGTATTATTTTTGGTATCTGCTGATTTCAAGGATCTTTAGTCCCACAAGCAATATATACTCTTACCCTAAACCAGGGTCTGCATAGTGGGTCTGTATGTACATGCGCAAGAGGGATCAGGGACGCGTACTTAAATCCTGCTTTCATAAGATCTTGGAAACAAACTCCAGTCAACAAGGTATCTTCACCCTCATGAAATTTCACTCAGCTTTACCAGCTTCATGTAGGAGAATTTTGTGACAACTAGGTCAGGAAAGTCCACCAAACTCTAGCTTAGTGCTAGGGCACAATGCCAGGGTGCATCCCACTTTGTCAGACTCTTGCAGGGCTCATCAACAGGTCCTCTGCTTTTGGCAAAAAGGGAAGTTAATTCACTTTTGGTAAAAACGCACCCTCTAGTGCTGAGCTAGTGATGTCCCCATACTAATTATTCCTGAGGGAAAAACAAAGGGGAAAAGGATGGTCTTTCCAGCTCCTCAATATTGAAGAATAATTTATGCTCTGGCCTCTAGCAGTGTAGTGAGGAAGGCAGTTTTAATGATGAACAAGGAGGTAGACCATAATCTCTATAATAATGAAGTTCTGCATGACATGGTTTGAGGATGTTTGTCCTCAGTGCAGTAAAGTCTGTGGTTTTTTTTTTTTTGTAGCTGTGCTGTAAGACACACTTTGCCACTACACTATGGCTATGCATTTACAGGAGATGTCAGAGAGTGTTTAAATAATGTGTAATGGCATGTTGCTCTTTCATCACCTTGGGAAGTGGCTCTCCCCTGTGACAGTCATTATATGCTCAGTGCTGAACCTTAGAAAACACTTCTAATCCTGTCTGTTGTGCCCACACAGCTAGGCCAATGCATACATTCAGCACAGAAGTATTATCCCAATGTATAACGCAATGTTTAGCCTGACCTAGCCACACCAATGCAGACCCTGGGAAACATCCACAGCGGAGGCAGAGCCGTGGGCACCTCCAGCCCAGGAGCAGAGTTCTGCACCAATTCCGTCTGCAGCCTGGTTTTCTGCTCTGCAAACGATGTGAAGGGAGAGGAATAAACAAAAGAAGTGAAACAACAGATAAAAGGAAGGACAGAGCAGAACGTGTTTTTTTTTAGGAGAAAACAAAGAAGCATCATTCCTCTCACTCTTTCATATATAATTTCCATTATGGTTGTAAGAAAAGGATAGGGGCTGCAAGACAGAATGCTTTTGGATGGCTGTTCATGCCATCACACTTGTATGATCAGGATCCCAGACTTCATGTACAGTCACCGGAAAGATAAAGGTTTTTAATCCTGGTGTTTTGAATTATACTTCAGAAGCTCTACTGACTACCTAGGAGTCCTTGATGCTGCCAGAAGTTGGACAACAGTGGAAGTGGTGTCTTACTGGGTAGACATTAAGTGACTACATTTGCCTGATAGTCCCTCCCATTCTTTCACTTAATGGAAGGCAGAAAGCTGGCGTTGGGGATGTCGGCTATGCAGTGACTAGATTGGGAGTGTCACACCCACAGAGCATAAGTGTGCTCTCCACAGGTGTGGGAAGAACTTCAAGAATTATTTTCAGAAGCTGGGGAGACCAAATATAAAATTTCATCTGCATATCCCAGGCTATAGAGCTTCCCTGGATTAATTCTTGCTTCAAACCTAACAGCTGTGGTTGGATAAGATATGTATCATCTTTTTCAATTATCCAATAACACTATTACTAGTTGTAGTGGGGAAGAATCCACCTTAAACCCCACTGAGCTGTTTCAATGCTGTTAAAACTGTGCGTCTGATTTATAGCTTTAGTCTTTAGCTATTGATTCTTGCAATCTTTTTTTTTTTTTCTTTTTTTTCTGCTGGATGAAGATTCCCCTAGTATTAAGTTCCTATTATCTCTAGAGACATGCCTAAACCATAATGAAGTTCTCTCTTGCATTTCTCTAAACTAAGTAAATAGAGTTATCTATGTCTTTCACTCTAAGTTCCCTTTTCCAGTCACTTAGTTGCTCTGAAGTCTTTCCTGCTCCAGCGTCTTTGCAACTCTTCTAGGACTGGTCCCACTGCTATCAAAAACACATGTAACTTTTCTACTTCTACTCTGTATTCCCTTGTTTATTTGCCTAAGGACCAAGGCAGTCCTTTTAGCTACAATGTCACACATTAAGCTCATGAGCAGCAGATGAAAGGGATTAATGGATCTAGGAGTCAATTTTTAAAAGTTTACACCAGAGTGAATGCTATTATAAAAGCCTTTAATGAGAATGAATCTCTGCAAATATCACTGACGGCACCTCTTCAGCATTTGTTTTACAGTAGAGATGGTTGCACATTAAATGTCTTTTGGCAAGGGACTTAAGGATTCTACTGGGAGCAATATAACTTCTACCTTTTTGGTACTCTATTCCTTGAGCGATCATATTGTTTCCTACTTGAGTAAGTCTATCAAAACCTGCCCTTGCTCTGAAAATGTGTTATTTTGCTAAAACTCATTCTCAATCTTTCTAAACTTGCCAGTGAAATATTTTTCAATGGGCTTGTTCAATGTGGTATGAACACAGACAAGAGGATAGTTAGCCGTGGCTGGAAAAAAAAGAGTACAAACAGAAGTTGAAAGTTGCACTGAAAAGGTTCTAATTTGAAACTCAAAATGTTGATTATTTGCCATAATTTCTTCTCTAAATTATAACCAACTGGTTCTATTACAGATGCTGCTTCCCAGTGTAAGCGAAACTCTCTGAGGACTAGCGATAACTCAGTGAAAGTATATGGAGGAGGGGGTGAAAGAAGCACAGTCAAGAGGATGTGGTGAGAGGAAATGATGAAAGGCCATAATAACATAGCAGGAAACAGCAGAACATGTGGCAAACATACTGAGGACTGCATGCATTTTATGTGTCAAATTACCTCCAAAGAGGTTCCTTGGAATTTAAAGCATAGTAAGAAAGTATATTGCAAAGCTCATAGGACCTAATTATGTGGGACAAATTAGTCTGCAAGACCTTCATAATCTGTCTAAAGATGTGGGTGTAGTAGTAAGTTAACGAGCAGGTTATTATGAGTGAGTGTCTGAAAATCCAGTTGTGCCACATGTAAAAGAGCTTATGTGCAATAAAGAGAAAACTGCTGGAGGTTTTAATGCATACCTGAAAGAGTATAGTGACACGAGGGAGATAAGACAAGAGAAAAGAGTTCACAGCGGTTCATTTGGGCAAAATGGACTCAAATGCCTTTGAAGACTGGTAGCAAGTGTTATGGAGCTATAGTTTAGGACAGAATAATCAGCAAATTCTATATCATCGTAATCAAACACATTTTCCATGGCTTAGATGACTCATCTATTACCTCTAAATACCTCAAGATATTTAAAAGGCTACAGCAGAACTAAGATCTAAGAGCAGTTAAAACAGACACTATACCTGCAGTGGTAGCCTTCAGTTGGGAACCAACTGGCAGCAAAAGCAGATGACAAGCAAAAGCAATGGCTTGTCTTTTGTGAGAAATTTCAGATGGATGAGAATAAAGGTGTCTGTGAGACAGACTTAGTAGGGACCCTCACAACACTGTTTGTCTTCTTGCTGTCAAGAAATGTGGAATAGAGATAAAAGCTATAATATGGTGAATATAGTTATTTCATGCAAGAGCAGAAAAAAGAGCTGTGGGATGATGGTTGCTGCACAGAGCCAGAGTCAAGGGTCTGCAGCCAACACTCAGAACCTGGGATGGACACAACGCTGCCTGAATCACAAGTTTGTACTTGCTGTCTTAGGAAAAAGTTGTGAAAGTGGTGAAGTGGGTTGTATGTACCCTTTGCTGTCCTTCAATGGCTGGTCCCTGTGGATAGTGGTAGGTTACCACCAATGTTAATTTCTCAGCTAGTTCAAATAGTAGGACCCTGTGTAATCCAACCACTCTGAGAAGGCATGCTGGGAATCAGGTCACATCAGTTTTTCAATGTTTATTTACCCCAAGCTACCTTAAAGCAGATGTTGTTCTAGTTTTGCCACTTAAGCACGACAAAGTAATTGTATTGCAAGGGAATACCAAAAATCTGTCTCATGGTACTATATATACCACGGGTGAGGGAAGCAGGGAGATGATGGAACGGTTGTAAAAAAATTCACATTAAGTATCTTACAGGTTATATATTAGGAAATCTGATTCTTACTTCAAGCTGAAAAAGTGTCAATAGCAAACTTTGAATCATTAGACTTCAGACCAGCGATCAATTCAATCTTCTGCATGGAGTATTTATTGTGTTTGAAGTTATTTTTGGTTGTAAAGACAGTGAAAGATAGCTGAAAATTTCTGTTCTCATTGTGTCTGCCTTTTTCTTGTTTTCCACTACCTATTTTTACTGTTTCCTTTAGTTCATGCATCTGGAGACGTGACTGAAATGTGGTCCTTCAGTAACTCCAAGGAATTTTTGTCTGCTGGGTCAAGATGTTTATCCAGCTTGATCTAAGACATAAATAGTTTGTAATTCAGCCTGACACACTGTTACATCTCTAGAAAAGCTCAGACAGCATACTCTTTGAAGAAAAAGTTTCAGAAAATACAGGGACTAATCCCCAGCATTAGTCCCTGTCTGGCTGGAAGCGTGGTAGTGAATACAGTCCTTTTTATAATTAAGACAATTTCCTCTTGAACAACAAATTATAGGTTTGCGTGAAGCAGTGCAGTCCAAAGAAGACGATATATCTTGAGAGGTGGACTGTAGTAATTTTTTTGCCTATAATTTTTCTTTGTTTTAAATATACAGTTGATCATAATTGCCTTAGAAACAATTTGTATGGTGTGTAACAATGTTCCACTGGTTCAGAAAAAATGAGAACAAAATATTCTTTGTTCAAACAAAGTGTTAATCCTTGTTCTAGCTATTGATCCTTCTCAGTGATTGCCTTTCAGTCCATTGCCACAGAACTGTCTGTCAGCTGGGGAGGCATAATTTTAAAATTTTTTGTCTGGTTTTAAAATTAATGTTTATAGGGAGCGTACTTGCACTCAAAATGTAAATAGGACTTTTACCGGAGCTCTTAAACCTTTTACAGTATCAATGTGACAGTACACCATGCACCTGTAGTTACAGGTATCAGCCTTTCTGTTGTGAGGCCTTCCTTTGAAGAGAGATTTAGTTTGAGAGAGACAGCAAGTATTTTTGCATTGTCATATTGTCTCCAAAGTTCTAAAATGTGTCTAAAATATTTGGACACTTTTATCATGTGGAAACACACAAATGTATATATATCAAGTTGCTTGTCTTTTCTGTCATTTCTTAAAGTGGCGTTTGATTGGGTAACAATCTACAAAGATATTACAAGTTGAATTTTTTAATGTTGAAATAAAAAATACAAGTTGTATGGGAAATAAAAAGACGCATTTAATGAATTTATGAAGCTCTACACAGCAGGATTTCCAATAAGTCTGATAGCAGTATGAATGTACCAACCCATATGTACTTCAGGCAATTGCACAAGAAAGTTAGTAAATAAAAATGGAAGGTGGTTTTATGAGTGAATATTGAAAATGATGCTCTCTTGTGTAGAGAGCACTAGTGCATGTGAAACCCTATGTGCTTTTTACATAATATGCCTCTCTAGTTAACATATAACATAAAGTGTCACAGATCTTTTAGAGCTTGATTCGCTATGAAAGAAACACAGCCATCTGTAGTGTGAAAGTTTATGACTCAATTGTCCACACCTTACAAAGTGATTCAGCAAAGACATATCTGGGCCGTGGAAACTTTTCCTTCCCTTATTCCTTTAGTTCTTGCTTTGAAAGAATAAAAAGATCTTTGAGAAGCAGTATACATTTTAACTCTCACATAGTAAGACAGAGTGCAGATTTAAGCATGTGCTTTTAATTATTATTATTGTTTTTGCTTCACAAGGTCATTTTCTGCTTCTGAGTCATATTTCAGATTTTCAAAGGTGGATTAATAAAATGTGAAAAATGGCAAGTCATTTTCAAAGTGATGGGCGTATAGATAGATTAGATTAGACAGAAATCTGGACAGACCATTGGAGAAATGTTGTTAGACAAAATCGGACTTCGCAATTACTTCTAGTCCAGTTGTGACCCATTTTGTAGCGGTTATGCAGTGCTATTTTTTAGCTTTATTTTTCTTACAAATGCAAAAACACCACGGAGAGCTTCCCTTAGTATCCCGTCCTCGTCTCCTCATACACACTGTGAGCTAGTGTCCAAAACCATTGTTTGGTATTATGGATAACATTTCCTTCCTTCCTTCCTTCCTTCCTTCCTTCCTTCCTTCCTTCCTTCCTTCCTTCCTTCGGTGCT
>JAVKLA010000040.1:7243299-7325101 GCA_034782735.1 Sagittarius serpentarius
TTCCTTCCTTCCTTCCTTCCTTCCTTCCTTCCTTCCTTCCTTCCTTCCTTCCTTCCTTCCTTCCTTCCTTCCTTTTCTTCCTTTTTCCCTGTATATACAAAATTCATAAATTCCCTTTGACGACAGGCCAGCCTAACTCAGCTTTACTTCATATTTGTGGCAGGCAAAGAGCGTTCATGTGGACAGGTCCAGTAGACCAGCTGATACCCAGTAACTGTAAGGTCTTCTCCATTTGCCCTCTTTATTCAGCGTTCTTGCTAAGCTTGGCTGTTTGAAGAGTTTCCCGTTAGGACTCCACGCATTTTTTCCTGCTTCCTATTTCTTTTTTTGATTGCGGTGGATCCACACCTGACATTGTGAGCATCTGAGCTTCAGTAACTTTAAGTCCCTCTTCAAGTCTTACTGAGTTCTAACACTTCCTGACAGATTGGGGCAACCCTGTTATATACCCTCTGGAGAACTGGTAAATCTTTCTGCCCTTCAAGCTAGCTGCCAAGTAGAAGGAGCTGAATGCACATCTAGCCTCACTTTGGAAATCACCTTGCTTCAGGAACATGCTATTTCTCTCATTTGATATTAAATCTTTGCCAGAATCCAACAGTTTCAGATGAGCCAATTTTCTGAGATAGAAGAGTAAGAAAAAGTCAAAGGTATCCCTCTTTTTTTTTTTTTTGGTTGTTTTTAATCTTGGCATTCTGTTCATGGAGAGATCTTTGTTGCCAACATGTCTGCTGCTTCTCCATCTCTCACCCTTCAGGTTTCTTAAAATAGCTAAGAACACAGAGTTTCTAAGCCCGAAAAACATACTTAGTGGGAAAAAGGGTCTGTACGAAGTTAAAAAATATATATTTATACTGTAAGCCCTGCAGCCTGGCTTCCTGCCCACGTTTGGGCATCTGTGCTGTCTCTGGATACCTCAACTGACATGCTCATGCCAGATCCAAAGAGGAAGAAATAAAGGGCACTGCTGGTTCAATACTGAGCCCATGAACACAGTGCAGTATCTTTGAAAGGTGGGGTTTGCCACCATTAGAATCTGTTCATTATCACAGGCCTCTGGAGGGTAGGGTTCAGGCTTTATTATCTGAAATTAAAACCTCTTTCATAATACATGCTCTCACTTGAAGCAGAATTCATTCATTCTTTTCATTCTCTCACTGCATATAGTCTGGAATATGTTTTGAGGTGAGTGCATCTTCAAGTGCTAATCCAAAGGAAGACATGCAGGGAATGAGAAAAGACAAAAGATTTGGTGTATTAAGTTATCATCTAAGTTCAGGAGTCTAGAGTTAGTACTGAACTCATGGATATACAAGGAAACATTTCAGAAGGGAACAGAGCAATTCCTCAGGTCCAGTCACAGAAAGCAAATTCCCCTCTGAAGGAAGGGGATGGGTTTTGGGAAGGAGAAATTCAAATTGGAGGAAAGAATGCTGGTAAATGAATGAAGAGGAAAGATAGGAAGAGAAATTCTTGATACATGTGATAAGCTTTAGAAAAGCACAGGGCGTTTGGAGAGTTAAGGAAGAGTAACTGAATTCATGATCCAAGGTGCATGCTATTTCATTTCTCTGAATTACTTCCACCTTCTCCCTTCGAAATTTTCATAGATTTCAACAACGGATTTTATTTATGATCAACAGAGATGAATATTCAGCAAGAAGCAAAAGGAAGTTCTTCCCAGATGGAGGAGTATGACTAACACTCTTGATTGCCCTAACAGACAGGCCTGAAGTCCCCAACAGCAAAAGACACTCTGCCAAAAAGATTTCTCATAGTACTGCTTGCCCTTGGCCCATCCCTTACTACCTGGAAACACTTGGCGACCGAGGCTTTTGGACTTCACAGGGTTTATGCGACACAGAACTGTAAACACATAAAGACTGTCAGCTCCAGAGATATTTTTATCCTCTCTGCAGGATTCAAGGATATGCAAAGAGAAATCAGCAGATTTATGGTACTGAGCTAGGAACCAGTTCTGCACTGGCTGAAGAGCTTGTTGAACTTATACAATGCAGAGGGTACAGGCTAGGTGGGTTGTGCCATCTGCTTAGAAAGAAAAGGCAAGGGAGAATTTCAACAGCTGTTTGTTGAGTCAGATACTCATCCCTGATTTTTTGTGCCACAGTGGCAGATTACTGCCAAAGAAATGCATCCCCTGTTGCTTAATAGACCTGACCTGGATGTTATAAAGTTACACCTGCTGGAAACAAGCCTTATGATGTACTGCTCATGAAATGCCAGTGATTCTACTTGAGAAATGTCCTGAAATCAGCATGTTGAGTTCATCTTTGTTTCTCTTTGTAGCTAATAGTGATATAGCAGGAGGCAGCAGGGATATGCCCCAGCTAATTCTACAAGGTGATGAGGGCCTGAGCATGATGCTCCCTATTATATTCAGGTTTTCCCTGAGTATGCTGTTTTGTTGGGTATGACATACTGCATGTGAGTCACTCATATTCTGCATGAGTCATATGTTGAAGTGTGAAAGCAATGCTGTATCTCTGCCGTTGTTACCCGTTGCTCAGCTGCTGCCATACCACATAGCTCAAGCTAATTGAGCTCACCTTCCCAGTATGAGCCAGCTCTCATCAGCTGCCTGAGCCCTTTAAATGTGAGCCAAGGTGTTGCCTAACATATAGCTAACATGAATGCCATATGTGTTTGGGCTTTGAGTTATGAGCCTGTGGATTAGAACCTCCAAGTGTTCTTCTGAAAGGATTGTAAAATGTCCAGAAAACCTGTAGGCATCTTTAAAATTTATTTTAAAAAGGAAAATAATTTAAGTAGTCTTTTATAATACACACATCTGTAGCACTAAGTAGCTAAAGTGTGTTTGTCTTCCTCAGACACCTGACACTGTAAGACTAGAACGTTGTTTTGTGTTTGGCGGATTGCTTAAAGCTCAGGTGAACCAAGGATGGTTCATACCTTCAAAGTCAGAGAAACTCTGATGCAGTCATACCCTGGAGGTCATTAGTCAACCATGAAACATCCATTGTGGACTGACTGAGGTGTTGGGTTTTTTTCACTGATGAAAAAATAGACCTTCAATTTATAGGTGAATGTCAAGAAGTTGCAGAATGGATTTTGGCTGCAGCCATCAAGTGGTTCCCTGCTGTCGCTGTGGTCATTGCACAGAGTCCTTACTTATTTGTGACATAGAAATTTTGTTCCAGTTAGGTGGTAATTAATGCTTCTGGATTAAATCTGTTTAACAAAGAATACAAAGCAGAGTAGAGTTATATTATACCTGTCATTTGTAAGTGTCCAGTGATCCTCCAACATTGTGTGTTTCATGGAGCTGAAAGAAATGATTTGCCTAAAAAATTATTAGTGCTCATTCTGCCTGAAGAACCCCTTAATTCCCGTTACACATGTCAGCATATTATGACTGGGAGCTGTCAAATTCTAATGACTAAAATTTCATTTTTCTGTCTTTTCATGCTGTGTTTGAGAAGTATAGGTTGAGAATAATTCCCCAGCTAAATTTCTTCAAATGGTAAACTCAACCCTTTGTGCTGTCTCTCTCTCTGTTTCTTTCTAAATTTGTGTTTACATTAGTGCTTTTCTCTTTCCTTACATTTCTCTAAGAGAAAAAAAATTGATTTTCCTCCCAGAACCACTGTCCATTTTAAAGAACATAATCTGAGTTGACAGCAGATAGATTTGATGCAAAAATATTTTTTTTACCCACTGATTTGATCAAAACATGGATTATTTAAAAGAAGGAGGAGGAGGAGGCAAGGTTAGTAGGAAACAAAATGCACAAATAACTCTTACCATTCAATGTGGTTAAATAACCTTGACACTGGAAAATGTTTTTGCCATCCTCCTTGAAACAGGAATTTGTTGACACAATGTTCAATAACAGAGATACAGGACTAATGTTAACATACTGCAAATACTGCACCAAATAGTATCTATTGATCCACCTGTTATTATGCTTGTTACTGAAATGCTGTATGTAAAGCAAAGGAAACCAGTTTCCAATTTAAGTCATTAATAGATTGGTTTTGAAATTTATGTTACACATGTCCAACAAATCAGGAATAAAAGCATGTGAAAGCCTGTGTAGTCCGTATTGAATTACTCATTCTTTCCACAGTAAAAGCCTTTAGCTAGAGATTGACCAAAGAATTTTAAATATCTCATTATATATATGTCATTGTTCAAAGTGTCCCTAAATGGGATTAAACAATAGTCACTCAAGAGTTTCCTGCAATGTCTATTCGCCCCCCCACCCCCCTTCCCCTCCTCACCTTGACTTAAATTAAGGCTAATGATATCTTTTCAGTGTAAGGTAAAAGAAGGATTTTCCTTGAATGACTTTCCAACATTTTCAAATCTAATTCATTATAAGTACTTCTATCAAATGATTACTTATTTCATCTCATTGTCTTAGAGGATTTAATTCTAAAACACACATGTTTGATATGGACTTAATGACCGTGTTACAAACTGAAACCAACTGAAGCAGTATTCGCCTACAAATTTCTGTTTGTGCTCAGAATTAAAAATAATGCTAGTGCAATTTTTCAAAGAATAATACCTCTCTTTTTGACTACTGTTTTTCCCCTTGTGTGTCCTGGTTTATCTTGGTTGCTGATTCTTTACTAAAAGGTAGGAGATAGCCTCATGGGCTGCAGGGGAGAGGGAGGAAAGGGGAGGGACAGCAGAAGGAACAGTGGAGAGAGGCTATTTTTGGATAAATGTCTATCTTTTTAATGGTACTTTTGAGTACCAGCTCAATGACACTGCACATTTTTAAACAAAAGCCCTATTTCAAAAAACATTCTCCTTTCCTAATCCTATGCAAAAAATATTTCCACAACCATAGGCATAGTGACACTAAATATCTTTATAAGGAGGGAAGAAGCAAATAGTTTTGGTTTCTCACCAGAAAAAAAAAAAAAGTAAGGATAATTAAGGTAGTGAACATATTGCGCTGCTATATTGGTTCAGTCACCTGATCTGTCTCTCCGATCACTATTTGCACGATATACATGGTTTTGACGGGCTTGTGATAGACTGCTGTCTGAAATTCTTTAATCTGGGTCTCCTGTTTGGCAGTGCAGCAGACTTTGCTATTTTGGGTTTTTGAAACAGAGCCATACTCTGGGAGGATACGAGATAGCTGTGACTCTGTACTGACTCATCACTATGAAAGAAAGCCAGGTAAACTTAAAACCGGCAATGGTCCTGTTTGTGCTGCCACTTGTGCAGATGTGCAGCAGAAGTAATCCCACTGAAATCTGTGGAGTTACACCTGCATGCGTGCCTGGACAGATCTGAGAATCAGGCCCAAATAGTTTAACTTTAAGGGTACCCTAAGAATAAAATAAGTATTTCAGCCTGCAGGAGGTATTTGGGAAATAAGACCTTTCTGAAGCTTTGTTTCAGGAGGTGAAACTGCTGAAGTCCCACTCTGAGGACAGTCTGTGTTGCTGCATCAAGGAATGGGTTTATCACAGGAAGGTAGATGCTGCTGAGTCTGTCTTTGGCCTGTGTAGAAGGAGAGAAATTCATTAGACACTTACTCACAACTCAAGTCTCCGTATGATAAGAAGAAAAACTTTGCCCTCTGCTCCCAGATCACAAAAAGTAGTGAGGAAGACAGAGTTTTATTAAATAATAATGAAAAAAAAAACCAAAAAATTAAAAATCTTCTGATTTTGAATGAGGAACAGGATGTGAAGAGCATTTCAAATACAAAATACAATGACTTATCCTACTCAAATCTATGCTTTACTTTATTTGCATTCTGACTTTGAGTCAAGTTGAATGCGGATTTCTTCTTAGTGACCCTGGCTATACAGATGATTGTGTATAATTCTCCTAGAGCTCAGACAGGACTGAAGGATGCGAGAGCAAAAAGGGGGAGAACTCAGGGCAGAAGGGCCTTGACCCTATGGCCCTTCTAGCTGGGTCTGTAGATGTTTCCTCAAAACTTTCTTTCCTATGTGACTTAAGAATGAAGACTGACTAGCCGGCTTTCTATGCATGGGTTTGAAGAGAGGTATTGCTGAAGGTAGGTAGCATTTAGGAGGTGGGAGCTGCCAGTGCCCTGTTGCTTTCATTTGCAGGGACTTATCAGGTCTTTCCTCTGTACTGCATGATTTGTGTTTTTTTTTTTTAATCCAGGGCATTACAAGAATGTTTTAAAACCTTAACTTAGCTAGGTTTTTGTTTTAGGAGATGAAGAATGAACCTACAACTAAAAAGGCATGTGGCGTCTGAAAAGTTTATACAAACATGCTATCAACAAGAAAGATCTCTAACAGAGCCTGTATGTGAAAATTAACTAACTACTGTTTTCCTTACTTTGGTTTGACTCTGTTGGTTGTGGTTATCTCCTGCTTGTGTGCACAAGTTGTATAAAGAGCCTCACTTCTTTAAAGGAGCAGGATACTACTGAAATCCTTGGGGCAGATCCCTTTCTTCAGCAGTTGCGCTGGATCTGTCTGTGATGTTCAGCTGAGAGTGCAGCAACTTGAACATTGTTTTGATGGCGAAATCCATTTATGATGCTCCCCATTCCTGCTCTGTAGTTTGCTGCATTCTCGGTTGAACAAGACCAATTGTGAGGATGCCCTGTGAAGTGACTCTTTGGCATAGCCTGTCTTTAATCCATGTTTGCCATCGAAGAAAAGAGCATATCGTCAAGGCCTGCTTCTTGCTCACATCAGAGAAGCCTGTAAGCAATCAAAGTAAGCTTTCCCCCTTCCCTTAAATAGAAAAACAGAAAATTTGTTGCAGGATTTTTCTGACTGTTGTTACCACACAAGAATGAAAGACTTTCAAAGGCTGTTCCTATAAGGCTGGGTTATTCAATACTCCTTTACTCCAATAGACTCCGTGGGATTTCCCTTTCAAGTTACAAAGAAAGGCATTAGCTCCCAAACCAGCTTACACAGATTGTTATCAAAACAAAAACAATGGGAAAAAAAATCCCACACAGTTTTTGTACTGTGCATCCCCCAAATCAACTGCGAATAAAATTGCTGATTTTGTTTTGTAGGAGAGACAGTTTCCTAGCTGTGAATGTGTAGGGCAACTGCCTTGTGTCACTGAAAGTGCCTGCAAAAATTGAAAGATTCACAGAGTCTGCAATGAATGTTTCTCAAAATTTGCATGAAAGTGTGTAATTTGCCTCTTGTTAATCGTTATTTTCCTTCTTAAAGTATTTCAGTTGAGTAACAGCAGTGATAGTGTGACGTGGATCAGCTTTACATATTTGTTTACATTTAGTATTTATATTGCAGTCAAGCATAGCAGCTCTCCTCAGGGACTGATCTGTAGTCACTGCCTCCAGTGCAAATTGCTGAGTGCTTTTGTCCTGATCTGGTTCTTGTAGCAGAGCGACTCTCGTGCTTGGGGTTCTCTGCTGGATGGGAGCACAGATAATCAGCATCTTGCAGCTCAGGTCTGGGACTCTTTACCTTAAAGACTTTATAGGAGCTGGTCCTCAAAGGCTGCAGTGCAGCAAAGATTTACATGTGTACTGAACAACCCATCTGAGTTCAAGCCAATCTTTGCAGGATTAAGATCCTGAAATTTAAGTGACTAACTCGTGCAGCATGAATGGCAAATAATCTATATAACCAGGCTGTGAACAACCTAAAGGCTGAAAGCTCTTGCTCCTAGCCTGTGAATGAAGTAACAAACACAGAACAAGATTGGCTTCAGTTCCCAAAGAAAGATTCACTAATCATAGACAAAATGGGGGCAAGAGAGGACAGGGTGGAGAAGAGGGCGAGGAGAAACAAATTCTTAGTAAATAGTTTCATTTGCTCAAATATTTCTTTGGTGTCAGGGTGTAATTTAGCTGCATGGCATTCAAAGTTATGGAGAGGCTGTGCTACAGAAGAAAATGTGCACATGTGAGCTCCAAGGGCAGTAAGCAAATCTGTGGAGAAATCATAGCCCTAATGCAAAATTTATAGGAGCTTATTTCCAAGTAGGTAATAGTGTACAAATTCCTCAGGACCAAAGATGAGTTAAAGGAAGATGTCATGCAGGAGGACACTGTAGAAAACAACCCATCAGCTGCTACCCCACGTGACAGACCCAGAGGCAGCTCCAGAGCCATTAACACAGCTGCCTGGGGAGTTTGACAAGGAAAAAGATTCTGACACCGGAATAATATCTGCCAGCACTTGGCATCTGTGTCCCGTGACGGCCAACCATCCTCCATGGGTACCGACACCACTGCTGGAAAGAGGAAGAAAAGGAGAGCAGTAGCAGAGAATTATCGTTTCTCATATGAACCGGTAATTTTCACAGTAATTTAGAATTGGGATTTGGAAATGCAAACCACTTTGGCCACACGTATTTGCAATTTTTATTTGCAAAAAAAGGAACTATCAAAAATATGTATTTGAAAAATATTCTGGGAACATTTGATTTTATAGATATAACAAGGTATGTGACAATAATCATTGAAATGCTATTTTTGCAGGTTCCAGGCTTCACAGAGCATATGTGACTGGACCCTGTGCTAGCACTAGTTGCTAATTTCTAGGGTGAAAATTATTCTTATTTAAGCAAAGTGTTTGGTTTTCATACACATTTTTTTTCTGTTTGCAGTCAGATCAATAATCTGAACATAGACAAGACACAGTAGTAAGTAAGAGCTAAATCTGGAAGTTCCTGCGCAGACACCACTGGTATTTGGGAAACAGGCAGGACTAGAAGCAATTTCTGTTTTGAGAAGTGTCTTTTCAGCTGAGATCCTGCAAACGGCTGAAGCTTGGACACTGCCCAGTATTCTGTGATGCTTCATTTACAGGGGATACCCCAAACCCATTGGAAATCTGATCGCCTGCCAGTCTGAAAATTGCAAACTATGTTTTTGAGTATTTTGGCTATTTGAAATCTTAGTCCAGGACTTAATTCCAATGTCAAAGGTTTTCTGGATAGTTTTCCTACTGCTGCTGAATCAGACTCTATGAACTCCCCGAGGGATTTGAATGGGTGCTTGGGCCCGTGGTTTCTGATGCCCGAGCGAAGGACTGGTCTAGCAGGTCCAGCCCCTATGGACTTTTGGTTGAGCATGTACTTTCGTAAGCTTGTTGTGCTAATATTGTTTGTGAAAAACAGCAAAAATGCCTGTAAATATTCTTTGAGCCAATCTGCAGTTTTAATCTGAACTCATGAATGCCTCTGCAGCAGCAACGACATTTCTCCAGCTCGCGTCATCCCAGCAGGATACGGCCTGAAGAAAGGGAACGTGCAGTATTCGTCCTCGCTTAAGCCAGCGTCCTCTTCGCACCTTACGTTTTGAAAATCACCCCCGCCACGCTCCCAAACCATTTGTCTTATTTGTCGCTCTTGTGATGCTGAAAGAGCTCCCTGCTCGTCGTGGCTGCAATTATCGTTATGGCTGAACCACCGGTACTGGAAGTAAGAGTTCGGCCCTTGAGAATAGAAGGCTATAGCCTCTAGCATGTTGTTCCAGTCCACTGGCGTCTTAACTAGACAGCGTTAGTTTTAGCATGAAATCCATATTCCTAACCTTATGGAGGGGTGAGGCAGGCTCTGTTTTCTTTTCCTTTTACTAAAAACATCAAGCAGCCCAACACAAAGTTCATGAGATTAAAGAATGTTTTTCTGTCGGCTTTTTGCCTCCGCATCTCTGTCGTTTACCTGTACCCTGCAAAGGGTGCGGTTCACTCTGTAACAGCAAGAGGTACTGAGAGAATTACCCTATCCTGAAAATAAATGGAATAATTTATTATTTAAATGAGATTTTATGAGGTAAAATGATGAATCCAGTACAGCCCCCTTCTGAGTTTTAAACATTGTTTCTTCGAAGGCGTAAATTCGCTTTGCAAAGGTTTCTTGATCTACTGTAGACGGTATTCCTACTTCTGTTACATGGTGACAAAACCTAAAGAGGGAGTCAGATGTGTGCTCTACAGTACTTGAGAATTTAAGTTAAATCTGTAATTTTCCCCCCTGCATTTCCTCAGAGAAATTAGCTATTCTATTCACTGCATAAATTTTCAGGTTTTGCTAGCACGACACTCAGGGTGTTGAATTTTTTATGACAAAAATGCTGTAATAATTGTTGAACAGATGTAAGTGTTGGAGAGTGGGCTCTGGCAGACCTCATGAAACCTCTATTAGCAATTTAACCCTGTCGTTACTTGAATGAAATGGAAACTGTAAAGGACAGAGTTTTGAACTGTTTCGTTCAGACAGGCACAAGGGGTTCCCAGGTGGGGGTAAATGACCTTTAATTAGACATATTCCTAATGAAAGCAGAGATAAAAAAAGATCTTAATGAGCACTAACTCCATACTACAGCACTGTTAGGACTTTTGACTGTGATGTGCGGAGCTAAGAACAATTCTGGATGGAGATAACCCAGTCCAGTGATCTGTGCTGTCTGAAACATTCATAGGACCTAATCCTCCAATTTTAGGTCAGTCTCTGTAACACATCTCCCCTTCACTGCAGCTGAATTAGCCAACGATGACAAGACAAAAACTCTATGTCCAAGAAACTGGAGGAGCTTCAGATTTTCCACACCTGCCATATTAAATAAATGCCTTTTGAAGCCTGCAAGGCAACATTTAGCAGTTACACCTCAAAAAAAAAAAAAAAAAAAAAAGAAGAAGCATTTATGGAAACACCCTTGATTAGCTGCCTAAAAAGAGATGTCACTAGGGATTGCCCAGAAACATTGTTGCAGATTCTTCTGAATCAAAGAAGGGCATTAAAAGAAAATGGCAGCCCGTCAGTAGTGTAGTCTCAGGGCAGGGCTTGTGACTACCCCGGAGTAACTAAGGGAACTGCCTGTGGTACCTACCCTACAAATAGAAGATGTAAAAAGGCTTTTTTCTGTAGATTTCTACCTGAAGCAGAGATTTTGTGTATTCGTGTGCAGAAATACAGACATGGACACACACACACATACAGGCATCCACATAAACACACCAAATCTTAAAAATGCGTGCACATTTAAAGCTGGTATTGGTAAAGAAGTCTTATCTCAAAATAATAACTTATGTTTGATAGAAGACAGTAACTGCTAAACTATTACTTATGGAGTCCTAAGACCAAATTGTCTGTGTGCTTGGTGGGGAGAGCCAGACATACATACAACTGCACCACACATGGGCAAAGTAAAAGTATAGGATTGTTTTAAGGTATTTTGTTATATGTATGCATTCTGAATTTTTCAGGTTAGTGGATAGGTTTTGTATGGTGAATCCCACTTTAATTCCAGTTAGGGAAAGAGCTTAAAAAAAGAAATAATATGTTCGGATCTAAACCAGAGGTAAATATGCAGAAGTCTGTCCTGAGTGATGTTATCTGTCTCAGGCATTAAGTTACTTTTCTTGGCTTTAGCTCGAGTGTACAAAAGGCTAAAACTTGTTTGGGTTTTTTTTGTGTTAATATATATAAAATCTATGTGTGTGCCTGCTCCATCTGCTTTTGTTTTACATGCCCCTGTGGTGCTTAGTGAGGCATGGGGAACTTTAGTGCAGTAGCTCAGAAGTTTTGTGGATAAAACCAGGCAAATTATATTCTGGCTCTAGTTTACGGCACACATGATAGCATGCATCTATAGGGCAAGTTACTAAAAAAATAAAAAATACGTAAATTTGTCCAAATCTGTATATGTATTTATGTGCTAAATGCGCTTCTCTGGAATGGTAATGTTTTCAAAGACTGGAAAGATGTTTGAACACCTGGCTATTTCTTTATACACATTTACCCAACCAGTTATGTTACTGAGTGTAAACAGAGGTATTTCTTGTGCACGTACATTTTCAGGAACATATTCAAACATTTGTAGGTGGACTGCTTCCGACACATACTTTCGCAGGCCTTCCCTGTGTGCAGCTTATTTGCAACCTGGCATTTTTTCTGCTTCTTTTTGTTATTCTTCCCTATGTTGTGTTCTCAGAGCCTTATAAGTTAAACAATCTTAAATAGGAAGTAATGTCCAGTAGAAGTACAGCAGAAAGTAAGATAATAGTCTAGAGAAAAATGTCACTAGTGGATTTGATTATGGATCCAACTTACCTGCTGCCTATTACCTATATAGACATAGCAACTCAAAGAGTTTGTTTTGAATGATATATTGGAGAGATACTGTTCTCATCCCCAGAACACAGCATTTCTAGTTACACTTTCATTTCAGATTTAATGAAAGAATTGCTGTACTTTGCAAGGTGCTCAGAGTTGAAATGGAGACTGTCTGTAGGGTGTCACTCTGTAAATCTTATCTGATGTTGTCATAGTTTATGAAAGAACACATGCAAAACTTGCTCCACTGTTGAATTCCCCATCCCCCAAAATAAAACCAAAACCCCAAAATGTGACTTCTGACATTGCAAGGTATCTCATGGTTTTTGCAACTATGGATGATCAAATCTTCTTAGAAAGGGCTCACTTGGTTTGTTATCAGCTTGTCAGTCACTACTGAAACCTGGACTTATTTCCCAACCTTTGAAGAAGCTCTTTATCTCACCCAGACTCCTAGAGAGAACCTTCACACATGTTTCAGCTATTTACATGACTTGCTTAAACAGGAAGAATATTTAGGAAAGCATAAGATGTCTAAAGCTGTCTAGCTTAAAAGAAGTTGGATACCTGAAGAATGAACTGGAAAGTTTGAATTCATGGCTTCTAAATGCTCATTTTCCTTTCTCTGATTTCCTGGCCTAGACATAGTTTAGCAACCTGTTGGAAGTGCACTGGGCATTGAGCTAAAAATACACAGAGTCACTTACACGTACATTCCAGCCACACAAAAAAGAAAAGATGTCTTCAGTAACTATCCTGTAAAACCGGCAGGAGGGAGAATTGCCCTTTAGAAGCCTATATATAAATGTTTTTATTGCTTAGTGCTGCACTAGAAGAGTTAGCAGGAGTTAACTTTACAGATATATTTTAATTATTCTTGTTGTCAGTAATAAAACATATAAAGAATGCATATTGATAGGAAAGAGCTAAAAAGAAAATAAACAAATCATCTGATATTTATTATCTGTGTTAAGGTCATCCTAAGATCACAGTTGGAAAACGACAAACTAGAAGCTGATGAGCAAATGTATTTCCCAGTGTGGCAAGGATTATATAAAGATACTAGCAGACAGATTCTGTTGTATGAGCTTATGATGTGAACAGGTGACGAATGACTTGGTTTTGTTCAAAACAACAGTGCCACGCAGGTGGGAAGCCAAAACTCTGCCCTATGCTTCCTAAAGAGGCTTCCAGGTCATTTCTGTTCCTTCAAGTATAGTGCTGCACCTGGATGCCAAAGCAGCTTGTTTGTGCTGGGTGGGTACCCTGGAAAGAAACCTTTAGTTAACAGCTGTGTGAAATGAAGGGCAGCATACTTTCTGCAAGGAAGGGTGTAGGAATGTGCTACAAGAATAGGGAGCAATTAATGAGCTGGAGACTTTTTGCCAGTGACACTGAAACCTGAATGCTCTTTAAGCAGGTGAGAGGACTACAGCTATGGGTTGACCATCAAGCACTCTCAGTAGCAAAATCCAACCTCTTATGTGCTCACAAGCTAGAAGCCAAAGTGAAGTGGCCCTTTTCCTTTTCTGAAAAACCTGTATGCCCCTTGCTCAAGGACTGACGGAAGGGAAATACAGCATAATATGTTCCTGAGACCAGGTCATTACAAAGCTGTAGATTAGAAACTGTAAAAATAAGAGTCCTAAGGAAATGGCACTTAAGTTAATGAAAACTATAAGACTCTTGTCATAAGTCAGAGAATTAATCTACAGAAAAAGTTCAAACTTCATTTTAATCACGTCATCTGCTTATAAGGGTTGACTGAGTGGTTAATGCAGAAAAAGAATATATTCCCAGAATTTCAGCTGTAATTCAGTTCAGCCTAACAGGAAAGTGATCTGCATTTTTTAAAAGTTTAGTTACTGATCTTCAGTGTTTATCTTTGCCCTACAGGAACCAAATCAAAGTGGGATTCTCACATGTAAAAACCAAGGGGGGAAAAATAAAAATAAAGCCCAGGTCTCAAAGAACATTGCCTGTGAAGTCATATACACGATTGAAGTATGGCATGGGGAAAATCCCAAGATCAAGTCCTTTTTCATAAGATTTTTGGCTCAGTACTCAGGTATGAGACCTATTGTCAAACACAGCATTCACATTGTCATTTGTACTGGTATGGTCAAAGAAAAGGGCATGTAAATAAATTAATTAATTAATTGATTTTTGGTTTGTGAGTCTAGGTCATACCTACTTCTTATTCTTACTTGTGCTGAGTTTACCATCTCTTTTATTTGCCGTGATATGATGCCTTAGTTAATTACAATCTTGAACTTTGACTGTTCTTCCATTGCCATTGCTTCTCACCAGTCATGCACTGACTTTTTCTTTGGACAAAATGCTTCAGTTGATACAGGCTCAAGGGCAAAAACTGAGCTAATTTTTCTTCAGCATATGTAAAACATGCCTTGCCTAAGCTCAGTGTAAATCTGGGGTCAGTTGTACTATGTGTAAAGCTCTCTTTATACCATTGGAGCGTGGCTGCATTAGAAGTTTATATTGCTGTAGTTACAACAGCGTAACTTCACCGGTACAGGAGTCAGTGTAATTAACGCTGGAGGCACAACACCCTATTGGCTTTATTCATAACGAAGACTAAAGATGGAGCTTTCAAAAGTGCTGAAGTGACTTACAAGTGCGGCTTTCGTTGTATCACAGGTCACGGATTCATTAATCACTCTTAAACCATATCTACAAAAGGAGATTTTATCCCCACCATCCAGAGTACTGTAGTCATATGGCTATATTCATAGTACAGAAGTAGATCCATGATTTCAGATAAGAAACTCTATCAGAAGTTATTTTTATGGGACTTATCTAAATAACATATGCATCCATACTGCAGCTGTTGCACCTCTTGAACTGAAACAGCACAACCCTCCATGTGAACAAGCACTAGGGGATTTTGATAATCCCACACCTTAACACTGTTGTTCCTTTTGCTAAATAGCCAGGGGTTTAGATCTGACCACATTTTGTTGGTGTTTTTTCAGAGGGATGAGAGAAGAATCTATAAACCACTGGTGTCTGAAAGGAGAAGATCTGAGATCACTGAGATTACTGGTTTCCTCTACAGACTAACATGCAGTTGGCCAGCTCTGTCCTCATCAGCAAACGTCACTCGAGTTACAGGGAAACCATATCAGTTTCAAGGAAAGGGAGAGTTTTTGCAAGAAGACAATTTTATTTCTACAGGTTGTTGTATTTCTGCTAGCAGTGCTAGAAAAGCAAGATTATGGTGTGTGTGTGTTTAATACAAAAAGTAGTTTTGCTGATATAACTGTTATTTGCACTGTTTATATTCAAATGTCCTTTAAAAAAAAGCATCATCAAAATTTACAGATAGTAAGAATGTGCAAATCAGAACACTTATCTTCTTTTTATAGACTAAGATGAAATTATTCCTCACATTTTTCTCAGTTACAGAATATTAGATTGCAATGTCTGTAAGTTACTTGCTTTTTTGAGAAACGTGTATTCCAAAACCAAAATTGAATACCACATCAAGACTTTTAAATGCTTTTAAAAATTCTCAGCAATTATTACTTGTTCTACTGTATCAACATAATATCGTTCCTAAACCTACCCACGGCGGAAGACAGTAGCTCACATCACAATCAGATTCTTAATTAATTACCTTGTAGCCTGCTATCTTAAAAATACAGGTTGAAAAATGGTATGTTAACCTTTTAATTTTTTTTTAACCTAATAAAATAACCAACTTGTTTTGTGACCTGTAATTCTGAATCTGATTGAGTTTTCAATATACTGTAATTCACAGATTTTCTCCCCTCTAGCACTAGGTTTGTATCTGTCACATGGTTTTCAGTGTTCCTAATGAGCTGTTAACAAGCTGTCAATTACCTATGCAAATGAGGCAAGCAGAAATGGAGGGGTTGCTATACCTAGAGTTAAAGTGTGCTACCTCAGATTGTTACGAAATAAATCATTTCAGTTTTAATAGCTGTCTGTGTCCATGTGGCTTGTGTCATGTAGGCACTTTTTCATTATATTATTTACCCAGCAATAAAATGCTGCAGGGGACTTCGGGGGTGATTAAAAAGTTGAGGGGGAGGGGAATTCGCACAAGCAACTTCATTCTTTCCCGGTTTGCACCTTCTGCTCTTCTTGGTTCGGGGCTACAAGGCTACAAGCTGTCAGGTGCCCTTAGCCCTGTGGAAATCAATGACAATTCAGGAGTTTAGGCCTGATCCTGCCGGAATATTTAACAAACATCCTTGCCGGGGTATGTAATGGAGCCTCATGAGTATATAAAGTTAAAGAGAGGAACTAGGAGTTGAAATCTTGAATTTTGGAGAGAAGGGTACGTTTTATATACGTATTCTCAGCCTCCTAAGAGCTTTCTACAGAAAGGCCTGGCAGGAGAAATCTTGCACTTTTATTTGTGTTGTCCTGTAAGGAATTCTTTCCCCCTTGCTAAAGTCATTGAAATTTCTCCTTTAAATTCTCTTTGCCTTTGCTTTAGCTTGCAATTGATGCTTACTGTAAAACATTTGTGATACTTTGTATGAAGAATGTTATATAAAATGAAATTGCATTGTATTTATGACCAGCACTATAATAACGGTCTATCAGTGTTTCCATTATAAGCCCCTATTGTTGAGAGCTTTAAAACTCACCCATAAAAATTCACTCAGGACTGCAGCATGGTCTACAAAGGATAAACAAATCCCTTTGGCTATTTTTTAGTTAGAATAAGTGAAATTAGACTTCTAGGGGTTTCCTCTCATTTTGGTATGTGTATGTGTATATATAATTTACATTTTAAAGAAGGGTCAGAGGCATTGTTTCCATTATTTAAGAAACTGTTATCAAAAAGCACCTAGATAAATTAATGGATTGCATTGTTTTGCTCCTGCCCATACCTAAACAAGGATGCTTGTTAAATCTTCTGGCAGGATCAGGCTTAAACTCCTGAACTGTCATTGAATGCAAGAGGGGTAGGGACACCTGACAGCTGGTAGCCCTGACTCAAGAAGAGCAGAAGGTGCAAACCAGGAAAGAATGAAGTTGCTTGTGCGAGTTCCCCTACTCGCCTCAACTTTTTAATCACCCCAAGGTCCTCTGCAGCATTTTATTGCTGGGTAAATTTGCACACTCAGCTAACTCAGCTGAAAGGTCACTGGCGTAGGTACTTTTCTTCTGTCCTTATGTCCGTTATGTTTAAGGTTCAGGGACTGAAATTGTGCACGCCGAAGCCAGGAAGCCTGGGGTGAAGCAGAGAGAAGTGTTCTGGTAGGAAGCCAGAAGGAGCGGAATTTGAGAGGTATAATGACACGAAAACCAGTAAATGGAAATTAATTAAATAAAAATCAAGGATGCCTTTTCAGATGGGAGAAACCCCAAAGAAATAGTCTGCGGGGGAACTGGTAGGCTAAATCTTTCACTGATCAACCCTGATGGAAGCTTTCTGGTCAAAATGTCAGTGGTAACTTTATTTTCTGCTGGTATGTACAATAATCCTTTTGTTCCATCTGCAAACACTAGGGGGTAAATTTTTAGCGTGATGCTTAGGGATTTAGCTGTAGGACTCCCATTAACGATAATGGGAATCATGTAGCTTGAGCACTCTGCATCGTGCTGAATATTTACCCCTCAGTTCAGAGCACTCTCTCGTTGAATTTTTAATTATATTTACAGATAAATTCCATAACCAAATATCATCAGCTCTCAAGCAGATTGTTTTATTAAAAGGTGCAGATTTCCAACTTCATTTTGAGCTGCAACCTACAGTGATTGGTTTAGCAGCTGAATATTTTTTTTTAAGTGTCTATTTAATAATGCTTGATTTGTCAGCTTCAGAGCATTTGGGAGACAATAAATATTAGAAAGCATCCCACCTTGCATGCATGTGCCAGAGAAATGCAAAACGTGAATATTCTACCTTGTGCCAAGCTTTCAAAAGGTGTGTCATGATACAACTTCTCTACAAGCTCTTTCTGGAAATACTACTTCTGCGTAAATCTGTGGTTAAAATCAGTACAAACGTTCAGCACTAATATGACATAGGTGGTTTAGTTTTATTTGCATTTGTGAAGATAAATGATAGGAGTCAAAAAAGTTAAGAGATTTGCCCAAGGCCAAAGGGATTAATGTAAGAGAGGGTATTAAAATTCAAGAGTCCCTTGCTTCTGTGCTCTATAGCCTATACTTACACCAAAATCTAACACCAGTTTAAGCAGATAGAGGAGAGGTGGTACACATACTGATCTGCTTGGCTCCTCCCTGAGGCACGTTTCCACTTGCTTTTGCAGCTCTTAATTCCTGAAGTAGCTGCAACCAGCTCTGCTCTGACCCTGTCGAAGTGACCTGTGAAGTAAGAATGATTCTGGTGGTTTAGTTCATGTTCGTCTAGCTGGGACAGTAGAGATGCTCTTTGTCTTAAGATGTGGGTGAGATTAATCTCTGTCTCCAGGTGTTTTGTAAAGGAGACTTAGAGGCTGCTCAGGTAGTCACGGAGGGCAGTGGAGTAGCTATTTTTCTGGTGCAGCTATTCTAGGGCCCCCGATGACAGTCCTGTCAGCAGAGGTGTTAGGAACAAGAGCACAAATTGTAACATCTTTTTAGTGCCGTTCATGACTGATACATTTCACATGTCGCTTTGGCTTGTGCCAGAGGACTAAGCTGACACAGAGCAATCCCAAGATCAAAAAAGCACAAAGGCATTTTGACTGAGCCTTGTTGTGCCCTCCAGTTTCTTCCCATACAGTGATTAGTTGTCCTCAGTTGAAACATGTGTGCCCATTAAAGCTTGCCTGCATAGGAGGTTGCCTTTGAAGATTTTTTGGTAGTCTGTAGATGGACCCAAGAAATCTATAAACTTAAATTTTCTGCATCAGTCAATGCACAAGAACTGCCCTCATGTGAAAGTGCACGCCTTGGCTCTTTTAGCAAGTGCGATGTTTTCTGTGAAGGGGATAACTGTGTTTGAGCAACTGACTTGAGAGCAGAGACCCTCCCAGGACATGTTTATACTTAATCCATTCCGTTCATACTAGAACCACCAAAGTTCAGATAAAACCCATACTGCTTCCTCACCCTTTCGAGTAACCTACCAGTGTGTGAAGCAGTCATGCGGTGCCTCCGCGTGCTCCCAGAGTTCAGGTTTGCAGTCCCACCGTTCCCTCCCCACTGGAGCGGGACTGGTGGAGCGTCCATTTGAGTTTGGTGGAACATAACTGAACACCCATCTCCATTCATGGCAGCAGGATTGATACCCTCTCAAAGTCAGTGGAAATCCCCGTTATGGTTGATAGCCTGAGATCAAACCAGAATATCCTTTGGAAAAAAAATGAATAGTGATCAGTCTCTATTCCCAATGCCGGTGATTGACAGTACAAGACAATGGGAGTACCTCCACAATGTTTTCCCCAGGAAAACTTATTTTTTGTATGCTAATCTTATATCTGAATATATACTCTAATCCTAGAATTTGTATCTCTGCCCTCGTAATCAACAGCCCATCTCTAATGTTTCTTTTGTTCAGAAAAGGTAAACTCTTCTCACTTTTCAGTAGCAGATTACACAAAGGGAACTTTATGGTATATATTACACTCACAAAGCAGTTTTCTCCATCTTGCAATCACTTTAAAAAAAAAAAAAAAGAACTTTCTTCTTATCTCATCTTCCTTCCTGCATGAATGTCTGAGATAATCAATGAAGTTCCTGTGTAGAGAATAAATTGAGCTCGAATGGCTCCTCTTAAACTGTACAATCAAAGAAAGAGGAGGTTTTTGCTGATGATTTTGATATTCAGTTTAACTTTCTTCACCAGGCTGTCAGCTCAGTGAAAGTGAGGTCAATCTGACCACACTCTTCCTAAAGGATCCTCTTCTGAACCATCTACTTGAGTATACATCTGACAAATCAATGGCAGAATCGAGAGGTATGTACTTTGCCCAGAAACCTGGGGGCTGATTGTCCTTTGCCTTGCATCTTATGTAGCCATTTAGGCGAGTGCGGCGTGGGCGTAAGACAGTGCCTGATAACAACACTAATGTTTAGCGACTGCATCCCAGTGATGTAAATGCCTGCCTGAAGATGCAGGACAACAGAGATGCAGACCTCTGTCCTACAATGCAAAGTGATTCAGATCATGGCAAGTGTGGGGGGATATGGGCGCTCACGCTCACACACACACACACACAAACTGTTTCTGTGAAAGGGTGATAAATGAGTGGCAATTAACTACGATTCTGGAGTTGCTAATTCAGAAATCTGAATTTTTTACAGGACAGATGCTGGGATGCAAAACACTAAGCAAAATATAGGAACTTACAGAGACCAAGAAACCTGCCCTTTCTTCTTTCAGTGTAATTTTGCAGTTCTTGGCCAGGAGTGCTTGCTTGGGAGCTCTGGGATAGGGCTTGTCAAGCTCCTGTGAAGTTATAGCACGGTGGGGCTGCTGCACAAGAGCAACACAAGTAAGTGTAACGAATGTGACTAAAAACCCCCCAAACATTCTTTTGCTAAATTATCCAGATCCAGTCAAATTTCTCAGGAGTGAACAGCAGTTGTTTGAACCAATTCAGATCTGTCTCTAGGGTTACTGCCCTCAGACATTTACCAGTATGGGACTTCCTTGCTCAAGATGAGAAGGGAGATGTAGAGGAGGAACAACACACAAGGGCGGATCTAGAGTGCTGGAAAACTGGTTAGCTTGAGAGAGTTCCTTAAAATTCACACTTAGTGTCGCTGAATCCGTGCCTTGCACTTGGGCCTGAGAGGTTTCGTTGATGAATCGGATTCATCTGTTCACGGCCAAACTCTCGTCCCTCATCATCCCCCTTTCCTCCCACAAGTTCTCTTCTGAGCTTGTTTGCATCCTGATGCGAAATGAAGTGGTATGTATGAGAATAAGGGTATTACATCCCGGGTAATATCCATTATGTTGCTCTCTATTAGCTCTCAATTCTTGGGAGTGCATTACTGCATTATTTCTTTTGTGCCAACGCTATTCCATCAAGGCCAGTGCTGGCTTGCTCGGTTGTATCAATAATTTCTTCTAAGGCAGCCTAGACAATATGTTGTAATATATATTATATTATGTGATTTTTAAATCAGCCTTGCAAATGTATTCTAAAAATTTTGCAGTTCTTCAGACAAATCCTATTGTCCATCATTTCTAATGATGATTGCTGATTAGCAGAAAACAAATAAAGAGGTGGGTTTTGTACACATAAAAAAGATCAGCTGAGTGAACACAATTCTTTAGGAAGCTTAGGAATGAGAATTTTGCTTTGACCCATATTGTAGAAAGCTTTTCAGTTGTCTTGTAAAAGAAGAAACTAAATACATTAAATAATTTTGGAATTGTGTATGTTACAATACAAAAGAGTCAAAAAGTTAAATATGAATTGAAACATATTTTCACTTACTCTGAATTACAATTGTATTCAGATAATTTTTTCAGCTGAATAAATGAATTAAAGTTTATTCCTTCAATTTTAAGAGCATTAAAATAATGCTACTTTTCTGTTTTGTGAATGCAATTCTAGACAGCTAAGATCACATTTCTATTCTAGAGACGTTAAAATATTTTAAAATAATGTTGATATTTAGTAACATTTTAAAGTTTTTTTTTAAAAAAAGCAAACAGTTTCTTACCATGCTAGTTCTTTCCAGGAAAAGTTGTCAATGCTGCAGTGCTTTTAAAATTCCTTTGTATCCCGTATTAGCAGTGAATGGTGCTAACGTACAGTTGTTTTTCTTAGCAATGTATATTGTATAGTCAAACTTTCTGTGAATGGTGAGTGATATTCATTAACCTAAAAAGTCTTATCCCAAATATGGGGGATAGCCTGATCTGGACTGTGTATGTAGCTCAGCTGTCACTTAGAAGCAGAGATGGCAAGGCTGTTGTGTTGCTCAGCACAACTTGGAGAAGCAGCGTGGCATTCTCAGCTCTGCTTGTGCTGTTTACAGCTGCCTGGGGGTTGCTCTATTTTGTGCTAGATAACCTGGAGCATATACTGTGGTAGCTGGACAAAGCTGTAGCACATTATATGTTCTTACAGAGAAAAGTGCCGCCAGCACCCGCATGTCAGGAGTGCTCTGTCCCAGCTGAGGTTGCCTTCTCTGGGTTGCCTTACGCCTGCTCTGTGCACGTAGGCAGTGCGAGGGGCAGGCATAGTAGAGGCGGTATTTTTGAATGGCCACGTCCAACGAGGCTGAAATGAGGATGTGCAGGAGTCAGGCATGATTCCCTGTTGCTGGCCATGTTCCACCCCTCAAGCCCGACTGGGTGGAGTTTAGGAAGCTCCCGGCAGTCACATCGTCCTGGCCTCTCACTACGACCACTCAGCTGGCCCAGGTATTTTAGTTTGCGTTGGGGACAACTTTCTACTCAAAGTCAGTTCTCACCTGCCTTCTCACACTGAATTTTCTCAAGGTTTCATTGTATACTGGCCAAAGTGATGCTGCATGTTTATTTGAGAGATGAAGCTTAAGAAAAGCAAGTGTATGCAAGACAAAAGAGAAAGAAGGGGTGGAAGGAGAGAGGACTGATGCTGGTAGGGGCAGATGAAGAGCAGGAGGGATGCAGGATGTTTATCAGAAAGACCAAGCTGAAAGGCATGCAAATCCAGTTAACAGCTTGAAAACAGGTAGCCACATTAAAGGAAGTGGAAATAAAGTAAATTAGTGGCGGGAGGCATTAGTTGGGGGTGTCAGCTGGTGAACGGTGACTAATTTGATATAGTCTAATCACATAGTTTGGCTATTTGATTACCAAATTGAGATCCAAACACTGTTCCTTCCAGGGAAATCACTTCAGAAAAGAGGGTAGCTGGAATCGTTATGAGATCTGATCCATTCCTTAATTTAAATTAGTTTTAAATAGCTGTAACACATGTGATGTAAAACCCAAGAAGCAAATAGTTGCTGAGATATGGTGTGAAACATGGCTGTTTGGGGAAGCTGAGGGTGCATGAACAAGGACTGGGGACTGGGCTAACCTGTGAACATGCACATGGAGGTTCACATGCACGTGCGCCAAGAGTGAGCCTGTAGAGCCACTTCCCTGTCTGCTCTGCTCTTAGTCTCTAACTCCCTCTCTGTTGACAGTTGCTCCTGTTTGGATGAAATGGGTCAAGAGTGCCAGGAATCAGCTCACTTCTCAGTGGCTAGCTGGTGGAGATGAACTAATACACATCCAAATGCTATATGTACCTTGTCACCCTCACAAGATCCCGGGCAGCCTCTCTAGCACCATGTACTATCTGGCATTAAGAGGAATGGACGGTTAGGGGAAAAGCAGAGGAAACAGGAGACATATAAAGTGATTTTTTTTTTTTCCTGACAATCAATGTTTTAGCATTTTCCTGACCCAGAAGTTATACCCAGACTTAAGAAGCTATCCCCCAAGAATTTGTCTAATCTTTTCAAATCTCTAAGTGTTTTTGGCCTTTTATAATCACACGGCAGCAGAAAATTTGCACAATTATGTGCTCCATGGAAAAAATGGCTTCCTCTGTTGTAAATGTGGTTCTTGCTCATTTCATTGGGTGCCCCTTTCTTCTGATACTGTGGGAAGAGGAGTAATCAATGCCTGCGTGCTTCCCCTGGGCCGTTTGTGACCTTACACATCTCTGTCAAGTCCTCCTTAATTATCTGTCTTGCTCACTAAAAAATGTGAAGTTTTCACATATCCTTTGTCTTCAGCCATTCTGCCCTTCCCTCTACCTTTTCTAGCTCTTTTTCATATTTGATGGCTGGGTCCAGGCATATTGTTCAAAGTTTTCCTCCCTCTACCTCATTTGCCCATCTATTCCTTGTTGATATATACGCTGCAGGAAGAGAAAGGTCGTCCAGTGGAAGAGGGCTTCTGCGGCAATTTTGCCATCGCATTCCTGAAAGTATTTTGTCCAGTCTGGAGCTTACCTGAAGGCTGGACACAGGAAGAACTCTGCCCATATCACAGGCAGTATTTCTAGTGTCTGTGATCTGTGAAGTGGAATAAGAGTGTGGTGTGTTTCTCCTTTAAAGGACCTGTTTGATGTTACTCTGTGTCTGTAATCATATGGGTCATGATTCAGCATGAAGTTACCCATCTTTGTGCAGAGAAACAGCCTCAGTGAGATGCTTCGAGTTAGGTATGTGCTTAACTATGCCAAATTGTTTTAAACCACTGATGTGAAAGATGCGCATGAGACCAGAGGCACGCAAAAGTTGTCATTCCTGCTTGCAGCACATATCGTAAAGTGCAAACTACGCTGAACTTACGCTTTAGAGAAACAGAAAATCACCCTGCAAATGCCTCCATGTGTAAGGGAGCTGCTCCAATTTGCACTAGAGCTGAAATGTAATCTAAGTTCTTTTTCTTTCCAGGTAGGGATGAATATTAGCCGGGAACAAAAGAACAAATGAAAAAGATATCCTAGGCAATTTTTGCAAAGAATTTCTTTTTTTCAGTTGGTCTGGGGATCATCAGGATTGGACCATGGCACCAGCAACCTTCAGCAGACTACAATGGCTCTGCCTTTAATACGCTTCCACCCCTGTGTGTTATACAGCCATAATACTGAACACACGAGGCAGACAGCTGCCCTGAGGCATTCTCCGTAAAAACTTTCATATCACAACAGAACTGAACGTACCATTATAACACCACGTCTCCTCTTCTTCACGGTAAGAATTGTTCTGAAAACCAGGCAATGTCATGGAAATGTTATAATAGACACATCCAGAATATATGGGTGAGTTAGTTGTCCCCAGTGATATATTTAAGCTGTTCCTTCTGCTATACATAGAGCAGGTTAAATATAATTATCATTGGTCAAAAGGTCCTTTCACTTTACATACTTTATGAATGTATTACCTCAATTATCAGGAAGGAAAAAGGGAAATTGTATTTCTTCATATCTGCTGGTATAAACTCCTTTAAGTCATTTCCATCGCAACACGCATTTTTGCTCTCCGAGAAGCATGAATACTTTCTCTCTCCCTAAATCCCATAATTGTTTTATTGCTACATTAAAAAATGTAAATAATCATTCCTCTCCCCATAATAAATTAGACGCAACCTGTCTAGCTCTGAAAATGAACATTTCAATATCTTCAGACACACAATGACATCATATCAATATTTAAAATCATTTTATGCATGTATTCCAGGTTGTCCAACTTCATTAAGGGCATTCATCAGCCCTCCAGCTACAGTGTATTCCCATCAGAGTTGTAGGCCTCAGGCCCTACCAAACAGAAATTTAAACTAACTTGCCTTTTTAATTCACATTATTCTCAAATATTCTTTTTTTTAACCCCCTGCCATGACTAAGGCGTTTAGACCTGGCTATGATTTTGTGCACATCAACATTTAACAGACAAAATCCTCATTTCTATGTCAGAACTTGAGTACATGAAAATAATAGTCTTTCCCCTTTAATTTCCCTTCTCTTTCCCCATCCGTTTCTATTTCTAATGTGCAATAATAACTGTGTTGCTCTTAATGTTGTCTGCTAAGTTAATAAGTTGAGCTACAGGTTGATAAGGATGTGGGGTTGTTGGGGTTTTATGTTTAAAAATTTACAAACATTTCAGACACATTAAATTTCATTTTTTTCTCTCTCTTTCTAAAATAATAAAACCCCCCTTCTTGATCTATTTTTTATACAGCTGAGGATGCACAGCATGAATACATATCCCTGCTAGTGGCATGTCGTAGTTTAAGCCCAGCCAGCAACCAAGCACCACGCAGCCACTCGCTCACTGCCCCCCATCCAATGGGATGGGGGAATAGGAAAAAAAAAAGTAGAACTTGAGGGTTGAGATAAGAATGATTTAATAAAAGTAAAATAAAATGTAATACTAACAAGAATAATAATAAAAATTAAATAAAAATAAAAATAATAATAATTAATAATAACAATAATGGTAATGAAAAGGAATAAAATAAAACAACCCAAAACAAAACAAAAAACCTCAACACAACCCAAGAAAAGACAAGTGATGCACAATGCATTTGCTCACCACCTGCTGACCGAAGCCCGAGCAGCCATCCGCCCCTCCCGGCCAACTCCCCCCAGTTCATACACTGAGCATGACGTTCTATGGTATGGAATATCCCTTTGGCTAGTTCGGGTCAGCTGCCCTGGCCATGCTCCCTCCCAGCTTCTGGTGCACCTGCTTGCTGGCAGAGCACGGGAAACCGAACCATCCTTAGCTTGGGATAAGCACTACTCAGCAACAACTAAACCATCAGGGTGTTACCAATGTTATTCTCACACTAAATCCAAAACACACTGTACCAGCTACTAAGAAGAAAATTAACTCTATCCCAGCTGAAACTAGGATATGACATCAAACACTGTCGTAATAGTATAAAACTTTTTTCCGCATAAACAAAACAAACAGTCTTCCCATTGTTCTGGTCTGTGGGATGACTGTGGATCTGCTCCCCAGGATGTTTAATGACCTTCAGAATTCCTGGATAAAACTCACACACACTACATGGCACAGGAAAGAAAATTGTGGTATCAAAAAAAATTTCTTTTCTGCTGGCCAGACAGTGTGGATTTGGCTGAAGCCTCTGATTTGTCCTCCCAGATTTGTGTGGAAAGAGTTTAAATATCCATCATTTGTTACAAAAAAGGAAGGAAGCACGTGGAAGTAGCCAAGTTAATATAACATGCATCTGGGGACGGAACAAGCCTGGGAGATATATTGGTCACTGAAAACGTAAAAGTTGGTGTAATATATGTCAGTGTTATTAGCTCTTCTGTCCAAAATATTCTGACCATGTCATAAATCATGTACATGGCCAGAGACCTGACAAGCATACACTGATGGGTTATGACCCATTTGCCTCCAAAATGGAAAGATGAAAGAAGGAGAAATTAAAAGAAGAGAAAAATACCCAGTAACTGCAGGGCCAGATTTTGGATCTTTTTTCCATAACTAGCATCTTTTTAAACAACTGTACTGCTCTCCATTTCTTTCTGCTCTCTGCATCTCTCTCCCCTCTCTCTCCCCACCTTGCTTCAGTGTTCCTGCAGCCACTTTTTTCCTTATGTCACTCTAAGCCTCTCCCTTTTTTCATTTTTTTCCTCTGGCTTTCACAGCCCTCTGGATTGAAGACCTCTCTTAGTTACGACACACAATACAGTCTGTCAAAGTTAGGGAAGTTCAACCTGCCCTGGTTACCTGGGGTTCCTTTGGCAGTGGTACAACTAATCATTGTCTACGTTTTATCCTTCTAGAAAGAAGCAGGGACTGCGTCTTCTGTTGAGGTCCTGGATACCATTCCCATCCAGCAAAGCTCCGAGGCTCAGTTTCTCAGACACAGAAATCCACAAAAAGATTCAGCCTCCTAAGGCCAAAGTTTGCCATCTGAGAACACTATTCAGCTCAAGGTAAGTGGAAGCAAGTCAAGGGCTTCCGTAAAACTGTACCTTACCACAGCTAAGAAGCAGCTTGAAGTACTCCCACTGCAGCCCAGAAAGCTCCGGAGTTGTGTTTTTTTTTTTAAATCTAGTTATTATCAGACTTACTAATTTAAAAGCACCCAGGAAAAGGCCCCCTCTCCAGCCATGAGATGCTCTATTTTGTTTCTTGTCCCAGTGGGGATTATCCTTACTGTGGTGGATTCTGCTGTGCCAGGCATGCCCAGAGGGCTTCACTTCTGGTCTTTATCTTGAGGGCAATTCTAGAGAACAGTACTGCTGATGACAGCCACCCAGTCAGTGAAAGTAGTCTGGAGTCTGCTTGTTTTCTCTCCACAGTCATCCGCCAACCTGATTGTGGAAGAGTTGGAGCTGTTGGAGAAGATTTGGAGCTGTTGGAGGAGCTTGTGTCCTTTGAAACTACCGGCAGGTACGCTGTAATAAAGGAGCTGGCTTTGTTCCTGGAGATCATGTCATGGTGTGGCCCCTTCTCCGCAGACTCCAGGGCAGACTGCCCTTGCAGCCAAAACCTATTCTCCCAACGTGCTGCAAGGACAAGCTAATCCTAACATTTCCATTGACAGCCAGGCCCTATCCACAGACGTAAAAAAAAGAGCTGGAAAAGAGATGATGTTCAAGACAAGGAATGTCCCTGACTGTTTAAGTAGATCCCTGAGAAGGGTGACGGTGGTGGTGAAAGGGCAGTCAAGATTACATCTCTGGCACTATTGCAGTGAGTTATATAAATAAGAATAATAACAACAGGAGAAGAGAAAGGGAATGGGGCATGTGAAATGATCACAGTAAGGAACAAGATGTGAGAAGAGGACTTTGAAAACAGAGCTGGGAAGGAAAAGAATTGCCATCAGAGGGAAAGAAGAGAGAAGGCAATGGATAAAGAGGAAGAGGTGTAGGGAAAGGGCAAGCAGACAGGCAAAGAATAGAGAGGAGGAGATGCAGAAATACAAAGTAATGAAAAGAAGTAGAATATTAGAAAAACTGGGGAGATACTCACACTGCAAAAAGTCCGAAACGGAAGCGAAGTGAGAATAAAGAGGGTGGAAAAGAAAAAAAAAAAGAAATAAGAAGAAGGCCCAATAAAGAAATAAAGGTAGAAAATATATTTAAAATGAAAAAAGAAAAAAAAAAGAGAAAGTGATTCTACAGAGATGGAGAGAGAAGAGAGAGAACATGAGTGGGAAACTAAGGGCAGTTTTCTATTTTGTAAAGTACTGGAAACCTGCCCATAAAAAGGGCTATATAAAAACCTGTCATTACTATGGTTTATTTATTGCCCCTTTCTCATCAGGCAAGCTACACTGATGTAACTACATCCAGGCCTTGGAAGAGGATGGTGCCACTTTTGATACCAGTTTAGATAAAGAGGTCTATATTTATGTTTGCAGACAGACTCCTATTTTCCTTTATGGCTGTGGCATCCTCGTAACTGAGACCTGCATAGTGCAAATGAAAGGAGTTTGCTGGACTGATGCAACGTTTTCCTCTGGGTCTAGGGCTCCGCGTCCACTCCCTGCCAGGACAGGTACATCCCACACATGTAATACCTGTATGCGTTGTTGACAATTCTCTCCCTCCATGAGGTCATGGGCATCATGGGGAGTAACGTTTTGGGTCAGGCTTGAGGTACATTGGGAGAGGAGGGTGCATGGGGGAGGTTGCAGAGTGCCAGACTGCTCTGCGCCTGGCTACGGCCAGTGCTTTTTGCTCTCATTTTCATGAACATATCATTCATTCATAAATTTTTAAAGGAGAAAGAATCATTGTTTAATGAACTTTTGTGAAGAAAAAGGAGCAAGGGAGAAAAGAAAAGAAACACTGTGAGCTCCTTACTCCCTAGACTTATGACCTGCATAACTCCAATCTTTGTGTTATTTAGACAGCCTTCCTATTTAGCCGACATTAAATTTGTATGCTCCCACATGGCTGAGTTGCTACTTTTTTTCATCCATGCATCTGGGATTCTCTGAAGGAACAAGACGGGTCAGGGGGAGGAGGGGAGGGGAGGACAGCCATGTCCAAAATGCGGCGGATGTGCCTTTCCAGCTCTACACTGGTTGCACTCAGGCAGGTACAAGCTGACAGGAATCGGCGGCAGCAGCCATGCGAACGAGGTCAGAGTTGGTTCCTCTGTGGCTTTTTTATTCTTCTGAGCGCTCTGAAAATGTGGGTGTGCATGTTAAAGCTGCCCTATGAGGCAGCTCTGACATGTGGGGCTGCCTGGCACAAACACAGCACATAATAACACAAAGTGTTTGGCAGCGTTACAGGGCTAATCTTTACGTAACTGTTCCCGAACAACTTCTCTAGCGCACTGAGCACAAACAAGCTTTCCATCAGCCTTTGGCTGCATGCAGATTGTCTTGTGTCACCTGCTTCTCTGCCGAGCAAATACTGGCTGTGGTCACGGCAAGGAAAACCTTCTTTTGCATTTGTAACTCACTCTCCCTAAATTGCCTCCTTGTTTTCCAAGGCTATTCATGAACCATAGGCGCATTTGTCAAGAACATCCCCTTTTATAGAATTTTTCCTCTTAAGCACAGATGTATGCAAGAAGTTATGTTGTGGATTGTTTTCAGGAGAGCAGTGTGAAAACAGGGTCTGATTTTTCAGTGGTTGCTCCCCTGTTGACTAAAGTCATAGGAGGAGGGATGTCTTTTATAGTTAAGACACTGGTGTGGGACTTTGGGGACCGGAGATTGGAATAATAATGTTGCAGTCCTTCTACCCTTTGCCCTTCTTGTCGGGTTTCCATGTAAGCACTTTACGATTCTCTCCTACGGTTTTGTTGCCTGGTTCAACGTGGCCTGGTCTTCATTAAGGCTTTTGTGCTGCAAACAGCAACACCAGGGCACATACCAACAATAAGAAGATCAGGGAAAGAAAATAAAGACTAGAGCTTCCCAAGCACCTTTGGTCAGTGCTGGTAATGGGTCTCCTGCTCTTGCACGAAGGCAATCATGTACAAGCTTTCTCTTTGGCAGGCCGAAGACGAGAGTTTCTAGCTGTCTGCCCCTGACCTCAGGTACCACCACCCGCCCAGTGCCGCCCGGTGCCACCTCCCCACCCGCGGCGTTCCTCGATTTGGGTGCTCTTTTCACTCAGCGTTGCGCAGCCACAACACATGTGCTGCTGCACAGCAAAGCCATGTGGCAAATATATAAAAGCATGTACGTTTCCGAATGCTGGAAGAGAGCCCTAATTTTGTTGGCAGCGAAGCTAACTCTCCTTCTTTCCTCGGAGCGGGGCCCGCAGCATTCCTCAGACCCACAGACAGAAACCCTCCCTGGATTTCTCCTGGCGCGGCGGCGGGCTGCCAGCCTGCGCGTTCGCCCTAGGCAGCCGCTCTGGGAGGGGCAACGCCTCTGCCTCCATGCTCGGGGAGGCTGGGCTCCCAGCTCCGGGCTGGTCTCGCTGCCTCCGACACGGCGTAGGTCAAACTGGGGACCCTCTCCTGGTTCTCGGTTTAATCTTAGCTCTCAAGGAAACGTCGCGTACCAGGAGGGAGGCAAAGCAAAGGGAGGTTGCCAGACCCAAATGTTCCATAGTTGCGAAGATGGTTTCTAAATACTGAGCTTTAAAAATAATTTGGTTTGCGTAGGGAGGGGTGAGAAGGGGGAGATCTTTCTATTTGCCTGCTGGAATTTGGAGTCTATAGTTTCCTGGGGACACATTTCCAAGTTTTTATCATCAACTATAGGGGCTAGAAAACACACTCTCATGTTAAATGAAAGCTGAAATTCCTCCTAGTCCCACACACTGAAGATCTGGAGCTTTAACCCTGACTAAATTGCAACAAAATCTTTAGAAACAGCCCATGCAAGATGTCTCTCACCAAAGAAAGAAAAATCCATACAAAAAAAGTTGTTAAGCAGTCCTGGGCAAGTGCAACTGTTAAGGGAGCAGACACTCGGATACAACCAGGAAGGAGGAGAGGCATTTTCTGTGATGTGAAGGAAGTTCATGTAGCCAAAGGTGAGGAGATAGGGTCACCATGGTCTATTCCCGGGACCATCTTATTGCTTCAGCGGTGTATTGATTTGTGGATCTCTGCAAAGCACACAGACCAGGTCAGAGACAACCCTACAATTCTTTTTAATCCCTTGAAGGTATGGAATTTTTTCTTCTCTTGCCTACTTTTTTCTCCGTCTCCCTTTCAATTTCAGCTGGTTTCAGGGCAGGAGGGGGTTGGTGATATTATTTTAATTATTGTTCTCCTTTTGTTTTACATAGGGTTCAATTTTTAAATCATTCATGAGTTTGCCTACAATGATAGAATGCTTTTTGATCTGCTTCCAAAAAGTGTGTGCTAAAAAAAAAAAAAGAAAACAAAATGCTCCAGTAATTTGAAATTGTTCTGCATAGTGCATGCCCAGAACTACGATCCTTTCCAAATGCAATGCTTCACTTTTTTTTTTTTTTTTTTTGAGACCACTTCATTTTGGAAGTGAATAGGGTGCTCTGGGCACAGGCACTATGGACCAATTTCGATTTCCTAGATTGCTTCAATAATCTGAAGAGTACTCCAGTCATTTTTAACTGTTCTCCACCACATGCCTGTGAAACCATTCATTTTTTAACTGAAGTGACTACACTTAGGATAAACTCCACTGTTCATTTGAAATTTTTCCATTCCACATATCCATAGACTTCAAATTCCAGTACAGAAACTTAATAAAACATTTTGCTGTAAGAATGTGTTAACACTTCATGCCATAACATTATTGGACAAAATCTTTTGTGCTGTGCAGTGCAGTGCTCCTTGCTGTCTGAGGCAGGGCCATGTCACCGCTGCCAGTTTGCTGCAGGAGACATTCCCATAATTAGGCAAGCCAGTGTTTATGGTTTTGGTTTCCTCCCCCCCTCCCCCCCCGCAGTGTTTCTCCTATATTCAGCCCTGAGATTCAATTTCTTTTATGGCTTTTTAATCCACAGATCAAAATGCTTTGGCAGATAGTTAAAACAGCCAGTACCTTTATGGCACACATATTTTATTTTCAGTTTTGTTAGGGAGTGAAGTGCATCACTAAAGATCTCTCAGAGCATCAGTGGGAGAGGCAGGAAATAGTAAAACACAAGCAATTTTAATCCTTTTCCTCTTTCCTGTTGCACACACTGCACTTGTGTCACGCAGGGTACAGTGCTTCCTGGTACTTACGCTGTTGTACCTAGACTGTTACCTCTTGTTGCTCTTCAGGGAGTACTTACATTTCAAACACCGTCCAGAAGAGAAAGCTCATGAGCTGTCCTGTGAGGATTTCATGCCCTAATTTCCCTCCTCTGCCTTTACCTTGCATATATAAAAAAGTTATTCTTAATTCATATTTCTATAAAAGTGTGTCTGCATTTCTAAGAAATATGAGTATCTTGTTCCAGGGAAGCTGTACGCTGCCTTAAGTAATTAAAGCTTAACAGTAGGGCAGTGTCATGCTATACTTTGCAGTCCACCTGATGTCTTACTCAATCATGATCTAGTATTAAAATTATTGGAAGGCGGCACAGATTGCATTGATCTGCTGCTGGCATACCTTTTTGCTAAACGAGTGCCCATCCTTCACAAGAAGCATTAAGAGGGCATGGAGGACACACGAACATGCTCTGGATTACGACCTCCGTGGCAGTGCTACGCAGCTCCTGGGGAAACCGCTGCCCTAAGGCTGGTTTGGCAGTCTCTGTCCTGCAGGGAGAGGCTTTGGTGATGCTTTAGCAACTCTGTTGCTGAGACACTATTGCTAAGACCATGGCTTTTTTTTTGTCTTACCTTCTTTTTTTTTTTTAATGGGGGTGCAGAACACTATGTATTTGTAGCCTTAAAAGCCAAATACTTGTGGTACTAATTAAGGACTTTTGGGGATTGCTATGGCATGACCCTAAGGACAACCCAGAACTGAGATTCAGGTTCCAGAAAATGTCCTAAGTCAGTTTGAGCCTGTTTTGCCATTCACTTCAGCTGAATTTTGCAGTTCTCAACTGTTACTGACAATTTTAATGAGAAAAATAGTCTATTAGAATACAAGTAATTGATGGACAGAGAAAAATATTGTAAACATAAAAATGCTGTTACCACTTAATAATTACTGATGCAGACTGCATAGGAAACTCATGCATGGGAATCTTGTAGGCATAGGGATAGTTCTTCTGTACTAGACACTTTATTTCTTTGCCTTACAAGGTTTCTTTCTGAATTTAGTGTTTCAATGGAAGAAGGAGCTCTAGGGGCAAGAAAGGTGGGGAATCCAGAACTTGAATTTGTGTGGTATTAGGATTTCGTCCAACGATGGCTATATGTCCCTGCCTTGTTGGGAAGTCTATACTGTTTGAGAGGTAGCACCTTTTGAATGAAATGTCAGCTTGGTCCTAGCCACTTACAAAACCTAAATATCTCACTGCCGAGAGACTGGTATTTTAATCAACTTCTGACTGGGTGATTACATTCTCCCTACTTACATTCCCTGAAATTTCAATTGGGTACAATCTTTTTCTTCACTTAGAGTCATCCTTTTTTATGTGTTAAGTGCTTGCTCTGTTTCACCTCTGATGGAGCTGATTTTCAGGAGCAGCTAAAGAACTTTCATTGTCTACACAGAGCTTTGTGCTCTTTTGGGAAGGAATTATCTAATGTATATATATTAAAGATATATTGTTGCTGGTTTGTGACAATATTGTGGCATGAATAAGACAGAGACAGAAGAATGATTTCACGTAGTTCAATTAATTTTGAAGAATAAATCAAGAACAGTTTTCTTACTTTCTCAAATAATGCTTCTAAAGTTAGATTCTAGGTAATAGTTGCTCAGTCAATTCCTCATAAAAATATTAAGATAACGTTATCGTTAAATTATTTTTACTGCCCTTCTTCTTCTAAGATCAAAGACACAGTTTCAGAAAATAAAACACAATATTGTTCCTTTATGCTTAGCTTTGCAGAACTTTTTTTTTTTTTAATTTGCCTTTTTTTTTAAACTGGTGTTGCTGCATGGACATCAGTGAAGTACTGTATTTAACTCCAAAGTAAATGAAGCATCATTATAGGCCAGAGTTTCCTTCAGAAAGTTATATGCGAAGGCAGCATTTGCTAATATAGTGATGTATTATCATTCATCCTTGCACCTGTCCAGTTAGCCATAGATCCATCCAAGCATAAGATATAGTGTAGGAGGATTCCATTCTGCAAGATTAAATCTTCAGTTAAATGAACCTAAAGTGGCTTAGGGTGTGTCTGGCAAGCTATCCCATTGAGAATAAGTTAAAGAAAAAAGAGGGAGGAGGGTATAAGCATGTCTTCGTGAGGCTATGTGTACAACCTGGAGACAACTCTGTATTTCATACTGATTCCCTTGTACTTCTAAGCCATTGGTATAGTTTTGAATCTGATATATAAAATAAGAATAACCTCAGTCTACTCAGTAGGAACACATAATTGTAAATCTCAAATGCAAAATAAGAATCGGTCCTTCCTGCTAGACCTGTTCATGTTCCCTAAAGTATAAGTAGATTCAAACTTATTAGGGGTCAGGTAGCAAGCTCAGTACAAAGAAACAGAGGACACAGTCTTCCAGTTACTCAAGACTGTGCAGAAAGATAGGGGAACTACAGGAAATTAATCAGCTTTAACCCCCCAAATGATGCCTGATTTTTAAAAGTCTCTTCCTTTATCAAAATAGCACCTCCAATTTCATTTTTTTCCCCCAGCATGTTCTCTATCTGTAATTGTCTTTCTGCCAGTTACGGGGTATTGGAACTATATGAGAAAAATCTGCTGGAGTCTGTGCAGACTTTGAGGTGTTTTCCATGGGAGGAATGGTTTAAATTATACTAGTTCCAACATGGAGCTCTCCATTGTCTCCATTAACTTGGAGATATTCCAAACCTGACCGAACAAGATCCTGAGCAACCTGCTCTAGTTGACTCTGCTTTGGCCATGGGGGCAGAATGGATGATCTCCAGAGGTCCTTGTCAGCCTCAACCATCCTGAGATTCAGTAACTCTCAGTGGTGAGAGTGACAAAACTAAATGGTAACATGGGAAGTCTTTCCTTGCTTTCATTCTGACAGGCTCTGTAACAGTTTGCACCGAGGTTTCCCAACCAGCGAGTTCAGCCACAACCATAAGTGCTGGGAGATACGAGGTGACCATGCCTGAGCGACTCTGGACAGAAACGGTCCCATAAAAAGGAGGGGACGCATAAGGTGGGAGGGAGATGGGGCAGCCATAGAACAAGTGCCAGAGAGATAGGAAGCAAGAACAGGGACACAAGGTGGAACTAGAAGCCCAATTTGGGGGAAGGGAGCTGGATGCAGGGAGCTGTTACACTTTGCCAATTTTCTCAAGTGAGGCTTGACTACAGAAAATTTGGGAGTCATTGGTCCGTGATACACAGACTTTGTTGGCTGAGCTGTGCCAGAGGAAAAATATATATTGGCAAAAGGAGTCTTTTTTCTTCAGCTACCTTTTTGAGTGACATAAGCCATGCCAGCAAAGGGATTCTTGCATCTATACAGAGGGTGTTGCTGGCGTATCTATATCAATTAAGGGTGTGATTTTTTCATGCTTGTGACTGAAACAGCTTTGTCAACAACACTTTATAATTTAGACCTGGCTTGAGGGCTGTCCTGGCTCTCATGCAACTGCAGAATTGGGGATTTTAGAGTGAACTCCTTCATTGTTGGCAAAGAAATAAAAGGACACAAATGCAGCATAGTCATTTTGAACGGATTTTTTTTTTTATTGTTATTCACAGCACATGCAGAATTTCTTTTCTCTTTGGAAAGGTGGTCACTGAAGAAGCAAAAATAGCACCCTCATAGCAGCTGTGCATCTTCATGGCAAGGCATCCACTGAAATATAGGCTTTCTTCATAATCAAAAGCCGAAAGGTTCCTGTTATGACCATACCCTAGCTAGAAAGGGTTTGTGATACAGCTAGACTGTCAGACACTTCCATTGGAGGCTAAGTTTACACCGGCACAAAAAGCCGATGAAGAGATACAACTTCCTGAACAAGATAAGTATAGGTCAAAAGTACTCTTTTGTAGATAAAACGGCATATACGTCAAGGGATTTGCTGCCGTAGCAGTGCTGGTTAGGAGAGGAAAGTGTGGTTTGCTTGCTCTTCATCTTTTTTTTTTTGTTTTTTTGTTGTTTTACTTCTTCACAATCTTAATCAACACAGCAATGCCAGCAAAACTCAACTGCCAGGCTGCTGCATTTCTCTGTGTAATTTATTCCACCCTGAAAAAACCCAGTTTTTTTTGTGCAAGTCTTGTCTTTTATTCTTACCAGAGACCCCTGTATTTGGTCAGAACAATAGCTCTGATGTGGCCAAAGTGGTAACTCCAAGCACCATGACATAACACTGTTTAAAGGGGTGGTTTCCCCAGAGGGCAATCCTAAAATCCTGCTGATGCTGAGAGGAAACAACCTGCCTTCCTCCCTTCTTCTCATGCTGGCTCTGGAGCTTGTTTGATGCCCCGGGTAAGCTACTTCAGCTCGCTACACAGGCAGAAAATGAACGCAGCAAATAACAATGCACGGTTTTCTGCCAGTTTAGTGAACTAAATTGGTTAGCATAGAGACCAGATAAACACCAGTGTATGCAAAGCAAGAAGCAGCAGCACACATCTGAGAGCAAGGGATATGAGTGGAAACATTCTTTTTTTGTCAGCATCAGATTGATTTAACTGTCTTGCAAAACTTCCTAGTGCTGGCTTAAACCTGGGTCACAAAACGATAAACTGGTGCAAGCATGTCCATCCACACTGAAATGTGCATTTGTTTAGCTGATTCTGAATATCGGAGCTCTTAGGCTTGCCTGCGCTTGAGAGTATTTCTCAGTGTGGCTTGACCGGCACTCTCCCATCCCTCCGAAGAGATGCAGTTTATGAAAGTCACTTGCTGAGGCAGCTCAAACCCAATTCCAGGAAAAGGACTTCCTTTTGATATCAGCATTACCAAGTCTGCCTTAGGGCCCTTGTTGCCACAGTCATTTTGATCAGAAAAAGTGTTTTTTTCAGGCTCATAATCAACAGAAATTATTATCATACTGGTAAAATGGGGAAAAGGAGACCAAGTTATAAGCGGTGTGCTTAGCATTCTTCTGCTGGGTAAGAAAATAAGTGTTTCCTTGATCACACAGAAAAGAGACTATTGTCTTTAAGATGGTGTGCTTAACATTTAACAGTGGACCATACAGCAGTCTCTGTTAGAGCAGCAGTTGCAGAAAGTGACGCTTCTTTCCATGCAAGATATTTTCTTTCTGTAAAGCCATTAGCTTCGTTTTCTTCTATAAACTGATAGACTGTCAACCTTCAGATCAGTGAATACTTAGGGATTTTTTTAATTGCGTGCATTACTTTGCTGCTACCTTGTGTGTTATGTATGCGAAATCAACCCTCCCTAAATTTTAATTGGAGAAAGAAATGTGTTTGGCTAGAAGTCTAAATGGGTGTGAAAAAAACCTGAACAAAAACCAGTCTGGAGAGTGAGTGCTGGAAGGCTGCTTTTTTTGTGAGTCACAGAAAGCTCTTTAGTTGGAAATATTCAGACAGCTGCCCCATGGCAGGGTAATATTTGTGAATGCTGAAAGTTGTACAGATACTAATACGAATCATTGCACATCTGCAAATTTCTCCCTAACAATACACAGTCCATTGCTTATTATTAGTTGCTACATAATATTTATGCATCTAAAATCATCCAGCATGGGAGGGTTTGATCAATTTCTCTGTAACAGCAGTGGCTAAATTTAGTGGATACTGTGCCTGTAATGGAGCAGAGGTCGGAGTGTTTCTTACCTTTACCTGAGAGGTTCTTTGAACAGTACTTTTTGTGCCATAAATACTGTGTGCTTACTACCAGAATAGGAGTGACTAGTGAAAAGCTGAAGCAAACAACCCACAAGCTGAAACGGTTGGGTGAACTGTTCAACAAATACCTATGACAAATAAAAGCAAAATCCATTTGCAAATTATTTGTTAATCAAAACGAGCTGAATCCTTAACTGGTATAATTTGTAACTAACAGTTTTTGAAGCTCTAACAGGCAAACAAACACTTGAAAGAAATGAAATACCATGGCTGATTTTAATTAGATTTTCTTACTATTAATGCACCCAGAGATATTAATTTGCTTCTCATTATGACTGAATTAACTGAAAAAATATCAGGCCGTGAAACAATATATATATATATATTTTGAATTACAGGCATGGGAACAGCCACAGTGAAGAGGAACTTCTATTTGTTGTCTGGGTACTTCCAAACCTAACGGCCCCGTTAGCTGTTACAGCAGAGATGTATGGTTCCTGGGCACTCACAGCACCTCCTAAAGTCCCTCAGAGGTATTTGTGACCACAGACTCCCCAAAGCCCTTCTTCCCTGTCAGAGCTGGCAGATTGCCACTGAGTCATCTACCAGGGCAAAACCACCCCCTACCCATCCCTTCAGCCACGCGCAGCCGAAACCAGCAGTTCCCCGGCTGTGGTCATTGCCCGGTGGTTTTCCGCAAGGGTATAGCAAGAAGTTTGCAGAGGCTGGCTGAAGATTATCAGCTTACTACATCTGTGTGGTTACTCTGATGGCTGAAAAGTTGGGTTCACAAATTTGGGAAACACTAGACGGAGACTTATTTCTCAACCTTGCTGAAATTTGAAGGGTGCTATCACAACCCCCCAGTATGTGTGCGCATTTAAATGCTTGTATTGGGAGTCTTAAAGGTATGCTAAAAGAGACAAGAATGCCCTTAATAATATCAACTGTAGATGCCATTTAAGCAAATATTTACGTGGTTGTCTGGCAACTGAGAAATATAATTTAGAAGTATAATTACCTCTTGGCTGTGAAAGCAAAACTTTTATTCAGGTCAGAATGTTAGGATCAGAAAATGCTCTTTCAAGGTTTATTGAGTAGTATGTGAATCACTATATTCCAGTCTTTAAGATTTGCCCTGAACCACTATTGAAGTAGAAACCAAAATGGAGTAAGGCTTATTGTAACTTATAATAATTTTATTTTTCATAGTCTCTTCAGTTTCATTTAATCCCTGTTTGCCTGCTCGGTGTATACCCCCACTGTCTTTCTCAGATGTGGATGCAAACTGCAGATAAGAGTATGCACACTTTTTTTTTTTCTTCTTCTTATGGCTGCTGTGAAGTTACAGTTGCAATATAAAGATGACAAGAAGTTCAAGACAAGATAAAGGACCCCAGTGTGATTGGACACTGAGAGGTACACCAGACTTCCTCCTTTTGCTTGGCACTTCTCTTTTTATTCTTTGATTAAAGTCTTTTTCCTTTACTTACATCCTCCATTAAGATGTCTCAGTGTCATTTAGGGTGTTAATTGAGAGGAGGTTTAAGCTCATCAAGGCGATTATAAGTGATAGTTAAAAATTTCTATATATGGCCTATGCTGGAATCAGCACAGTAGGATGCCATTTTTCTTTTATCTAACTGACATTGGTAATAATAGATGAAATTATTACTAAATCGCAGCTGCAGAGATGATATCATGATTTTTTTGTGTAATCTTTGATGAAAAATTAATTTTTGAGAGGGATAATTTAAAATGATTTAAATAGTATTATACGAAGTCCTTACTGGTAATTAACACCAATCTTGTCAGAAGTGAATCCACTTTCGCAGCTGTTTCTAAAGATACCTACAGTATTTGTAACTTTTCTGGGAGTGAAATTACAGTGTTTGGACTTTATTTTTACTGCATAAGGACCATTAAGAGAAAAGGATGCTAATAGAGAAGGCTTTGTTCTCCGATGGGGCCAAATTCTGTTTCATATTTGCAGTGTTTCTCTGTGTGTGCATTTAATTAGCTATACTCAGCATGTAAGCAGAGTTCAGTATATGCAAAGTAGACTTTACATGGTATTTATATGTGTGTGTTTGCATGCCAGTGTACACACAGATATGTATATCTTTATGGGTTAGCTATATACATATACACAACTTTATTTGCGAGGGGTTTAATTGGTTGAACAGATGGCTGATCAGAAATGCTTCTTCATCTTCATCAGTGACTCGTCTTTCTTTCTTTGCATCGACTTTCATCACAGTGGCAAAAAAGTGCTCTAACGAGAAACAGCTGAAAATAGATTTTCCTTTGGTACTTTCATCATGCTTTAAATGACAGAAGTGGATTTTTTTGTCCTATATATAAAGACCTGCAGGAGAAGGTTAAAAAAGGAAATATAGTGAAATCTAAATAGAAAAATTTGAATGAGAATATGGGAGAGCCTCAGATTATTCCTCTTATCTTCATATTTTACTTTCTTCTTTTTTAAAGTACATGCTGATTTTTGACAAGATATATAGTCGTGGTTATTCACGCCAGCTACAGTACCTGCCAATCAGTTTTTCTTTTCCTCAAGTTTGGTGCAGAAAGGGGGAGGGAGGGACAGGAGTTGAAAGATGACACAATGGCTTAGAGGACTGTTACTTTAGGTATTCATTAAAATAGGAGTTACATGGCCAGCTTCTGCTGTTTCTGCAATTTTATTATATTCAAATCAAAGTCTGGCTTCTGTAGGCTTTATAAAGGAAACAATGTGCCTTATAAACAGAGTGCAGGGTTCATGTAGGAGTGGTTCACTTACAAGAAGATTCATGGCTTGAGTTTTTGTATAGATATGTGAATAATCTATCACATTTTTAATTTGAAAGAATAAGTTATCCAGTATTTTCTTTTGCCAGCACTGATGTCTTTTGCAAACAGTTGCTTTTACTCTCTACCTTCCTGTGGATACGTAGCTGTTACTGTACCAACTCTGCAAGTTGGTAAACTGAGGAACGCTTTGACTGGGGCAATTGGGAAAATCATGCAGCTGGCTGAGCGTAAAAAGCAGGTGTAGAACTTGGGGATTCTGGTCTCCTCTCTTTTCTCCAGCAGCAGACCAAAACTACTGGAAAAGTATGGTTTACAGAGGAAAAATAACTCTGCATTTTTAGATCTGTTTGAACTGAAAATAGAAAAAAGACCCCACAGCTTCAGTGTAATAACCCGACATTGTTTTCCATGTAAAGCCTAGTTTTTGTAGGCTTTCTCCTCATAAACTGTCAAGGGTCTGCCCTCGTGCTCAGTGCAGCTGTGGAAGGACCATGGTCCTTGACAAGCACACAGCGGGCCCAGAGAAACATTTCCCCTGCAAGACATGGCGAAGCCTGGGGCGGCAAGCAGAAGTTTTATCAGCAAAGAGGGAATAGCAATAGAGGAAGACTAAAGTTCTTTAGTACTGCTGGGATGGGTCAATCCAGTGCAGTTACTTTAGAGATGAAAGGGAGAAATGTACAAACAAGAAATTTCTGAAGCTTAAGGATGTGTAGGGAGCAGTGAGTATCTCACAAGCATGAGATACAGGAATAGGCAACTTCTAAATTCTGTTGCTAAAATACTTTGCAAGAGAGAGAGAGAGTGGGATTCAGGTGTAAGTATACTTGACCACCACCTGGCTCTTTAGTTTCAGTTCTTTGGACTAGGAGAGCCTGGAGACAGAGAAGGTGTTATTAGGACTATCACTTCTCAGCTTTGATGTGTCTGGTCATGTGCTTAAAACAGCAGCCAAAACTTGTACCAGAAATTTCTTTCCCCCGCCCCAAACAATTACTGCAAGATGAGGAGGATGTTTGTGTGTGGAAAGAGAAAAAAAAGATGCTAGGAATAAGAACAGCAGCTTCAGATTTTTTGAGCCTTTCTTTTCAGATTGTGACCCCTTGTTTGCAGGCTTTGAAACCCTGATAGAAAGGGTGTGGGTTTAGGAGGAGGTAATCTTGGCTCAGGAGGTCCGGCAGATGGTGTTGGCAAATGGCACTGTGGGCTCCTGCAGTGTGGTGCAACACTCTGGAGGTGGGTAAGGGAGCAACGAGGTTGTGGGAAGCAGCTGGTGGCAAATACACTCAAGATGGCTCCAGTGAGCAACCACAAACAGCTTGGTAGGGTGGAGAAGGAGCAGAATATAGCTCAGAGTAAATGAACCAGTGCTGCATTTATGTCCTGCTTCAGGAGGATGTGAGAGGTGAAGGTCGGTAGCTGACAGAAAGGAGGGTAATGCATTGCTGTCCTTTCACCCTTACCCTCTGCAGGGTAAACCTTTCTTAATGCAAGCCTAAGGTCTTAGAACCCAGAAAGGCTGCCATTTAAAAAAATCTAGCTTCATCACTGGAGGCACTCAGTTCCCTTTCGCAATGGTGTAAATCCACGGGCTTTCCCCTGAAGACTGTGACACACCCTGATGAACCAAGGATAAGTGAGAGGTGGTCAGAAGACTGAGTTGCCTCTTTCTCTCCCTCTCTCCCTCTCTCTCTTTTAGTGTTAAAGATAATGAAAATAATCCAGGAAATTCATATCAGCCACTTCTTTCTCCAAAGAGACTAGTAGCTTGGAAAAAGTAGCAGGCAGTTCTTTCTAATCTATTGATGCTGATACGGCTTCAGCTAGAGAGGTTTTTAGGTGGTACTTGGGGGTAAATCAATAGCATGAAACTAAAACAGGCAAGAAGCATACACTTGTATTCTGATTTGTTCAAAGCACTAAGACAGGTAAGAAGAAGGGATCTGCAGCATTTACACATCAGGTAGCACCAGCTAGGATCTAGAATATTATGGGTGTGAATTTATGCAAAACAGCTTCACACAGCTTTGCCAATGCACCTCCATCCAGAGCTGTAATATTTTTCACAGTTGTGGACCTTTATCTGCAAAGCCTTACAAAACTGATTAACTTAGTTTTATATAAATTGCAAAAAGTTTTTCTATGACAGTGAAAACAAGCAACAAGAATGTCACTAGTTTCATGCATTTCTCAAAGGCTCATGAAATCTCTGGATATTAATTAGCTATCTCACCGTGATTGTCTTTTACTTCATAAGCGCATCATCTTAAGTAGTGGCTATGAAGTAAGTGGTTATTAGGGACTCAGGCCAGAAGGCCTCAGACTCCTGGCTGCAGGCATGGGGAAGGCAGACAAAAACCACTCTTGGATGGCTGAATAGGACATCCTCATTGCAGTCCTTGAACTAGGGTCCATGCCAAACATTGTATGCTGTTGCTTCCAAGATGGACAGATGGGGACCTTATAAAATAAGACAGGATGCTCCTTCCTTGCCAATGTCTAAGCATGCTGCCTCCATACCTGTTCCAGGTGTTGATGTAAAGGAGCAAGGTGACTCTCTTGCACATCATGAATAACATGCTTGGTTAAACAGAATTGAATATGAATTGTCACATCTTTTGCTGTTGCAAATCAGTGCTGTAATTCTTCAGTCCATCTCTAATTAGAAAGAAGGACTATGGGTTAAAAAACTCCTTATAACTGAACTTCTTGAGCTCATATCTCTGTACACTAGGTTTGGGGTTTTCTTAAGAGTGGTTTAAAGATAAACAAGGAAAAAGTGGATGTGAGCTTTGATTATATTTTTGGTACTTTATTAAATGTAAAAAGGCTTGACAGTAGAGGGCTGGGGTTTTTTCCCCCTCTCTGTTCCTTCTTTTTCCTGTTATATATCCAACTCCATTTACTATGATCTATGCCTGAAATGCTGGTGAAATGATGACATCATAACAGTCAAAAAGATAAAGGGAGGAATGAATCGAGGAAAGTAAAGGAGCTTTGGTGATAATTCGCTTTACTTTTTGTATTTTTCTTTTGTTAACACCACTGAGCTGTACCGCAGTATAACCTTTTGGAGAGGGTAGGTTTAAAATCTTTCTTCTTTCCCCATTCTCTTCAACCACGCTGATAGGTATTTTTAAATCACTAATTAGTTCAGTGATTAAAATATGGGAAAACCAAAACTGACATTTAAAAATATCTCAAAAAAAAAATCCAAGCCTCAGTCAAGTAACAAGAATAAAATAAACCTTTTGGCATTCTCCATTCATTCATCATGAGCTATATAAAGCTAACTCCTGGTAAATTATTTGTAGGTCACCTTTAAAGAAGCTCCTGAGATAGTAATGCATCCCCTGAAATGAAAAGACAAATAGATTTTCTATTCTTTATATGAGGCATGCTTATACTTTAAAAACATTTTTACATTGGGTTTGAAGAATGATAAAGATATTTCAGTGTTATGTGATGTTCAGAGTTACTCACAGCATTTTTTAGTGATCTTAACTACACATACACAAAAGTGCAAAAAGAACCTTGGAAATGATGTGGCAGACTTCATATCTTAATCACTGCAGAATGGTTTTAAATTAATGATCAGAGTGCAATTGTTTCTATAGAAGTGCCTTGCTCTGGGCTGTAAGTGAAATAGAAATTTAGTGTAGTAGTTTGGAAGACAATGATTAATATTTACATTTACCAGCTGAAAAGCCCCAAAATGTTACAAAAAGGTAACTTTTATAGAGTACTTTTTTCTCTACTGATAGGCAGCTTTTAGCCATCTAAAGTCAGTCTATCTCTCTCCCCTTCCTTTCTTACCAGAACAATTGTGATGCTGACTGTAATGCCAAATTCATGTATGTTTTTCTTGTTATGCCATTAAGATGACTCATTTGCAGTTAGACTATATTGCTTCCTCCTTTTTAAATGTATTTTGTTATTTCACAGTTGTACTTTACTTTTTAACATACATTTACTTGATTTGTATATTTTTTAACTCCAGACATAGTGCTAAAAACCTTATTTATTCTAAGATGTTCATGAAGAGAATTTAAATGCATCACAGGATAGGTAGATGTACCCGAACACTCATCACCAAATACACTCCAAATATTGTTGTTCATTGTTCCCTTCTACATATTCAAGAGATATTTGATCCAAATGTATAACAAATATGAAAACATATAAAAGCTTTGAATTTTCTATGAGGAGAAGAATATATGGAAAAACAGTATGATATTGTACTATACTTAGGGGCACTGGTTAGGGTATTTATGCTCAGGAAAATAGCAAAATGCACCAAGTCTGACTAGTTTCTTGGAATCTTATGTTTAATACTTCTTCAGTATGGAAATCATGTAAAATTACTTGAAAATGGCTGTCAAGTGTTTGATCGTAGTAGTACAGAATCCCCAAGAAGAAACAAGAAAAAAAATCCCAGTAAAGTTTTGAGAAGGTTTGAATATCAAGTAACAGACTGGGCTGCTGTCTTCATACTTCTGGTGCGTTTTTAACTAGGCTACCTTGTGTTCTTTTCTTTCCTTTCCAAACCCAGTATTTAGAAGTCCCATATGGCAATAGATATTGCTGGAATAGAATGCATACTGTTCTGGAATCAATTTGATCTGAGTTAACTTTCTATATTTTAAAAGGCAGCTGAAATATTTTGCCTTCTCTACATTTTCTTTTGACCTCGTCCTTATCCCCTCTCCGTCCTTCTTTCATCTGCAGCCCTCCATACGGGTGTTTATGTAAGATATAGAACTTTCTTTTTCAATCCTGTACAGATGTAGAGGGTGGGGAAGGGTATAGTATAAGAGTTCTTCTGCCCAGTGGCATATATGCTTGGATAACAGACAAAGGGGGATTGAAGGTGACATATTCTGTATGTGATAATACCAGACCAGACACATTAGGTATGTGCTTTTCGTTAATGGGACAAGGATGGGAAAGAATGTGAATCAAAACCCCAGAATTTTACTTGGAACTTGTTGATGCCAGAAGCATTATTTAACTTTTGAAGAAGGAAGTTGATGTTTAAACTTAATTTTCCCTTGTGGACTGATGACTCTGCCTTTTACTGGCAGAGCCTTATCATGGTAGTTGACTCATGCTCAAGGTCAATAAAAGATATGAGCGGGGATACTGTTAGGGAATAATCCAAAAATGTGCTTGTTTTACTTCATATCCTGCTTAGCAGAGACTCTACTGCTCGTGACTGACAGCTCTTTTCAACCATCAGAGATTTTGTGTCAATAGGTCAATAGATTTAATATCCTGGGGATATCCCCTTCAGATTGCTGATCAGCACCTTACAACAGCCAAAGGCCTGACCTCAGACCATTTGCAGATTTAAACTGAACCAATTGGATGTCAAACTAGGACTTTGGGAGCCTAATCAGTACAAGGTGAATAGTCTGGTAGTAAAGCCATGATCTGACCTGGGCATACGCAGAGTTCACCAGGACCTTTTCCTTCTGTAATAAAACTACAGAGAAAAGAAATCATATATTCTTGAGCTGTTCTTTGCTGGGCAAATTTGCAAATCCGGACTAATATCTACAGCTGTACAAAAGCTACATAAATTTGGAAAAATAATTGTTAGTGGGAAAGTACTGACTTGATTCTTAATGTATTTTCAGCAGTGGTTTTGATTGATATTGCACATACGCCATGTGTATACTCTCTTCTTGTACCTGGTGTCATACAGAAAGTAAATGTGGTATTATTAGTGACTAATGAATCACAGAAAATTTCATCAGATATCTAAAATTTCTGATCATATCCATAGTTATTTCAAAATATTTAAAAGGTAATTATTACTTGCAGATTTCCTGAGAAATTTCTAGTCTAGCCAGATTTCTACTGTAATCAAAGCACAAGGACAGACCTTTCTCAGATTTACTTTGGTTGGTTTTTTTGGGGTTGTTTTTTTTTTCCCCAGGGTGACTTTTGTCTTTCTGCTTTCTTATTTTAAGCCAGCTGATGGTGATTTTAAGATCCAAAGGCATTGCATTCCCACCAGTTTTAGGAGAATAGGTGGAAAAACAGAGAAGGGATAGCCAAATCAGGTCCTTACTGAGAAAGACACATCTTTCTAAGCTAAAGTGCGTTATTAATCAACAGAGAGTACACATAGGATAGAGATATTACCAACGCCCCAGTTACAGTAAAGGCTTTGGACTCAGCTTGAACCCCATTAGATACAGGTAATACAGCCATAAGTCAGGAAGCCATAAGCTTCATGAGCTGTATACCTCATTGTTTCCTTCCTCGAGTCCAAAGCAAGGTCTTGTGCAGGGTCACCAGAACCTCAAGGATGTGTCACTGACAGCTTGAGGGGAATTGGAGTTGTTAGCATGAGTAGCACTGTCACAGGAGGATGTTTTTTCTCTGTTCCCAATGGATCTCCGGAGCTTCCATACACTAATTAATGATGGAGGCTGCTGTTGTGGGAAAATAATATAAAGGCCCAGATTTTCTGCTGCAGGCAAGGAGCAAGGAGTGCTAATTGGGAGGGAGGTGTGAGCAAAGATGCCACCTTGCACTGACTGATCATTAGCCAGCTTTTGTCCCTTGCCATGAGTTAGAGCAATCTGAGGGTGGCTGTAAATTATGTGGACTGCTAGTGGCACCAAAGGACCATTATGTTAGCTAGGCCTTGCTGGTGTGTGAGATATACTTGCTAGAGTGTATATATTATCTGCCAGGAAGCAGAAGTGGAGAACATCATACTTTGATTTTGAGAATGGGCTAAGGACTAGTTTGGACGAGTGGGAGGAAGCATTAGGTCAAAACCTAAGCTCTTTATTGAGATTTCTTTATTAACTTAAGACTTCAGGTTGTTCAGACGCTTAGAAAAAGGGCTCTTTGCAGAAGGTATTGATGAACAGAAGAGGCTCTCTGGCTGCATATATAGCAGCACTTTAGCTTCTGCTACTGCCTGAGTGTAGTGGGTACTGCTGAACATCCCATGCAGTGCATTAGGCTGTGGCTCCAGAGCAAAATCAAACTTCTCAGATGCTCTGCTGTAGAAAATATCTTCTGAGTATCTATACAGTGTTCCTTTGACAAGCTCCTTTATGCCTTGGTCTTCTTCCCCTGCAGCTGCCTCACAGGGGTGGGAGGATTTGACCAGTATATATGACCAATATGTGTAGGTCAAGGATGACCTGAAGAGGGAAAAGGCAAAAAAGGAACAAATTACATGCTCTATGTCTAAAAAAACCAAAGGCCAGTCAAAGATATGGAAGACTTACTCTTAGTAAGGTTTATGACATCTAGAAGAAATGTGAGCTGTCAGCTTTGCATTTGAGTTTTTTCTGATCATATTCTATCACAGAGAGTCAGTGTGGAGACAGAGTCATTACTGTTCCTGCACGTTATGGTACTTTGGCACTGGGCCATTCTGTGCATACATGCCAAGATGCTTTTATAAAACCATTAAAAAAGCAGTACTAATTAGATATTTAGAGGACTAGAAATTCTGAAGGTTAAAATACCAGTGAAGAAGTTATGACCACAAGTGTGTGTTACGTAAGTAAGCCCATAAAGGTCTTTCTTCACTGGTGAAAGCAAACATTATGGACCCTACATTTCTTTTATAGTAGAACAGTTCAGACTGTTAAATGTTTTTATATGTGTGCTACTATTGCACACACTTGATTTCATTTTTTGTCTTTTTTGCAGGTGTATTTGAAGGCTCCATCATCATGCCTGTTACTTCACACACAAAAATACAGTATCTACCTTAAATTGCTTGTAATCTCTTAACCTTTCAGTTTACAAACACATTTCAAAGCATATTTTAAGACAGCAGATAAATACTATCGATGATATGGGCACGATGTGAAGTTTTTTATCTAAAATTAGGTTGTTTGTTTTCATGCAACAGTTTCCATATCCTGCAAACTTCGAAGTACACGAGGCTACTTAACTGGGCAAAAAAAGATAACCACAGAGGGAAAGCCTAATAAGTCATGAATGGCTTGGAGAAGGTGGAGATGGAAGAAACATTCAAAGAAGAGGAACTAGGGGGTAATTAGTGAAAGGACCAGGAAACAATTTAAAAAATAAAAGAGGACAGCTGCTTGTACTTTCTCACAAAATTGTGACTGGGTGCTAGAGAATATTGTGGGGACCAACAGAGAAAATGGCTTCAAAAAAAGATCAAAGGCATGTATGTCAAACACAAAGTTACCATGTCCTTTGGGGATTATTAGACATGAAGACCTGATGTAACTACCTAAAAGGAATCTGTAAATTGCCAAAGGCTGGAAGCAGGTAGGGTATATTTAGGGAATGACCATTCTATTACATTTCTTCCCTAAACATCTGATACCATCAATAGTCAAAGACAGGATACATAGACCTTTGGTCTAATCCAGTTTAGCAGCTCTTATACACAAGATGCTGATCCTTATGTGTAGTTGTGACTGACAGCCCGTGTAAATAGTCATTGTAAGGTTTAGTCCTTTTATTCACTCTGGTTACATTTTTGGGATTCTAGTCCAAAGCTGAAGAGGGGTCTGAGAATAGGAGTGCTAGCCCTTCGTTACAACAGTGAGGTACAGCAAACACTCCTGCAACATGACATAAGGTTGCAGTCATGGAGCTGTGCCATCCATCCTCCTCTCCCCTTTTAAATTGTGTCTGTATCCACCCCTACCTTCTCTGGTTCATAGTAAATGTGACTTCCCTCTGAAACATGAAAATCAGTCCAGGAAATTGGACAAATCCCTTCCTTGCAGCAACATTTGGCCACCCTCTGTATTAGCCCAGTCTTACACCTTTGTGTAGAATTAACAGGTCCAATAGGTCCAAGACTCATAGTAGCTCAGCTTTCAGCTTGCTTGGACGGTAATCATTGTACCTTACCGACTAGCTTGTGCTTTGATTTCAGAAAGTGGCGAAAAGAGAGGCTATTTTTACAGCTGAGTGCAGAGTACAACTGAGAAGTTATGGTGAACGTATTTCTGTTACATGTCCTGTTTTGCCTCTATGTGGTTTGATATTTTGACCCTGCTGTTCTTTTTCCCAAATAACTTGAGACTCCCCTAAACAGCTGCAGAAGGTGGTGTAGTCACTGAAAAAAAGTATAATCTGAATATCTGAAATGCAGGGTAAAATTATTGCCTGGGCTGTGGTGATTCAGCCTCGCTGTATTCACTCTTACACACTAGCAAGTCCACATGGACGCAGACATACACAGACACACATACAAACACAGAAATGGCAGGGGGAAAGGAGACAAGATTACGCAATTATGAGACTAATGGAAAGCAAGACAATGGGGTTGTCATATCGTACCTACAATGGTGTTTGATTTAGAGACCGCTTGCCTTAAATGACATATATTATCAAAGTTATCCTGTGTGTATCTCTCTCTATTTTGTTCCCCGGATTTTGTAATCCTCTTTCAGCTTGATGCCTTGTTTTCATTAGCTGCAGGGTATAGTATAATAAAATGGGTATGCATGAATCTGTAAGTTGCACTTAAGCTGATATGTGCGCTGTGTGTACATATACATAACATTTTTAGATAATAAATAAACATGGTACATATATAAGCATATATATAGGCACACACATATTAATACTTTGATGTATTTAGCATTTTCAACTAATTATACCTTTCAGTCTCATGTTAATTCCCATTTGAAACATTTGGCACTATTCCTCCTAATTCATTTATATTAATGAGGGGAGGATCCTCTGAGCAATAATCAGTTAAAAATCATGAGTAGCTTTGTTAATAAATACCAGATTGGTACATGATACTGTATTGGCGTGTCCTTAATTAGGAGGCACTGGAAGGAGTACCAAGAGGGAAATACTCATAAATTTTTCTTTTAAAGTCTAACTGCTCTCTTTCTGGTATTTGCATCTTTGAAACAGAGAGAAAAATGATAACTTTGAAATTTTTTAATTTTCCTGCACTTAAACAGCTTATCTTTAATTAAGATATAAATTTGATATAGAAGTTTTTCCAACCAAGTCCATGTAGGAAAAGAAAAATCAAGATAAACGTAAGCAACATTGCCATATATTAGGTAATTGAAATACTTAATTTAAATATTAGAAAACTAGAAGTTTTATGAAGCATTTGGGGAGGCTGAATGGCTCAGGGAACTACTAATGAACTAGTGAAGTCTTCATTTCTAGGTGATTGATTACAATTGCAGCTAGGAAAGGCTAGAGAGTCATCCCCATAAGCCTGTGTGCAGCAGTGTCTGGGCCCTGCATTCATAAGCCAAGTCTTACTCTCAGCCAGGAGTCCAGGAGTGAAAGGGCATCAAAACAGAATTGGAAGATGATAGCAAGGACAGGCATGCAGTATCTTTGGAGCCTGAATGGTCTGGAATGGTAATGGGTAAGTTGCTCATACAGTCATTGAATTTTTCCTGTTTTTTTCAGTCTCAGAATCCTTTAAAGTGGCAACTTTTTCTGGCATCAGTTACAGTGATTTTTCCCCCCGTCATGTCTTCTAAATACTTAACATCACTGTAGGCTTGCCAATGTGCAATCCACTGGTGCTTCTTTATGCCAAATACCTCCAGCATATGTGTGCTTATTTTATCAGTAATCAGTAATATGAGTTACTAATACAGGAAAAACTTAATTAACAATGCTTAGTTTTTGAGATCTTCTGAACAACAGAACAGCAGGGATGGATGGCCCTGTTTCATGCCACGGTGGAAACTGAAGTCATCACTACTTCTTAGCAGGATCTTTATAATAGGTTAGTACTTTGAGGCCTGAATCGTGGATGTGTGGATCTGGAGTGCAGGAGCACTGAACTCTGCTCCTGCCAGAACAGTGTTGCTAGAGAGCATATGCCAATATAAGCCTGGTTTGTGTTGGTCAGATGGGCTTGAAGGTGACTTAACAGGGGACCCTACAAATTTTACTTATACACTCATTTTATCTGAAACTCTTTTTCAGTCCTTCTGTAGCATATCCTTACAGCCCTTCTTCCTTCCACCCGTTCGCTCATAGCTGTACTTTCAGAAGATAAGTCTTTGCACTATGGCGTTCATGGGGGTGGAAAAGATGGGAAGGTTAGTCGTGGGTAGGCACTTGGCACAGGGCTTAGTCTAGCTAAACACTGCTGATCTGGAAGGCAGGAGACCAGCCTGAGGTACTGCTGTCAACTTGTGAAGTTGTGCCTTCATTTTCCCCTCCAGCATTTGTTTGTCCAGTCTGTTCATCCTGGAAGCAGCTTGGGACAGGAACCCTTTCTTACAGTGTACGTATACAGCTCCTGGCACAGTAAACTGGACCTCCCTTTGGACCTCAAAGAATTGCTAAAGAACAAAAAGTCTTGCAATGGCAACAAGAGGAGAAAAAACTCGAGGGGCAGCATGCAGAGAGGGGCATCATGGGAGGGACAGGACCACGGGACCGTCCGGTGTGAGTGAGGAATGACTTTCCAGGGCAAATGGGGGCAAGCCCATTGAGAGGAGAGAGGTGGTGACAGTGTCTTCTGGTGTAGCTGTGCTTAATGGGGATAGACTAAGCCCTTGGTTGGTGGCATGGCATGGCAGGCCCTGGGCACTGCCGGAACAAGTGGAGGGGCTGTCATGAGAAGGCAGAGCAGAGAGACAGTGAAAGTGGATCTGTTTTGAGAAACTAGTTTTCAGACATTTCTCTGTGTCCTGGTTTCGGCTGGGATAGAGTTAATTGTCTTCCTAGTAGCTGGTACAGCGCTGTGGTTTGGGTTTAGTGGGAGAAGAATGTTGATAAAACCCTGACGTTTTCTGTCGTTGCTAAGTCGTGTTCCGACCAACTCAAGGACTTTTCAGCTTCTCCTGCCCAGCCAGCAAGAAGGCTGGAGGGGCACAGGAAAGTTGCAGGGGGACACAGCCAGGACAGCTGACCCAAACTGGCCAAAGGGGTATTCCATACCTTGGGACGTCATGCCCAGTATATAAAAGGGGGGGAGCTGGCTGGGGGAGGAGCGCTGCTCGGGGCCTAACTGGGCATTGGTCAGCGAGTGGTGAGCAATTGCATTGTACATCGCTTGTTTTGTGTTTTCCAATCTTATTATTATTGTCACTTTATTGTCATTGTTAGTGTCATTGTTAGTTTCTTCTTTCTGTTCCGTCAAACTGTTCTTATCTCAACCCACGAGCTTTACTTAATTTTGCGATTCTCTCCCCCATCCCACTGGGTGGGGGGGAAGTGAGTGAGCGGCTGCGTGGTGCTCAGTCGCTGGCTGGCGTTAAACCATGACACTGTATGAAAAGTTCTCTGAATATCCCTTAGCCCCTGTTACACCTTCTCCTTTTATGTCTTTTCACCCCTACTGTCTTTACTCACCCTCCATTTTCTCTTTCAGGACTTCATATCTCCTGAATCAATAGTTTAGAAAAGCTGATGTGTTTAGCATCAGAGAGGCCTGAGGAAATCATTGTTGAAAGCAGAAGAGCTTCTTATGGGACTGTTTTTTTTCTCCTGATATAACGAAGTCTGGTCTCCTGCTGTTCTCCCCTTTCTCTGGTGCTGAGACACATCAGTTTTCTCTTGGGTGGTGAAAGGAGGCTGGGAGGGAAGTGCCAAGGGACGAGGGAGAAGTGGGATAGCTGGGGCTGAAGAGTGTGGGATGGATGCTTCACTGAGCACTTCTCAGTCTAAGCATCTTTTTACCTGAATCATCAGTAGTGTTTATGACTAAAGAAATAAACACCAGTACACTAGCGATTTCAAACACTATTTAGCAATCCTGAGCAGAAAGTCTCACTGTTTGTCAAATAAGAGTGAGAAAAAAGTAATAATTGATAAATTAATTAATTTTTACTATCTCTTAATTGCTCACAGCAAATGATAAAATATTTCTAAAATAATAACCTGAAAACTGTTTTAAAAAATCACTTGACAGGATCCTGTTAAATTTACCAGTGACAGAATGATTGCAAATGTATCTCAAACAGCTGCTTTCAGATGCAGGTAAGCTGCTATTGAAAAGAGATTTAATCCTAACTGTTGATGCCTGCTTTTGATGATAGTGCAGTTGAGTATTGTGCTATTTAATAATGCATTCAAGCACCTGTTTAGAGAAGGTATATTCCACTATGGTCCAAAATGAAAACAACCCCATTACTTGTCGAGGTTTCATTCATAATTCTTGTATCATGCTCTGATTAGAGTATACATTGAACCTCAGATGTGCATTACCTAAGGCACATTGAGTTAAATGCACTGTATAAACTAGGCACAAACCACAAAGCTACCTTTAACTTGCACAAAACAGCAAGTAGAAATTGATTAAAATATGCATTCTACTAATATAACGGCTGGTCTCAGTATAAAGATTAATTAATGCTAATAGAACACAATCAAAACTGCTTTTAGAAATCTTCTTAGAACATTAACTAAAATGTTCATCTTTTTAATGCATTTGACTGAACCTCTGAGACTAAAAGCTTTGCTTCCTCCATGCAAATGTGAAAAAAAATCACAGCCTGAATTTTCAAGTGGTTATTTTATAGCAACCTCCCCCAGCCATTTGCTTTTGGATTTCTTGTTAACCTGAGCCTGGTCCCAGGCCATGTGTGAGGTTGTACTATTAGCTACTACAGATTAAGGTGGCAGCCCTGGGAATCGAGGCCAATAACATATGCAGATTGAGCCACAGAGCAGAGAAGGAGATAACTAAATGAAAAAAGGGGAAAGGGTATTGTGTTTAAAGAGGCAGCTCAGCAGTATTCCAGGCTTTCAGCTCACTGTTATTCTGAGCACAAGATATAAGTATTTGTCAAAAAAAAAAAAAAACCTCCAGGACACTCTCCTGGTTTGTTTGTTTGTTTGGTTTTTACATTTGGGCAAGGCATTTCACTTTCTTGGGATGAATTTTCCTTAGCCACTTTCATTTCCAAAATATAAAATTTTAAAGAGCCACTGCTGTGGGCACAGCAAGGGTCTAATCCTCTGGCTCCCACGGGATCTTGTGAGAGGTGCCTTGGGCTGGCCTTGGGCTTTGAGCCTCCAACGCAAGAATTCCCTTTGGATAGTGTTAAATCTGTAAGTATCATTGGTGCGTATCTCCAAGAAAAAACCTTCAGTCTGGGGTACGAGTTATTTAATAATAGAAGTGGGTTTGATGCATGTATTTTATATATACACACAGACTGGCACGCACATATGTATACATACATAAATATATATAAACTTCTCATTATTCACAAGTACTGACTTACTCCCTTTCTTCTTCTCGCTGTTTGTCCCCTCTCCTTCCTATTCCATCTCACTTTTCTGCTCCCTTTTAATTCTGTTTCTCAGAAGCCACCTTAAACCTTTCTGAGTTTCAGGTCCTTTTTTTCCCCATCATTTCCTCAGATACCCCTGCATCTTTCTAAAAAATCCAGAGAAGTCTAAAACCAAAACCAGCTGGCCTCAGAGATGTGCTACCAAAACCTACAGAGACAGCAACAGTTTACACTGTAAAATGGTTTTGTCTGGACCTTATCCATCAAGAACTTTAACAAGAGTTCTCAGAAACCTGGTACCTTGACATACATGTTTTTTCACACTTCCAGCACCCATCGTATTTTTTCCCCATTTATGTTTTTAGCAATGTGTGGTGATGCAATTTGACAGCATCGTTTGAAAACAATCTTCCTTTGAATGATATAAACATAAGCAAACTCCTCATTTTGTTGATGTGCTCAACAGTCCTGGAAAAGAGGAACACTGGGTTTAGTTTCCAGCTTCTACATGAGTTGGAGACAGCTGCTTGCAGACCTTATTTGTCAGCTTCCCCTCTTCAGAGGAAAGGACCACAGCTTGTTTCTCCTGTGCCCCTTCTCAGTTTTGTGGAACTGGTTTTGGTTAAGTTCCGCTTTTCCCTGAGGAAACTCAGCTAAGTTCATCCAGAGCAAACCACCTCCTGCCTTCAACACCCGCTCCCCTCTGCTTCTGTGCTAGTATGGTCATTCACAGTGGCTAATTTCCCACCTTCTCAGCATTGCTTTGGGTACGTATTTCGTTGCCCTCTACTTTCTTTACAGGTACAGAGTATTGTCTTTGTTGTCTTCTAGGCTTACAGTGACCTGGGGCATCTCAGCCATGAGTATCTGTCACTGGTGTCAGCGAGGTCCAAAGTGCTGTTCCTCCATGGAGAGACACTCTGAAGGCAACCCCTGATGCTGTCTGTTCCATGCAAGTTTCCTGTCCTTATACATTTTAATAACCAAAACATTAACATACAGAAACATTTAATCATAAACTAGGTGAGATCTAACTAACTCTTTTTTTTTTTGTATTTGCATTTGTTCTAAGTTTCAAAGACAATTTAACATTGCAAAATCTGAACAGATGACTTAAGGAGACATTATTAATGGAAATATTAAACAATTAAAATCAAACCTTTAATGTAATTGAACAAAATGTTCATCCACTCTGCCAAATGGAGTGAGTAGTTATAGGTTTTGAGAGGACAGATGGATGTGTGGTAAGCCATCTAACTTCCTGGGTAGCTAGAGATACCAGCAAGCTACATAGACATGGATAACTGGACCTGTGGGATTCTCAGGGCTAAATGATCCTAAAAGGAAGACAGCTTTCTTTCAAAGGTATTTACTGCCACACATGAGAGAAATTGCTAATCATTAAAGAATTATCTATAAGAAGAAAATACAATCCATAGTTATGGACTTTACAGTTTCTGTCTGGGGATGATGAATTATTGGTAGTCCTGAGAAAGACTCCTTCCTTTTCAGTTTCAAAACAGAGATAAAGTTGTAGGTGATGAATGCGGTTAAAAGATTGGTGAAAGTACACTGTGAAGGGGGTGAGCAGCAAGTTTTCTGGCTTTGGCTTGACCCTGTTGGAGAACTGGTAAGAGCCTCACCAGCTATTCCAACTACATTAAGCAAGATTGCTAATAAATGCTTCAACTTAAGGAAAAACTCACAGATTTAAAAGAAGTGCTTTTCCACAACACCAGTTCAATGGCACTAACTTTTGATACAGGGAATCCCTGTACAATGTGGATTTTATTTGGAAGTTTTCCTTGGTCATATCATACTGAATTACACAGAATCTAATATAAGAGTGGATGTACTGGGAAAAATCACAGGTCCATCAAATCTAGTCTACTGTCTTTTAAAATAGCTTGTAATGTACGTTTAAAGAAAAAATTTCAGAAGAAAGCAAATATAGATGCTTCCCAAGTATAGTCTCCCAATTTCTGGTAATATGTTGTGCAAGGGGAGTCTGAGCTGAACAGGACATCTGATGTCTTTTAAGACACTTTTCTTTCATGGTTTCCAGGTGTTCTCTGAAACTATTTATATTTTTAGCATCCAAAACATATTCTAGCAAGGAGTTCCACAGTTACATCAAAAGATACTTCCCTTGGTTTGTTTTAAATCTGATACTTGGTATTTTACTTCAGACTGGCAATCCAAATTACTTTGCCATCTTTTTTTAAAAAATTATAGTTGCTAGTATAGAACATATCATTAGTTATCTTTACTTCTGACTTTTTTCCTTTGTATAGACTTAAATTTTATTTTACTTGCCATTTCACCACCCAGCTACTCAGCATTGTATTCTTCTCATCTAAACTTAACTCTTTGAATAAGTGATACCTAGCCTAAGCTAGATGTGCCCTATGACAGGCATCTAAGAGGAAGAGAACGAATCATTGTCTGGAAACACCTTTGCTTTATTCATTGCTTATAGCATCTCCATTAATTCATTACTCTGCAAGCCTGCTAATTCTGGTTTGTTTTTTCTTTTTTTTTCAATATTTCCAACCAATTTGCCTAGTAGAGAAATTAGACTTACTGCTCTATAGCTTCCCAGATCTCCCTCCCCATTCCAAAAACCTTTTAAAGATTTGTATCCTATTTCCCACCTCCATTCCTTTGGTACTGAGGCCAATTTAAGCACTAGGTTACACACCACAGTGAGTAGTTTGGCAATTTCATATTTGAGTTCCTTTAGAGCTCTTGCATGAATACCATCTGGTCCTGATGATTTGTCACTATTCATTTTATCGATTTGTTCTTAAACCTCTTCTACTGACACATCAATTTAAGTCAGTTCCTCAGATCTGTCCCCCCATAAAGAATAGTTCCAGTGTGGAAACCTCCCTAAGCCCCTCTGCAGTGAACACTGATGCAAAGAATTCATTTAACTCTTCTGACATGGCCTTATCTTCCTTGAGTGTTCTTCTTACACCTGTAGGCCTGATTGACTCCCTGGCAGGTTTCCTGCTTCTGATCTATTTGAAAAAAGAATTATTATTATTTTTATGCCTTCAGCAAGTTATTCTTCAAAATTTCATATCTCCTGCATACTTTTGGTTTTCTGTTTACGCTGCTACAATTTATATTCTTTTCCATTTTCTTTTGTCAGAAAACATAGCACGAGACACAATAAATAAAGGAAGCAAACAAGTAGGTTATTGGGGACAGGGTAAGAAGACAAAGTAACAAAAATACAAGACTGTTAGCTATTCTTAAACAATCAAGAACACCACCAAATGTCATTGCTTGCCTGGTCTCCTCCAGATATTGTGAAAAAGATGAATTCTATTAAGGAGTTAGAATGATTACTAGCTTATATTTGACAGGTTCACTAAGAATCTTGGAAAAAAATTATTCATTTCTAATTCAAATATTTTTATCAGATTTGAGAAAAGTTGCCTTATATTTCTGATATCCACCAATCTCTGGAAAAGCCACATCAAAGGGCAGTAAAGTTTTTTTGTTTCATTTTAACAGAAAATTAAGTGATTTCAGACCAAAGAGCTATTGCAATGAGCCGCATAATTGTGTTAGTAGCAAACTTTTATCACTTGGCTTCAAATGTTTTCATCCAGCTTTCAGCTCAAATTTACAGTTCCATTTGTACGTTCTCTCTTTCAATTCATTGTCACCCTAGATTTTCAAGAAGGTTTCATTAATGTCAGAATCTTTTTGTCTTCTCTTCCTCTCTCTTTCTGTATGTTATTTGGAGAAACAGAAAACAGCTGAGTGTAAGTGAAACTTTCTCCTCTGTATCTGAATTCCATCAACTGAGCAATAACATACATAAAGGGAAGGACTTCTGCACATAATGCTGTTGTGTATTTGCTAGTGCAGTTAGCCAAAGATTGCCAAAATAGTGCAAAAAAGATATATAAAAGGGAGCTGAAACAAAGCTAGCCATGGGTTCCCTACCAATAGATCTTATTTGCAGTAAATATTTAGGAGCAGGCTAGAAATTTGGAGGAGGAGGAGAAAACAAGGAAAAGAAGTAGCTAAAATAGATGTTTTCCAGCAATTCTACTCATGCTTCTCACAGAGCTCATTATGAATCCAGGCCAAGGACAAAGACCCAGGACAAAACAGTGGGGCACAAAGATAAATCTTTCCCTCCTTTTCCTTTATTCAGTGCAGAAAAAAATATCAAATAGTCTGAACCATAAGCCTGTAAGAGGTGGTTCACATCATCAATACCAACTACAGAGCAACACAAAAAGAAAACGATTTGAGAGTTTGTAAGGGGAAACTCCTTCCTCCACATCATTTCTCCTCTGTCAAGCCCCTTCACACCATGCCCAGGGGCCAGATTTTTGTCATCTAGAAGGTCTTTGTGCGAGGCATCAAGGGCTTAAATTTACATCATGTCTTTAGCTTGAAATTTACTGCATTAGCATTCCTGATGAAAGACCGAAGAATATTTCTGCTTTCTTTTTGCACCTCAAAAGGGCAAAGAACAATCATCAAGGAAGCTGTTCTGGTGCACTACGAACACAGGAGCATCAGAAGGCTTGTGTGGCTGGTTTTCCACTGGTCATTTCTCCAGCAGAGCTTTTAATGAACAGCATTTGTTGTCTGCAATTGTCTGCCATGTTTAAAATTTGAAAGAACAATAAATCATTCTGTTTTTCTTCCCTTTACCAGTCCAGCAGTAAATAACAAACACAGAAATCTTACTCTTATAATAACTTTGCTCATGCAAATTGCTTGACTTTCATGCTTACTTTAATTGATTCTAATGAGGCTAATTATGTCAAGGAGGTGTTCTCACTTGTGGAATAGTTTTCAGGATTAGATTTCTGCATAACATCAGGTAGGAAAACCCCATTTTGGACATATACCTGAGACAAGGCTGGGAATCACAATTAAGGGTGTAATTCCTGTTAACAGACTAGTGCAAAAATGTCTTATTCCTTCCTTTTGTGCACAGCAAAATTTTACTGTGTGTAAATATTGAAACTGCATTAACATCAACTCTTTGCTGACTAGATTGTGTCTTTCTGAACTCAGAGGAAGTGATAGTTGCCTCTGTTTAAGGAATTTGCTATTTCAAAGCAGTTACAATTACATGCAACTCGGTTATCTCAGAAAGCAACAAAAAGAAATATTCACCATAGACTGACTATCCTGGGAGGACACTATTTGTTGAAAATGTTGCTTCTTTCTAACAAATTAATGAGAACAGAAATGAGAGCTAAACACACTTTTTATTTACCTGTGTTTTCTCATTTTTTCTTGAAAAAGCATGTAACTTCCTTGCATAGGAAGCAAATATGTTTGCATTACAGTGCAGAAAATGGCACAGATGGTGAGGAGAGGTGCCAGCTAAGGTGACACTCCAGCTCACATGATCTGGTCATGGCCACACAGCTGTGCAGAACCCTCCATCCAGAAGGCATCAGGATCTAAGTCTGAGAAAGAATAAACAGGATATTAATATTTTTTCATGCTAAGAACAAAAAAAGGAGGAGAATTAGTTACAATTTTCCTCTTACACTGCTTTTAAATTATAAAAATACACATTCACAGTTAGTGTTCAGAAGTTTGGAGTACATATAGATGCTTCTCTTCTCACCTGGAACTGTGGGTGCTCTCTGATAATTCAAAACAGACCTTTTTCAATTTAGTGCTTGCAGTGTATTTAAAAAATTAAACACTAGATTTCATATCAACAAGGTTTTTCTCTTTATTTTATTAATTTATTTTGGTTGAGAAAGTAATTAATCTCTTGGAAAAGCAGAGAAAGTATATGAAGGTATATTGTTGCTGTTGGCCTTGTGCTGTCTAAAGTTCTAGAGAAGACCTTATTTTTAATTTTACTGCATATGATTCCATACAACATAGAGTGTTACTAGTGCTGCAGTGCACAATGTCTCAGTGGATCATCAGTATGCTTATAGGTCTCATAGTCAGGGGTAACAAAGCTTATGAATCCTGTATCATAATATATTTTGCTTTGATTCTTCATCTCAGACACAATGGTGTGTTTGCAAATACCACGGTGTATTGAAACAGTACATGGTTAGCATGTAGAGGTTTGATGGGTTAGACATCTTGGCATTCTACGGTTAGCCATTTCTCCTGTTTACAACCAAGTTACACTAATTTAATGATTCTGCAATTGCATGAAAAGATTATCAGACCACTTGAAAATCCCCTACTAGCATTCTCACTCGTATTAACATAACATTCTCACTCATATTAACATAACTTTCTCAGTTACAGTAATATATGTCTGATGATTCACTTTACTGCAAACAACCTGGATTTCTTGTCAATCTACACTGTGTCAGTGTTTAACACCAAATATAAATAAATGCCTCAGAAATTGCTTGTCAGAAATAAAAAAATAATGTTAATCGGACTACTTAAAAGAATCATTTTTATATACTAAATCTTGTTATTTGATTGTTGCAAACTAGCTTACTTTCGGTAGGCACAGCAATGTCTGCTTAACCTTCTGAGAAGGGATGAATAAACTTCTCTGAGTCAGTAGGTAACAGTGGTAGTGACAGAGACGTCAGTAACCCATCTCAGGTCTGGACAGTGATCATCTCATTGCAGAGGAGTATATGCGAGCACTTTCTAACAGAGGAAAGTAACAGCTGCACTGCATTTATGGAAAGTTATCTTAGCTGATTTATTGGCTTGCACTTAGGACAAGCTTTTCATCTGCCCTCATCTGCGAAGCCAAGTTATTGTAATGGAGGCCACCAGCAGGCTAAGAAGGGAAGGAATTTAAAAGTTTGAGAGAAATGTATGTCAAAATCTGTTTAAGACAATATGAAAAACTGCTCACGTACATACAAATAGGTGAAAATTCTTTTTCAGCTTTATTTACCTGAGAATGAATTTCAGTTTGAAGAGGCCTTTATGTCGTTTCAGGCAAAGCACCTAAGATATAAGCAATTTTCAACAAGAGTACTACACATTTGTCTTTATAACAATTTGTATGTAACAGCTTTTATGCAAATGACACTAAAGTGGCACCTTTTTTCTAAATTGGACATTTTTATGGTTATAATTTTCTTCTGTAATAACAGCAAAAAAATGGCTGTCCCAGTGGAGTTGAGCATTTCATCGCTAGCACTGTTTTGTGAAGTTGGAATGACAAGTTTCTTTCATTTGCGCGAAGAATGACAAAAAAAGTATTTTTTGTCATTCTTGTCTGACTTGGTTGAGGCAGTTACACTTGGAAGCAGCACCAGTCCCCTGACACCAACCTCTTCTCTGCCAGCAAGAATGGTATCATAAAGTCACAATAAAACTTAAAGGAACTAAAAAATATTGCATTCTCTCTGTTTCTGCTCTTTGAAAGACATAAATTACTTTGTTAGTTTAAGCAGTTGCTGCTTTGGTTTGGTCTTTGGCATTGATTCCCACTCGTTCTCCAGATGTTAGACAGGTGACTTTTACAGACCATGGTCTTGGATTTAATTAACTATGATACAAGAGAATTTATGTATTTCATGCAAACATTCCAAGGCATTAGTATAATAAACCAAGTAAAATAGGCAGGTTCTTGTTGCATAATTGACTATGCAGTTCTGCAATAGTGAGGTGGGAAATTCTGGGTCTTTAACAATGATTAGACTCTATCCCAGTTACCAATTAATTAGTGATCTGTAACCAAGAAACTTTGTGATGGATGATTTTACCCCATGAAGGGAAAAACTGGTAGAATTTAATTAAGGTGCGCAGTAAGCTTAACAAAGACAAAGTTGAAGTCTGATACTTCATCTCATAAAACAGAATCTCATAAAATATAATTAACTGTACTATTTAGTAAAAAACCCACAAATGTTTATTTTAATGTGAACAGCCAATAAATGCTAAAACCCCTTGTGTCTCTCTCTCTAAACTCTGTATATAGTATCTATATACTTTCTCTATATAAACTAGTTAAATTTGAAGCCTTTTTTTAACCACTCTTCTGTTAGTGCTGATTTTTATTTCTGCTACTCAAACATTACCAGTACTGCTTCTTAGCACTCTGCACATTGGCTTAGTCAAATAACACTAGCTTAGGAAAACACATACGTACCTGAGTGCAGCACTTCTTCAAGAGAAACTGTCTAGCTGGCTCACCCTCTGTCTGCAAACGATGTCCTTCACCACACAAAAGTCTAGGACCACACGGGAAGAGACTCCTGGTTCACCCGCACCTTGGACCCCCCCAAGCCCAGGGTACGCTGTTCCTGCTCTTACCCCCAGCAACGACCGTGCAGGGTTCTAGCACTGCATAGAGCGTAGAAACCCAGTTACACTCCTTGTCTTGAACACAAACAAAACAGAGTCCTTAGTCAAGATGGTATATTTCAGCCGTTAGACACCAACGCTACGTTTTGAGGAACAGTTGTCCACTGCTTAGCTCATCCTCCTACATGAATGGCAGAAAATCCCAGTACAGGAGAAGAAAGGCCTAGAAGAGCCCTCTGTTTCTCTTCAGCTTGGACTAAAGGCAGGGGAGGCATCCTCACAGCCAGAGGATGCTTTAGGGGTAAAGGAAGAGCAGCTGTCAGTTTCTGAGACAAAATGCAGCCATCCTTTGGAGAGGGGAGATCTAAGTTCAGTCCTCCTGTAGCCCATGCAAAACAACACGCTGCTTGTAGCTTGCTGTATTTGGCACCTGAAACTTTCTTTGATTTTAAAGCTGCTGTGGTTGCTAATCCATTTGTCCTAAAGAGGCAAGACATAGATGTTGATCCTTTCTTCCAAGGGCCAAACAATTACATACTCGATGACTTCATTTAGCTTTTTTGTGTCTGGACATCTAGCATGGATAACTTGCTCCACTTTCCTTGCAGGAGGTAGAGTTATCCTTGAAACAAATCTTATGTAGTTTGTGATCCATAAGTCACTTGGTACTTGGGGCACATCATAGAGCTAACCTTAATTATTGTATTAACGAGCTGAAAGGTCAAGTCCAGCAATTCTTTTTTTTTGGAATACTTATAGCCCGAAATGGTTTGCATTAGAAATATAAGGTGTTCTCTCTCTGCTCAACAATTTCTGTCTTTGAAGTTCATGTGTTTTGCACTGTACCTTCCATTTCAGCTATGCACTATCTATACGTATAATTGCTGAACTGTCAGAGTCAAGAGCGACTTAAGACATCTTAGAATTCCAGCCAAGGCAAGACTTCAAAGCAGTTAAAGCAATAACTGTGTATGCAAAAGGAATTTCCTGAGAATAATGACTGCGGGGAGGAGTTGATTACATTAATAAGTATATTAGGATGTTAACCCTGAAATTTTACTTCTGAATCCCCGGAAAAACTCTGTCCAGAATCATTAACATTCCTATAGAGAGATACTGGCAACCTCCATCCTCCTATCCCAGAAAAAGAAAACAAAGCATTGTGGATACAGATGAGTAGGTGAAGTGTTTTATATGTTTGGGGCACTCCCACAGAAATCACATCTTCTCTTTAATTATTTGGATTACTTAAATAATTTCTCAGTACACCATCTAATTTATAAATACCTGTTTATGAAGAAGCACTTCTGGTGTTATTGGGGGGGTGTTAATCCATTATTTAAATTTTAGAAGCACAAATGTCTTTTCTCAGCAGAACATTAATTAATAAATACTTTGTGCATTTCTTCTGAAGACCTCAAAGCATGTCTAGACTTTTACAAGTGGGCAAACTGAGGCAGATAACTACGAGGCTGCATTTTCAAGGTCACTGTATGTTCTTGGTGGAGCTAGCAATGCATAGCCTTGTGTGTTGACTACAAATCCTGAAACCAACCCCTCCTGGCCCATTGCACTGCATGAGCAACTCTACGTACACTAATAGATTATTAATGTTCTGACAATCTTATGGTTTACTTAGTTTGACATATCTTTAGGGCTTTATAATTAAGGAAATATGTGTTAACATTAGTATTAAAAAGACTATTTTTTGTCAAATATTCAGTGGACTCAAGTTAACAAATGCTCGCCTTGCTGTCCCTGAAAACTAGTGATGAAAACAGCTCATACAGGATATTGAATGCTTTCACAAAAAAAGATTTTTTTTTTAATTCTTCTAAATAAAATGTTAAAAAGAGTTTGAAGCACTACATCATCACTCAATACGCAGGGCTAGAAAAGAACCTAAGTTTTAAAAAATATTTTTTTTTTTTTATTTTGAAAGTCCTAATCAACTCAAGCCCAATTAGCATTTGAACCATGGCCTCTTTGCGCTTTTCTGGCAACATAAAGAGACCTGAAAGTGTGGGTATATGTAAATAGACTCTTCGATAATGGTCTAAAGAGATTTAAAGAGTCTGGGAAAAATATATTGCTTCCATGTTACTTTCTATATTACTTAATACTTTAACTCAGTAGGAAAAATAAAGTAATATGAGTTCTTCTGATAACATTTTTATTTTCATGTGCTATATTTACCTCTGACTAAAAGGCTTTTTGGTGCAACCTCTGCTAACCGGAGTGATCACTGCATCATGAATAATCAAATGAGATTAGCCAACTGTGTCCAGGTCCAATTGTCCTGTTATTGTCTACAGAAAAAGCATCCTTTAGTTTTAGACTATTTTATAGTCTACTACCATAATCCCTGACTACCATCAGAAAGCACCCCAAATTCCTTTTTTTTCTTAAAAAATTGAATGTTCTTTATCCATTCTTGTTTATCTGCTGTCTGTCTGTAGCATGCATGACAGTTCACTATCCCTGTCATCCTGGTGTGTTTTGTGCTTCGTTAATTATGAAAATCACATGGTGATTACAAAGCCTTCATGTGCAAATCAGAAAACATGATGCACACAGTTACACATAGCCATTTATTGTGCTCATCAGTCACTGCAGGATCTCAGAAAGAAGGCTCACAATTCCCCTCACAACATTATTTCTCAAAAGCGTTCATTTTCTACAGCAAGGTAATGGTCTGAGGAAGGGCACAGATCCTCATCTGTCTTACCTTGGTGTAAATTAGGAACAGCTCCTCTGAGATCAGCACATTTGCTCTGAATAAGCAACAGAGATCAGAATCTGGCTCAGGAACTTTGCATATTCACTATTAAATTTGGAAAAGGGAACCCCTGTCTGTCTCAATTTCTCAAGTGCTATCTGTCTGTTACCAGGCACATGCACATTAATTGTGTGTTTTAAAACTTTGTTTGGTTGAACCTGTCATCCTAGGCTAAAATTGTGTGACCTAACTTGTAGTAGCTTTTGCAGTGAAGGTATCATTTACTGTTGAGTATATTTTACTGTGCTGTTATAGATCTTTTCACTCAACCAGCTGTCTAACATGTTGAATAGTCTTTCATCTTGTCAAACACTTCCATTCCCCTTTCTACAGCTTTCTCAGCCAACATGTACACACCTAATCAATCTAATGCCACTGTCTCCAGACTTTAAAACCAAAAAGCACTGCCCAAACTACTTTTTTAAAGAGACAGTCATCCTTTTCCAGTAAATTCATTATCAAGAGGACTGATAAATTGTTAAACGAGAAGAAACACTTCTCTGAAACTGTTACTCTAGGTCCAGCCTCAGAGCTCCGGTTCACTCACTGAATCTGTCATTCAGCAAAGGCTGTTGGGGGCTTCCCTTCACACTGATTGTGTATATGTTAATGTAATGTAATTTAATAAACATCTTACCCATGGAACTGAGCTTAAATCCTCTTGCTTTTGCTTACATATACTTTTTTTTTTTTCCATTTTTAGGCAAACAAGATTAGTCTGCCTCAATCTGTTCAATGCCATTTTTCTTTCCTTTTTTTTTTTCCTTATCCTTCATCAATGGGAATTCCATTAGTAGATTGATATTTACATCATACAGGAGGCAGGGGAAAAAAAAGCTATTGGCATTGCTTTCAGGTGGCCCCTGCTATGTGATATAGTATATACCTTACATGGTATGGAGTATTCATTAGGGCTGCTTTTATTTTTATTACTTTTATTTTTATTAGATATATTACCTCCTGAGACTGTATGAAGTGAACCATGTCACCGGGTGAGATTACTACTCAGTTAATAGCAGTTCTGAAATCAGTCAATTGGGAATAGGCTATGTTGCAAGAACCTCTAAAATGTGTATATGTGCAGTGGGGGACAGGGTAGCTATCCGAAGGGGAAGGTTTTTCTTCTGTTGCCAGGTTCTCTGGTGGAACATTTTTCAATTGCATGCTCCTTTCTATATGTGCTTTTAGTTAAAACAGATAACAACACCTGAAACAAACACTTTTATAGCCGGCAGGTACGCATGAAATAGTGAGTCCTGAACAAACAAGTAGAGGTGGGTGCTTTGTATTTTCAGTCTGGTTTTGAATTACTAAGGATGGAGGGAGGTAAAGACACTTCAACCTTTAAGCCCCTTTGACATTCACAAAGTGCTAAAAGTCAGCTGGGGTCTCAGCTCTGACAAATTTGCATCTCTTTGAATATGACGCTTGAAAAGCCAAGCCGCTAGATTAAATTTTGCCATGGAGAAAATGAGAAAGGCTTCCATCTCCCAGGTCTACTGGGAGGATCTTTATGGTTGATTTACTTTTTTTAAATAAATGTTTCTTTATGTGTTTTCTCTAGTTTGTGTCCAGCCTTCCTCTATCATGCATGCTGTAACTTCTGCCAGTTATATCAGCCCACTGTAAGTCAACCTGGGCAGAGTACAAGGTGAAAGAATATTTCAATCTAAACTGCATATCCCTTCTGTGTTTTCTGATTAAAATTTGCAAGCAAACCTTGGAATAAACTATACCTGACAAGACTTCTAAAATAATTTACGCAGTTTATAAACCAGGGGCTAAATCCGACAAACCCTCCCTATGCCATTTGTATGCAGAAGTGCTGCAGGCTTGCAGGAGCGGGCCCAGCTATGTAGCTGAAACCTTACTATAGAGGACAGCAGGCAGAATAATGATTATAGAGAACCCATAAAAATAATAAACTGATTGCCCATTGAACAAAATCTACTAAAGTATGAATTATCTAATGAGCTGCTGCTGTGTTCAGGCTGACTTATCCTGCATTAAGTCAACAATGACACCTCTGACTCCTGTGGACTTGCCTCAGGGAGGGTGAGGGTAGGATTTGGCACCGGTTTAGGTGTGGAATTGTTTCAGTTAATGACGAATAAAAGGGTGCACGTAGAGGCAACAGTTTCAAGGTTTATAGAAGCTTATAATATGGACTCTATTTATTTGCGAAGTATTTATGGCAACTCCTGAATTTATAACCATCTCAGGAAAAAAACTTTTCACGGATGTTGAATGTAAACATTGTTTTAATGTTCATTGAAGAAATCCCAAGTACACTGCTGTTGTCTTTGCATTATTAAAGAAGGCTAGTGCTTGAAAACATACCAGATTTTACAACAAAACTTAATACCCGTCCCTTGTATCTACTTTTGCTACTACAGGAGACTCATTATTTTTGGAATCTCTAAAGCAGAATAAACATTTTTTTGTGAGCCAGGAGAAGAATGTCTCAATGCTTTACTTTACTCTGTCTTTTTTTCTTCAGTATATGTGAAACGTGTATATAACAGATCATACCCACAGCCAGTAGGAGACGTTGTGTGTGAAGGTTTTTTTCCCTCTACACAAAAATTGTTTGCAAGCTCTGTGCACAGCATAAGTTATGAAAAATCACATATAGCTAGTTTTTCCTTTTTTATTTTTATTTCCTTGCTGGGTTCTTATAATTTTCTGGCAGATCACGTTACATTAGAATGAAATGTGATCTGTAGTTAGGACTTAGCGATGCATCCTGCAGTTTTAACTCAGTCAGTTGGGTTCCGATTTAGCCCAACATGTGTCTCTTGAAATAACTCAGGAGAGCAGATTGATGATATACTTAGCAGAGGAATGACAGCATTGGAGACTGCCGGTACTAAACAATCCAGTTATTGAATGAACCTAAGCATTTGAAGCAGAAGTCTAGCTTTCTGGAGAAAAAAAGGAAAAAGATCTAGGAACCCAACAAACCTCCTGTTGATGTTGATGAGAACAGTGAGGTGTACAAAGCACTCTTCAAAGGACTTGAATACGTGACAAGTTACTGCAAACTGATCCTGAGCATCTTAACCTCAAAATCTTACTGTCATACCTGGGTATCATTCAGGTCTGTCTCCTTCAATTGCCACTGTGGCATTTCGGTTGCAGACACAGAAGCATTCTCTCTTTAGAGGGGGAAGTAACTCCTTTCCAGCAACTAAATGGTTTAAAGCTTTTATATAAGTTCGTTTCTCCACCCAAATTTTCTTGCACTTTTCAGTGTCCATTACTTTTGCTAGGTGTGTCTTCGCCTCTCAAATCCAGCTGCCCTCTCAGTGGTCTCAAGTCAGCTCCCACCCATTCTCACTCTGCTGCTCTGCACATTGAACCTGCCTGTTCCTTCATTTCATTCCCCACTTTTGGAGACAGCACCTAAATGTGGCATTTTCTTCTTGTTGGAGACTGCAATCACCACCAGGATTGCAGTGAGTGAATAGCAGTATGACCTGCCAAGTGCATCCTCCCTGAAGGAAGAAAAGCAGGTCACTCCCACCAAGGTACGCACCTCCACAGCAGGAAGGTTTGGGCGTGCAGCAACTCCCTTGCCCCAGCCCCAAGCCAGGTATTGCAAGATGGTGACTAAACACAGCCTAGCAGATTCAGCACAGTCTATGTATTTTGTTCCGAATTACGCCCTTAACTCCTGGCAAGTCCACTTCCCAGTTAGGATAATGACTTGGATGCCTTTTTTAGAGAAAGAAGAAAGTGAGTGATCTGGGAGCCTCTGAGAAAAGCACTTCAATACCTCATTTGAATAGAGCCTTATGCGATGTATTGGAGTTTCTAGGACAACTCCCTTACAAATGGATCATTACAGCTGTAAAAGCCAGTTTATTATTTAACCAATTCAGGCTGAGTGGAGACTGGAGAGTATTAGCAATTGCATTGATTGTAAGTAAGAGTCTAGTAATTAATGATCAGAGTTTTCAGCAAGTCTTGAGGAGACAGTGCAATGTGCCCAAACAGGTATGACTGAGGAGGTGTTAACTGAATTCAGAATGAGCCTGAAGACAAGGGCAATGAAAAGCAGGACATTCCCATAACCCATTGCCAATACTTTGTCCACACATCACAAGTACTATTAAACAGTGAGTGGATTAAACTAGGCCCTTCTGATCTGGATTGACACAGTAGTTTTCAGCCCTTAAATGCGGCTTATCACCAGTAGATCCTAGAATACTTTACAGAGGAAGGCAGTTGCCTCAAAAGCCTCCAGGGAATTGCTGTGAGTGGTCATAAGTCATACCAAGGGGGTGCAGAAGTGTCTCTGATAGCCAAAGTCAGGAGGAAATACACAGATATGACTGGAAAAGGCCATCTTTATCTCCATCCTGGCATGGAGGTCTGGGCAGAAATGGTCAGACTGTGGTGCTATAATAATACCATTGCACATATACAGATATACACGGTGGAGAAGTGTGGCTTGGAAGCAGCTCTTTAATACACTTTGCTTTGAGGGGATCTGCTAAATTCTAAAGCTTCAGGATTTGCTGTGGTCACATTGTCATGTTTATAGCAGTAAGCATATTTATGTATTTTAATGAAACTAGGGATGGTTGAAAATTCACATGAGTCCAGGACTTCAACATTTAGGAAATCCTCCCTTTTCCTGCAAGATTATATTCTAAAGGGACATACACATTGAGGACACATTTCATCCACCCTATGACAGTTATACAGCCATCTTTCCTTATCCAAGACTCTTTTAAAGATTAATTTCTTCTATAATCCCTACAGTACAGGTCAAAAATAATAATAAAAACCCCTAAGTAAATAATTAATAAAATAATAAATATGTAATCCAATTAAACAGCAACAACAAAAATCCCCCCAGATCATCTTTGTGCTTGGGCTCTTAACCATGTTATATGTTTTCTGTACTTGTCCTTCAGATGGTATGATCTTCAGAGTACTAGCTTAATTTCTGATTCATTCAGCAAAGAGTCCATGGTCAGCATATAGCAAAAGAACACATAATAATACAGAGATTTGTGGTAGGTGCAGATACACACACCATGTGAACTTCTTAAATAGCCATAAATCTGAATGCATATATGGTTCCTCACACATTTAAAATCATACATGTAAACAAATGAGGACAGACACATGCACATGTAATGTTATCATCATGGCACCCATCTCAGGGTTATGCGAATTGATTGCTTTGTGTGTGTGTGTGTGTGTGTGAGATACAACAAATACCCACGATCTTAAATTAACCATATAATAACCATATAACCATATAAATTACCATATAATAAAAATCTTGCTTTTAACATGACATGTTTAAATCCGAATGGACAAGTTTATGTTCCTTTCTGCCCCTTTCTTTCTCTTTCTCACTCCCTCTCTCTGCCTCTCCCTCTCTCTCTCACTTTACCTTCCCAACGGCACTATTTTATTTCAGAAGAAAACTTATGAAAATTGTTGAAACATACACTACAAAGCATTTGCTTTTTTTTCCTCTCCTTTTTTTTTTATTTCAGCAGATAGCCCCCAAAAAAGGCAGGGATGTCAAAGGCTTCGAGTCCCCCCTTTGACATTCACGCAGTGCTGAGAGTCAGCCGGGGTCTCAGCTCTGACAAATTTGCATCTCTTTGAATGTGACGCTTGAAAAAAGCCGGAGCTGCTAGATTAAATTTTTTTTTTTTCCGTCGAGAAAATGAGAAAAGCCTCTATCTCTCCGCCGAGTCTACTGGGAAGATCTTTATTCTGATTCTTGTTAGAATTGTTTATCACCCTGACAGACCAGACTCGGACGAGATAAAGGCGCTGCTCCATCACGGGGCCTGACAGTGGTAGGACATGCAGAGAAATGAAAGGAGCAGGGGAAAATATTATTAATAGATGCCGACTTGATTTGCCTCTATGGCACGTCAAGGAAGGAAGGGAGGGGGGAGCCATGGCTTGATTGCAAGCCTATGAAGTTCTGTCCAAAAAAGAAGCTATTTTTCATTAAGTGATAGAAGGGCTTTTTTCATGTTCTTTCCTGAGGAGCTGATAACTTATGCAGTTTATTCTAACCCTGCTGATTTCTGTCAGGGAAAGAAAACTCCTGAAAGATGGCTCCAGCTCGTCCTTTTCAGAGAAGGAGGCTGTCTTGTCAAAAATGGTAGCAAAGCTTTAAAGCCCCGGCCTTGACTCCTGCAAGGTCCCTTGGATCTGATTGGGTGTGCGTGTGTCAGTGACCATGGGGGGGTCGGGGGAGGAAGGTGTTATTATGTACCCACCATGGCCCTCTGAGGGAAAAAAAATCAAAATATATATGCAGAGCAGTGCTTGCAAATATGCACTTGCACACACGCACCGCACACACGGAGGCTTTGTGCATTTGAGCACACATGCAGAAACATTCCTTCCGCTGCCTAATTACTCTACAGTTAGTAGAGATTTGTCTGGTATGAGCATGTGCTGAATTTGAGAACTGAAGGCTGGGTGTAAAGTTAGAGCAGCCTCATTCAAAATGAATGTTAAAAAAATAACCAGCTCCCTTCTACCTCCTGTATGTCAGGTCTCACACAGAAACATGATCGGCGATACCAGCTCAGGGGCTGCTGCAGTGATGTTGACTCTGCTGTGACTGTCTCGTGCTCTGGGGCAAAATTGACTCTGCATGGTCATTATTTCTCTTAGGCTAGATTTTTTGGGATGGGGAAAGTACAGTGAGAAATACTATTTGTGCACATCATAGACATGTTATTGTTATTCTTGGATCCTTCACATTTGCAGCTCTGACCATTCGGGGCATTCACTGCAATCACAGTGTTGCATGAACAGAGTTCCTTGCTTGTAATTACTTTGTTCTTCTCCAGAAAGGATTGTTTGATCCCTATCTGAACTGAATTTTGAATTCTGTATAAACTAACTACTGGAGAAATGTTTGCCTCAGGGCAATAGAGTAGGTCTGTTTCTGGGAACCTTCTCTTCGAGATCTCTTCATGCTGGATCCATCCTACAACATGTTGAGCATGTCAAGAGAAGCTGTGAATGCTGCTGAGCTCTCTCTGCTTTCAGTAGGACGGGAGTGCTTAGCAGCTCAAGGGAATTAGCACATTGCTGGTGGAAAGAATGCAGCTTTTTTTCTGGAAAGCACTCTGGACAGTCTGAGTGCTAGGCAGTCCACTTTCTCATTCTTCTTCAGATTTTTCCTAAAGAGTTCTTCTTTCCAGTAAGACCGATAAATGCTTATAAAATCCCAGATCTTTTCCATTCAGGTGGCAATAAAAGAGGAATTACTGATGTTGTATGTAAAAAGTGAAAAAATTAAATACCACTAGGTACCATGTCCCCACAGCGATATGTCTGTAGAATTTTAATCTTCATCTTCTGCTCCCACTGCCATTTATTTCTCTTGTTTGCTGTATCGTATCCAGAGCTAAAGGAAAAGTTTTACATTCTTTTTTATTCAAAGCGCTTAAGAAAACCCTGCGATATCTATCCAGCTAACTCTCTGCCATGTCTCTCCCACACAGTCAGTGGCACAGTCAAGTCTGGAACTGATTACTTTTCAAATTCAGGTGTAGATGATAAAGGGTGACTGCTTGGGGGAAGTCCTGAAAACACCAAACTTAGGAACTACGCAGAGGCTTAGGTTAAGCTATTGTCCAGTTTGGGGTCAGGAAAGATTTTTACCACCTACTATTTGGGTGATCTTCCTAACCTCTCCTGAATGCTACTTTTGATATACTGTAGCTTTTCTATTAAAGATCCTAAGCCTGTTATAAAACATCAGGCAGCCTCGCGTGCCTGGTAGGAGGATTATGGACCGCTGTGTGCTAAATGTATGTGGCATAGTTACCTGTATGCTGATACGAGACTGGGATTGAAAACCCAGTTATCCAGCAGTCTATTCCTTACTACATTGTGAGAATCCTCATGCAAATCAACTGATTTAAAATTAAGAACATTTTAAACTACTTCAGAATGGTAGTCTAGTTATTGTGGCATAAGAGCAATAATTAAATGCAAGGGTGCTGGAGAGCTTGACTGGGAGCATGGAGAGAGAGTACAGACTTTGCTCAAAAGATCTCATGGTAAGCAGAGGGGATCTGTGAGCTGGGAAGGGGAAAGCAGCTCTTGTAGGTTGATGCTGACATGCAAAGACACTGAAAACCTTCACCTCATGTCCTTTCTACATTTTCTGTGTTGTTTATTGGTGAATTCCCAACAACCTTGTGCATGGTGAGTTGTTCTGACTTCAGAGGCTACACAAACATTTTGAGAAATCCTATGCTGGCTCTGTATGAGGAGTCTTCTGGTAAAACATATTGTCGAATTACAATATATAACTCTATTTATTGACAGTGAAAGGCTAGAAGTATTGAGTGAGCTCAGGATGATGTTATACTTGGTTCTGTACAAAGCAAAAGACAGTCTACACACATCAGACAGCCAAAGGATGGGAGAAAAGTATAATGACTACCTTTTTATAGCTCAGCATCTGAAGGCTATTGATACTGAGCAGTCCAAGATCACTCAGAAAGTCTGTGGAAGGGTTGAACGCTTGAACTGATATCTTTAGTCCTAGTTCAGTTTCTTAACCACAGCACAGCCCTTCCTCAGCCCAGCTCAGGGTGGCCCTGGTCTGTTTTGGCTGAGCCACGCTCACCATATCACTTTCCGTTGTAATACAGACATGCAAAGCCAATTAGAAAGGCCCCCCTTTTTATGACTACAACTAATTTACCCAAATTCTGTGAGAAAGTATCATGACATAGGTAGGGATTTGCCTCTTTTTTTAACTGCAATTGTTTACATTGCTCCAGTGACAAAGAGGGATATTGTTAATGAAACTTTGAGAAAGGAGGTTGAGTTATGCATCCCCAAAGTCCTCCATTTGCATAGTTTTAGAAAGTGGATATATTTGGCAGACATTCTCTTTATTCAGCCATGGGTTTGGCACATGCCAGAGTACAGAGGCTGAGTGAACATCACGCAGCAATTTAAACTGAGAAAACAGATGTGATTTTGCATTTCGGTATGTGTGCAGTCTCAGGCTACCATGAAAATATCTTTAGGTAATCAGCACACTCAAACTGCATAGTTCACATGTTCATACCTTACAGTTATACTACAAAAGTAAATATTTTACTAAATCTTTTTTTCTTCTTTTTCTTTTTTTTTTTATTTAGTTATGCTTCTCCAAATTAACTCAGTCTTGTGGATAATTATAATTGAATTTATGAGGATTAATTTTATTTCACATAATCATCCAGAAGTTTGGGTCCTTATATGCATTATCCACATCCTTGGACCTACAAAATAGGGATGAGAGAGGGTGACATCATGAGAATTTTTTGTAATAATTCCATATAAGCAGACTGCAAAGCCCAGAAGAAAGAATTTTTCTTCTGGTATTTCAGCACTTCTAATTCTGAGTGGGAGCCTACACAATGTGCAAAAACTAATGAAAGAGTGAGATAGCTAAGCAGTGATGAATACAGCAAAAAATATTTTCTTAGAAATCAGTTCAACTATAGACTAAAGAACTGGTGACTGGAGTGCAAATTTAACATAAGGGACTTAAAATCTAGTCCCATCTCACTGGCGGAATTCCTTTGATTTAAATGTATGTCAGTTTAGGTCAATTAAAGGCAATTACTTTTTTGTACGATGATAAGTATGAAACCCTGAATAATGTCTGGAATGTGTTTATTGCTGATTTTTGTCTGAATTAAGTGGGGAAAATAATAATTTTTGCATTGTTATGCAATCTCTTACTAGATCATGTTAAGTGCAATGGTTTCAAGTTGTTAAAGTAGGAAGTTAGGGCTACTAAATCATGGTTTCTGTGTAATTGTGGAAAAAGCGTATTTGTGCTTTATGATAGCTATTGGTTTGCTAGATTTTTTACAAGATTGTGTGGAAACAGTACTACTAACGTTCATAGTGCAAAATTTTTAGCTGAAAAAGCAGTTGCAGATCACTTCAGGGCAATCTGCAAACAAGGCTTAAAGACTAAGAGGGAAAGTAGCTGTAAAGTTACTAGCTGGCCAAGTAAAATGCATTCATCCCCGCTGACTGTCCAGCATGGCTGCCATTGTGAACATTTCCTCTTTAGTTCCTACTTTTATCAGTCTAAATTGTTTTCCCACAGAAAGTTTTGCGTGTATGGTTCTAATTTATAAATGTGGCCCTAAAGGAATTAAGATTGTATTTTTAATATCGCCTGTTACTAGAAGAGAATTAATACTTCATAACCATTTATCTACAAATTTGACCTTTTTTGTCTCCTTCTGAAAAGGTCTGCAATCAGACTGCAGGTTTTACAAAAAACAGCGCCAGCGAAAATGCTTTAGCAGATTTTGCCTATTTCTGACATTTAGAAAGCAGATTTCAATAGATGTAACAAATGTAACCGTCCATGACCACTGGCTACTTCAGCTCCGGTGAGGGTCAAGTTTAGCAATGCCAGTTCAGAGAAATGTATGTACAGGTCCATCTACTTCTGCAGAACCTACAAGGAAGTGCTTCTGGGACATCCTGATCACTGGCAGGATCCTGGATAAAGGCTTCCTTCGTCTCTTCTACTTCAAAAACTCATTGAAATTTAATTTAAACTTTGTTTCTCCCCACATATCAAAGTATGGAAAGATCACTCATTTGTTTCCAAAAAGAAATATGTTAGGGCAGCTGAAGTGGCTTCTTACAGATAGTCACAATATGCACCCTCCCACTCCAAAAATGGCATGAATAGAAGAATTGTAAAAAAACTCTTAAACCCGTTTTTCAGTACCCAAGTAACTCAATTTCTTAAGTCACCACCTTCAAGTGAGGAAAGAATGACAATATGAGTACTCTTTTTGCAGGGAGAAAAAGAGTGGGGGAAAGCTGTCCTTTGATTTTGGTTCATATTCAGGGAACAGCCTGGGTTAATAATTTAAAGGTAGGAAGTTAATTTATGCATCCTTGAAATCTTCCTTTTGTGCAGATTTAGAAAATGTACACGTGACAGGATATCTCATTGTTCTTGGGATGTGTTATCGTGTATATGTGGAGTAGCTTTAGTGCGATATGAAATGCAAATTTGCCTCACTTTGTTCTTGCCACTTTTATGAATATTAAAAATATGGATAAAATAATTGTGAACACTTTTGGAAAAGGTCTTTAGCTCCTAATTTCAGTGCTATAAAGTTTTTATATTGGTGCAGTAGAAAAAAAATTGAAAATTTTACCAGCTTACATTGGCATGAATGTAAGGAATTTAATTGAAAATTTGCATTTTGAGTGCACTCTGAGTGGAACTTTATGATGGCATGAAACCCTAGTGCCAATAAATAGCACAACAGCCTCTCAGGCCAAAACAATATAGTTCATTCATGTTAAGTCAAACAAAACATAGTCATTTAGGTGATTTCAGACCAGTACTGTCTTCCTTTAGCACCAGGTTTGTAATAGAGAAGGGGTTAAAGAGGTTATCCTAGACAGATAAGGCAGTTAGCAACACATGGGGTACCACCACTGCCATCATTCTGAGTGCTATAAGACTATATCCCTCATAACACCAATCCATCTTGACCCCCCCTGCTAAGTGGATTGACTTGATGAGAAGCCTTTATGTAACAGTTTCCCCTCTCACTAGCAGATTCCTAGTTGGAAGGGTGGCTCTAAGGCTGCCACAGCATGCCTCGTTTAACATTGTTAAGCACTACCGTTTGTAGGTTATTCCTGATTATAGATATATGCTGAGTAGTGCTCCAGAAATTGAAGCTATGTTAAATCAACAGAATAGACTTGTTTAAATTATTGTGGGAGACCAAAAGGCCAAGTCATTATTTTTGCATATGATTCTTTAATGTAAAAATAAAAAACCAGAGACCTTGCTTCCCCAGCACTCATTGATGTTATACCTGTGCATTAAGTGCAGACTCAAATACTTCATATTGCAAGACAAAGAATTATGGTGTAAGTACTAGAACAGACAATTGCTCTGCAAGACTATGGAATTGGTCCTTTAATTTAATAGCAGTGTAGCTAGGAAGCTGCAGACACAGAATCATTGGTCCTGTTTGTTTAGATTATTCAAACAGTAGCGTAATGTTCACAGCTTGGGCTGAGATTCTTCTGTACTTTAACTCTTCTGAAAGCTCGACCTGTTTCAGGAATTAAACACCTTGTTCTTCTATGTGGCTTTTAGGCTGCAGTTATAAAGCTCTTCATCAGCATGCAGTGACTTTGCTCATTTCTTTGACAAAAGGCTGATAATCAGCACTAATGGCTTTGGCTGACTCATATGTTTAGTTCCCAACTGACTTTGACTGACACACTGAGGAATATTAGCAATATGGAAACGAAGGTTGATCACAGAAGGAGATGGAGAAGCACGCTGGGTGAAATCCTGCGTATCTTTACTTCCATTAGAATTCATTTCTTTCTGAGGCTGGACTGCTTTACATCACATTCCTTTTTCTGCTAACATAAATTTTCAGGTCTTAGACTGTGATCCCTGCAGTTAGAAGCTCCTCCTGTAGACAGGTAGATCTTTGGGTTATGTCAGGTGTAAAGTTTCACTTGAGTAGGAACAGACTCTTGTCCCTAAAGAGGAAGGTATGAAAAGTATGAAAAAATCTTCATTTTCCTTTGAAAATCATTCACTTCCAGTACCTGGAATTATAACCACTTGGCTAGTTACCCAATTCATGAACAAGGAGAAGGTCATTTCCAGCTTGGACTGGGTTTTTTGTTTGCTTTGATTTTGCAGTAGCGTTCTCTGGGGTAGTTCAGTTCTGAGCTTCTCTTCCATGGTTAACACTTGCAAAAGCTCCTGCAAGCAGAATATCACATCCACATCTGACATCAAGTCCCGTGCAAAGCAATCATTTTCGACAACAACTGCATGTGAACTGCACACCACCTTTTATTCCATGTATCAATATAAGAATACGTACCCTGAGACATAAAGATGGTGCTAAGTTTTGTACAGAAGAAACTGCAGATAGTGTAAAACTTTAGGGCTTGTAATAACAGGTGCCAAAGAATAGGATAAGATTAAATGAACAGTGATCTAAGATGCATCTACACATAAATTCAGAAAGATAAACATTGGCTGAAACTAGTCCTAGCACACGGAGTGTCCTTGAGCAAAAGGGTTGGAGGTTGAGGGCTAGGTTTTACTACTAATTTAGACAACCTTTAAAATCAAATTCGACAAAAATAAAACAAATACAAAATTAAAAAATAAATTCAAAGTAAAAATTAATCATTTCAAAGTTTGAAAACAAAGTATTTGTCTTCCATGGGAAATTAGAAATGATTTACAGGGAAAAGGGGCACACAAGCAAGTCAGCAAAGGTTTTGAATCAAGACAAACTTCCCTGTGCAGAAGTTGAAACTTGTGCTTAGGTACTTCGCTTGCATTAAGCAAATGTATCAGTTCTGTTTTTCAGCAGGATCTCCACAAGCACACTTGGGGAGACTGGTTTTACTTTGTAGAGATAGTACGATATAAAGCCTTTTTCATAACCAGGAGAAATGAGCAGTAGTGGACCTGAATGGAGCTTTTGGAGTTTTGCATGAGAGAGCCCACCAGAGCATGCATATTTGGTTATTCCAAAACAACAGTCAGAAAAGTCGCTATGTGAAATAATTATTCCTGGTTTAAACTGAAATTCTTTCCTGGAGAAAGCTATACGGTCTTTCACATACATGAGATTCAGGCAGGTGTTTCAGCTTGGCTCTAGTTTATTGGCAGGTGATTTTGAGGAACAGTACACTTAATAAAGAAGGAAAACATTAAAGAATTCCCACCTGGAAATACCTACCTATCTTAATAAGATAGCTTTACATAAAATCTGAAGCCTTTTGAGATTAATGAGGCCTGTTTACTTTCTATTACTACATGAGTCAAATCAAAAGGCTGAGAACTTCAGTATGGGAAACTGAAAAAGAAATTGATATAAAGAAGTAAAAAGCCAGTTACTGAGTTGGATTCGAAGTCTGTCTATTTCCCTGTCTTTGCCAGGAGCTGATCAGAAAGACTGGAAGACAACTGTTCTTTTTCATTTAAAAAACAAATGGAGAAGGAAAGAAAAGCTCTCTGTATCTCTGTGGCTCCAGGGACAATTGCACACACGTACACACACAAGTATAAAGTATGTCTGATGTTACACATTGGTTTGCAGTGGTGTAGTGGTATTGTATAGATGGAGACATAAACCTGTCAATTCAGGTTTTATTGCTAGGAGTGCCAGATGCACTGTCCAGGAGCTCAAACATACTAGCCTGTGCCACCAGCCCAAGAGGCCACATCGGGGCTTTCCTCTGCTGCTTTCACAGTTTTCACACTTGGTAGACTCATGTTCCCACACTGTAAGTGCCATGGCCTCCCTCTGTGAGTTTTTTGCTTTTGATAAAGATGCTATTGTGTATAACAACCTTCATGTTTCTTCAGAGCTCCCATATCGGCTGTAAGAAACTCCTTAGGTGCTGACCTAAAACAGATGCTGTGAGGGCTCTTTTTTCCTACCCTTTAAATGTTTTAATGGTTTGTGTATTTTAATTTTACCAGTCACTTAGCCTTCTTACTATATCCTGCTTCTCTCTCAGCTGCCTACAGGGGAGACATGGAGAGATAACCTTTCCCTTTCTCTCTTTCCAAAGGCAAATTAAAAGAAAAGCATAGGAAAATTTACTTGCCATGGTGTGACTGTGGACACCGCTCTGCTTTGTCAGGACCTGTCAGCTCTGTTTCAAACATTGTACGAGAGCATTGTGCTCGGGCTGCCTGTCTCCTGTTTGGGGAGGTAAAGTGATCTCTAGTTCCTTCAGTGTCACCACTGAAACGGCCATGAACAAGGCTGACAGCATGACCTGGGACCCAGAAAAGTGTCTGTATAAAGATCCCAGGATGAAAATAAAGTGAAGATAGATCCTTCTTCTTTATCTTTCAAAAGACAGTTGTAGAAAAGAGATCAAATTATATTGCAAGAAGACTGGAAAGCTGGAAGGCCTGTAGCCTAGATTCCTGACGCCATTAAAAATTATCCTATGTTTGCACAGTTTTTATCACCTCTCCACAACGTTTCCGTTCAATCATGGAACATACATTGAAATAAAAAACACATGGTGAGATTTCAAAAAGCATTCTTGTTTTTTTGAGAGCCTCAGCTAAAAATTACATTGACAACTGGCTGATAAAGTTTGACGTGCCATAGCTTAGTCTTTTTGAGTCACGAAAACTCCGCAGGAGTTATCCTCCCATCGGAAAAGAGTATTACACCTACTACAGAAAAGGAGAACTAAACAAAGCCTGTAGACACACTCAAAACCACCAGGCCATGAAAATTTCACTTCCTCTCAATGATACTTTGCTGCGACTGTGGGCAGCAGATTGTGTTTGGATTGTCAGAGAAACAGTCGGGCCATTATTGTTGTTGTTTAATTTTTGGTGGCTGAGGTTTGTGTTTTTTTTCCCCTACTAGCCAAAGTATTAAAAAAAAAAAAGGGGGGGGGGGGCAGTTGATTTGTT
>JAVKLA010000040.1:7325201-7386522 GCA_034782735.1 Sagittarius serpentarius
CCCCCCCCCCCCCCCCCCCCCCCCCAAGGGGAGGTCGTCAACAAGCAGCTGCAATGACAGATGGCTGATGAATGCACTACCAGCAGTTCCAATGGAACTCGACTCCGTGGGAGTCGGGGCACCGCGCACCTTCCAAAGGGCGCCACGGTAGTCGCTTGGGAAGGGGAGTGAGAGTCGGAATTTCTAACCATGGTGAAAATGTACTGAAGGAAGAGAACATGATGACAAGGGGTGAGAAAGGGAAGGGAGTGATTGAGATCCATCCAGCTGAGTCTTTATCCCCAAGGATGAATTAAGATGAAATAGGGGCCTGGAGCCATAAAAACTTCAAGAGTACTTTAAAAATAATGCCTCCTCTGCTAAAACATATCATCCTAGCCACCCACTTGCCATTAGGCTTTGTTGATCTTTCTTCCCTAGCCCCCAGATGGACTCCTCCTCTCTCTATTCTTTCTCTACTCTTTTTTCCTCTCTTTCCTGTTCCTGCTTTTCCCATAGCTATCTCTTCCCTAGCCTCATGACTGTGTCTGATTGTGAAGGAAATAGCTAGGCTGTTGCTCTTCTCAAAGCTGCTTCCTGATGCTTGTTAGGTGTCCCCCATGAGTCTTCCTTAGCACCCCAGGGTCTGACAAACCTTGATCAGCCCTGCCAGGTGATCTGCTGCATAGTGTCCTCCCTCGGAGTTCTCAGACTTGAAAAAATTATTTGCTCTGGGCAGTTATCATCTTTTTGTCCAAAGGTGCCTCATTGAAATGGGTAGTCAGTGAAGTTTATGACCTTCTATTGGGAGCCCTGTGCCAAGTGTGGGAATTCCTCCTCTTGCTGCCTGTGTGTTTTAGCTCACCGTGGAGGCAGAAACGCAACAAGGACGGAACACAAGCCCCACTCTCTGAAAGGACTCTGCAGGCAAATGTAAGTAGACAGCTTCCTGCATCAGGCAGAATGTCATAACCTGCAAGACCCCTAGACTGTCATGGTCCCCAAGACGGTGCAGTTCCCCCTTTCCTCACCTGCCTGTGTGAAGAATGAGGTAAAAAGAAAAGAACTGGTGGCAGCTGGAAAAGCAGAAGGGGTTTGCAACGAGGCAGTGAGTAAACAAGGAACAAAACTCCTGGAACAGTAAATGTACTGTGTAAACATAAACAATAGCAACAAGCAAGATGCATATTCCAAATCCATCTCCAGTGAGAATCAATTATGTTATATCCGATGAATCAGGGGAGGGGGCTCGTGAGAGACAACTGGGACCTATTATTATTTTCAAGTCAAGTCAACCAGCCAAGTCTGCAAACAAAAGCGTTTTCTGTCTTTTTCTCTCTGTCTTGTTGATGGCCTCCCCTTGTCTCTCTTCCTTGGCATATTTCCTGCAGTTCCCCCACCCAGCGGTAGTTATATACGTCTGAATAACACTGCAGTTCAAACACCAAAAGAGTTGTTTTCCTATGGTTTATAAATGTCTTTTCTATTTCCTTGTATTCATAATCCTGGCATAAGCAGTGCTTTATCAAGGGGTGTTCTACATCAGAAAACTCAAGCATGAGACTGTGTACGTGTGTGTGTGTGCGTGTGTGTGTTTGTGTGTGCTTACACATACATGAATATATGTGACCAAGGAGGCAAGAAAATACTGCTGCAGATCATTAATGAAATAATGATAGGTACTTCTTTTATACTTGTAGTTGTAAAAAGAAAGGATAGGTTTTATTCTTGTATCTGCACATCACTGCACGTCACAGTAGTGTTAACGCATACACAGAGGTTTTTTTCTGTATCCCCAAAATCACGAAGTGGGAAATGAAAAGAGGAGGAGGAGAAAGAGAGAATTGCTGGAAATGATTGTCTCTTAGGGTGTTCTCTAATAATGAGAAAGGACCCCCACTTTGAACTCTTGATTCTTTGCCAGAGAACAAAAACCTTAAAGCATTTTGCTACCTTTAATTGTATTACTCTTCTAGTAATCAATAAAGATAAAAAAGGATCATTCTATGTACAATATGAAATCACACAGGGTCTGACTATGTGGAGATAGATTCCACTTATCTGTCTCTAGGGGTAGCTTCTCTTGTAGTAGAAAACTCAATTTTTATTTGGATTTTAAAAATGTTTCAAATTATCCAGTCAATGCTACATGCATATTAAAAGATTTATTACCAAATATTCTCATCTTGATGTACTGGATCTATGCACCCAATTCCCACTAATGTTAATGGAACTGCATCTGTAAATCCCTGCACATCAAAGCAAGACAGTACCCATAACTATTGCAAATGCATAGGTAGCTGGATAAATAGCACAAAGATTAACCACCTCTGGCATTACTGGTTTTTTCTTCTTTGTGTAAACGTTGGTCTCGTCTTTCTAAGGACTCAAGATGCCACATCAGAAACTAAAGGCATCCGGGCCAAGGTCCCCCACACTTCAGGGTGGGTGTTGAAGGGAGGCACCTGACTTCCGAGAGGCAGCCCCCACTCTGATTGAAGGGGAGAGGGAGAGGGGTGCCTCCATAGGGTGACTCAGGGTTCGGGTGGGACGAATCATCCTCAGAAGTGCCTGTTCCTCTCCACTGACTATTAATCAGGGGTGTATAAAGAGCCATTAATATACGTCCCTGAAGGGAGATAAGTTGCATCAGGCCTTAAAGTATTCAACCCCCATTCCTGTCCTCTGGTATGGGGTGATTCAAAGGCTCCTGCTCAGGCAATAGGCTGCTCATCCCCTGCTGGGCTGCCTATTAGCCCTTCATGTTAAAGGTGGGAAGAGAGATGGAGAAAGGGCAACCATCCCGTCTCTTCTCATTCACACTGATACTAAAAAAAACGTGTTCGTACATCAAAGCCAGGATTTTCAAACATGGGTTCCTAGAGTTTAAACCTTAAATCCTTAGGTGGAATTCATAAAAAGCAGCTTGGATTTCACTGCTCCAGAACTTGCGTCTGGTTTAATTATCTAACCTTAGGCAGCCATGTTATGTAATGTTTGGATCACGTTTTAAAATTAAGAGAAAACAAGTGTATTATTATTAATATTATTAATAGCTCTATTAATTAAAAATCCCTACATATATGCCAATATAAACTGTAATTAAAGTAAATTAAATATACTAACACCAAAGTTATATAAACTAGGTTAGAATTCAAAGCAAACAAATGGATGATTTAAAGTGAATAAAGGATGATGTAGAAAAAGTAAATACTGTAGGGCCAGTAACTATATTAACTGTTAGAAGAGAATACAGCTGCAATAAAATCACAAGGAGTGCCTACGACACTGAAAGATGGGTGGGGCGATTAGAGCACAGACAGGCTAATAAATGATAATTAATAATACCTCTTCTGAAACTTCCATTTCTTATCCCTAGGTTTGCAAGTGCCTTACAAAGGAAGGATCATTAGCCCCATTAGGCAGAGGAAGGAGGAAGAGGCATAGAGTAATGAAGTACAGTGGCCAGAGTCACCCAAGGGTATGGCTACACAAACAAGTTACCGCAAGTTAAATTAGAGTATAGATTAACAGAGTCAGCTGCTCTGCTCTAACTTCCTATTTGCCTGCTCTTAACCTGCAGTAAATGAAACCCAGCTAACCTCAGGTCTAATGAGAGGGCTAAGCCTCCTTTCTGGCTGCAGGAGGGAAAAAACGAGTACCTGGTACCGTAAAGCCACTCTGGCTAACTTCCTCTAATGCCACCTCCGTCAAAAACCTGGGTAGTCTGTATTTGTGAGATGGCAGCGATCATTTTGTGAGGCTCTGCTAACATTGGGATGAGCGTGGTATATAAATGGAAAGGGTTGACGGGAAAGGAATGATACGGGGGGGTGAGATACATAGTGCAGTTTAGCGCAGAAAAGTCAAAATCTGGTGCAGATCTGGGATGTGACAGTAGGGTTCCAGGAAAAGCAGGTGGTGTGGGAACGCAGCTCCCCATTAGGACAGGGCTCAGAGAGAAGGGGAGCAGTCCTAGCCAGAGCCTGCATTATTTCAGGCTTTAAAATCCAAAAGGGCCAACTTAAAATCAATCTGCCACTTCGGAGGCAGGCAGTGTGAAGAATGCAGCGTGGTGTAATGTGTTCCTGCTGGCTCACAGGGCTGAGCACACGTGCTGCCGCGCTCGGAGCGAGCAGTGAGCAGCGCTGAGCAGCCTGGCTTTAAGCTCCGCTAAGAGGGTATTACAATAATTGAGCTTTCTGGTAACAAGGTCTGCGTTGCTATATTTGTGATAGGCATGGGATAAACGAAGCGCGCAGCCGGTGCATGCAGCATAAGTGGAGGAGGGGCGGGGGAAAGAGCCTCTTTGACACCAGAATTGGAAACCTGGCTTCAACTTAAGCAATGGCAAAACTCCATTAACTTCAGTTTGAGCCTGTGCTTGCCAGGTACTTTTCCAGGAGCGCTGTGGCCTAACACAGTACCAACACACAGCCAGCTCATGACCTCTGAAACACAATTCTACAAAGCGCAGGGGAACATAATAGAAACAATTCCAACTAGTACTGTCACCCAACATGCGCTTTTACTAGCTCAGAGAAGAAATGTCTCCAGCTGCATGAGAACAGCCCGCTCTTCCTCCTCTATGGCTGAAACAGAAATCAGGATGTTGATGGCATGGGATTATATTAATTTCACTAAGGTATTCAATCTTTATTTTCTTTTTTCATCTGTTTTGATCTGTCCCAAACTTACTGCGTTTCTCACATTGTAAAATCTGGGAGAAGATTTGCATTTTCCCACGTGCATTTTCCCACGTGCATTTTCCCACGTGCATTTTCCTGTGGCTCATTTTCATTCTGAAAACCCTCTTCATCTAAAATCCCAAATCCTTTGTCCAATCACAGCTAATAACATGAAGTCTGAGTCAGAAAAATCTTTCATTTTCAGTGCTCTCCTGTGAGTGCCACATTCCTCCAGGTTCTGAATCAGGCAAATGCCCAAACATTCACTTGGCTGGGGAAACTGCAGGGACACTGGTTCTTCCTGGCTCATTTGCTCTGTCTGACCCACCTCGCTTGCTTTCAGCTGTTTTCTGGTTGAGGCTGATGCAGTAAGTGTATTTAGAGGAATCCACAGGGCTGCGGTTCTACAGAGGAAAACTACTCTGGGGTTATTCTGGGGGAACGCTCTCCTGACAGAGCTGGGCAGGCAGTTTCTCCACGCTCCCGGCACAATGCCCTCCTGGGCTTTCTCCTTATGGTGGGGTCTCTGGGCGGTCAGTGGGAGGGCCAGGCGCTTCCAGAGCCAGGTCAGAGTGTTGGAGACCTGCTATGCTCTTTGCCAGTGCCTGCTATGCTCCCTGGAAGCCCTGGCAGCCCTGCTCTTACATCAGGGTTCTCAGCTAGCAGATTAACATTAGGTCACAGAAATCTGAGACCCAGCTATCTCTTCTGGCTTAAACCAGGCACTTACGGGCTTTAGTCTTGCTCAGCTTAGGTCGTAGTGAGCTAGGGATTTGAAGATCAAAAGTTGAGAGTTAGACAGGATTTAAGTATGCATTTCTTCTCTGGATTGAGCCCTTCGTCTAACCTTTTTGGCTAACATCATTTACTGCTCAAGAATAGGCATCTTGAAATTCTGTGGTCTGCCATGTCAGCCACAAGTTAGAAATGGGAAATACATGAAAAGAAATTATTTATAAATATCTATATTATATATAGAAAATTGTGTGCATATGCGTGTGTTTGTGCACCTTGAGCAAAATGAATGATTTTTGCACAAGCAGAAAAGCATTTTTTAGAACTGAATGTATGATACTCTATGTGATGTCTGTAGTCATAACAGGAAATCATGCAATTTCTGCAGAAAGGTTTTATTTTAAAAAGCGGAGTGCATCTCATTGACCTACATTCAGCTTCCCCAGCATACACTGTACCTGCAGAACTTTTCTGCAGAGATACATTGTAGATACAGATCAAAGGGAAATGCTGGTGTCAGAATTGTCTAAATGTCCCTTTTTGGGCCTGAAAACCTAGATCATTGCCATGCATTTGCACTGACTTTGTAACTTTAATCAACCTGTAAACTGTTCCTTGGACTGCTGTCTTTAAAAGCCAGGTAGGCTGTTCGCAGGGATAATGAATGTCTGTATCTATAGAGCACACAAATGAAGGTCTTTGTTGCCTTAGAATGAAAATACCTATTTTTTAAAGAGCTTTCTAAGATACATTGCGGTATATAACAGTAGCAAAAGAAAGTCAGCATCTGTGTTAAAAGAACTACAATCCGCAACCAGCTAGATTCATCCTGTTCAACTTACACCCTAATTGTTTTGCAGTCATTTGGTCCCCTCTTTAAAAAAGGCTGTGGGTGTGTTAAACATTGCCTTTCAGGGGCGCTGGATTTTGTTGCGTGCGCGTCTGTCTACTCTGACTTACACTGAAACCCGTCAACTCATTTCTCACAAGACCGCTGTAATGTGTGGGGGTGTACGGAGAGGGGTAGCGTGAGAGAAGGGGGCTGCAAGGTGTAACACTGACCGCTGTAGTGCTGAGCTTTTAGGCACCATGCTGCCTGGTGAGGGTCACACAGGGACATGCTCCAGCTCTCTTATGCAGTGCCTAACCGGGTATTAAAGAAATGAAGTTGACAAAGGAAGCACGCAAAGAGGTGAAGGGCCTAAGTTACCCTTTAGAAAACATGAAGCACGTAAAATACAAGGTATCTATTGAGCCGCTTGGTGTCTGTCTCCCTGTTTTGCAATCAGATAAAAAGATAAACTCTGTAAGACTGTCTTTTACTGCTACACAACTTCATTAATTTGGGGTGGTGGTGGTGTTTCCAATTATGACATCCTAAAAATACCAAAAAACCAAGACAGCCACATAAAATTTCTATTAACAGGAAGGGAAGATTGCATCTTGAAAAAGACCTAAAGGCTCCTAAGGAGAGTACATTCGTTAGCTTGTATGATCATCCTTAAGCATTCAAAAACATGGCAATGAGAAATCAGGCTGGAGGAAATTAGTGATTACTTTTAAAATGGTTCAAACCACATTAATATCAGGTAAAATGCTCCAACTAGAGTCTTATCTGTTGAAAAGGAGTTTTTGGCTGTAGAGTTCACTCCTCCCCTGTGTCTCTAATATATAGATTTCTGTTGTCCCTAGACAGTGCTGCAGTAAATTCCAGTTTTTTTAAGGGATCAGGGGATTCTGAGAAGAATGGGGCAGTATCTCTTTGCATCCATTGCTTCTGCACTGGCTTGTGAGTCAAAAATCCATTGTGGTTTTGGGCCAGATTCCATCTGCTGAGTATTGACAGGGTCATGCTGAGTGTAAGTAAAGGTGGAAACCTATTCAGTTGGTAGTTTGGGATAATCTGTGGCAAATCCATTCAAACTACAAATTCCATTACTTGTAATTAAGATTTTTGAATAATGTATACTAATCATTTATAGATAATACCTTAAAAATTTAGATTCTCATGGACTGGAGGAGAAAACAGTTACATGGCTCTATCCCAGAACAATGTGTATTTTATCATTCGTGAAATGCTAGAAGGTCCAATGTCCTTCTGTTATAAATTAACAAAGAGTTGCCTTTTGGGGAGCAGCATGTCTATTTTTTTAAGGCTTCCGACTAATCTCAATCACCTTCACTCTCTGAAATATTCTGAAAAAGAAAAAAAGACATTTTTCAGAAACTGATTAACACTCACTCCCTGAAAAATACTCTGCATAAACAACCTTCAGCATGCACACCCAGAACTGAGGCACCTGAATATCATCAGCCACTCTAAGAATCTTGCTCTTGGGCACCAACTAAAAAAGAAAATGACCTTTCCAACTAGTTGAAGTTGATAGAATATACACAGTGATTTCAAAGGACCCTGGACCACATGAAGGAGGAGAATTTGGCTGCTAGGAGTCAAATTCCTTTGTTTTGGTGTATTCTGCAAATGATAGACTTTGAGAATTAGAGCACTGTCAATATGTGCTATAAAACCACATGTCCTTTAAGAGGATAATGCTCCACTAGACCTTTTGCCACAAATTACTCTATGTAATTGGACCTAAGATCACAAAGAGTGCACATTTACAAGATAAATTGAAAATTAATGAACAAATAATATAGTAATTACCAAATCTTTATTATTTGAAGAATATACACACTATGGGGTCTATTTCTTCCTCGATGAGCATGTGTAACCCCCATTAATTTTAATGGGAGTTAAGCGTGCACATCAAGGGAAGAATTAACTCATGATTTTAAAACTGACTACTAAGATTAAGACCTGCACTTTTGGCTTTGAGTTGAAAATGTGGCATATCTTTTGATATTTATCTCTTTTTAATTGTGTATTGGTAGCTGAAGCAATTTGCAAATCATTGTTATCCCTATCAGTACAAGGCAAAGATAAATTGCATTATATACCCTACTTCTTGGACTCCTTGATGTTCTTTTCTGATTAAATTGAACTGTACCAGCAGTATCATAATTAATAATCTATGCTGATCAAGTTGGCAGTACTAAGGCCATTTGGTATCTGATGGCAATGAAAAATTGTTCAAGTAAGGTGTATTGTTTGTTTATTTTTTTCACTAATGTGAGAAATAGACAGTTAATAACACTGAGTCATGGATATTGTCAGATAATGTGAAATCTGCAGTTTAGGCCTGAACAATGAAGAAAACATCCAGTTTAATAAGACTTCTGAGGCAATTCATGAACTATGATGTTAAGGCTATGTAAAAAGAAATTTACTCCTTGGAAAGACATTTTAAGACTCTCGGAAGCTTTTGGTCCCACATGAATTAGATACTGATGCCAGTTGTTGCAACATCTCAGCTCAGGGCAAGGATATTTCCATATGCCCTTCTGCAGTTGTCCATTAATGAATATTAGTGAAATGGCTTCAGTAGTTGTTCATAGACTTCTTGATATTGATCCAGGTGTCACTCCCCCTCTTAGAGCAGGAATTGAAAGTCTTTTCAAAGTGTAAACCAAGATGGATTAGATGTATACAGAGAAAGAACTTCTAATTTATTTTAAAAAACAGCAAACCCAAGTTTTGCTTTTTAAAATGAATATCCAGTTCATTTTTTACACTGAAACATAGCATTATGTTAGTGGCAAAGAGCTCAGAAACATGACTAACAAGAAGGTGACCAGTGCTATCTTAATGTCAGAGCTTAATGAACTGCAAAAAATAAATAATAAAAGAAGGGGGAAACCAAGTTAAAATTTTAAAATTATTTGCCTTTTATGTAGGCTTTTTTTCTTGTCATAATTAGAAAACTCACCCTAGTAGCAGATTGCAGTATATGTGCTTCATAATCTATCTGTTGCTCCTTACACAACTGCAAAGCAGAATCATTTTGCATTTGTTTGGCTGTGTGAAAGTACAACTGACAGAATGCACTCGCAAAAGCATCTATCCACAGGTATAGCCCTTGAATAGCCCTTTTAAATTTTCCTTTATTTTGTTCAGCTATTCATTTAATTCTAAATGTTTCGGACTTTTGCTACTTCTAGCTGCCATTTGCACTGCCTCAGTCATTCATGACTACAGTCCAGCACCATTTTGATCTGGAAAGCCAAGTTAGGGCAGGAAGCCCTAGGTCTCAGCAGTGGAAATCAGCCAAAACAATTTAAATCCTGTCAACTTTATGTTCTCAACAGTAACTAGGTATGGAACGTTCCTCCACATTTCTGCACACACTATAAGATACCACCAAATGACACAATTTGCAAAACCTTCAATGGGGTGCTCAGTATCATTAGTCAGTTATTACAATGTTAAGTGAATGCCTTGTTGTCCTCTGGCTATAGAGATCACATTTGAGATAAGTTAGCTTCACTGTTTTGCTATGTCTGTTGATCAGAGGATGAGAACTTAGAAACTGATCACGAGAGTGTTCTGAGCGACATCTGCAGCAACACTTGAATAGTGAGTAATCTGAAAAGGGTTCAGCAAGAACCCTTTTTCATGAGAGAAAAAATAATTATGGACCATCAAAATGAGGGTTAGATGCAACAATTAAAAAAAAAATCATAAACGTATAGCCAGAGCAACCAATGTATACTAATAATTTTGAAACAGGTAGTTCAAGATGTATGGTAGCTGCAATAGTGACTTGTGCTTGTATATTCAGTCAAGATAGAGTTGCAGAAAGGAAAAATATAAAATCTTCAAGTCAGAAGGTTCGTGTTTTAGGATAGCACTATTTTGCCTTCCCTCCTTAGATGACATATGGCTAAAAAAAGTCTTATTGGATGACAAAAAACTGTTTCATAAAGAAGATCTCCCCTTAGTAGGCTCTGAAGCCTAGAAAACAAGTAATCCAAAACCAATCTCTGTTTCTGGGATGATTGCTGGATTTTTCTGTTTTTCCTTTTTGTATGATGTTAATAGGCAGACTTCTAATCGTGTTCAGATACGGTTGGGTTTTTTTATTTGCCTGTGAAAAATAGGACCCTGAACAACACAGCCTTTCAGGAAATACTGGGGCCTTCTTAGCTTCATTGCATCTGCATGTGCTGTACCCTTGCTGCATCCTCATAGCAGTTACTATTGGTGTGTGCAGTAAAGCTGAAGAAGTCTGTTTGCCACTGTCTACAGAAGCATTCAACAATGTTTCATTCAAAGATTTCTCAGCTAAATGAAATATGGCCAATGTTATTGTGAGGCTGCTATCATCTTTTAAAGGTTGTGACGATGCAGGGAGGGCCTTGATGACTGGAAAATGGTAAATGTCATGCTTGTCTTCAAAAAAGTAAGCTGAAGAATCGGGGGAACTACAGACTGATCAGCTTCACTTCAGTCCTAGGTAAGACTAGGAAGCATTTTTGCTATATGGAAGACATTTTTAGGTACCTGGAAAACAAGAAAGTGTTTGGAACCGCCAGCATGGATTTACCACAGGCAAGTTGTGCCCAAGAAACCTGACTATGAAGAAGTGACCAGTGGCTTTCTGGATGAAGGGAAAGCAGTGTAAGTTGTTCACCTGGGTTTTGGAAAAGTTTTAAAGCATCTCCCATGACATCCTTGTATCCAAATTGGGGCTATCGGAACAGGGTAGGTGGGAGAAAAGCTGAATGGGTGATCAGTCCTAAAGGATAGTGATCAACAGTTTGAATTCTAGTTGGTAGCTGATTCCTCAGCAGGCAGTTCTGGGGGCAATGAACAACTTGGATAGTAGGATGAAGCTCACCCTCACCAAGGTCACGATGACACATAATTAAGGAGCTGTTTGATACAATGAAGGATCTGGGTGCCGTTCAGAGGGATCTTAAACCAGATAGAGCTGGTAGGAATATAATGAAATTTAATAAAGATATAGGCAAAGTCCTACACCTAGTTGAGAACAACTCCAGGCTGAAGAGCAGATTGACTGAGTAGGAAGCAGGTCTTCCAAGGTGGACTTGTGTGTCTTGGTGGGTGACAAGCTGAACAGGAGTCAGCTGTATGCCCCCACAGCAGAGAAGACTAGCCACAGACTATGTAAGCAAGATATAGCCAGCAGGTCCGCGGAAGTAATTATTCCCCTCTGCTCACTACTTGTGAGGCTACATCTGGGGCAGAGTCCATCTTTTGGGGATCCAGTACAAGAGAGAGACTGACAAGGTGGAGAGAGATCTGTGGAGGGTCACTCAGCTGAAAGGGGATGGAGCTGAAAATGAATGAAGAGAGGCTTATTGAGTCTTGTTTGTTTAACCCAGAGAAGAGGAGGCTAAAGAGGGAATCCAAATAGAGCACACATGCAGCTCAGGTGCAGCTAAAGGGAGGTTACAGAGAAGACAAAGTCTTTTCTCAGAGGGTTACAGCAAAAGGATGAGAGACAAATGGGTGAGAGGTCACAACTTACAGCAAGGGAAAGTTCAATTGAATATGAAGAAAAAAGTTTTCACAAGGAAAGTGCTGAAGTACTGGAACAGTGTTTGAGAGGGGCTGAGGTTTTTCCATCCTTGGGGATTTTCACACTTGTCTGGAAAGGGTCTTGAATAATCTGGCCTAACTTGGAAGGTAGCCCTGATCAGTGCTGACAGTCGAACAACTTTCAAACGTCACTTCCAATCTAAATTCCATAACTTCACAAGAAAGTAATGTTCTTGCTTATTATATTAAAAAGAGAAAAGAAACATGTTAAAAAGTATACCTCAAGAATTAGAGTTTACAGAATCAAGATTAATTTGCATTTGCTGTTTTTCTTGTTAAGGGGCTTTGGTTGAGGGTGGAAGGAAAAGAAAAAAAAAAGAAAAAAAAATGTTCATGACAGGGTGTTACAGCTATCCATAAGCTATCCACTTATTAAAGAAACTAATATTTCCACAAAAAAATTCAAGATGAAGCACAAATTTAAAAAAAATATTCACAAAAAAGCCTGTGAATTAACATCAAGCTTTGTGCACTGGTGAAGCCATGCATGTTAACTGCATTAAGTGCACTGGTGAAGCTATTACCCATGAAATCTATGATCTTTAGAACACAAAAAGTTATACATAAAAGCAAGACAGTATAACTTTGAAAGACCTGTGCAAAAATACTCTTTTTTTTAATTGACTTTTGTATAATTGCTTATGCAAAAGTCATTATCATCAACATTACTTATCAGTGGAGATTAGAGTACCATTAAATGTATTTTTTTTCACCTGAATGTGGTTGATATTTAGTAAGAACAGCAGTAAAATCCTAGTGACTGTGAAAGGAAAATAGTGGGCCTTGTTGGAAAGCAGAAGTTATTCTTTGCTCCATTTTTTATTGGCTTATGCTTCAAACGACCATTTGTTGAGAACGGTATCCAGTGCCTGGTATTTTTATTTGGAGATCTGGATGAATTAATACCCAAATAGAATGCTTGCTTCCAAAAAATCTTGGTGTCCTTTTGCAATGTTTGCAGTTCTGACTGCCTCTGAGTCTGAAAGGATGGATTACATGTGTTATGGTGAAAAGAGCCCCCAAAGCCACTTGAATTTCCAGACTGGGTCCCTGCTGGGTTTCAGATAATGACCTAAGTTTCAGAACAAAAAACCATCAAGGAATCAAAACACCAAAGTTTAAAATTTGGCCATCAATGACTTGATTTAGTGCCACTGTAATCATCTGGCTCTTTGCCATTGTCTTCATTAGGCTTACTATCATGACCCAAAAGGTTTCTACCATTAGCAGGAGAAAAAAAAAAATTATGAAACCATCAACTTTTTTTCAGCTGTGGTGTGATTTTTTACAGCACCAGTTTTCTCTCTTTTTCCAAGTAGTTTGCATTTGGGGGTCTGACACAGCAAGTCTGCCATAGCAAGACTACACCACACAAATACCATGGAAAGCACTGGGAGAAAGGCTTTATATAAACTTCCCCCTTTTGTCTGAGCCATGCAGTTCTTTATTAACGAAACTGTCAAAGTTTGTATTGTGTTCACTTTGGAAGGGGAAGCTTCATCCTCACAAAACCATTAAAATTTGATTACATACATATGAAACCTATGGATTAGGGGGAGGATTCTTGGATCCTTTACAAAGAAAGTGTCATGTTTCATCTTCTGTAGGGGGGTTTATGGGAAAGTGTGTGTGAAGCCACAGAACTCCATATAGTCCCTTTCAGTAAAGATCATACAAACAGAACCAAGTTCTCTTTAAAGCACAAGTGTAGGATTATAGTTAAGAGGGGAAAAAACCCTAATCTCTTTTTCTTTTCATCTTCAGTGCCACCTGAAGGCTGTCAACAGAAATTAATGACTTTGATGAAAGGACAAAACATGGTAAATATTCCCAGTTAATAATAGTACACCAGTAAATTATGTTAGTCCAAGCAATTCAGAATGGCAGCTTGTGAGGAGAGGGATGGTGCCAGACCTGTGACTGAAGGGCCAAATATTCTAAAGGACCAGTTAAACATCAAAACCAAAAGTTAGCTTTTCAAAAACAAATATTCTGCTGAATTTAGTAGAAAGAAACAATATTATTTTCCTTTGGCAGATGTGGTTCATTTGAAATAAAAAGCTTTGTGAAAGAAGGTGAATATACAAGCATGTGGAGTTACATGAAAATCGAAGGGTGGGAATCCCAACAAATAACAGTGTTCTCAGAGCAAAACATTTCTGTTCTTTAATTTTAAAGTGGCATTTCAGAAAAGAGTTTCTATTTTCTCTTTCACAATCCATCACATAATTATAGTATAAAAATGTAACAAAATAAGTGATTTGACCAAGCTGACATAATTCTCCCTCCGCAGAATTTTTATTCTCAGCAAATTTTGAAGTCTGCAGGATTTTACAATTTGAAGAATATCCAGTTAAAAAATTTCAGAATCTTTCCCAAGAAAGAAATTCCATTCTTTTTATATTTGAAATTATCTCCAACCAAACCATTTTTGGTTGCCTACAGAGACGCAAAGCCTTTTCAACTTATTCAAATGTTCAGTTCCAGAGTATGTGTTTCCTAAGTAGACATGCTTTGCAAATACATTGCTATTACTATAGTCTCCCAGATTATTTCTGTGACATAACATTCTGCCATGTATTCCCATCACCTTCATCCAATTCCTTTTTAAAAATGAAGGTAACTCCACAGCTGATTGATGAACGCCAGTGAAATAAGACTGCAGCACCACAGAGTAGGTTTAAGACATAAAGTCAAACAAAATAGCCTTTCGTAGTGTTAGGAGAGGTTTTGGCATAGGCAGTATGTAATCATCAAAGCCATAACGTGAATCGGATTCTAGAAGTTAAAGGAAAACACCAGACATTGTGAAATGTGTGGTGAAATATTTTCCACATAATCATATATCTCAGAAGATAGTCAGCTTGATTGTTACATTACCTTAATTGAAGGTAAAAGATGAAATATATATAGATGTCTGGTAAATTGCTACAGGGCCAGGTTTCGTTTATTGAATCTAATAGTGCCCTTCTTCCCTCCCATTAGCTGGATGGGAAGGAGCAGCTGGTCTTTAAGGAGTCAGACCATTGGATAGATGGCAAATTACATGCAGGAAGAGGAGAAGACCTCTTTTGGCCCTGAAGCTGTAGGCTGGTGATGCTCTCCATAGGTTACTACAAATTCAGTGACGATTGTTTGGTTGTTCCAATCTATCTCAATGGCTGCACTCCCCTCTAAGATGCTCTAAGACATTCAAGATATTTAGACTTTCTTACCATGACTGTTCATATTTTCTTTCTCTCTGGTTTTCTTGCATGAAATTTATGAAAAGTCATGGACAATACCCATGGTTTTAATGCTGTGGAGGGACAGTTCTTGTGAATTTTTTGACTTCACTTTACTATATAACTGTAATCTGCATATACTACCCACAACCTCCAAAGCTTAAAATTAAATAAGTATTCCATCTTACTGGGTACTATACAAATAAGTATAAATATGGTGTGTATCCCAGTTCTTAAATGCAGGACCACTAAGTCATATGTCTAAATGCTCATGCGGACCCGTGGCCATCTGAATACTGATGTTCAGCAATTCCATACCAATCTGGAAGCTTGCTGTGAAGCAGTAAGTCTATTCTTCTCCTGGGGGCACATATGAGATTTACAGATCTGTGTTTGAAAAATAAACCCTGAGAAGCTTTAATCTGTGATTCTAGACATTTGGTAATACTAGGTTGCATCTAGTCAGAGTTAGTTATTTATAGCAAATGGCCTTTCCTTGGAATAATTTTTTTCACACTGTTTTTAAAGGATTTTTCCCCTTCTTGAAAAGGTACAGTTCTGAATTTCAGCCCATCAAAGCAAAAAGTTCAAACATCACTACAAAATATGTTTGATGATAAAATATTAAACATTCAGTAATAAAGGCACAGAAATGATTATATAACTCTGTAGGTTAAACATGACCCACTTAAACAAATAGCTGGGGCTAAAAAAGAGAGTCTGTAAAATCAGTGTATTTATTCCCAGTGCTCCGAATGACATATGTTTAAATTGATCTCACAATCAACTCATATCTGCTTCAGCACAGTCATCTGATACCTATTTAAATGAATCTCATCTAAGAAGTGCAAGATCATTCCTGGGTGACAATTCCATCGCACAGTGGGATGTATGTTAATACATCTGAACTCAGGGACAAATTCTTGCTGATCCTGATTTCAATGGGAACAGGAATTTGTTGTGTCTCTAAAATAAGAAAGGTCAAACTTTGAAAGAGGAAGCAATCTATTGAGATCTTCATGTGCCTTCATTTCAAATCCAATCCTTGGTTTTCAGGATCCCTTTTAAGTAAGATAGGATACTAGAATAGGGGAGTATCTAGACAGTAATCCCAAGTCATTTTTTCAAGGCAGAAAGAATGAGGAAAAGAGATAAACAATGAGGGAGCAGAGGGAACTGTGACTTAATTGGGTATTTGAAATATAATTGAAATACATTAAAAGATGATCAAATAATTCCATATATGTAAATAGAATGAATCAAGCAAGCTGTATGTATTGGCCCTATTTCTAGGGCACATTCCTGTTCGTTACTGTGCGTAAGCGTCTACTGAAGTGCTTTTGTTAGAGGGAATGGTCTTAAGTTCTCATTTAAGTGCTCTCTTGAAATAGGCCCAAGCCATTTTCACTCAGACACTCTGCCAGTCACTTATTCCATCCCGACGCTAGTGCAACAAACCTTTCCAGGTAGAAACCATGTCTCTACATTTATTGATAAGAGTACAGTCTTGCCAGCTCTAAGTCTTGAGTGGGGTTTTCGGGGTTTTCTGGTGTTTCTTCACCGAGCTGTTAATACTAGTAATACAAATAACAGTTAATAAATCAATCTGTTTCTTCCAGGAATTTTGCTAGGAGGCATTAACCCCTTCTCACCATCTCCCAGGCCACACCCCTGCACTCTTTACAATGAGTGCAGCATATTTTTTATTTCTTCAACTGGCATTTGCAATCTGTCCTGACATAATTTACACATTTACACATTTTACAGAGCAAAGCACAGTCATGCAATTTAATTCCAAAAAACATAAGCATAGGAGACTCGGCACACTCGATTAGCAAAGCATATGATCAAGTTTTGCCAGTATGATATCAAAGGCACACGTTTGATTTGAATTTGTGTCAAAATGTACCTGCTGCTCTTCATTTCAAAACAGACATGTGCTGATGTGTTAGCCCATATTCACACACAGGGGGCTTTTATATGCTGCAAACTGCACGTGTAGACCAGTGTCCTTTATAAATGCACTTTCTTTCCCTTCCTTTTCTCTTATCTCAAGGCAGCTGGTCTCCACATCCTTAGGGAGAGGGAAGGCCTGTCACTGCCTGAGAGACGGAGAAGGGGAAAGCAAGAAATCACTATTCAACCTAATGAAATAAAGTTCTGACCCAGATAAAGTCATCTAGGTTCTTCCACTGATCATTGCCCTATTGAGCCACCATTCCAGTTCTATTATTTCTTTTAAATAGGGATTTAATGTTCATGAATGGAAGGTGAATGCTTGAAAATGAAAGGTGATCACAGCAGTAAAGGACAAATCAATACAGAACCAAAGTGCTCTACTTATCCACAGGGCAAACGAAAGTGAAAGGAAATGTCTTCAAGACCCTCTCAAGCAGTTGTACTAATAGAAATGATGATTAAATTCCCATACTATTACACTTGGTCTTAAAAAAAAATCAGTGATTAAACACTTACTAGAAAAGGATTTGGCAGCTACCTGAACAGTGGGCATTTTGTTGTTCACTTTCCTTTAGCTTGATTTAAAGGAAAGGAATTTGATTTAATTTTGTGAATTTTTAATTAATAAAGATTGATAGCTGCAAAGAGCAGTCTTAGAAGGACCAGAAAAAAATTATTCCCCTGCAAGTTATTTAAAGTTCAGTTTCTAGGAATGCAAGGAATTGGGTACTTTTCTTGGGTTCTGGGTCACATAAGAATAAATGAGTATATTTGTAATAATAGCTGGAAAGTTACTTTGTTCAGCAGGTGTGAAATGGGCTTTTTTTACCTCTAAATGTGATTAATATTGGAGGCTGCAAATAATGTGATAGCAAGAGAAGTGCTCATGTTCACAGGTAAAATATTTTTGAATTTCATGCAAATTGTGAAAAATGAAAATAGAATTTGGGCCAGGAACTTTCTGTGCTAATCTGGGACTGACATTTGGGGGTGTTGGTGTCAAGAGATTTTGGTTTTGGGTCATTCTCAGCAGTAGATGAAACAATAAAAGACTGACTTTCTTTGATCCTCCAGCAAACCCTGATTGGCTGGAAGCAGGGAGAGACAGTTAACTTCACAAAGTCAATAAATGTGGCCATCTGGGAGAATGCAAATTTAGACAAATGTGATATATGTGGGATGACACTTTTTGCTTAGAACATGCCACACCATAAAAGCATTAAAAATACACTCATATGACCCAGAGCATTTGATTAAAGCCTTTAATATGCAATAAATTCAGCCCCAAACAAACTAAAGGGGACAACTTGTACAAATTACAGACTCAGATTCATTCAGGTTTAGTTTTCTGCCTCTTCAACCTCTTCTCTTCAAGCACGTCTCTCTGTGTTTCCTTTCAATTCAACTAACTGAGTGGAATCTGTGTAAAAAACCACAATTCATTGTGCCACAACTCCTCCTTTATATGGAAAATTGTTTTTCCTCTTTCAGCTCTTTACATTTCATCCTTCTGAGCCACTGGCTTGAGAAAAAGTTAAGCACCTTTGCACATGTGTAACTTCTCCTGGGAGGAGCCCCAGTACATCTAAAATGAGGAAAGCTGACCTGATCAGGACCTGATGCCCGTAGCCACTGGTAAGAATACTTTGTGTTCAGCAGCATGTCCTTACCAGCTGCAGGAACAACACTGGGGCTCAACTGGTTCCCAGGCAGGAAGAAAACCAAAGCCGCTCACGGTCCTTTTCCAAGTAGTACAATATGCAATGCTGCTGTCTAAGCCCTCCCAGATAGCTAGCTGCACAGTAGTATTTATCTGTCAATGTATGTCTAGATCTTTATATCATTCACAGTGTGTTTTGGCATGATATAAAATGCAATGTTTCCGTAGACTGGACTGTGTATTGAACATGCTCGCTCAACCCAAAGGCCTTACTAAAAGTCTGTTTTAAAGCAGTGAGTGAACTAACCTGATCTGAAACTGTAAATGTCCTTTTTGTGATGGTCAAATACCTACCTTGCCTGTTCCACGGCAGGCAAATGGGTAAAAACGGGAATCGCCTTTTCCCTACAATGTGCACAGCTGGACAGACACATGGTACATTATGATTTGCTGCTGATATAAATACCTACTGCACCCAGGACAGAACAGAAGTTGGGAAAAAGTGTGTGTCAGAGCAGTGTATCTGTGACACAGCACATCCTGGAGACAGAGCTGATGTGGTACAGTTTATTTAGCACTTCCCTTCACAGGAAAATTGAAGGCTCAGCCCAGCCCTTACCTAAAGATTTGTTGCCTTTTTTTTTTTTTTTTTTTTTTTAATAAGAGACAGAGTAGTTCTACTTAAAACAAAAACAGAGGACTTGCCAGCTTCCATTTTTTGTGAAATGTTATTTTTGGCAAATTACCTGACTATTTGTACTGAACAAAATAATTGAAGGGATGAGCTTGCAGCCTTTATTTATATGAAATTGCTCTTCTGTCAATAGTGTAACTAGCTACAGGAGTAAAACTTGTCTAAGGAAACCTTTATTTTGTGTGACAGGAGATATAAGGAAACAGATCAAGCAATCTGAAGTGTGGATCAAGATTGCTGCAGAAGAATAGCCGTAGTTACTAAAAGGCACTTGTTTCTTCCAAAACAAAAGACTGATCCGTGCGCCTGGTCCTCAGCTGGTGTAACCTGTCATGGCTCCACTGCCATCAATAAAACTGCTTCTGTCACCCAGGAAACAGCCTGGCTTTGCGATAGGTGTCCAGGCTATCACACCGTGGGCATAGCTATAATACCGAAAGGAGACGGCAGGCTGAGTGGCATTTACATATGATGGGGAGGCCTACTGGAAACCAGGGTATTAAGCAGAAAGCAGAGGACATGCCTGCTACTCTCTGTGTTTTACAAAGTGAGACAGATACAGAAAAAAGCGAAGGTTTCTGAGAAGGAGAAAAGGAAGGGGTGGGGGACTCTCCCTTTGAAAGAGCAGGAGTCCAAAGCCCAGTTTCCTGTAAAGTCTCTTGTGATCACATCTGCTTGTGGTTAGAGAATTAAATATTCCACAGGGCCAACTGTGCACTCATTTGTTCATACTTTTTGTTCACACTGGTCCTTTAACGGCTCTGTGCAATAAAGTGCACGGTGTTAACCACCACAGCCTACTTCATCTGTACTTCATCAGATTAGCATTAGGCTGAAATCTCCAAGACAATATAAATGAGATCAATAAATAGTGCAATCAATCTCAGCTAGTTTTAAGTATCCAGAGAGAGATTTAAACAGAACTCCTGTAGGCTGATACTGCTTTACCAGCAGAGAGAACACCAAACACATTGTACTGATGCTAATGCGTGTTTGCCCCTTATGATGCTTCTTGCTCTTAAACAGCAAAGCCAACAGTACACTTTCTGTTGATTTATGGATGCTTTGGAATAAGTGTTTAAAACATTATTTGAATTTGCAGTGATAGAAAAAAAGCATCTATACAGTTCCTCCTTTTCTTTGGTTTTCCAAATGGGTTGAGGTTTATCTTGTTTTGCATCTCTTTTTACATATCCCAGGTATTCAAGCAGGGACTGAATAATCTTTGTCCAGCTCTGAGTGCATTGCCAGTGACTAAGGAATAACATATATTTCCAGGATTTGAAAAGGAAAAATAATAACCCAAAATGCTCCATATGAAGAAAACAAACAAGACATCTTGATTCCAGATATTTAAAAGAACAAAAGCAGTAACAAACTTGAAAAGCCAAAGCAACATAGCACAGTCACAAGTTCTGTAGATATACAGGATGGAATTAGTTGAAATCCATATGCTGAAACAAGTGTAATACTGGGGGGGTGGGAAATCCTCTGCATAGTACAGGTCGGAAATATTCTTCATCACTTCATCTTTACCCTGAAACTGAAGCAGTTGCAGCAGCCTCAGTCTGGAACGATGACTCAAGCCCTGACATACGTTCCAGAGCAAAACAGGGCAAGACAATTCAGAACATTCCAGGTTTTGTTATTATTGCAGTTTCCCCAAAATGGCAACAACTGTTTCACTGGGCTAAAAGAATCTTCCTTTGCTTGACGAAACTCATAAAGAGAGATTGTTTTTCAAAAAGCGGCAAAGCAGGTAGGACATTTCTTACAGCCTTCCTTTCATTTTACCTTTCTGTGACCCCTAAGAAGTCACAGCCCTCTCACAGTCTAATCAGCATGGGGAATTGCAGAATGAATGGGCTGGAAAATTCCTTTGAAAAGCAATAATAATATTTTTTCATATATGAATTCCAGCTTGGTTCTTAGGAGCTCAACAAAGTGAAGTCACGGTTATTGTTGTTTTAATTTTTTTGTTCCTTCATAGAGCTTTTCAAAGGCATTTGCTTTTGCGTAAGTTGTAAGTTTATGTTAAAGTCCTTTGCCAGTCTGTGTTACACGTTTTAGTGCATTCTGTACTGCCCTGGGAGCTAACCCCCCTCCCCCAAAGAACTCCTTCTCAGCCCCTTCATCTGTAACCTTTCTGCAAGTAAATGCTAATTGAAAAAGAAAGAACACCACTAATCTTGGAATTTAAATGCATTTAACAAAACCAATCTCAATCTAAATTGTTGTTTCACCATTCCCTTTTCCCCAACAGATGTCGAGAAACTGCAATTCCTATTAAGAACACTTGACTGTTTACTCAGCAAGAGAACTTCAGGCTCAGGCTGCATCAATCTAAATGCGTTTCAGGACGTCAGTCTTTTGAAAAGTGCAGACTGTTAGTTGGTTATTTTTAAATGTAATCTTCACATAAAAGAGTTGCTGCATTTTTTCTTTTCACTTTGTCATCCCTCTCTGCCTCCTCCCTCTTTTTATTTTTTTTTCCTAATGATGGCATCAAACATAGATGTCCTGAATGTTTATGTCCCATTCCATTTAAGTTTCTCTCCATGGTGCTTTATTTCAATTTTTCTCCCTTCTTTTCAGCTTTGACCGAAAAGAATATTAGTGAAAATTGTGAACATTATTGCAGGGGAAAAAAAAAAAATTCCAGAAATGTTATGTAGTAAGAATGTTAGACATCAAAAACATGAATATGTTTTTTTACTGAGCTTTACAGTAAAGCCCCCGTGGGCTTTGACCACAGACCTATGTAAAGTTGTCTGTGCAGATAAAGGCAACTCTGTGTGGTTTTGTTGTTTTGTACCCTGGGCGTCGCTAGTTAACCATCATCAGGAAAGTAGATATGTCTTGGGTTTTTTCCCCTTTTTTCTCTTATCTCTTCACATGATCCTTCAGTTAGTAAATGCAATATTAGTATTTGGAAATATATCCTCGAGCGATAATCACTGAAATGTAGCTTAGACCTCAATTCTGCAATTACAGTCTGGCTGTAAACGTACATAGTTACACTGGTATGAACCCCCATTTAGCAAGAGTCCTTCAAGTGTGTTTTACTGCAGAATAAATTTCAATTGCTTTACTCATCAGGTTTTGGAACATGGTGGGTCAAGTCCATCACTTGTTGCATGGGAACGGGCAAGGCCGAGGACTGCAGGCTCTGTTTTGCACCTGCATTGCCACAGGCAGGTCTGCGGTGGCTGGGGCAGCCCCACCTCGAGCTGTGTGTTGCCTGAATGGGGGATGCTGCCTTACTGAGGTCTTTTGAATATCCTCCATTTTCTCTGACAAAAGCAGGTGGGGGGAATGCTCTGGACCACACAAGGTCAGGCTTAGCCACATGGCTCTGAACCCCACTGTTTTTAAGTATTGCAATGCACAGCAAGTCAACATAAGCATGGAAAGATGGCATGTAGGTGAAAAAAAAAATAGTTTAGGTTATGAATGCTAACAGGCAACAGGTAATTGGGTTCATGGGTGTGTGGGGGGGTGAATGTCTGAAACTGAACTTTTGAACTCTCAAGCAGAAACCTGCTACTTGCTGGCTGCAATCTGTATGGGCTGGCTGTAAATTTTGATAACACCTGGACTAAATAAAAGTGGTGCATCTTGAATCCTCCAGTTAATAAAGAGGAATTAAACACAACTAGCAAGTAGGTGGCTGCTCATCTGTTGGGCTTCTGGCCATAGAATATCTAGGTAGGGAAAATGAGGGACTTGGGTTCTAGAAAGAAGACCTGGTGCCAAAACAAAGGATTCTTGAAAAGAAGTGCCCTCAGAGAGAAGAAGGTGGCATCGGAAGAAAAAGGCTGGAGGAAAGATCCTGGAAGTGGGGAAGATCTGGGGGATCAAGAAGATGAAAACAAATGCCAAGGGATGCCCAGGGGCAAGCACTGACCAGAATGACCTTCTGCCCAACCCTCCGAGGCCAGCAGTGACCCCTGGCTGGAAGGGAAGTCAAAGTCTAGCAAATCTAATGCTGGGGAGGGTAGTGTATAAGTGAGTGTGTGAGATAATCAAGTTGAGTAAAAGCTCTGATCCTATTGGTTTTTAAATAAACCCAGAGTCCAGATCCACCATGGGCTGTTGTTTGTTCTGTCTCACTTGTGACAAAAGGGTGAAGAATGCTGAGCCAAGCATTAAAGGGTGATACTCAAGTATCATGAACATTGAATATTGTTTTCAAAAATAGGTGTTTCTTTAAGATTTCTAGGAAAAAATGCAAATATACAAGTAGAAAATTAAATAAACAATGGACTTTGATTAAGATTTCAGTAAAGGTTGCAAAACTCCAAGATAACCTGAAAATGGAAGCAGTTTTAAGGAAAAATGAAATTAAGTCAAATGAAGTCCAATACTCAAAGAAATCGCTCACAATGGCAATCTAATGGATAATTTTGCAGCCTTTACCCCAGTTACATATCCCGAAATCCATTGCAGCCCATTAATAGTGGGTAGAGCAGGCAGAAAACTGTTTCCCGTCTGCAACATGTCAAGATATCAGAAATAATTCCATTGTGAAGCGTGAAAAAGAAGAAAAATAAAAACTTGAGAAGTTTTTCATGTGGTTTTCAAGTCTTTTTCATGGAAGAATGTGCCCTCCCAAGAGTTCACTTGTTCTCTGAAAGCTCCAGAGCAAAGTCAAGAAAGCTGAACTGAAGTTTATTCTTTTCTAATGCAAACTGCAGTTAAAACAACAGATTATTTTATAATCCAGAAATCTGTTATTTAAAAACTCATCACCATTGACAGTCTTTTTAGAACTTAGGAAACACCACAGGTATCATAGAATGAGCATGCTCATCTCTAGGGGTGCAATCCTCCCCTCTCCCCTCAGACCCCTCACAGCAATCAAAAAGACTACAGATAGGTTGATGGCCCGTGAAGCTGCCGGGTATTTCTGTCTATAAATTCACAACCAAGATGTGGACACTCAGTACCTTGAGTCATGCCCCAACATGTATTCAGAAGTCAATTTAAATGCAGTCTCAGTGAATATAAAATGCCTGAATGTTGGATCGAACATTGACATCCTCTTGCAAACTGTGGGAAGAGTTTTTTAACGTGCCTAAGTTCTGTTTTCAAAAATGATGAAAGCAGTGAAGGCTGGAGTCTGAAAGGAATTTGAGATCTCCCAGATGAAATCAGCGGGAGTGAAATAAATAACTTTCTCTAAATCTAGCCTAACTATGAGGCAGTAATCAATTTCTGTTTTATAGGGTATCTATTGTGAAACATAAATACTTGCCCTATTCAGTGGACCCTACAGCACATCCATCTGCAACAGGTCCTGCTGTAATCTGTGACCCAGCTACCAGTGTTGGATAGCCATATGCCATTACAATGCCATTTCACTTTTCAAATCTTTTTTAATGGAAAGGAGACTGAGACAGAATTGGTTTATACTTTATCTCCACCAGTGACTTGTAGACCAATGAAAATCAAAATGCAATACAATGTGAATAAAGAAATGGGGCTTGAGTATTGAGTGCCTACAAAAAAACTCCCTGCATTTTAGGGCCTCATGAAAAGGAAGCCAAATAATAATTTGGCAGGTATGTATTAGAAGTTTGTGATCCCATAATATCATGAACTCTTTGCACCAACAAGCAGGTATCTGCATGGGTGCAAAGAATTATATATACAGTTTCTCAGAACAGCCTACACCATATTATAAGTTTGTTAAACCAAAGCTGAGGGTTCTCCAGTTTCTCTGGGTGGCTTTCTAAATTACAGTAAAGACAATTGATCATCCTAGCAGCCACGGCAAACACAAATGCCTGTGCAATAAGGGCAATCTACTTTTGAGACACTGCTGTTTAGATTACATAGTTTAAAATCCAAACCCAATATATAGAATTACCAGCACTTTCTGTATAGCTAAAAATGTTTCCGTAAATCAGATTGCTGGTTTTGGTCCAAAAAGTAACCTTGGAAACAAAAGTCATTTTTTGAGGAGACTGAATTATAGCTGAACAATTTTTACTTCCAAAATGTAGAACCAAAGGAGTTCAAGTTTGTGGTTATATTTTGCTTTTCTTTCAACGTCAGGGTTGCAGGTGTTTGCTCTCTGCTTATATTTGGTTCAGCAAACACATTCATTGTGGTCACTACAAGGGAAATTCCCCTCACTTTGTGTGTAGGTCTCACCTGGGCTCCCCTCTGACCCTCTTTCATAGCATCGCGGTCTAGCGAGAGAGTAGAAAATCTTGTACATTCTTGTTTTGCATGAAGGATCATCATCCTTTTTCAAGTTCCTGATGTTAAAGGACAACTTGCAGTGTTTAGTTTTTTTCTCCAATATAATTTCATTTTAGGTTTGTGCTTTTTTATGGGGTCTGTGGTTGATTCCTTTCTTCATTCTGAAGTGAGAAGACCCTCAAACTCCTACTCTCCGCTCCAGTAATGGGCTACAGGAAAGAAACAGCATCATGGAGGGACAGTAACAGGAGAGGAGAAGGGCTGGGTCCTTATTCAAATAAACACCTGGCTCCTGCATGCCAGGCTGCACTCATGACACCTCAAGGAAACACAAGAGCCTCTCTGACCTGTGTGACAGCACATCAAAAGCTGAAGCCTGCCTCAGCATATTACTGCTGCTCTTTTCGCTTCACAGTGAGGAGGATAAACAAGCTGGCCTTCCAGCTCTGGAGTCAAAGCATCCACCCTGAGGCTCAGGCACAGCCATCTCATCTTCCAGAAGAAGGTTCTCCCAACAGCATTGCAAAAAACCTTTTGTGTTGAGACAAAAATGTTACATGTTGAACCTGGAGCCCATTCAGAGTCGCATTCTCCTTCCTGCTGGCACAATGGGCTCCCTTAGCACCCAACCCAGCCATGTTATAAAGCTAATTCAAATAGGAAATTTGACCCAGCCTGGAGTGAAACACACCTCTTTTCATGTAAAAGTACCCATTTCCTTCACTGTCAAGGGCTAAACCTGAACTTTTTGTTGTCACTTAGTTGCCATGTGAGTTACATGGCTATTTATCTTTTTAGTCCCGAGACAGTCACAAAAGATCTGAGGAAAATTGTTATTTTTGTGCACAAACCAAGTCATCTCCCACTGGCAGGGCATAAATAAGGTGCTACTCGTACTTATTCTCTACTGAGGTTTTCTGTCCAGAGTGGCTTGATGCTTTTTTTCAAGATTAGTTTGTAGTATGTTTGCAAACTGCAATTAGAAGAGAATTTTCACTTCAACAATTAAATTTATGCTCAGACACAGCAGTAGAGGGCTAATGGGTAACGGATAAGAAAATAATGCTGAAAGCTTTAGGAAATTCACTTTAAAAGATTTGTTGATTCAGTTAGGAGTGAATACCTGTAGCCTTGATAATTGTTCCAACTACCCTAAATTCATCATGCTGCAAACTGTGTCTGAGAATCTTTTGGGAACAGCTAGTTTTGTACGGTATTCTTCATACCCTGTGCCATGAATAGGTCAGAAAAACTGGAAAATGACCTTACTTCTCATATACAATAAGGTCTTTTACTTCTGGGCCTTGGTTCAACAACTATGTATGTTTATGTTTCACTTTTATTCTGCTTGGCTTTAAGTATGTACTTAAATGTTTGAATTAAGACTTTGATAGACAAAGCAGTGAGAAGAAAAACAAACACTTCTTTTTAGCTGCTTAATTCACCTTTGTGAATGAAAAGCCAGACCAGCTTGGACCCCAGCTGATATTTCCGATCAGTGGTAGCACTAATATAATACAATAATTTTAATTAATTATTTATTTCTAATTAATCAATTATTATTTAATAGCAAAGATTTAAAACAAACTACAGTAATTTACAGGTTATTCTTGCAAGGCATATCTTTATTACTGTCCTCATTTAAGGTGACAGTGGGAAAGGCAGATGTTTGCCTGGTGTTACAGGATTAAGTACTCTGGCTGGAACTAGAAATAGTGACTCTTGTGTTGTGATTAAAACTCACAAGAGACTTTCAAGACAATGAACATTTACTGGCCATTGTTGTTCAATAGGTAAATGATGTTATTCTTGCCTTGGCCACTGTTTAGCCCAGAACTTTCTGGAAAGTCATTTCAGATTTTTGAAAGTAAAATTTTACCTGTTTGGGGAATCAAAAGAGAACTAAGAAGAGTTACAAGTAAATATGATTAACTTCCACAAAAGACGAACCATTTGTAAAAATTGACATGCTTTCAAGAAGCATGTGATTTCATTTAAACAGCAGTTCAAACTAATTCTCTCCTTATTTAAAAAAAAATGCAACCAGATCTACAAGGTATTTATCTTTTTTATTCCTCACCTCCCCTGTAAGGGTTAGTAATACGTACTCCTCACAGAAATACTGGAGGGCTCATCTTTTATGCCAAATGAGGACCCTGTATTTCATATTAGGGAGCATTTACTCAAAGGAATGCCCACATTTTTTATGGATGAACTATTCATTCACTTCTGTGAATAAAATATTCAGGTATTCAGAACTCGTAACCTGTTTCTTTAAGGTACTGCGCAGTTGTGGATAAAAGATGATATTGCAGTGAAAAACACTGCTAATTACCATTTATTATTATCCGTTATTATTTCCATTTATATCTCACTATTTTTAACTTGTTCATAAAAATTTTCTTCCTACGACTTAGTCCAGATTGTATGATAATAAGTGAATAAATAATGCTAGCGCTTTCCTATCCTGTTTTCTTTTTTTTCTCTTCACAAAACCAGATTTCTAAATGTGAATCGTCACTTTGTATTCCCCACCCCTCCGAAAACACAGCTATAATTTCATAGACATTGCTAAGTATCTGAGGTGAATGTTTGGTAGAATTCTGCCGGCATGTGACAAACAAACAAATACGTAAACAGAGTAAATACAAATACAATACCTTCTGCAGATTTTGCCAGGATTCTGGGAACATTTTTTACTGACCTGGGAAAGGATTTTTTTTTTCCTCATGTGCTGTTTTCTGTATGTTGTGTCACACAAAGCATATTCTGTACAATCTGTGAAGCCTCACATTAGACAGAGTGAAAGTTAAGTGAATTTTAGGAGGATTATTTATTATATTGCAAATCACAGCCTAGCATAGTGCATTTCTTCACTCAAATATGTTTTTAGCACTTTGGAAATCCCTTTGTATGCATCTGAGTCGATTAATTTCTCTGCGAGCATACGTGCTACTCAATATACTTGTTATGTGTTTGCAGCTCTCGGTGGGTAATGAGACATTTTTGCTGTTGCTGATAATTTTGTAGATTCCATTGTACCCAGACATATGGTGTCAGTTGTTTGAAGGCTTTAGAAACCCTCGGATTGGCTGTGATGTATAAATGCAATAATCCCCATAGAAAACTTCGGACTTCTAGAACCAGAGTTTAAAATCCACATGCTCACTTGCAGACTGGGGAGTTTTAAAAACAAACGGGCCCTTGTAGATAATTTAACATTAATGGCCCGAGTCAACAAGAAGTGCAAAACATTCAGCCCCCAGGAAGAGCGATACAAAGTCTGAGATGTGCTTCCACAGGGTACGAGCCAGATGGAAATATGTATAACCAGCATTTTACCAGTATTCAGTGTGTATTAAATTAGTGTTATTAAAGGACAACTTTTAAATACTTTAGTAAGGAAGAATGATGACCTGCCTTCTCTCTGTAGTCCTAATCCAAAGCCAGCAGCAGCCAATCAAAAGCCCCCATTGATTTTGATGGGGTTTCTATTGAGCCTTATGTCTGCAAGCTGGATGAAAGGCAGCTGCAGGGAATTGGAGGGCCATGGTTTAGCAGATGCTCCTGGCTTCCCCTAAACCCATGCAAGTCACCACAGGTCCTTCGCAGCACATGCGTCTGGGGTGAAGTCATGACTCCATCGCAGTCGGTAAGAGTTTTACCATGGAGTACGGGTGGATTTCAAATTTTACTTGGTGTGAGTAGGCCAGTTTGTTTTATTTGCTCTAGATATTAAATATCCCTGACGAGGATGTTCTGCTTGGATTATCTCAGTGGGCCTGTAAGCGGAAGAATTTGGCTATTATGTGACTATAACCCTGTTACCTGATTTAGGGCATAAATAAATACATATTTTCTTATGCTCAGAACCTTGGTGCAAAGCATTTGTTATTGTAGCTGCCTAACAAAACAAATATCGGTCAAAGGCCAAAACTTAAGTGACTAAGGACCATTTTCCCTTGCAATATCATGCCCTTAGTGTTTCACCAAGACTAGGCTGGGCTGCAATATGATTTGTTAAACATGACTGACTACAGATAGTGTTTGAACAGAGTAAGAATAACATTTCCTCCATCCTAATACATTTACTTTCATGCATGGTGGTAAAGATATTTTTTTTTTAGGGAGAAGAGGTACATTAGTGGGGCCTTCCATACATTTTAATGAACCATGGGCCCTCAGCTTATTTTTATTCGTTACTTATGTATCTCTCGTGTTTAAAGCAGCAGTGCTCTGAAGTCCAGGTTGTAAATAGGTCCCATTGTTCTGGATGTGATACAAACATAGAGTTAATCAACTGAACAATGTGTAACGATTTCGAACTTCATTGCTGTTCTGTACTGCAGGAATACCAGAATGGGTGCAGCCCATCATTGTATAACCAGCTAGAAATTATTCCCATCTGTTTCTCTCTCTGAGAAGCCTACTTAAAACTCTTGGATGAGCATTGGCCAGCTGCTGTCCAACGAACAAAAGTCAAATATGCATCATGGGAAGAAAAATTAACCTGGCTGTACAGCCTATGTGTAGGTGCACAAAGAAGGGTAAGTAAAATGGGAAAGCAAAAATGGTTTTAGTCCTTAGCTTCCCTTGAACTGCTTAAGGCTAAATGGTTCTTTCAGGTTATGCCAGGAATAATATATCTTTGGTGGTAACAGACACTTTTTCCTTGTAACATCTTTCCACTTACAGTCCCTGCTAACATTAATGCCAGGGGAATTTCCAGATGAGATGTTTGCAAGATTTTTTTTTCTATGCACTGCCAAACCAGCATTAAGGGGAGTCACCTGTGCTGGAGGATTGACCTCCGTTCATGTCTATATAGTTTCTCCCCTCAAGACTCCATGGAAGATGTCCAAATGAGCAAGCTCCATCCAGTGTTTCACATAACACAAAATGGGAATGCTCACTCCTTTGAAGTTGGAGTGGAGGAAGCAGAACTGAGCCTTTCAGTCTCTTTTTCTGAAGACATCTTCTCTACCTCTCAGCTAAAGTTCAAAAGATTATTAGGACTATCCAGCTAAAGCACTCAGACAACCAAAAAATAGTTTATTCAAAGGGAATTTTTTGCAGAACTTTAATTTTACACTCAAAGGATTGGTTTTAGATGACCAAACCCAAAAATGCTAATTTCCCTGGAATTATCTAGCTGAGACAAATATAATTCCATGATCCACTCAGACACAGAGGTCAAAGATTGCTTGCAAGGTGCAATTCTCCCTCTCCTTGTTCTTTGGATCATCAAAAGAACTAGTTGTACCCTCACCTCATGTTCATGTCAATATTGCTGCTGTCTGGAAGGAAAGAAAATGGCTTATTTGACAATGGGGAGCTGCCAAACCAACCTCAATTGGGTACATACTCTATCCTTTCCCTCACATATGTAGGCAAGAGACCATAGCTGATATCAGAGGAGTTGCACATGATGGGTTTTATTCTGCGAATAGGAAATATTGGGATTCAGAATGCTAGTTACTTTTTGCATGCAAATGCCTAGTTTCTCTAACATAAAGGGCTCTATAAGTTGCAGATAAGTGTTTTGTGAATCAAGCCCTAAATCCTCACTTTATTTTAACTGGAGACTTTAGCCAGTGGATAAGCACCATCAGACATTATTCAAACATTTTATGGTTTGCAAAGGAATTATTCTTTTTTTAAAAAAAGAACACTTTAAATAAGAGAAAACAAACAGTTTTGTTGGAAGTGGCCTGGTTATGGATATCTTCTTTCCACCCCAGTGGCTTGATGTGACTGTTAACCGGCATTTGGCTGTTTTATAACTGGTGCAATTATTTTGTCAAAGGTTGTAGGGTTTTTTCCTCCTTTAAAAAAAAGTTAGTTTACAGTTTATTAACTTAGATTACTGCTAATAGCTCCCATGGGTCTTTCTACTGAAACAAGGACCAGGATAACTGATTTCTTAAGACCAATCTGGAAGACTTTAAAACGCATTAATAGCTATCACTGAAACAGCAGGAGGAAGAATAGTCTGTCGTTTGTTGTTTTTTCTTTTTTTCTTCCTATTCTGTGCACAAACTTTTCCCCTAACTTTATCTATTTATCTATTATCCTGTCTCCCTCTTTCTCTCCCTCTTTTTCTTTTTCCTTCTTTTTACAGCTAATAAGAGGCTAAGTTTTCAGTCAGTGCAAATAATCAGCAATGACTCTTTTTGACTGTTCAGGGAGCACATTAGCACATAAATAGGAAACAAAGGCTGGTTCTAAGATAGTTCAGGGAAAAAGTAAAATGATACTTTAAAGTATGGAGGCCTGAAGTCAAAACACCCCATTTTCAAAAAAGTCTGGAACCAGTGCAGAATGTCATTCATGTTTAATATTTTTTTTTTAACATTTTGCTTTTTTTTGTGTGCATAAATACTTGTAAAATCAGCGCACAGAGGTTAAACATTTAGGCATGCAAGTGTGTGGTTTACATGTATTTGAAGAAGGCAATCATTTATCACATGGATCTATCAGCAGGAAAGGTATTTCCCTTCTTCCACAGCTTTGGCATGGCTCCTCCACTCATACCTTCCCATAGTATTCCTCACCTTCTTGGCCAAAAGAGGAATGTGTGGCTAAGCAGAAGTGCTTACTCAGTGTGTCTGAACCAGTGCCTGGGAAATCTGCTGAAGAGTATGACAGAAAACTTTTTCTTACTTTTATTCCCTGGTTATGGCTGCTGTAGTGAATAATGGAGGAAATGTGATTTGCTGTGGAAGGACTGTAAGCAGTTAAAACATCTGGGCTGTCTGTTATCCAGGTACTAACATTGGAGTAACTCAGTGCCTAACATCACAAGGAAGTGATAATATGAGTCCGTATTTGCAGGAGTAAGAGTGCAGATATGAACAGGGAAATTATAATATTCTGAGTGTTTTCGTCTTTTCTGGGACTTGAAGTTGTGCTGTTAGGCAGTCTGGAGCATCAGCCATCCAGCTGAGATGGTGGATGAAATTTCATTTCTTCCTCCCTTTCTTTCCTGAGTAGTGGGAATCATGTACCAGTTACTTGTATTGATTTTCATGGTTTTGGTGCACTGCCCAATGTGAGAAGGAATCTTTATTATGCTAGGTGCTGTACAAATCAAAGTACTTAATAATTATTCTTTCCTTGAATATTTTATAATTAAAACATTCTTATTTCTTTTATCCGAAATAACAAGGAATTGGGGTGGGGATGGGAAGAAGGAATGCTCCTCTGATACCGTGCCTAAAGGGAAGATAACTCAGAAATAGTGGCTTCGAGACCTGAAAAGATCAAGCAAGTCCAGCTTAGATGTTTCTGTATTGTTCTTCCCACTGCTTTGCAGGGCTTTTTGATCAGATACATGTATGAAGTTAACAGAGACAGAGTTACTAAACCCCTCTGCCCCTGCCCTCCAAAACCAGGAACTGGTGTTTGTCAGAGCAACATACTTTGTATTGTCCATGATACTATTAACCAGAATGTAGCACATGAAGAAGAGATCTAACCTACCCACAGCAGAGGTGTCTATATTTATAAAATAAGAAATAAAGAGAGAGCATGGAGCTGCTTCTTAAGAATCATTTCTGAAAATGTTTCTCGGGAAATAGATTAAATTATGCAGAGCTCCGTTACTGGCATCATCAGGTGCTATAAATCAACATAACTCCTTCAAAGCTGGTTTTACCATATTTACAGAATGGTGCTGTGGTCTGTGTTTTGCTTAGCTGAAAATGTTTGCAGAAGCATATTTTCATTAAAAGTTGCTTCCAGGAGTTTATTTCCAACCTGTTCATTGATTCAGTAGAAAATGTTTCATTTTCAGTCCTGAATGGGGGTCACACCATAGTCCTCTCGCTTCGGTACTTTATGGTTTTATTCTTCATTGATTCACAAATGTATATTGAAAGAACCAGTGTTATCAGATAGGCAAGTTACAGCATAACCCTATTTTCCTGGAATTAAGTTTTGCATATATTTCTGTAGTCTGCCAAAAAAAAGTTCCACTTCAATGAGAAAAAAAAAAGTTAAAATACCCGACCCATAGATTTATTGGGAAAATACATGTCATTTTCTGCTACCAGTTCTTTTTGACACTCAGCTGTTGATGTTCAAGCACTCCTGTAGTAAAAGTGACTACAGTGTACGACAGATAGTATGTTAATGGAATGACATACTTTTCTCTTACACTGAAATTTCAATAAGAGTGGAATTTTGCCTCAAAAAGAGGGCAGTGATCTTCTCACAAACACTGTCCTTTGTCCTGAGGCACACAAAATCCCCAAATCCCTAAAATATTTTATCTAAAGATAAGATAATTTTGCACCAGCCCAGGCATGAAAAAGAAAAGTATATCAGATACAGCTGGAAAAGTCCTGTTGCTCAGGGAGAAGGTAAATTAAAGGTTTCTATCTTATCTGTATTTCAATTACAATTTTATTTTTTGTCCCTGGCAGTGCAGACAGTTGAAGTCTTGGGAAGTGGAAACACTCACAAGTGTATGAAAAAGGGATCTTTAATGGTGGAGATGTATATATTTGAACTATGTTGCTTTTCATGTGGGGTATACACGACATTTAAATAAAAATGTGGACTCTTATGGAGCAGTCCATCTGGTTGAGTTCACTTGAAGATTCAGGTTTTTTTTCCTTTTTTTTTTTTTTGTTTCCTTAGCAATAAAGACTTAGTTTAAGAGTCTGCAGCTCTGCCTGGCTCATTCTAGGGGTCAGGCCTAACGAAACCAATTGTGCAAGGACCAGAACAGCTAATCATGAAGGGGCTGATCTGACTTCCGTTGGTGCCAGTGGTGCATATTTGTATCCAGTTTTCTGGGAACTGGATGACAAAGTCTTGAGATAAATACCTCTTAGCTCTTGGGCACCTAGGTCCGTAGGTAAAGACCAGAGAAGACTTCCACCTCCTCTGTTGGGCTGTTCAATGATGATGTAGTCTAGTTCTTGCTGAAGGTGGTGCCACATCATCAGGTGCCTTTGCAGTTAGCACTGTGTTTTCACTAACTGCCTTATCAAAGACATCCAAGACGGTAAGTTCTCATCTCAGATATAATACCTATCTCCATCGGTATCAACAGTGCAAAAACGGTCAGCTGACAGCACCACTGCTGCTGAGCGTGCAAATGGCTGAAGGTTGTCTTCAGTGATAAGGGATTTATTCCTGTAAACAGAGAACCTCATAGGTAGAGTCTGGAGTTGATTTATCAATATGTTCTGGTGACTTAGCAGGTAACAACCATAAACCTGGTTTCATGGGCCAGGATATACAAGTGAATCTTGTTCTCCAGAATAATCCTGACCCAACAGGAGGATGACAAAGCATCCTTCCTTCGCCTATACTTCTATCGTGAACACCACTGGTGGACAGCTTTTTGTGGCTTTATTATTATCAGGAGACTCCGGGAGACTGGGAAGGACTGGTGGTGGGAGAAGCACTGTCTCCCATGAGGTAACCCCATGCAAGCACTGAAGTTTAGTTCCTTCAGCTGAACAAGAGGTCAAAAGCCCAAAATGCCACTGCCTTGGAAATGCGGGGAAGTCCTTCATATCAGTACAGACAAAAGATAGGTGAATGAAATGGAGCTTGCTTTTATGCATCCAGAAAAGCTAAGAAAGACTGTTAAAATCCCTCAGTAGATTTGGGGTAAATAGGAATCTGAACTGGGTTATGATAGCTAAGACTAATATCTATTTGGATTTTTACTGCAGACGATTCTGGTCTTTTCTGTTTTCTCTCAGATAAGAAATGCTCTGAAAATGATCCTGCTGACTGAGATTTCAGTACATTCTGATTTTAGCTGCATAAATGCTATTTTAAAGTAAATGGTTAACATCACTGTAAAACCAGTGAGAGAAAGAGCAGAGAGAAGGTGAGAGAAGGTGAGAGAAAAAGGCTAGAGAAATGCAAAAATTTATAATAGTGAAAAAAATGTCAAACCCCAAAATCTTTTCAAGTCTCATAATTATTCACTTGCTTTAAAAAGTTAGGCATGAACAGATCCAAACCTTCTGAACCAGGACGATTTAGTGAGTAAATCTCTTAATGTCTGGGTACACACACATACACACACATTCACATGCATTTATACTGTCTACTTATACAGATAGAGAATATTCATATATTTGTGCCTGTGTGTATCAATATAGAGTCCACACATATGCAAGGTTTATTTGCTATCTCCTTGTTTGGGGAAGGAAGGCAGAGAAGAATTCTCTGTCTTCCACCATTCCTCCTAGCAATATTTTCTTGTGTCTGTCTCAGATTCACACACAAATATTTGCTAAGACATTTTCCAGTCAACACAAGATTGGAACAATTGCATGTCTCGTTGCATCTTATATTTTATTATCTTCAGCAAAATGTATATTTCTTCATTGGTAACATAGAAACATATCAGGGTTTTCATGTGACATTTAAAATTCACAGTGCATTCTCAGAAAGTGTACCAGGCAAACATTTTAGGGTCTGGTGGTGTCCTATGGAGAAAGACCTGCAGAAATCACCAGGATAGAATGATGAATGGATTCTGGATTGTATTGCGGTTGAAAAGTAGCAGAAAGCTATCTAATAGATCTTCTCCTGTTTAGTGAACAGGACTCACATTAGGTAATGGCAGCAGAAAACATTAAAGACAATTGTATATGATGTAGTATTCGGTCAGATTCGTTCACAGTGTATAGTCATTTCCAAATGGCATTTTGCTGTTCTTTGTTCTGTAGCAGTGTCTAATATTTCTAAACATTTTTAGGCTCTGTGACACCTTAATGGTATACAATAACTGTATGCCTCCCTCTTAGAAAAATGGATACTCTCATTTTTCTAAACATTGTGCCTTTACCTTTAACCATTTCCATTTAAATGCAAATTTCAATCATGTCCACCTCTCTGTATTCCAACAGAAACCCAGGGAAAAGACTACACCTTAAATCCTCATTTCTCCATAAAGGGAGCTGTTTCCTTCAGGTATGTCACTCCATGTTATCTATCTTCCTTCTCATTTTACATGTCATCATTGTGGCAAGTTTACCTTGCAGAATTCACAAATAAAAAGCAGGGGTTTTTTTGGTTGAAAACTTTGCTGTTTCTATGTACTCAAAGAAAATGGGAATTTGTAGTTATCTTTATTTCCTGTTAAATATGTCTGATATAACCAACTGACATTAAAATTTCCCATTCACAAGTCTTTGAATTATTACCAGCATTTACAACTGTTTATACACGCGGAAGTTTATAAATTCCTAAACTACTGTGGACAAATTAAGTGAATTTGTATCATAGGCATGGATTAATCTCATAATTATTGTTCCAGTTTAAAGGGAATAATTGAATTCCAGGGTTAAGGATAAAACGTGATGCCATCAAACATATGTGATACTGGTGTCGGTTTCCTGAATGTCTGTTCTTCGTATGCAGCTTAGCAACACATTTGAGCAATTCATTAAGGTGTCTCTGCTTAGTGAGTCTTTGGAGAGAAAGTTACATTTGAATCTGGTGTGTAAAAAACACTCAGAAAACAGCCAACCAAAACAAAACGTCTCCCTCCCCCTTCCCCCCTCACCAAAAAAACCATAAATCCCACACCCTTTATCTGTTGTTAGTCCCTCTTGATTTACTTTTGACAAGAGAGGGCACTGTGATAACATTCTAAAGAATGGACATATTTGTATCCACTTACCTCTGAGACAGAAAGGAAGCCAGGGATTAACCCCTGAACCAATTACGTTACAATATAGCAACTACTTCAACACAAAGGGGGGGGGGGGGGGAAGAGACAATTTAACTAATTAGTGCAAGTCACAGTGTTCTTTATGGGAATTACTTAGATGGAAGAAAAATTGTTGAGTGGGCTCATAGGCAAGAGGATGTCTGCTTTGGAGTCTTATTTATTAATTCTCACTTTGAGTCAGCTTTTACTGGCCGAGAAATATAGCTGAAGATACTTAATGGCTGCAGTCCTTCAAGAGAATTATACGTGCAGGAAATGCTGCACAGGTATATTGCTTCAGCAAAAGTTTAATTTTAACCTAGCCATGTGCATTTCTAACTCTCCAGCATATTTTTTTTGGGGGGGGTGGGGGGTGGGGGTGTCTAAGCCCACTTTATGTAGGTCAGAAATATCTTGTCCCTGTCATTTTAAAATTAAGGGTTAAATGGTGTAGCTGTGATATACAGCTTACCTTGCAAATAATTTGCTTTCCATATTAACTGGGATAAAAGTGATTTTGAGGACAATTTTTAATGTAGATAATAGGTTAGGGGCACTTCAGTTCTGAGGTGGCCAGGGTTGGAGGAAGGAGGCAATTTAAGACTTTGAACACCTGCACTTTGAAAATCATATTCTTTTTAAATGTCAGAAGTTGGGTTCCTGGAACTGCTTGTTATTTTCAGAAAATCTTGCCTATGTGTGGTTTATGAATGTAAAACTGTATTGTTGGTAGGGGCAGGACATTTTTCTTCTGCCTTGCTGCCATATGTCTAGTGCAGTCTTGGTGAGATACTATTGTTGATAAGAAGAAATGTCATCTGAAGGAAAGCAAAAGTTAGAGGATGTTATTTGCATTTTAAGTTTTAATAAACGTCTTGTGGACCCTTATTTCCTTTTTTTTTCAAACTGCAACAACTACTGCAAGCTTTCAGACGTATAGGGGTTTTTATAAATATTGTAGATTTGGACTTTATGTGAAATATGTGTCTAATCCAAAAAATATGTTCATATTTCACTGTACTTTCAGATAACAGAGGACAGACTCTCACCATGAGTGGAGATGACAGAGTTGGTATTAATTTGATCATGCAGGCCTTCGGGCCTTTGTCTTTAGCTGTTCTGGGTTGGCACCAGTGACTTGCAAGTGATGCCTGGAAATGATTTTGCTCTGTTAAAAAAATTTTACTTATACTTGTTGCTCGTAATACTGGGTTAGGTAAAAATCCTTGTGGCAGGTTGGGGAGTTCTGTGACTACCTTGGTTTTCTTATTTGTTCATGCAGCCTCCAAACCAGAGGTCTTAAAAACAGGGGAAGAACTCCTTTTCATAACAAAATCTCTGAGGTTATTTCCTTTAAGTGTTAGTTCTTTCTCCAAACTGTGAATCCTCTTCCTCCTACAGAAAAGTTAGGGGAAAATGAAAAAGAAATAAATACTCTGAAAGCTTCAGCTTTCCCACCTTTTATTGGAATAAACAGGACTCCATTTTTTTCATACTTTATAATTTTATTTGTTTCTTTCTAATTCATGCAGGCTGGAGCAGATGACTACATGATGCTACTTGATTAGCAGAGACTACTATCTCCCACAGAATGAGAAAACCTCGATTGAGTCTATTTCTCCCTTGTATGTTCTTCAGCTTTTGAGCTTGAAGGATATATTAGATAATGGGCAGTTCCCTGCTCTCTATCTTGATCCAGAAACAGGCAGATAAAAATAACAGACATTGCTTGAAGATTAGCTATCATTAAGTCTAGCTTTGACATATGTGGCTAATTGAAGGAATACCAGGTACAAGAAGAAATGAAGAATAATGGGTAATACTTACTTAGAAAAGACTTGTTTCACCTTAAATCCAGTATAGCGTGATAGATAAACTTAAGGGAGTTAAGATCATAGAGACTCTTCAAGCACTGATTACTGTTAAAAAGTGTATATCCCAGATGGTAATTCTTTGACAAACGTTTTTTTTAAGTGACAACTGATAGACCTTGCTGTTAACAAAAGTATAAACCTTTTCTTTCGCCTGCTGCAAAAACTTGGATACTTTTTATTTTTGCATTTTGGCTTCCCTTGACTTACTTGAAAGGTAGGCAACTGCAGATACAGATCTGAGTGGTTTAATAGTTTGTGTTTCCACATGGGCCACTGTAAAAACAGGATGGAGTCATGGAGAGCTGAATTATTGCAAAACTGCAGCAGAAAAGGAAAGGGATTATAGATCCAGACTCTGCTTATGTCTCATCTGTGTTTTCATCTCTCCAACAGCCATTACACAGGTGTGCATGACAGCCAAACATATTTTACCAAAGTACAAGGCACACACATTGGCTTCCAGGACCTTGTGAGGATTATGCAAAAAAAGGGGGTTGTAGCATCACTGTAAAATTCAAAGATGTATCATTCAACCTGGAATTTGGTCTGATATTTCCTATTAGCACAACTATCAGGAAAGTGTATTTAAGTGAATAAAACACAATCTAAAAAGGATTCTAAATGAAAACAAGTGGAAACTTCAGAAAAGTTTTGGGCACCTCATTTGAAATACAGTGCAGAAAACTCATCGGGATTAGTTGCTGGCTTTTATGAAATAAGCTCATTTTCTTCAGGAAAATATATAGGGATTCATTCTCTTTTTCTGCTTATCCCTATGGTACAATAAAGATGCATGCAGCAGTCTGTGTGGGTGTAGGTGTGGGTGTGAGTGTGTGGGGTGAATGTATTTAAGCAAGCAGGCTCTCTATTACATATTTATACTGAAAGCATGTAGATAGTTCTAGCACCAAAAAACAAAACAAAACAAAACAGAACAACAAAAAAAAACCAAAACAAAAAACCTGTGCAAGCCCTAGGCTTTAAATTCACCTGCACTGTGGTATGTGGTTGACTGGCAGGCTGAACTTTGTCATGAATAATGTTTAAAAGGCACTGGGTTTCTTCCATAAACAATACATAACTTTTCTTCATAACTTTGTATGGTTATTTTCTTGCTTCCTATTATCGGATGTCTTTGTCTACAAATGCATCAGTTAGTAGTTACCTGTGAACACGCTGTAATGTTGGTGAGCTTTGGTTTGCTGCTTGCTTGAATGGATAAAAGGAGGCAAACCTATTACATGGGTGAAAGGTGATCAGCCAGGTCAGCAGCTGTCCAAATTGTCACAGCCAGTGGGGCTCTGTGAGTTTATTCCAATGGAGACACTGCACCACATAGAGTTCGTGATCCACAGTACAATGTGTCACACAGAAGAGGCTATCACAACTTCTTACGCTGTCTTCTACATCTTAGAACACAATATGACTTTTTAAAATTAACCTGTTTTAAGATCATAAATTGTGCCAACCATTCAGCTGCATGGGGGAATCAGATCTGAAAATTAAATCCTGAAGTGTGATCCATCTGTTTTCGCTGTCAGGCTCAGCCGCAGGAACTCCTAAGCAGTTGCTGTTGTTGCTGCTTTTTAATAGGGTGGGACAGTAATGCACAGCCCTCCAGAAGTGTCCTGATCTTGTCTTGAGATTCACACACTTGACCTCAGGTTGACTTTGAAAACCCATCTGAGGCCCAACAGAATTACAGTGCCCTTCACAAAGAGGAGAAAAAACTTCTAAAGCTGAAGTGCTGGAAAGTGTTCAGTAACCAGCGGATGGCTCCGGTATAAACTTTAGTAGCCTAGCGAGAGTTGAGGGGGAAAGGGGGGAGCTTTTTTGACTTCTAATGTAGCACGGTACTTTTTCTTGTCTCCTGAAGTCTAGTTATTGAGTGCTGAAACATGTGACAAGGACACCTGTGTTGCATTATATCAGAAATATAAAGATAGATCATTTTCTTTCCCCAAAAGATTGGTAATTATTAACTCAATAAAAAGCAGGGCTTTTTGCCATCACCTATGGGTAGGAGTGAGCAGCAGATAATCCACTGTCAGAGCATTTCTAATTTTAACTAGTGTGGGTATTTCTCAGATAAGTGAAGAAAGGTAGTGAAACTGTGCGTCGATACAACCCAGACAATGAGCCTCTGGACCTACTGTAAGTGCTGATAATACAGACCCAATGCCATTCAATGTCTAAGTCATTTCAAACAACCATATTTAATGAGATTTGAGTCTACACTGCCCTGAGCAGAACACTAATATAACACGAGGCACTGAACTACTCTCACATCCCATTCATATTATACAAAGCAATGCGAGGGTGGCTCTGGATGACAAGTTGGCACTATGATTCCTTTTCTGTTCCTTAGAAATACCAGGTGCCGTGCTGAGAGGTAACCACCTTTACCTTTTGGAAACCAGAAGGTTTGATTTCTTACTGACTGCAGTGGACCTCTAGGGATACTTCTGTAAACCACCCAGATAAAGCCGATTTTTATAGGAAATGTGCACAGAACAAATAAAAAGGGAAATATTTCACATTGGAATATTTCTGATAACTGCAACTTTAAGAAAGTTGACATGAAGGGCTGCCTTCATCATTAGAGAACTGCATGATACAAGCTGCCCTGCCTTAATCACAGCTGTCATGAGAAAAGGAAATAGATTTTTAGGGTCCAGATAGGATTTCTCCTTGGAAATGTCAGGAGTGATTGATGTAAGACACAAGTAAAAAGCTACTCACTAAACGTGTGTTGTCTACACTTTTGAATCCTGCCCCCCACCCCCGATATGGTGTTGTCATGATTTTAACAAGTCACAGGAAGAGTTAAGCTGTGCTTTCTGAATAAATTAGTACAGTCACAAAATGACACTTCCCTGACCTTTGCGAAAGGTGGAGAGTATAACGGTAAGACATACAGGGCTGTTAAACAATGTTGGGTTTTTTTTAACCACTCTGACAAAAGGTGCAAGCTCTTTAAAACAGTTTCCTAATGCACTTCAGCAAGAGAGCTAACTGACTGTCATAAGATGACATGCGTAATACAGAGATCTTGCTACACATTTTGATGCAAAGGAACACCCTGTTAGTTGAAAATCATTGCTAACTGGATTCAGATGTTAGAGATGAAGTACATGGAGCACTGTACATTTGGTAAAGCTTAAAGATGCTTAAAAAAAAGATCATAAATCTTTAGCTGTGGCCTTTTATCAACTCTTAATTTGTCATGGTATTTTAATTACTTTCAGTGTAAAAATTTTAATCCATATGTTAGGGGAGATGATGCTTTTTTCTTGTTCCTTCTCTTGAAATATAGTTTTAAAAGATTAGCAGGCCTGTGTGCACATGGATGTTTTAAAGGCTTGCAATGGCCCATTTCAAAGTTCTCTTAGGTCCCTATTAAGCACACATTCAGAAATTTGTACTCATGCTGACTGTGGAAGTTAAAAAATTCAAACCATAGAAGTTACCCAAAATTGTTTGGGTGGTTCCAGTTTGGATGGGACCTGATTTTCAGAGGGCTGGTGCTCAGCATTGCTGTAAGAAGTTGCATTTTAATTGTTTGAAGAGAGGTGTTCAAAAAGATAAGTGTACTATTTGTGGCTTTTGAAAGTAAAGAGAAAACCTGATCTCTTATGTGGTGAGAGAATGCTTTCCTTCTTTTTATTTCGTGTGTGTGTGTGTGTGTTTTGCCCTTTTAATCACCTTATTTCCAGGACTTACATGTGTGACTGCTGAGACATACACAAAATATGATCAAATTGGTACATGAAGCTAAGGGAAGCAATAAGGTATTCTCAGTACTGCATGACTGCAGTTAAGTCATTTTGAAACCAATAATCTCCTCGCAATTCACTGTGCCACTTGACTGGACATACAGATGCAGATGCCCTTGTAAATGAGTTTACATCACACTGTGCTTGTAGCCATATAATCTTTCTTCCCTTCTCAAGTCTGTCCCATTTTTCCTTGCTTCCGTTATGCATATGAAACTCAAATTAAGATTGCATGTAAAGTTGACTAGCTATTCTAGGTTATTTATTGGAAATGAAACTATATAAGCATATAATATATGGTTTGCTTAAAACTGATTTACCTAACTCTTTCCATAGTCCCCAGCAAATACATTTGCTATACAGCAGAGAATTGCATTGTGGGCGAAAAGCACTAGAAGAAAAAGAAAGTATCAACAGATAATTTGCAGCTAGTTTATAGGAGACCTCAATCCAGTAATAAAGAGAGTAATTAATCAAATAGAAAAATTAGATGCAAGACACTAAATTTAAAAATGTCATTAGTTAGAGTAAGTAAAGGTTTCAGGATGAAGACCATGTGTATTTTGATTGTGATTTCAACACTGGACACCAGCTTAGACTGAAGTACAGGAGGTGGGTAATCCCCAGGGAATGCCTTGGGTGTGTTTTGTTGTCACCTTGCATTGGTCCAGCCATGCTTTTTTCTCCCCCTGCACAGTCTGTTTATCTCTACCCCACCTGCCCAGGTGGTAACATCAGGGCACCCTATATCAGCCAGAAAGAAATCTGTAGTGTCTTAGCATCAGCGGTCTGAGTCACAGCCTGAGAGGGAAGAGTGTCTGCAGAGAGCCTGAGGTTCAGCTGTGCTATGGCAGCTTGGCCCTGAGCTACATTCACCCTATGGCCTGTGTAGTGGAAGTGTGAAGTGTGAACTATAAAGAATGGCATGGTTTAGCAAGCTTCCTAAACTGATTTCTAAGGCTACGATATCACCATCATCATTATCGGTGTGCATTATAAAACCATGGAGGATTCGGGGCTCTGAGAAACCAGACATGATCTGGCCTGGCCCAGAATTCTCTATGACTGGTTTTGGCTACCACAAGCTACAGGCCTGAAGTTCTTCCCTTTTATAAAGAACAGCAGCTAAAGCAGATGGACTGTAGCATGGTAGGTTTATCTCCAAGACCTTGGGTTCTTGCATTGAAGTCTGAGAACTTGCCTTTTGCTGAGAGCTTTTAGGAAATGGCATACACGGCCCAGCATGTGAAATTATCTTTTTCAACAGCCAGTGCAGGCTGCTTTAGAGGAGAAAGCACAACAGAGCCGCTAAGGAATAATCAATCCCAATAAAGTGCCTTCCTTAGTCTCAATGCAGATTGGTTTCAATTTTGAATCATGCCTTGCTTTTCACATACTTCTTTTATGTGTATATATACATAAGTATGTATGCATGTATGTATTTAAAATACATATGCACACACGTGTGGAATAGTATCACTCGGTGTATTTGTTCACCCTGAAAATGTCCAGCCTTTTTTGAATCCTGCCCAGCCCCTGGGCCACAGTGACCTTGTGGTAATCAGTTCCTCAGGCAAAGAGTATGCTGTGTTCACAACCTATAATTTTTGCTGAATGTTCCCCTGGTTCTTTGTCAATGGTAGGAATTACATCCTTACCATAAGACTGGGACAATCTCTGTATGATAGTCAGGGAAACCAAGCTGTAGAGAGGACAGATTACTGGCATAGATGGAAAGAAGAGTAGATAGGAAAAATTGTTATGGCTCATCATAGTCGCTAACCTGCTCTAAGCGGGATAAAACCTATTAAATAGGCTTCCCATGGGCCCATCTATGCCAAAAGTGCTGTGAGTTTCCACATTTACTTTAGGTAGCACGACATAACTGCCCTGCTTCAGGGAGGTAGAAAAAACAGACTACAGAAGGGTTGAGCAACACCCTGTACATTTGCTCATGTGAACGACCCAAAACTTGGCAGTGGACGTTCTCAGTTAAAGATGCATTTATTTTATTGTTAGATACTATTTTCCATTTTCTGTAGAAACAATAGGTTCTTATTACTCTAAGTTGGCATGACATAGTGTGAAAAATCAGATGCTGCTTCATCCAGACTGAGAAAGTCACACACGTTTTCACTCTGTCTAAATCTTTCATAAGAGCTCCAGTCTGTAGAGGGATCTACCAAACATGTTGTTTTCTTTTGCATTAAAAAATGCCTCTTCCATTATTTATTTGACAAAAGACAAAGGGAATAAGATCTACTGTCTACATTGATAAGCCACATGTTTTTCTCAACCTGCAGAGATTTACCTGTTCACCTCATAGTCTATCACTATATCCCCCACTGTTGAGTTGGGATATCTTCATGTTGCTTAGAAAAATCATCCCTAGTCATCACCTCAAATCCTATTATCCCATCCTAAGTCTTGAACATTTATTTTTTTCCTGCCACACACTGATAAAAAAATACTGTCCCTGCTGTAACTTGTTCTAGATAGCTGTTATGGCCAATCTAACATTTGTTACATCTGGTTGCATGGGCACTGCTGAGTGTGGCGCAGTGCAAGAAATCCCGCATTCCATGGAAAATTTGAAAGAAAGAACGCAGAAGAACCAGAAATCCTGCACTCCAATTAAAAAAACCTGAAGCAGATCTAGGGAGAAAAATCAAGTTCCATGCCTGCATTTCAACATACTGGAATTTGCTTCTTCCTATCTCATCCATTTGCCCAGAAGTGTGCCAAAATTCTTTTTCCTACATGAATGTGCACATGCATCCTTCTCTCTTCCTCTGGTTTTCTTCCCCTCCATCTGCTTTTCTCTTTTTCTCTCCCTGATCAGAATTAACAAGAGAGACCTCAAAAATTTCTAGCCAAAAAGTTTTCAGATTACTCTGTTTCAATGAAATTACTTTGCTCTGACAAAACAGTGGGTTTTGGATGAAAGTATTTTCTGTTAACATGTTCCTATCAATTCCAGTAAAAAATATAATCATGAGAAATTCAAAGTGAAGCCGAAATTTCAAATTATATCATCGTCAGTGTCCTCTTAGAGAAAATCTGTCCTAGCAGTCACATACCTGAAACTTTCAGCTAGTGTTTTTGTGCTGAAATACTAAAAAGCAATTTTTTTAACTTCATTTATTTGTTTCTGCTGACCTACTAAAGATGTACATGATAGTGCTTTATTTTACTCTTCAGAGAGTTTAAAATCTATGTATATATCTCTGCTGGTGCATATGTGTCTGTATATATGACTGAAATGAGAAGATTTGCTTGACTTTATGAACTAGATGCCAGACCACATCTGAAGAACTGCTGAGCTTGCAAAGTGCAGTACCACACTCCTCCTTCCATTCTCTCTCAGAGTTGATAGTTCTGGTCCTTCAATATTTTTAACCATTTCATGGTTAGAAGTTCAGAGAACAAACCAGATTTTCTTTATGTGTAATTAAGTAGTGTGTGCTCCGTGACTGGGGTTTACTTACTGGACTCCAAAGCAGAGCTATGTACCTTTCTTGACTAAGTTACATCGTATGGTCAACAATTCAGACGTTCTGTTTTAGGCTCACGTCTGCAAAAGTTCTCAGCACTGGGAACAAGAGACGTTTGGAAAATCTGGTTACAGACAAAGCCAGAACAGAAGTTTTTGGATGCTTAGCATGCTTGAAAACACTTATCCTTTTATAAGTGCTTAAATGAGTTCCTGCAAAATATGGCCCTGTGTGTTGAAAAATTTGAATTATGACCCTGCATTACTCTTTGCCTACACCTCAGACACATTTCTGCTGTCACTGGTGTTGATATTAGTTAGTTCGTGTTAGGATTTAGTTACCATGATTAAAATTAGGAAGCTCTTATTTTAGAGGTATTTTTCCTGTTATCTCACATAAGTAATAAAAGTCTTGATTTTTCCAGATTTGCACAGTCCTTGTCAGTCAGTCTCTGCCCTACTGGCCCAAGACAGCATCCTGATTTTCTGAGCGTGTCATCTGGCAACGCTGGTTGATGTCTTTGTGTGAATCTGAGGGAAGAATGTGCTTGTTCAAAGGAAGACTTTGGCTCTGTCAGAAGCAGGCTGTGTGCGAAAGATTTGTTATTCCATAACAAAGGGGGGCCACTGATTTGCAGACACAGCTCACACTGATGTCAACGAAAGCTGCACATAGAGTTCAAGTGTGCAATGAGGCCCCTTGCTTCTAATTCATCTCAGGGCTTGCCTTATTTCAATACACAATTTTGAGCTGAATGAGATTGGAATGGATTTTTAAAGATGTTGGCTGAAGATCCACGCTGACGAGAGGTGAGAAAATCCTTGCATTTCCATGGACAAGTCGAAAACCTGCCTGAGAAAACTGCCAGTTCAACTGTTCATAAAGTGGCCACAGACCAGGGAATTGCTGCGCACACTGAGTGTCAAATACTCGCCTGGCGTGTTTTGGCATCATTTCATTTGCTTCAGTGGAGGCATGCTGAAGCTAAAGATCTGGTTTTAAAGTGTAAATAACTATTTTGAAGCCCCATCCTCAAAGTTCACAGGTCTGGGTTTTTGTTTTAGATTTTTTTTTTTCCTGTTTTCTCTGGTGTAACAGTTTAATTTCACTGGGCTGTTCCTATATTGTTTTTTATTTCTTGAAGAATGTAGACATGATGAAAATTGTAGGGCTGGGGCAAAGAACACTATGTTAAAGTGTAATTTCAGAAGAAAAGCACCACAATTCTGCACTGGGCAGTACAAAAAAAGTTTTATTAAAATAGCCATTTTACATACTAAAAAAAGCCTTTAAATGTGTTCTTTATAGTCTTTTTTATACTCAGTGCATTGCAGACTGGTAAATAGCAGTTACAGAGTTGTACTGCTATTAAATCAAACACAGAAAACTGGAAATGTCCTCAAGAAGGCACACAGCAGGGAGAGGGGGAAAAAAGGTAAGTCAGAGTGCAACCAGCTCTCAAGATTTTGAGAGACCAGAGTAGAACTTACCTTGAGCCAAAACCAATGCAAGTGAGTGTAAGCCTCTACAACAGTCCCCTCAGTAGGCAGGAATAGGCAGGCTGTGCAGTAGAGGACACTCCACTTCCTTGGCCTTCCGTTGCTGAGGTATTGTAGGTGGAAAGCTAGCAATTTGTTGCTATATTTGGTTATTGTTATTTTGGTCATCCTCAAGCAAATTGGAAAAAGTGCAGGAATCCTGGTCTCATGCAGCTCCTTGAGGGATTTCTGAAGTTGAAGTTTCCTACAAAACTCCATTTTAGCCAGATACTAGTAGTCATGAGCTGGTAATGTTGGCAGAGATGACCAGATCTGAAGAGACACTTATCCATCATCTCACATTCAGAAAAGATTCCTCTATGACAGCTCTGAACTATATCCAGTGTGGGCACCACTCGTCTGGCAGGGCTACACCAACCTAACTTCAGGGTTGGAGACAGCACAGCCTTTTCACCATAGGGCTCTGTGCACATTAGTGAAGTGCTCAGCCAAGCCTCCTTCCCTGGGAGACTGTTTTTGTCTCCTTCCTGTGAGCTACTCCTAGAGTTCCCCTCAGCTTGGCTTTCTAAAATATGCACTATGCTTCTAAAAAGATTTAGGTGTGCGGCTGGTAGTGTCTGGAAAGCTGGAATATTCTCCGCTGTCAATCCAGCACTGTTCACAAACACTGCGTTCTCACTCAGGATCGTTAAAGACCAAGAGTGGTCACCATAATTGAAAACAGTATCTGTTAGGCATTCAGGCTGAGCTGAAGGTCTGTTTTCCATGTTAATCACTGCTAAATTAGTTGTGTTGTTACTGAGCGGGGAATTAAGACTAAGACTTTCAAAGTCTCCAGCATTAAGTTACCAGTCACTGTCCCGCACTGTCATTTTGGTTATGCAATTAGACAGTCTCCGTGAGAGCATTTAAAAGGAAACCAGAGTGTGCATTTCCACAAAGCATTTCACATCCATTCTTTTTTATAGAAGGCTGAAGAAAAAATTAATTTTGGTAAAATGTTAGATCAGTGTTTCAGATTGTACTATGACACAGAGCATGAGGTATTTTGTGTGGCCAGTAGGTCCACCTACATTAAGACTGAGCTTGTTTAAGCCGTACAGTGGAGCCTGAAATGAGCGCCCATTGGCTTCACAACTCCCAGTCTGTATACTTGCAGGATGAATTCTGTTGTGAGCAATTCCATTCCATCTTTAATTTTCCCTGGCGGTTGCAAATAGGAGGATCATTCACCTTCTTGACATAAACTGTTATGTTTTTGTGTGTTTTTCAATAGCTGCCATATTAACAGTAATGGATGCATTCTAGCAGGAGGTAGAATTATTCAGCTACATATGTGTGTTCCTTTTGCTAATACATTATATTACATTCTAATTTTAAGTGACTGCCATTAATTTGCTAACAAATTATTTTTCTTATTTCAGACTGAGAGCAGAGATACCAATTTATAAGCACTGAAACCAGCTAGGCATCCTGAATATTTCTTTGACATATTTTTCTGTATTTCTAAGTTGCTTTATCAGTCATTAAAGCTCAGCTTGCAGTACTTAACAATCTTGGCCTTGATCCTATAAGCATGCATATGCCTTGCTTTATGCATATAAGCACTCCCATTGAAATCAGTATTCATCCACATTACATTAAGTACATGCATAAGTGTTTGCAGGATTGAGGCTGCCATTTTTTTTTTTTTCCTGTATTCATACTATTTTCTGCCTGGTGTCTATTGTAGTCTTTTGAGTAAATGAATTGTAGACAGAATAGAGCTCTTCAGATCTCATTCCTCACTGAATGATACAATTCCTCATGTAGTGCCAGGACCCACTCAAGGCTTTTCTGTTGTGGAGGCAACATTCACTTCCACTTTTCCAAGGCTTCCCCCAAAAGCAAAATCGAATTTTGTGATAATGACACAGAATATTCAAGAAGTGCATGCAGGGAGGTGTTGAGGACTGAGGGAGGCCAGTAAGGGCAAGGTGGATGAGGAACCAGAAAGGCCAGGGCAGGTTTTGGAGAGCAGTGTGTGTGTAGGAGTGATCCGTGAGGTCTCAGTGGAGCTCTGCATTGAGGAGGGAACCAGAGAAAAGCCATGCAGATTTTGGGGGAGGGAGGGAGTACTGCTGTTCTTGGTGGCTGTTTATCTTGTCTGATCCTAAGTTGGCTGTGGATCATCTATCTGCACAATCCGTTAAAAAAGGCTTCAGGGAGGCTTCCTCTTGGAGATGTGCAATTGATTGCTCTCACAGCTCTCCATTCTGCTTTTCTGAGGGAAAGGAAGGATTATTGAGAGACTGAATCCTAGAAAGTTTCAATACAAGTGGTCTGTTTTAAATAGTAGACCCTTCCAGAAGAAATATTTTGTATTAGGATCATGATGGATGACTTAGAAGTTGGATGGAATAAAGGACTTTATGCCTTTCATTAGACTTTGTTTGTCAGGCTATTTAGTCTCTCATTTTTCAAGGGCTTTGATTTTTTAAGGAACACATGTTAATGCATAGCAAGTATGAATATTCTTCATTTTACGAAAAAAGTTTTTAAAAAGAATTCAGATTTGTTTTCTGCCATTTGTGTTCGCTGTTCATGTTTCCATCTACCACAATCAAAAAGTGACCAATCATTTTTACTACTGTTTACAGTCAATTTATCTCTTTAGTTTTCATGTACCAACACTGGAATCTTTAGCTTACGATTGTGGTAAGACAGTTTTGTCTCTTATTTAACTTTTTGTAGATGCACTTAAAAGTAAAATATGGAAACAGTTTTTGTTTGTGGTGTTAAATTATGTTTATAAAACTGAAATACTATGGTTTACTTTTACCTGAAGATGTTTCTCCAAATCTGAAGAGTTATGACATTTTATGGTTGTTCAGCAACTTAGGACTTGGCTCATCATTCATTATTTTTCTATTTTTTTTATAGCATGGGAATCTTTAGTTAAAGATTAGGTTTGAATTTGGTTCTCCTGTTTATTAAGTGCATGAGTAGAGATATTCATATGCCCTACTTCATCTGTACACATTTCAGTACCTGGAATTTAAAAACTGAAGTACTGTGCCTAAAAAGCAAGTGCTTTTTCCACTTATGCCAGTTTTTTTAAAAGAGAGAAAATACACCTTCCTAAAAACTTTGTTTTTCTTAAATCCTAGGCCTGTGTGGCTACAACAAGGCTACTATCTTAGACATGAAGGCATTGGTCATACCTGACAGATTTTTCCCTTCTATAATAAGCAACATTTCTCACAATAAGACATAAAAATGGGACATGAATTAACATGAGACACTACAGAATATCAGTGAGTACAAACTCAGATTTAAATTTCCAAGCCTTTAGGGGTTATGTTAATTTTTTGCACCATTAAGTAGTCTCCAGTTTTAATCCCCATTTGTTCTTCGGCAAAACCACAACAGAAACGTACAACGCATTGCAGCCCGCACTGGCGGAAGGGTTCCAGCAGCACAGCCGCGCTCTCCTCCTCCAGAGGGCAGTGGGCATTGCAGGCGCTCAGCCATCCCCTGAATTACTGCCACCAACATCTGGCCTTTCCAGAGATTCCCAACAATGGGCCAGTGGGGGCGGGGAATTTCTGCTGGCTGAAAGTGGAATTTGGCTTCAATTAAAAAAAGAGAGAGAGAGAGAGAGACAGGAGGGGGACGTTGGGTTTATGAGTTACACACTCTTTAATTTACAGGCTTGTAGAATACTTATGACCACTAAATGCCTGGAGTTAGCTCCAGCTCCAGGGCTCTCTCTTTTCCACTCTCATGTAACCACCGATACTATTTTGGTTCAAGTGCAAACGTGTAGTGTTGGGGTTTTTTTTCAGTTTTCCTTGGGGGGGGGCGGTGGTGAAAGAGAAGGGGGAGTGTGGTGGGAAAGTATTCATTTCTCCTGTGTAGTGGCCTCCAAATGCATTATAAACTTTTATTGCCTTGGAAAGTGCTACAGACTCAGATTGATTTGCATTTGCAAAAGATAGATAGATGGGAACTTCTAAGGGGAAGCTGTGATGGTCAGAGGATTCCATATGGTCGCAAGCAGCCTTCTCCCTGGTCTCAAGAAACCTGTTTTTGAGAGTAAATAACTGAATGAAAACAGATTTCTTGGAAAACTGTTGTAATTTAATGCATGTAAACAAAAGCTTTTATAATAGCCTCAGTCACACTGGGATTTCTGAAAGAATTACTTCAAACAAATATCAGTTTTTAATTGAGAGGCACCCAAGAGGGTGGTGATGGTGTGGTCTTTTTTTCTTTTTCTTTATTTTTTTCATTTTTCTTTCCCTTTTCTCCCCTGAAGTGGAAAATATTGCAAAGTTCACAGTGCTTTCATTTAAAATTCCTATCAGACTTTCTAGCACTAAAACTTCCTGGGGGTATCGCAGAACCACACAACAGTTAAGGTTGGAAAGGACCTCTGGAGATCATCTAGTCCAACCCCTGTTCTGAGCAGGGTTAACCAGAACAGGTTTCCCAGGGCTGTGTACAGTCAGGTTTTGAATATCTCCAAGGATGCAGGCTCCCTAGCCTTCCTCGGAAACCTATTCCCGTGTTCAACCATCCTGACAGTAAGGAAGTTTTTTTCTTATAATTAAATGGTATTTCCTATATTTCAGTTTGTGCCCATTGCCTCTTGTCCTTTCACTGGGCACCACTGAGAAGAGTCTGGCTCTGTCTTTACTCCCCACCCTAAATCAGATATTTATACAGGCTGGTATGATCACCCCCAAGCCTTTTCTTCTCAAGGTTAAACATTCCTAGCTCTCTCAGTCTTTTTTTGTTTGAAGGATACTCCAGACCCTTAATAAACTTTGCATTCCTTCAGTGAACTTGCTTCAGTAAGTCCATGTCCTTCTTGCACTAGGGAGCCCAGAACTGGACCCAGCACGCCAGTTGTCTCACGTGTGCTGAGCACAGGTCTCCTCTGTCATCCTGATAGCAATGTTCTTCCTAATGCAGCCCAGGAGGCCGCATGGGCAGATGTTGAACAGTACTGGCCCCATCAAGCTAGTCATTGGATCATAGAAGGCTCTCAGGTTAGTCAGGCATTATTTCCCCTTTGAAAATGCGTGCCGACTTCTTCCATTCACCTCCTGTCCTTAATGTGTTTTTCTTCTCCTTAATATGTTTGGAAATGTCTTCCGGAATTTTTTGCGCCGTGAGACTGAGGTGAGGTTGACAGGCCAATTGTTCCTCAGTTTCTTCTGCTTGCCTTTCTGCAAGCGAGGAGTGACATTTATTTCTTTCCAGTTCTCAGGAACCTTTCCTCATCATCCTGACCTTTCAAAGATAATAGAGAGCAGCCTCACAATGACATCTGCCAGCTCCCTCAGCACTTGTGGCTGCATACTATCAAATCTCACAGACTTGTGTATGTCCAGTTTGTTTAAACATTGCCTAACCTGATCCTCTTCCACAGAGGGTAGGACTTCCTTGCTCCAGACTTTCCCACTGTTCTCAGGACTCTGGGATTCCTGAAGGTAGGTCTTATTGGTGAAGAATGCACTGAATACCTTGGCTTTTTCTGTGGCCTTCATCACCAGGTCCTTTCTCCCATTCAGCTGTGGACTCACACTTTCCCCGGGCTTCCTTTTGCTGATGATATACTTCTAGAAGCCTTTCTTGTTGCCCCTCACATCCCTTACTAGATTCAACTGCAGATGGGCTTTGGTTTTCTTAAACCTTTCCCTGCCCACTGAGACAGTGTCTCTGTCTTCCTTCTGGGTCACTTATTCCTGCTTCCACCTCTTGTGTTCTTCCTTTTTATGCCTGAATTTTTTTTTCTGGAGCTTCCTGTTCATCCAGCCTTCTGTCCCCTCCTGTGCATAGGGATGGACCATTCCTGAACTTGGAGGAGGTGATCCTTGAATATCAGCCAGCTCTCCTTGACCTCCTTTCTCTCTAGGACTGCATCTCATAGGATTCTTCAAAGTAGGTCTCTGATCAGGCCAAAGTCTGTCTCCTGAAATCCAAGGCTGTGATCCTGCTTTTCCTTGTTCTTTTCGCTCAGGATACAGAAGTCCACCATCTCTTGGCCAGTGCAGCCTCCACCTTTCACAACCCCATCTATTTCTTCCCTGTAAAAAACCCAAACCCATTCAAGAAAACAAAAGAAAAAACAATCTCAGGAAATCCTCTGAATTAGACATATTTGGGTGATTCAGACTAGAACATATAGACTAAGAAGACAAACCACTGGCTTCTTATAAAAAAAGCATAGTTTTTTTTTAAAAAAAACCAACAAACTATAAGCTTAAGCATGTTATTTTGTATTTCAGTAGCACGTGGTACAATACTGCCCATTCTCTACTCAAATCTCCAAATACTGCCTCAGTTAATAATAATATAATGATAACACTAGTTATTTTGTTTGCTATAGTGATTGGGATAACATGGGGGTATGATGATGACAGCTTTCTTTGTTTGCTCTTTATGACTCCTAAATTTGGAGAAAGTAACCCGGGTATAACTTGTTCACACTCCATATTCCCAGTACTCCTTCCTGGCCTAATTCTCTGAAAAATTCCAGAAATTTTGAAACAGTTTCAAAGCCAGAGGTCTAAAATGGAACCAATATCTAACTAAAAAGGCAAACTTCTTTGAAAATGACTATGATTACAATACAATAATTTTATAATAACACTAACCAGTATCACAGTGAGATGGAAAGGAAGTGTTTATATAGGCAAATTCTTCTGGTTTCAAGTGAATAGTCCTGCATTAGCTATGTGAGAGCTGAATTGCATATATAGGATGTAGTAAAAATAATGAATTAATCAAGAAATTCTGATAACAAATAAGATAACTGGGGATAAATTTTGTTTAGTGTATGTTAGCAAAAGAACCGTAATAAATAATTATTTACATAAATATTTGCCTACCTTTCCCTGTTTTGAGTGCTCAGTGAAGACAATGATTTTGGAGGGCATGGATGAGTGCTGGATCACACTTAGGAATTTTGTACTCTCCAGCCTGACTCAACAGATCCATGAGAGCTCTCAACTAGTGCTGACCTCACCACGCAAGAGTCACACACTCAGGGGCCATTTGCCCTTTATTTATATATCCTGAAGAGAAGAGTATACTCCTGAGCAAAAGCCTGATCTTTGGAAGAAACAAGATTCAGGGGAGAGAAACAAATGCCATAATCCCCTCCTGCCTACTTAAAATTCTCAACCCATGTCACATCAAGAAATGAGGGATGCATTTTAGAAAGGAACAGTCTTGATCACAACACATTGTGGTTTGATTTCGTGATGACAATCTAAAATTTTCTAAAGAGGGGAAAATAATTTTCCAGGAAGTTCTTATTGAGGTATTGATAACCATGTATCACTGCACTGAGGGTGCTGCATGAGCTGATAGAGATGCTGAGTAGTCTACGAGATAATCTGCATCTAAATAACAGATACATAGTTTCTGATATGACACTAAAAGTAAATTTAAAAAACACAAATCAAAATGGTGGTGTGTGAATGTATGGGAATCAAATGATGATTTGATGTCCCTAAAATTTATGCATCACAGCAAAACAAAATAACTTGAAAACAAAATGGAAATAATTAACATTTTCATTTTATTTGTTTTTTAACTCTTTAAAGTAATAAACTAACCACTTAAAGGTGAAGAATTTTTCTTCCAACAAAGTGAAAGGTTAAGGAATTCAGTGCCTTGTAAGCTTGTTCCTGAAAAAAAAACATTTGGAGGCAGCTAATGATAAAACATGAAAGCTTTTCTTCTCTTCATCTCCCTCCACCTTTTTAACCACTTTCAGATTGTGGGATTTTCAGCTTTGACTATGTGTGAGACCTTTGTGACACCACTGTTCTTGATTACCACACCATAAAATGTCCTTTGTCCAGGTATTGGTCTGTGGTTTGTTACTGGTTCAGGAAATGACATAATAAATAATGCTATTATCTTAACTTCAGTTGTGGGCAACACTGATAAGGGATAAGACTTCAACACATGGTGGCAAGAGGCTTATATGTTGATCCTTCAAGTTACAGTTCTAGAATAATTTTTTTCATTGTGTACATCATCAATAGATTTCTGTGTGATAGACCAGCCAAGATTATATGTGTTGGATAGGATCCATTTAATTCTTTAAACTAGCATTTAAGTGGGCCTGAAATAGGGTAGAGTCCTTGGCCTTCAGGCCAGCATTGTTGGCCACCTTCGCTACTGGAATGAAGCCCTGTAGCCAGATTGCAGGCTTTTACATTCAGACTTTCTCAGTGAGAGTGCATGTCCTTACATCGAGCTTGACCTTTATGAACAACAGAATTATCGGTTCTCCCCTCCCCAGCTGACACCCTTCAAAGTCTTTCAAAGTCTTCAGACAGGGGCAATTTGGTAGGAATGCTCTGAGTCCAATCCCTCTACACGCTTCCCTGTTGAAGCTAAGTAAAGGTTTGTAAGGTCGCTGAAGAGTGAGGAAGAGGGAGCATGACTCTACTGCTGGAAGATAGGAACACATGCCTAGGACAGAGGCAGACCTTCTGCAAGGCTTACATCTTCGATGGAAACCAGCCCAGAGACAGCAGCTCAAAATAAAACATAGCAAAGGCATTATGTAATAGTCACAAACTGAACCTTTCTTGAGAGATGTGAACTTCAGTGATTAGGAGACAGATAGGTTTGACAACAGAGACAAGGATGCCTACAAAATTTAGCCACTGGTAAATTTAAAGCCCATGATATCACCATCTTGATCACTATATGTTTAGGGAAAATTAAATAGAAATAGGTGAATACTAGGATGTGTGCACTGTTTGGAAGCAAAGATTGTTCAAGCATATTATTTGACAGCTGGAAGAGAGTTTAGCAATACAATTTTGGCCATCATATTGTAAAGAAAGAACTCTTTTGATATTTAAAGGAGACAAAGTGCTGATGAAAGGGACATTTGTTTGGATCTCCTGTGCATGGCAGCAACAGTGATTGAGGTTACAGGAAGGACAAAAAACTTAAAGAGAAAAATAGTCTGCTTTGGGTTTAGATTCATAGAAGGAAAATAGATTAAGTGGTTGGCCCTTTCCAGTGATGAGCTTTCTTAATGCCTCTTGGGTTATGGAAAACAGAAATAGTCTCTGCATATCTCCCTAATTTAGCCATAAGGGACAATGGGAAATCCCATAGCAAATTGACAGAAAAGGAAAAAAAAAAAACCCAACCAAAGAAGAATTCTTTGTTTAAGACAGTTACTAATTCTATAATAGGAAGCCACCATGAACTGAAGCTGAACACAAGGCAAAAATACTGAAGCGATTGAGATGACTTTTCCTGAGTACCTAGTGCCAGCGACGGCACGAACTGGTGTTATTGTTGTCTCTTAGGTTTACCAGGAACTGCCAGAATGGATCAAAATAATTTCCTTGGACCTTTTATATTGCAAACTTCTCACTGGATCCCCTGTGAGGCTAACACTGAATTGTGTGGTTGACTTGGCTGCCTGGTTGCTGCGAATGCTGTCTCTTGATTTGCTGTCCTCCTGAAGAGGTTTTTTTATACTCTCTGTTGGAGAGTAATGTTCTGCAGAAATCTGACATAGGATCCAAATATTAAACTCTTACTTGCCGTCTAATGACAGCACAGTATTTATCTGCTATATAAATCTATATATAGCCTTCATGGATCATTGACATCCCAGTATGTACTGTTGGTTGCTTTTAGTTTCCAAAGATTTTATTCTTGTGGCTTAGGAATGCACAATCTCATTGCCAGTTCAAGTGGAAAATGTAGCTTGAGTAACATTATGTTTCTTGCTTACAGTAATAGAGGGATACTTGGATCTCAGTAGCATCACAAGCAGTGTAGTAAAATCCTCATTATAATACTGAAAATGTTGGAATTTTCAGTCAGAAATAATCAGAAAATAACCCCATGGCTACTATTTAATCATATCTGAAAGCACATGAGTAAAAGGACTTTGTAGCTTTGTTATAGAATACAGTTAATAAACCCCTCTTATTTGGTCATGTATTCTTGTGCTGTCATACACAGCCTTATCCCAGACGCAATGAACTTTCTTGTTTGAAAATTTATATCACCTTGTGATCTGCAAAATGACAAGAGGATAAATTTGTCTGCTCATCCTGAAATACATTTTTCTTTTTAACAATGGTATTGATTAGATACTTGCTAAATGGTTGTAGCTGGACTAGTAATTTTATGAGTTTAACAATTAGTTCCTTTCCAGAGGCCTATTTCGACAAACTGGAAACTGGTTCCTACCTAAGGACAATATCTGGCAGCTCTTTTAAACCACATGTCCTATGTACATACGTGTTTGCAGACTTGCCTGTAGGTCTGGATGAGAAAGCATTTTTGAGGTACTATCACCTCAAGGCAATTTAAAATGTTCTCCTCACCTAATTGTACCCATTAAAAGTTAGGCAGCTGACCTAATTTAGTCCTGTTAGGCTTCTTCAAATGGCTATTTATCCCACTTGTATTAGAGACATAACAACAAGCAGAGATGCTATATTCTCCGGAGGTGCCTACCTCTAAATCAGCTTAGATATTTTACCTGCAGATAGTCAGAGTGAGCAGTGCATCTGATATTTCTGGGACCGTCCTGGGAGAAGTGAATGCTGAACAGCACACCTACACCAAGAAAGCACGCAAGCAAACAAAAACGCTGTCTCCGAAATTTGAACAGCATTAGTTGTCAGAAACAGTGAACTCCCACCTGGAAGAAGTAAATGGCTGGCAAAGCGGCGAAACATTTGCTCTGACACAGTAGGTTCTGCTGTATATGGTTGCATATATTGGTATCCTCCAACACTACTTTCCCTTTTTCACATTAAGACTTTGCTAACTCCTCCTTAGCAGCCAAGAAACTAGCAGTGCTTGAACAAGTTATTCTTTCAACAGTAACAATTTTTCCCTCGCAGGCCATCTAAGGACAGCACTTTGTACATATAATTGGGGGGGGGGGGGGGAGCGGTCTCAAACCTTCTGCACAATCATCATTTCATTAAGACTTCTGGCACTCAGGCATGGCTTAATATAGGGTTTCCTGCATAGGAACAAAATGTGAGTGAGAGTCTGGAGTCAAATATGTGTGTCCTGACTTCCACAGTCATGCTGAAACTCCAGCCACAGCGGGGGCTTAATCATAACGGCAGCCACAAGGGACCATCGGGCTCCCTTGCCGTCCTAATCAAGCCACCAAGCAGAGGAGCCTGAGGACTGAGGAAGAGAAGCTGGATTGGCTTAGAGCTGAAACATAATGAGCAGGCATAGCCTCTGTAATTCTTTTAGCTGAAAACCTCGCTGTCTTAGTGAATCAGATTGGTGTATTAAGTTCTATTAAAACTAATTGTCTACAAGATTCGTAGAGTAACATAATATTATTTTAACATTTTTGGCTCTAAGACTGTCCTTATACCTTTAAATATAAAGATTATTTCTTGGAAAAGTGATTAGAATATTAAAACTCTATAAAAGTAGGCATTAGCTGATGATCCTGTCATTATGTTGAGTACCCATGGATTCACCTCAGCACACCTAGTGATTTCACAAAGGCTATTATCTCATGGCTATATCCCCTTCTTCTGAGCTTATTACTTTAAATAAAAAATGTTAATGGTTTCTGAGAAACTCATGATGAGAAATGGAGGATTTCTTACACAAAGAAGCATGCTTTCCAAATTTCAAAGCTTGCATTAAACTTTCCAGCAAATGCCTGAAATTCTCAGTTGGCCAATAATATTGCAAGGTGAATTCAGCCTTCTTTTATACTGAGGTGCCATTTGGACGTATTTTATTATTATTTACTAAATTACACAGCACTGCTTGTTATGCATAGCAATTACTTAAGAATGTGCATTATGCTTTCACATACAGGGAGAACAGGGTGAAATGATGAAGACTGAATCACAAACAATGATCTCAAAGCTCCTTCTGGCTTTAAAATCTGAGGTCACACATTGATCTCAGAATAATGGGTACACAGGTATAGGAAGTGACGGACATTTTAAATCTGAAGAGCAGGCAGAATGACAAGTAAATATTTGGCTGTATTCCACATGTGACCCTGTGCTGGGGTAGTGAAGAGAGCTAAATGCTTTTGAGTGATTCAGAAGGCACAAGCAAAGCAAGAGGCCACAGTAGGAAGCAGCGGGTGTTTAGAGGGGGTTTAGGTCTTTGCAATAGGACTTCAGTCTGTGCAGACTGTTAGCACTCATAGCAAAGGCTTTGAGTGCCAGTACAAAACAGCTTCCAGCAGTAATCTGCCTCTTTTCAACCACAGATACTCCAAGAGCCTCCTCCCTTGCTCTTTAATCCCTCAGGTCGGTGGAAGTTGGGATTTCTTACTCTCAGTCCATACCCTTTTGACTTGCATCTTTCTTCTCTGTTTCCATGTCCTTTCAGGGCTACAGAAGTAGTCTATTCTGGGCTCTTTACACATAGTACATGCTACAGGGAATCCATAAGTAGATTTGGGAGAATGTTTTGCTTAGTGAAAAGCAATGCCAAACATTATCACAATCTAGAACCATCACAACAGATAGAAACCAGAGGTGACTCAAAGAGAGGGCATGAGTGCTACTGATATGCTCTGCTAGTCCAGGGAATAACCAGCCTTGAAGAAAGCCCATCACAAGGTACCTGGCAATCAATTAAAACATTTTGAGAGAAGAAGGAGTAATCAGACTGTAACTTTTGCTGGAAGGTAGTAAAAAGTGGATAAACTGGTGGAGATGAGGGGACCACACTGTTGACAGCACGACCAGTTCTGTGTATTTTGTTCTTAGTTGCAAACCAAACAGACAAAAAAAAGCCAAACCAACCCAACCCAACCCACCTGGACATATGGAGAAGAAATGTCAATGCAAACTTTACTGTTACAGAGAAATGCACCATAAAAAATTAGGTCCTTAGGTGAGCTCATGGGTGCTGAGATATTATTTATTAGAGATAATAAAGGTGGGATAGAAGGCAGAGGTATTATATTTTGCAGGTAATAAGCCTATGCAGGTAAGCAAGTATATCAGCCAGGGAGGTAGAGGAGAACTGGCTCATACTGTACACTAAGAATGATGCTGGCAAAGGCCTAACTGAGTGAAAACTAAAGTTGTTCAATGTGCTAGATTTCTGCGGCTGCAAATAAAAAATCTGTAAAAAAAGTCATTAAAGAACTTCAGGGAACTTGTCAATAAGATTTCCTGCTAGAATACTGAAAGATGGTTATGTTTCACTGAAGAAAGGAAAAATTAATAGCAATCATTATCATAGAACCATAGAATGGCTGGAAGGGACCATCAAAGGTCATCAAGTCCAACCCCACTGAGGTGAGCAGGGACACCTTCAACTAGATCAGGTTGCTCAGAGCCCCGTCCAGCCTGGCCTTGAATGTTCCCAGGGATG
>JAVKLA010000040.1:7386622-7415400 GCA_034782735.1 Sagittarius serpentarius
GCTTCCAGCTCCTCCTGTTTATTGCCCATGCTGCGTGCATTGGTGTAGATGCACTTGAGCCGGGCTATCGATTCCACTCCTTATTATACATAAGGAAAAAACACCTTAACGTTAAGAAATGTTTCACATGCCTGAGCAATGGCTCTTGTTTTCATACTTCTGTGAAGTCATCTTTCTCTGAAAAGGGAAGTGAGCTGAGTATAACATACCTTCCTGAGCAATGCAGCCCTTTTCCAGCTGACCTCTTTACAAAACTTGTGTGTATCAATTTCTCTCCGTTTGCCTTGCTAACATCATCCTAGATACATGAGAAATATGGACTATGCTGACTAATCTTTTGGCAAGTCTCCTCAAATAGAGAATCAATAAATTAATAAAATGGAGGGGAAAAAAAAAAGAGAGGAAACTTGTCTTAAGCAAACATCTATCTCAGCAGCATTTAATAAAACACTAAGACTTTTAGCACAGTAAGTGAATAATCCCTGCACTTGAGTGTGACCTCTCCTCCTGCATGTGTGGATGGAATAACACTGAACTCCATTTCAACACAGATCTGTCTACTCTCAGGATACTATCATAGCACCATAACTTGCAGCTTATGGACATTCAAGACATGACTCTGGAGATGCAATAACTGCAACATCCAGCTCGCCTCTATAGGTTCCTCCTCTGTGTCCTTTTGTCCTTATCCAGCCTTATTTCCCCTCTTTGCATCCAGAGAGCTTCTTGTAGCATCTTCTGTTTAACCATGCAGTTTGGTGTTCCAGCATGTCTCCCCATACACAGACTACTCACAAAGCAGGAACTGAAATGTAGTTTTCCAGCATTTATGATGAGCTGATCTCATGATCTGGGAAGAGTGAGGGTGTCTTGGTCAGTTGGGACAACAGTCTGGATCAAGGGCAGGTACTTTCACCAGAAAAGACAGGCACTACAGCGCCAGTGCAGAACAAAAAATATGGACTGGGAATACCATTTTATCTATTTCTCTCATTTTTCTCTGAGTTGTCAAGTCCTACCAGTACAAATGTATAGCCAGTCAGCAAAAGGACTAGAGGGTTAGGATGTGATGAGATATTTGATCTCTCCTTCACTTCTGAAAAATGAAGTAGCTGGACAGCAGCACATGCCAGACTCGCTTTGGATTCATTAGTAAAGATGGTTTTGACATATAGCTTGTGATCATTACCCACTATAAGCGCTTTAAAGGTATATCAGCATGGTATAACACTGTACCCTAAAGCAATACTCTAGGCATCTATTCACAGAGCTCTAGTGTTAAGTTTTACAGTTAAAATCTAGATCCAGGGAGTTAAACTGTGGAGCAATAGGTTTGCAGTCCCTGTAGCATTCACTGCAGTATTTTGCAATGACAGCCTAAAAAGCTGAGGATACAATGGAAAGGAAGTTTTAGGTCCACTCAATAAATTAATCCAGTTCTTGGAAAGGTATGACTTGCACTGATTTTTGTTAAGGGAAGTTTTAACCAAGGGCATATTTAAGACCCTAACAAAGATGAAGTGACAGATGCTGGTTAAACACTGATCAGGCATAAGGGTAGTGAAGAAAATATTTTCACACAGGGGCCCATTGCTTGCATGCTGTGTGAAGTGTTAACCTGGACAGAGAAACATAGTAAATAAATCACAGCTAGGGTAGATATAGGAGCATTATTTGTGGACGCTCTCCCCGCGAGCCAGGACAGAATTATTTTTGTCATACTCATCTGAATGTGGGGTGTCAAGCCTGAGTCATGTGTAAACTTCCTTGTGTTCGTATTCTGAGAGAGACAACAGAATGGTCTGGAAGATTTCCTGGTGTAGTCTTTTCAATGCCTGTCTGCACCGAAGACTTCTTAAAACAGTACCGATGCAGTCTGTACCACTGAGTTGCTAAGAATACATGCAAACATGCTGTCCTTGAACAGTAAGCGTTGCCACAAGAATTTATCACACATTTATGTAAGCCTGTAAGTTTCCACTCTGAAGGAGAGGGTGTAGTAGGGTTAGAAAAGGGCAGGGAGGGCTGGTTACCACTGAGCAACTGTGTCATGGCTCAGCTAGTATTTCAAAGACTACTTAACTTTGCAACTTCTTGACTTGCTCCGTCCATCCATTAACACACGTTTTTGTGTACAGATGAGACATCAATAGCTGAAACTCCTGCTGTACCCAGACCCAGAAATAGTGTCTGGCAAATCTGTAGGCACTGCAGTGAACTGCTCAGAACGTTCTCTGCTTGGGTGAGGCGACGGAAGACGTTGCACTTCAGTTAGAAATGTAGACCAGTTCCGTAATTTCAAACTCTCCACTTAAGTTCCTGCTGGGACTTCACAGAGTAGTTGCTTTCTTTCATGCTAGATTTATTTGAATGACCTTATTACAGAAAATGGGATTTTATATCTCAGTGCCCATTACATTATTTTTTTTTTATTTGTTACAATGAAAACATTTCATTAAAGACCTTATTGAATAGCTAAGCGTGAATCTTGGGAGTGAATAAAAGTCATTTATTGAATCAGCCTGTGCTGGAACTAAGAAAGCATGTAGAGCTGCAGAACTATAAAATGCTCCGTGCACTTGGAGTTTCATTGCAAAATGCTACCAGACATGGCTCAAGTTCACTTCTAAAATAAATAAACAAAGGAAAGGCCCAAGTTGTTCCATTTAAGGACAACACAATTTCAGGGCCAGCCTTTATCCCTTTCTTGGGGAAAAATACTATCTCCTAGATGGAAGGGAAGTGAAGTTACTGCTGCATCCCTTCTGTGACTGTAAGTTGCCATCCTCACTCTACCAGTTGTGCTTACAAGGCTGAAGGGAGTGGGCTTTTTGACTCCTGGACCTGGTTTGTCCTTGAGGGGAGCCAGGGAGGCATCAGGATCCATTTCTCCCAGAAAAGGGGATGGAGCCACTGGGGCTTGTGCTGCCTGTACCACAGAAGCTCAAAGCATAATCTCCCTCTGCCCCCCAATTAATTAGATTATTAAAATCATTCTGAAGCTTTAACTTAAATCATAATTCAGTTCTTTCCTATTTTTAAATTATTTAAAGCCAAAATGCAGATGTAGGAAATTCAGATGTAGTTAAAGACCAGGGATTTTAATTTGGGGTCCTTACTCATGTACACTGTGGTTGTATTTCAGCAGCTAAAGAGAGGGGAACAGATTCTGCTCCCTGCTACCCCACTGTAAATCCAGAGAAACTCCACTGATTTTAGTGACATTTATTCTTGAATTACCCTGGCTTAGCTGACAGCAGAGCGTGGCTGACTGTGACTCCATAGATATATATACTGTTTATATGTTGAGTCTATTGTTGATTAAATATGCACACAAATGCAACAAGCCATCAGTCAAAGAAATCACATTTGCTCTGCTGCCAGGATATAAACCAAAATCATGAAAAGAAAATGCATTCCTCTGATATATTGAATGATACAATTTCAATAAAAAGCATTGCTCCACATTATTTTAATGTGATTAGTGCCTGTGAAAGGCACTGAATTAACAGATTGGAAACGGGTGTCCTCTGTTTACCGATTAAAAACCAACAAAACTCAACAGCTGGGATCCTCTACCCTGTTCTACCAGTCTTCCTTGAGTCTGATCTGGAGGGTCGTCTTTGCCAAACAGGAGATTTCCTTTGCCATTGCTGCTTATTCTGAGAAGCATACTGGCAAGAAAACAGCTTTAGTTACCATGGCTTTCCTGAGACATGAATGTTGGCCCATTACATTTCTCATGATCTGGCCTGCTGTAGCAGCATTCGGGTGCTCTCAAGTTGTTTCAGGTCTCAGTTTGGGATCAAGAATTGGAAGTCCCACCAAATAATGTTAAAAGAAGGTTCACTACTTAAATACCCAGTTACCATCTATGTGTCAAAAGTCTATTTCTTACTGACAGGAGCAGCTCTCTTGGAGGTTAATATGGTTTCAGGCTGTCCAAATAGAAAGCCAATACTTAAAACAATTTATAAGAGACTTATCATACAGGACTTATAAACAGATGTGGTTGGGTAGATCTTATCTGGTCTGCTCACTTCTTATAGCTAGATTCACAATCTCCTGTGCATCTTTGGCATCTTGTAACATTTTGGTTTTAGACATGTTGCTGTAAAGCATAACTGAAAATATTCATATTAAAAAAGTGAGATGAATAGTCAAATCTCTTTCCAGCTCTGAGCATCCCAGAAACCCATATTTTTTCTGAGAACAGTTGAATATTTTGCATTTAGCCATACATTAATAATGACAATGATGTAGCACTTCGATGTAGCACTGATTTAATGTGTGTTTCTTGATTAGTCACAAATGTCTTTATTTTCCATTATTTTGAGCACTCGTACAAGGTACCTGGTGTTCATACTCAGCTGAATCTTTACATTTGTGAAAATCTGGTCATTTGTGGGGTTGGGTGTAAATGTCAGCATGTTCCTATATAAAATTTTGGTGAAGAAAAAGGGCAAATATTTCACAGATATTCTTACAAAGATCTGTCTCTCATCTTTCTTTTTTGTACCTTGATTGGTACCTTGATTTTATTAGTCAATTTTTCTGTTCTTAGTGATGTGTAATATTTATGAGTAACTGCACTGACTCAGTAGAACTCTTTGGGGAATGAGCTATCACATACTATTTTTAAAGATGATAAAATCCAGCCACACACTAAGTTTAATACTCTTACTGGCAATGAATGAGCACCAGTACAGTCCTTCAGCGTCTTCAGGTCTTAGCCTCCATTTTTTGCATAGAGTCAAAATATGTTGCCCTTGACTGCACTAATAATAATATGAAGTATTCATTCTATTATTTAAAAAAAAAAAAAATGTAAGAAAAACTGCCTGAGATTCACTTCTCTACCTGTGCATTTCCTGGACTGCTGGCACACAAGGTTAGCGAAACCTGGAAATGAAGTAGTAAGTGATGTCAGCAGTTAGCACATTATCATTTTCTCTCATCTATTCATCTAAAGTGCAGAGCAGATAACTTTAACTATCTCCTTCAGCACAAAAAAAATGAGAGTTCAAGGCATTGTCAAGGAGCTGTTCAGCTTTGGCTCTTAATTAAAGTAAACATAGTTAAAAATATTTCCATTAAAAGAGAAAGCTTTAACCTCTCATAACATTCTGACCACATTCAAATGAGGGTGGAATGCATGCTACCTCATGGAGAGAGCTTGCAGTATAAAATTTTGCCAGTATAGTGGCTGCCAATAAAAAATATTGTGATTTTCATTACACCGTGCTCATTCATCACTGGAAAAACGCAAGGATGAGATCTTCGATACAAGTTCAGACATATGCCCTTGAGAGCTGAAGAATGACTTTTCAATGCAATTCCAAATGTTAATATCCCCACAGGAATGCAGATCCAACAGAGGAACCTACTACACTATATAGCCATCATATTCACCTCAGTGAGTGAACATCATGCATCAGTGTGGCTTGATACTGTGATTTGCTACTTTTGGGCTCTGCTGCATAATCAGCAGCATCAGCAGTTCTTCCTTGGGCTCCCATCCAACTGGATTTGACATGGGAAGAATCTCCTTGATTTTTTAAGATTTTTTAAATATATACACCACAAAACAAGCTAACACAGAACTTACTTGAATACAGAACTTACTTGAATATCTTCCTGATTTGTTTTTAAAAAAATTGTATTTTAAGTTATAACAAGGATTAAGTGAGAGAATGGAAAAGAGAGAGTAGAAGGGACTCCATCACCACACATTAATAAGCATAAGAGTGGGCATTAATATGTCCTCCTTACATAGCTCTAGCATGCCACATCCAAATTACTGGGCTTGCTTCTGGCAGACTTCTTACCAGACAGGTATTGGCATTTTTGGAAGGACTATTGCTTCAAGAGAGCAATAGTACTGGATAGAAAACCAGTGAAAATAATTTATGGGATGAAAGATCAGAATAATTAAGGTTTCAAGGTCTGGCTTGAATTTAGGAAGCATGGTAACATCCTATAGACTTTCTGAAAGGAAGCTATTCCAGAGAATGATACTTAGTACTTTTATAAAAAAATACAATATAGAAAGGCAGAATCAAGAAAAAAAAAACAAATACCAGAAAACAAATAAACAAATAAACCAAAACAACCCCACCTTACCTGAAACAGAATTCTTCCCCCTTGGAATAATCACCTACATGGAGAGGAAAAGACTCTGCCAAGTTATTGATTTAAAGACAGCTGGAGTAAAGTGTTACTAGCATATGAACTGTGAGGGGAGAGCGCTGCTGTGTCCCTACAGAGGTATCTTAAAGTTCTATGATAAATGTTCAGACAAGGACAAAGGTATGAAAGAATCAGGATACTCTTTATATTTACTTCATTTGTCTTGCTTTCAGCAAGAAAGCAATAAAATTAACCACCTGAAGATAATGGCGGAAAAGTGCTAAACACAAGAAAAGCGCATAGCTGTTGATGTCTCTACTGGTGCCAGGCAAGTCAGGGACAGACTTGCCAGGACAGTTCAGGGAATCCAGCTCTCCCAAACAGGAATGCATCGCCTAAGCCCCCAGCCGCCCGAGTGAAGCCTTATGCTTCTGGACCAGCGTTACAGCTGCTTTCGAGTTCTTTGACAACCTGCTTCAGACAGAGTGAGCTGGTGCGCAGCTATGATGTCCAACAGGCAAGAAGTAAGTCCCTCATCTACTTGGCAACTCTGTCTCACATGCATGATGATGGACGGGAAACAGGAACGAGGAGTAGAGCGCCCTGTTTCCATCGAGGCTCTGTGCCACTCCGCGGTGGTGCGACTGAGCTGGATCACCCACTTCCCAACCATCACATTCCTCTGCTATAATACAAGTCAGAGTCTGACAGCGTCAGGGTGAAGTGCACAATGATTCGTGACATGAACAGCAGTCTGCTTGGGATGAAGTTGAGTCCACAGCACCTATTTACTGTGTTACCTAGTGGTCTGATCCTTCAAACATTTGCACTTGAATTAATGGCAGATTTACAATCCCACTGAGTCCATGGGGTTATCTGCCACTGAATACCAGCATAAGTGTTTGCAGGACTGGGTCCTAAATCCCTTTGTGATGGTCAATATCTTTCAAACTGAATGATACCAGACTAACACAGATTCAAAGACAGATTACAGCCTGTCATTTTTCAGAAGCAGGCAACTAATGTGGTTTGGGCTAGATTCCTATTGACTTCAAACCTTCATGTATTTTCAATGTCCATTCTCTGATTTTCAGAAGTGTCACTAGAAGGCACGTCTAATAAGTACAACAGAAGTTTCGATTTCAGGACTTCCTGCATTTTATTTTCATGTCTCAGAATAGTTTTCTCTGTATTCTGATTTATTCATCACAGAAATAGAACTGGACGGGATGCGAGAAATAGTTTAGCTCTTAGCAGGAGCTGGGACCCCAGTCACAGACCAAAATGCTGTTATATCAGGTGTGCATAATTTTGAGGAAGAAGACTGCTCTTAACCTTAAAAACAGGAAAGGTACATTGAGAATGATTGAGGGGATGTGGTAATGCTAAGAGACTGTTGTAGATCTTCAGTAGGCCTTGGGATGCTGTATAACTTTAGCTTTTATGCTAAGGCCAAAAAGAAATGTCAAGGATAGATGAATTAAAGGAAATGGTCATAGACAAGAGACTGTAGAAAGAATTAACTTTTCACCTCCACAGCTAGAACTGACCGCAGACCAAGAGCAGACTGGTTTAGGTAACCACAAGATATAAAACTCAGGCTAAAGGTTAGACCTAGTCTGCCCAAAGGCAGGATGACAAATTAAGTACATCCACTTGCCATAATTAGATAACAATAAGGTGGCTTTGCTTCATACGGACGTTCTGCTTGCTTTGAACTTATGTTTATATTGAGGTTCCCACCTGCAGAGGTGAGGAGACCTGTGCTTCCTTTAAATGCAATAAATGAGGGCTGGGCAAAATTTAGCTCTAATATACTGCTGCCAAACAATTTTTCCTAGCAGCTTAAGAAATGCTGCTAAGTTTATAAGTGTCACTAGCATTTTTTAAAATATATTTATGTTTATAAAATTATATTCTCTGTATACTTGTTAATAAAATGTTTGCACTAGACTCCTTTAAATCCGTTCACTGTATTCTTTGATTAATAGTTTCAGTATTTTAAAATCAATTCTTTGAAATACTTCAGCTTTTACTTTAATGGTCCTTTGAAGTCTGTTGGTTCCTAGATCGTGCTGGGGCATTAACATCTCCCTCAAAGCAGAGCAAATTGCACCTATGTCATTCTTGGGAGATGTTTGTCTAACTCATTCTAGAACTCTTACTGCTGTTCAATGAACTTCTCTGATCATCAAAAGGTACTTTCTCCACCTCAGTTGTATCACAGCTTATGTTTCATCTGTTCGCACTCACACACATTAAACTCTTCTCAATTTAGGACAATTTCCAAAGTTCACTGAGGTCAAAGGAATCACTTGCACTTACTTTAATAGAATCAGGCCCTCAGAGATGAAAAACTTGCTTTATGCATTTTCACTGATCATTGCAAGGTCATTCCATTTAAAAAAGAAACTTTCCTAAGCAAACATCACAATCTGTGGGTGGGCAATGATGTTTACCTTAAAATGGATTTTTGAACTGAACAAAAACTTTTTTTTCCCCATAGGATTTTGAATTCAGCTGGGGGCATGTTACTGTGTGATCCAAATCGCACTGAAAAGCCGTTGACTACAGCAGCACTGGCTTGTAATCACATTGCTCAGTGGTAACCCTGAACTCGCAACCTTGTTCATAAACATGTTCTGTGGGCTGAAAGTACTGAAAGAAAAAGCAAAGCTCTGCAGTCCCTCGTTATTGACTTATATTCTGGATTAATTACTATATTTTATTTTTACAGGTTGGGGTCTTTTTTATAAGCAGGATTATAGGCACAGTCTAAACTATGCATCCAGGGAAATGGATTTTTAGATCCATGTTAATAATCACCATTATTTTACTTATTAGTAATTAAACATTACATTAATAATGCTATTATCATGGGATCACAATCCAAGTTGTGAAGCTGAGAATTTAAAGATATTTATCTTTTTTTATTATTTATGTTCCATGCTATAATAAGTTTTCCCCTTCACCTTCCTTTATATAATTGATGTATATTTACAACATTAATTCAAAATTAATGGACGTTTATTTATGGGAATTAATTTTGTTTCTATAAAGCTGCTAATGAAACATATTGGTAGGTTTGCACTGTGGAACCAATTATTTCTTACCATATCTGTAAGTAACATTACAGACCAGCTCACAGTTATGTTCCTGAACATAATTGTTGCTAGATTCTGTGCAAGTTTCCTCAAAACTACATCTAAACATTAGCAGCCTTTGCTCTAGGTAGCTCACCTACAAACTTTAAAGCCATTAGGATGCCCTTTGGACTTCTGAGAAATAGTTTTTTGACGTTTAAGAGTTCACACTGAAGACTGTGTATTGAATCTATTCACAGAACCTTCCCAAAAATACACAAATAGGACACTCTTCAGGGATGGAAGATACAGTGAAAAAAAATGTATTTTTAAAATTGGTTTGATAAATCAAGTTTAGCTGACTAATATGAACCATCCGCACTTGTTTTCCTATCAACTCACCTCTCAAATAATCTTGTGGCGCTGAACAGTGAAAAGTACTTTCTAAGAAGTCTGATGTGATCAAAAGGCAACAAGACACAAAGATAAAATGGCAACTTATTTTTCATAGAAGCGTGCATTATGGTGGTCTATTCAGATCATTATCATCACATGATTCATAACATTTCATTCTGTAATTCTTAAACTAGAGGAAATTACTCTTCCTTGCTCTCTAAGCAACATAACGTGCAATCACCTCTACCTCAATTGAAGTATTTACTTTAAGAAGATATCTATCTGATACAGTGACTCTACATGGAATTTTCTTTGATAGACACCATAGAGATTTCAGTGGTAGACCTTCTCGAGTGACACGAAACTGAGCTACATCTTGTCTGTGGTATCCTCAAAGCCACAGAGAATTGTAACAGTATAGTACCTGGCTCAGGATGCACTCCGAAGTCCAGTTTTCGTGTGTCTCTGCAGTAGAGTAGACAATCTCCCTTTCCAGGGATGACATTCGACTAACATCTCAAACAATAGTGATCGAATCAGAAAATATCCTGTGACAGCTGCGCCACGTGGGACAAGTCTGGGGCAGACAGTGAGTGAGGAAGAATAAATTTCATCCTGGTAATAGTCTTATGCCTGGCCATGTGAATTTTAATGATCCCTATTTTAGCAAACATAAATACCATTGTTCATAAAATTATCATCTTGGTCATAAAATTACCTTCCCCTTTTTAAAATTCAGCTGAAGCTTTTGACTTGGTGACCCTCCATGACAGAAATCCCACAGGCTGATTACATGCTGTGTGAAGTATTATTCTCTTCCTTTTGTTTTACATTTACCTGTCATTAACTTCAAGTGACCCTCCTGTTGTTCTGGTGTTCTGAGACACTGTTAAAAAGATGGACCAGCGAGTTTTTGACTCTACCCTTCATAATCTTAAATGCTTTAATTAAATCCCTTCTAGTGTTTCTTTTTTCACCACTAAATCACCCTAGCTCTTGCAACCTTCACATGCAAATCTTGCTGTATCCCTAACTCTTTATTTTCTGGACTTCCACAATTTCAAAATTCTCTTACCGTTCACATTCCAAACAGAATTCTGTATTTCATGTCAAGGCCTCTCTTGTCCACTACTCCAGAAGAAAATATTTTTTACTTGTAACATGGAATGTAAATATTCAGTTTCAATCACTTGAAGTATAATCTGAGACTGATTTAGCATTCCTTGACACTGATCACCTCTTGTGTAATAGGTTTGTTCCTCAACTCAGGCATGGACACAGAGAATAAGAAGGTATACAAGGAACCAGACATAGCTGGCTTTCCTCTTCTCAGGATCTGTGTGCTCATGTCTTCTGGAAAGCGAGGCAAGAGCTGGCTTGCTGTGCTGTGCACTGGGGAGTATGGTGTCTTCCTTGTCCTGAGAACTGTCCACTTTCTCTTCCCCGCTGTCATTTGCTAAACAGGTGCAGTTAAGAAAATATTACACCTCGATTTGTTTTCCTTAATCTTCCTGAAATGCTGGGAGGGATTATTCTCTCTGAGTCTCTCGCTTGTACGCTTTGCCTTTCAAACCACACAGGACTCTGCGTGTTATGAATTAAGCTGGACTCTGCAACAAAAGCAGAAACTTATTATGATCATTAATTTTCCGATTTAGAATCTGTGCCCTTGGCTAGAGGCTACATGGTTTTTAAGACCAAGACCAGGTTTTCAAAGGCATTAAAGTGCCTCAGAAGGCATATAAACAAGTAGTGAGAGTCAGCTTCAAATTCAAAAAGCCCCCCCAAATGCACAGCTATTATTCACAATTTCTGTTGATATGTAACTTCATGATAACACAGTTCTGTGGCAGTAACATTTTTTCTAAGTGTGTAATAAACATTGAAAATATGCCAAAGTGATGCCTACCACAGGATTTAAAAGCAATTGTTTATGTTATTCTGCTTGCTTTCAGATTTTTTGCTTCAAGCTTTGCTTTATGTCTACAGTAAGTCCTCCAGAGCTTACAGAGCTACACGACTGTGGTCTTTCTTGCAGAGAGCTAATGTGCTTAACTGCACGCCTGTAGCATGTGGAAAGCTCTTACCCATCAGGCAGTGCATTCTTACCCAAGCGGTGAAAGCCCTCCGATCTGTCTGCGTTCAAACAAAGCGTAGCGTAGGCATTTGCTCAGTGTGGCAACAAAGCTTTTGCATCCTGGTAGTTAAAATCAGGAGCACTTTCCACGCGACAACAATCTATTGCAGGAAACAATGGGACATTTTCTCTCTTACTCTTCAAACACACCAAATGTAAACTGTCTGCACCACAACAGTCATCTTTGTGCCTATGAAATGAGCAGGGCAAAGAAAGACCCTATGAAATAGCTGTGGTTAGTGGCTTGTTGAGGTGGGGTGGGGTGAGGCAAGAAACTCGCTTTTAATCAATGTGATAATTGATGACATATGGCATCATACTCTTGCCTGACTCCATTCTTTCCCTGCACACTGCAGGTCTCAGTGGCTTCCCCGTTTTTTCTCCCCCCTGCCTTTAGGAGGCCAACTGGAAATCTGCCTATTGTTTTTTTAATACATATATATTCAAAAACCAGACATAAGTCTCCAAAGGAGCCTGCAGTTTAACTGGGGAAGGATTGCTTAACATCCACAGTTTGTTGAGGAGGCTGTGATAAAATGAACACGCCCTTGCCGTTTCTCCATAACAGCCTGACTCCATGCATGGCCCCATGATGCCACCGGCCAATGGTAGCAAAAACCTGAGTCAGGGAATCATATGTTATGCTTTATTTTCGTATTTTCATGAACTGCAGTGCAAGCAGTATGAATGAAAATCATAGTGCGTTCTTCTGATCCTATACTCCTTTTTCATCTATTAACTTTGGATCCATAAAGCGAAGGCTGTGCTGGATATCCTTTGAGTGGGATTTGTGTTTGCTTCTAAGAACAGCTTTTGCATCTCATATTTTGGCTTTTACTGGTGGCACAGACAACACAACATGTTTGCTCACAAGGCTAGCTTAAAGACTTGCATTTTATGCAGAAAGTCCTGCAGATCTGTGACTTCGTTGGTCTTTTTTGGAAGTGAGCACTGAAAGCCGCTGTTACAGCTCTTTTTCTCCTTTACACTTGACTGTCTGGGTTTAGAATTTCCTTGTACTCACCCAACATAATGTTTGGGAAAGTCTGTAAATGAAATGTACAGTCTATGAAGTTACAGGTAATCTTAAAGATTTACTTTGAAGTCCAGATTTTCATAACCAAGGAAAAACAGTTCCCTCATATTCTTTATTTTTGTTGAAATACCATCTTTTTTCCCAAATTTTTTTGTTACTATTATTGTCACCGTTCTACAGCTAGGCAACTTGAGGCACATGAATTCAAAGATTGTCTAAGGTAATTAAGCTATACATAAACTTAGGTAGCTACTTGAAATAGAAGGTTTATATTATTTGGGTATCTGCTGAGCTATTGAGTTTGTAATGGTCTTCTAGGCAGGGTGACTCAGAGAACAGGCCATGATGCATGACTCTTGGGATTGGAATTTAATCTGAGTTCTTCACACCAACTTGCTAAATTACTTTTTCTATGTTCTTCCCTCTCTGTAATCCCATTTCTCCAACTGTGAAGGAAGGGAGTAATGACCCCCACTTTGATTATGTTGATACTGATGCACATTGTATATATTACTAGTCAACTTTTTACAGGTACTGCCCAATGAGTTGGTGAGATGAAGTCTCCAAGGGAATCATCCCAGAAACTCTGCTGACAGGATTTTAAAACTCCAAGTGGATAGGGAAGGATTCTCCTTTATTTTGGAAGAATTTTTCCTGTCTTTCCACCAGGAAGGGAGAGAAGGTGGAGCGGAAGGTCTCCTCTTCCCAGTGTGCATCATCAAAACGTAAGGAGACAAAATGAAGGCTGAGATGGCACCATAAAACTCCTTCCAGTGCTATGATCTATGGTTCTATCTATGGTTCCTTCCATATCTATGGTTTGCTCAGACCTTAATTTATGATTATAAGACATTAACATAGTTTACAGAAAATCCAGACAGCTCCTATGTACTGCAGCAGCGTAGAATATTATCTGAATTCTACAGTGAGACTACCAGGTATTCTTCTTTTCAGTTTTGTTCTTGTTCTTGTTCTTGTTCATTAGCAATGCCATCTATATTTCACCTGTAGCTTAGTTCGTATTTAAGGGTAGCCTTCCTTCCTCATTCTGCTAACAGCAACTTGCTTCCTCTAGTTGGTTGTATTTGCATTTGTTTTGTTCCTACTACTTCCCCAAGCAGCTTCCTAGGGCTATTTCTAGACTAGACATGTGAATTTGTTCCCCTGTGTATGTGACAAATTCTTTCATCTGTGGGATGTCCAGTGACGTAAGACTGCCCAGGCTACCCCTGGGCTACCCTTCGTAAGTCTCTTTCCTTCCTCTACTTTCTACTTACCACAGAGATTTTGCCTTGACAAGCATTCAGAAGTTTACTAGCTGCAGTTAGGTTTCCTTTGCTTGGAGCTGAGGTCTATGTGTAGGTAAATTGAGACGTTTAATTCAATAATACAACTACTTTGCAAAATCGTATATAGCCCACAGAAGGTTATATAATATTGAAATTTAATCAAATGTTGTTAACATGCTTAAACTAAAACCCTAACACATACTTATATACCCTCTTCATGTGTTCATAAATTGTCAACAGTTTCTGTAAGTCATCAGCCTTTAAGTAATTCAGGGCCTGGATAGTTTTTTTAGCAATGCTCCCTAGAAATTGGGCCATCTAAGCCAGAGATGTTAAAGAGTAGAAACCAGATGACAAATAGTCAATAGTCTGTATTCATGAAAGTAAGCAATTATAGAAACATACAAGGTAACCACGTCCAGGAAAGAGTTAAGCTTTATTCTGGTCATATAGCATGACAATGAGTGAGACTCCAACAAATAGTTCGTATTTTAATGGTCATATAATGATTGAAGTTTTTCTCATAAACACGGGACCACTCTTATCTATAATTCAAGATAAGGTTTTTTTGTGAAAACCAAAACAGACCCAAACATGTTCAAACAGAGAACATGTTAGTCCTTTCGTCGTTTTTATGCCCTTCATAACAGGAGGTTATGAAGGTTTATTTACTATTGACCACACAATGCGGTATTTAGAGAGATAATGCTGTCATTGTTCTAGTGTCTTGCCTCTATTCGTACTGCTGAAACTAGAGGTCTGGGATTTGACAGTGACTTGCTGAACTCATTCAGCTTTTCTTTGTTTCTTTCTTTTGTTTCAACTTAAACCTTCCAAGGTATGTGCAATAGTCACCAGTTGTAAAGTTCGTGTGTTTACATGTGTGTTTATGCATCTATATACCATGTGTATACTTTTCATCTTTAATAAGAAAAAGTATATGTGATAACAGCAAGCCAATCTATTGTATATTATTACTACAAATAATCACTAGAGAGAAAGTGGTTCATAAGTCATGAAAGGCAGAACCTCAAGTGAGTCAGGAAGGTAATTTGCGTTTATTTATTATCACTCTGCCCAACAGGTTTTTGATATATGTAATCCTTTAGGGTTTTTATTAAATAACCTCCAGTGAGGAGCTTCAAGGCTTTGGCATTCTTCTCAAGAGACATCATGTCAAGGGTTAATTTGCATTTCAGTATGTTATGGATTACATGAAGTTTGCATGGAAGTTTTCTGTGTTCAGGCAATAGGCCTGACTTTGTGACTTGTTAGAAGGGATAGAAATGTTGTGTCTTGGAGTTTACACCAGTGCAAATAAAGGTGGTTTTTTTCTCCAAAATTTGTATTGTGTTTAGTAAGATATCATTCTCTTCATCCATTGAACATTTCCCAAAATCCCACTCTGTATCAAAAGCAAATTTTCTGGCTTAAGTTCAGTATCAATCATACTTTGTCATACATCCTGCTCTAGTTTTAATTTATTTCATTGTGTGCCTATTCAAGGTAGCCTTACCTTATGACATTCTCACCTAAACTAATGACCTACTGATTTTAAACCAAGTTCACAATCCATTCAGGCTCACAGGAATCTTTCCCTTTGACTTGAAAGGATTTCTTGACATTATTTTTAATATTTCTTTTGCTGTTCTTCTGTTAATAGAAAAGCTGCTTCCAAGCAGTTTGTTGGAGAAGATTGTGATCTGTCATTTAACAGAACTCTTCATCTTGCACTCTCGGTCAGCCACATCATGGCACAGAAAGACAACAGTTGCCCTATTTCCATGGCTATCTGGCACACCATTACCTTATTTAGACAAATGTGAAACCACTGATCTTCTGTATTCTTGAATGAAACCCAAAGGATTGATGTGAAAAGGAATAACATGATTAAAAATAATATAAATGATAGAACTTTCAAAACAGCCCAAATTAGGAAATGACTTGTCTGCCAGGTGGTTTTTTTGTGGGAATGATGTGGTACTTACATTTGGTGAGTAATTCAGAAGACACTTGGATAGACCTCACAACCTTCTGCAACTTTTCCAGACCTGTCTGAACTAATGAGAGGTGCCTAGATTGCAGATTTTAGATCTATACACTCAGCAGTATCTTTTTGGTTTTTTTCTCTAGATTATGGTATGACTCCACATCTGTTCCAAAGGTCAGTGCTAAAATCAAGCCTTGGAAAGCAACTCTGCGTACATGAATCTAAGACTATTCGCTTGCTATTATAGGTGGCTGGGGCACGGAACATATAGTTGTCTTACCAAGTGGAATACAACTTTTGGTGGTGTGAAGGATTTGGGGGTCATTTTTTATCTTTATTTTCATTTAATCTAGTTGCTCGCACTCTCATCGCCTTGGTAACAAAGCTGGGTTGAAGCTGTGGTTTTTATCTCTACGTTTCAATATGAGCAGGCTTGCTGCTTCATTATGTCAGCATTCCCAACATGACTTTGCACTCACGTGCTCAAACAATATTTGTGTCTCTCCTTCTCTTCCTAACCTCTCCCCTCCTTTCGTTTTATTACTCATCTCTTGAACCTCAGGAAGGCGGGTTAGATGAGGCACAGTGCAGAACTAACATGGCTATAGAGCTTCTGGGTTGAGAATGGTCCATGTCCAGCAGTTCAGGATGTGGATAAAAGCAGATAAATGTTCAGAGCTTCTGCATCTATTCTTGTAGCTTGGCCTACTAGAAGTGCCATGCAAGGAAATTAGGATTTGGAATGGAACTTTCGCCTTTTGGGGAGAAAAGGTACTAACTTGGTTGTCATTGGGATGATTTGTAGCAAAGGGGGTATGAAAGTTGGGCTTTGCCTGCTATTATAATGAAAAGACATAGTGCTCTGAAGTTGTTATTAAAACAGTAAACACCTCAGGTCTGAATTTAGTCTTGGAAATTGGAAAAAAAAAAGTTCCTTCAAGAGAAGGGTAAAAATAAAGTGTGGCTGTATCCTTCTGATATGGAAATTATCAGCATTATGTTCTTCATCTTCTAGAGTGAGACATCTGGAGTTCTGTCGTTATGGTATGATTTCACCCAATAATGTAGTGACTTGCATTTTTTGTTTGTGCTGTCTCACTCAAAAACAATGACTAAAGTGTAAAAACAATCAAAAGATGTTTTCATTTAGGTTCACCTATCCAGATTTACCTCAGCAAAATATTCTGTCCTCACATGGTGCTTTTTTCTCTCCAGCTGGCATTCAGTTTTGAAGTTATATGAGTTTAGTTCTGACGTTATTATTTTCAAGTCCAGAGATCAACCAAACTACAGCCTTGCTTGGATGCAGTAGTGCCATCCATGACCCAGACTTCCAGGACTGCTACCCTCAGGCCTGAAAAGCAGCCCAGCAGAACTGGTTACGGCTGTGGTCAGCTAAGGTGGAGTATGGCCATGCTTTGCTTTTTCCATATGAGCAGATGGCTGTAATCCACCCTGTCCACACTGGTGAAATGCCTCAGGCTCATAACTTCACCTTCTCAGCTCAGCTTCCTTCTCTCCAAAGTGGCCCAGCTGTACATAGAGACACATTCTTCCCAGGTTTTGTTTCTGCTAGATCACATCTGTGCTAACCAATAAAAGCAAAATCTTTGAATCCAGCAGAAAAAGTCAAGGAAACAATATAAATTATTTCACCATTTCATAACAATGATTTGAACATAATGTGCATTTTCAGTTCACTTGTCCCAGGGCATGTCCCATTGAAATGAGTGAGAGATTTACGAATTAGTTTGATGGAAGAAGAGGCAGGATCTACTATTTAAAGCTATCATCCTATTAAGATAAATGAGAAACACAATCAAAGCTTCACTGCTGCCATTGTCTCACTGTGTTTGAACATGGCCTCAGCATGGCATTGTTTTAACAGAGTGAAGGCCAGGTTTGCATTTATGAAGATAATTCAGGTGATTTTTATTTTCAGATGAAAGAGAATAGTATGGAGGATACGAAGAAAAAATGCTAGACAAATATAGTCCTAAACTTTGGTGGTTTTTAGGTTTGTTTCTGGCCACTAGATTCTCTCAGTAGTATCAGCTAATAATAGTAGTAATAATAATAAGGCTTAGAAAGTATATCTGTGTTGTAGAGATTAAAAACCCCAAGAAGCTATGCAATAATTTGTAAAAGCATTTGTGTTTTTGGAATATGTAAGGAGGAGCTATGCCAAGATAATTATATCTGAAATTTCCCCTATTATACACCAGAGTTTCAGAATATTCTTCATACTTAAGGTTACAAAGCACTTCGAAGCCTTTTCTGAGAGCAGGTTATTTAGGATGATATTTTTGTTTAGCATGTTAAATTATTTCTAAGACAAGATCAGATATGACTTTTTTCCCCACTGAAATCCAAAATCTACATAATTCAGTGAATAGACACCAGTAGACTGGCTTTTACTAATCTTGGATGCTTTTGCAATTTGTCTTAATCTTTCAAGCAAAATATGGTCTCATTCAATCCTTCTCCAACATTTGTTCCCACTAAATACTGCAAGTGAACCTCTGACTTGGGGATTCTGCTCTCAGGGCAGTTTTTGAAATATGGATTTAAAAAGTCCCCAGTAGAATGCATAAACAGTTCTTGCAGCATCACACAAATTTTCTTCCTCAGAACACTGGGCTATAGCTGTGCTCCTCCCTCTGGAAAATTTAAATGTGGGTCTGTGGATCCCAAAGAAAACTGAGCATGAGAAGGCAGCGGGTTACTCCACCATGCCTGGGTGGACAGAGAGCAGCAGGGCAGAGCTCTTCCCACTTGGGCAGACGCTTTTGTGCTTGGACAGCTGGGAGTCTACATTTTTATGGGAGCAACTCTGATCTATACCTTTGTTGAGGGGTCCAGGAAGCAGAAATCTATGTAGAGAAATGTTACTTACACAAATCTTGACCAAATTAGTCAATTCACAGGTAGGTAGGAAAGTTAAAATACAGATAGCTTCAGTCAAATAAACTGGAGTGTATTTATGGCAAAGCAATAGAGGAGGTGTAAGATCGATGGCCTGGAGTCAACAGAGTATTTTGAGGAATAATCAGAAGTCAGGTCTCGGAGAAGGTGGGCTGAGAACTTAACATTTCCACTGAAGCCAGCATGGAGTTGGAGGTGTTCAAGAGCTCCTGGGAGCAGCCCCATTGTTTATGTTACTCTTCTCATGCTTCTCATTTAAAGGAAGATCTGGAATAAATTAAGGGTCAGAGAGTTTTTGAAAAAAACTAGATTGGGAAGCTGGTAGTGCATTAAAAGTGGGGGTCTGCAATGAGACAAAGAGCTGCAGTCTGGTAGTACAGGGAGATGTAGTATGTGGAGAAGAGGTCCAGTAAAAAGAATCAACTCCAATATGTACATTTTCAACAGAGAATATGTGTTCTAATGAATAGAAGGATATCTATGGGGAGTTCTCTGATCTGTGGTTCATTACTCGTATTCCCTCCTCAGATTTCACCCATATTGACAATAAATTTAGTAAGAAGACCAAAGAATCTTGTATTTGTTAAAGTTTCATGCCATCATCAACATATTCTGCACTAAGACTTAAGTTACTTCTCCCCACTGCAAATAATAGTTTCCATACTTTCAATACCTCAAGGGAGTTTGAAAATGACTAATTGATGTTTTTTCCCTGCTTTAAATCATTACTGTATTTCGGACTTAGAAATGTGTGGCTAAGTCAGCTAGTCATCAAGTGAGGAATTAGTCTCCCCAGTGCCAACAGTAAATTCTCCAGTTCTCTCAGCAACCAGTTGAACAAGCTCCTCAATATTTAACCACGTCGATTGTAAACAGGCAGATTCTTTGCCTATGTTGTTTTCTCAGGAGAACCTAAACCTTCCTTGTCTAAATATGTGTGTTACAATGGACATTCAGCTGCCTCCCTTCTAATGATGAACTTTCTCGCATTGTATAAGACAACGCCTGTTGTTGTCATGCATCCATTAAAACCCCATCCACAGAGCCATTTATAGAACAGGGTGGCTGGCTGGGAGTTGCAAACTTCCAAAGAACTTGTTTGTTGTGATTTTTTCTTTCCCCCCCCTCTCTTGAGTGTTGGATGCATAATATTTTCAGGTAACTCTGACTACTGTGTGATATTTAATCACCTCCACTGCCTCCCAGTAATCACTTTTATTGCATTATGCTAGTCAGCATATTCTGTGGACTTTAATATACATGAGGGTGAGGGAGGAATATTTTTCACTGAAGGCTTTATGGAAAATTTTGCATTTATTGATTTCTGGTAAAAAAACCCCTGTTATTCTTAGAAAATCGATGAAAATGATTGCTGTGGCCATATTTGTTCAAACAAACAAATAATACAGTATAATGACAACGCTATCTCTCATTTCCACATTTCACCTGGAGAAGGAAAACATTTGATCTGGAAAGCCTGTGTACTACATCAGTCTGCAGGAATATCTTTTATTCATGTGTATTAAAAAAATATGCAAAGAGTTTGTACAAGTTGGATAGTAAAAAAAAAAAGTATGACAAAAATAAAACAAACTCATCTAAACAAGCATTGCAGATTTGGGACTTCTGGGGCCAAACTGTCAGAGACAGTCTTGCTATCCTTCTTTGGAAATATGCTGGAAATTTTATATGTATCATTTTTCACATGTAAATTTTTGCATTCCAAACAAAGCTTTTCATGGGAAAACTATGCCATGCATATAGAGCAAGCCTCACACAGCTGATGATTGCAAATCATCCATTCTTAGTGTTTATCTATTAAAAGCTATGGAAAAAAAGGAATAAAAGAAATTTAGGAATTCAAATCAGGTAGCTCCTCTAGCTTCCTATAACACTGTGTATGCTTTTTCCAAGCTTTATGAACACAAGAATTGCTCATTCTAAACTATGTTTGCAAAACGAAAATCACAATCAAAATGTAATTGTTGATGTAAAAACAAGAATCTGGTGCATTGCAACACATTTTCTTGTCTGAGAATGTACATGTCTCACGATACGTTGCATCACAGCGCAACTAGCTCAACATGTCAGTGCTACATGGCCACCAATTAAGAAGGATTCTTGGCATGAATGATGTTCTGCCCGAGGCCAGGTCACTGTGATGTAAAAGATTGGAGCTTCGGGGCACTGGCGGTTCTGATCCTCTGTTCTGTACAAACTGAACGAGCTGATCATTACAGAAACCTTGTGAGCCAAGGCGCTGTTATCATCTCCATTTTACATATGGGGATTGAGGTGCAGTCAAAAGATGTCTTTGAATGTTCACAATGAAAAATCCAAAGTCTGATTTTTTTCAGAGGGCTTGAAGTTTTGCACACCTTTACACATTCCCACCACAGTTCTCATTGACTTTAACTTGGCTTACCTGCAGTTATGCTGCAATCAAAAATTCAGAATTACCAGCAAGCCCATTTGGGGTGTCAACAGAGTGTTATAACAGCAACACACCCCTGAAACACACCCCTGATCATAAATCACAGGTGAAGGAATAAGCTTGGGGGGGGGGAAGTCTTCTATTTTTAAACAATAGAATGATTTTGATGCATCTTTTAACTAACCAAAAGTAGCATCTTGACAATTTTAATGGACTAATTATACACTGATGGTCATCTAGAAATGTGCTCATTTTCAGGTCTTTATGTCCTGACAACTCTAAGAGTTATCAGCTGGAAAATTGGCATGCAAACACAGAATTTCAATTACTAAAGCCCTGCAGGACTGGATTTGACTATCCTGAGGTTCTGCCTGCAGTGTCAAGGGAGATAAAAGGTTTTTGATTCTCTAGGTGTAGGATCCAGTCAGTGTCCTGATTAGTTCTGCAAAAGCAAAAACCTTTCCAATATATTAAAATGCGCAATCAGAGCCCTGAGAATCTCAGAGATTAACAGTAGTTCACAAGGGTTCGCGCTGACCTTTGTTTCAGTCTCAATTTGCATGAGTTTGCAACGTCTGCATTTTGCTCTGTGTTTCTGGTTGGAAACCTTGAATCCCCTTGCCAGAGCCTGGAGATGGTGAGAGCGCTCATCTTAACCCCAGCATGGCATTCGCAGCGTAGCACTTATGCATGAAACCAGTCCTGACAAACAGTATTGCTTTAAGCCTCTTGACAGTGCTCTTCCCATGAAATATTGTATCTGTGAGGGCTCAGGATGGTCCTTCTGCCATGGTGTGTGCCCATTAGTGTGTGTGCAAGGGTGGCTCCTAACAGGTTCAAAGGCAGCTGCTGGGTTGTAACCCCTTTGTGGTCCTACCCACAATACCCCAGTCTACCCCACCACCATCTCTTTACCACCTTCAGGCAGAAAAACGAACTTGCAGAGATAACCCATGTGACACATGGACGTATTCACTCATGTTCTTCTACTAATGCTTCTGCTCCAATGGTGACATCGTACCAAGGCCTGTACGTGACAGCTGTTTTCCCGTTTCCTGTAGCACATACAGAGGGCAGTGGGAGGCTCCTGTATATCCCAGCCATCGTGGGGCTTTGCATCTCTGTCCCCTGATTCTGCCGGTGTGCGGCATCATTTCATGGGAGCCCATGACCCGTTCAGGCAGTGCCGTGGAGCTTGGCAGCCTGAGTATTTGATACGCCCTACAAACCATGATGCTTTCACCGGAGGGGAAACAGGACACAAGGGGAAGTCCCAGCAAGCCTCTGCAGTGAGTTTGGGGCTCACAGGACTGTCCCATCTGGGTCTCCATCAGTAGTTTGGTCTGTGACTAACAAATGTTCATGACCTTTGTCTCACATGAAGACCCGCAGGCCAAGAAACTGCATCGTGTACGTGGGTCATAGAGCAAGAGGGAGATTGTGGCAGGCGCTGAGAGGAGTCTCCTGATGTGGCATCGTTTCCAGCAGAAATCTTGAGAAATTAGGGAGAAGGGAGAACAGGTTGACAAGAAATACAGTAAAGGGAAGAACCCTCAGCAATAAGGAATAAAAGAGGATGGCACAGATCAGAAGGGGAAACAGTAAAAGGACATGAGAAATGGGCAGCAAAGCCCTTCATTTCTACATGTTCCTAGGCCCCTTTTTTCTTCTAACAACTGCGTCTCTCTATAAGGTGGCAAGGTAGGGTCACTTCAAAACTTGCCATAAAATGAGAAATACCTTTAAATCTCTTGAAGTCTCTTAATCAAACATAGATCACCATAGCCAGAAATGAAATGTTGATTTAGATGTTTGCAAAACATTTGGTTTTTTCATCCATATCTCTTAGAAAGAACTTCATTAATGTTGCTCCAGTTAAAGTCACCTCATGCATTCTAGTTCACTCTTGATCACATCGTGAAACCAGCCCTTGGGTTAGCACCACTCAGCAAAACCAACCTCCTCCATGAGTCACTGCCCAAGGTGGAGTGGAAGTGGGGAGCAGTGTGTGTAGGTCTGTGGAGGGGCAAATAAGACATGGTGGTAGAGCCTTAGGAGATGCCTGTTCGGTTCCTGCTTACAGCACACTTGGGCTCTAGCAACGCCCTGACTCTCATACACATTAAAATTCATCCACAAATTTGGAAAGGGGAAAAAAGGAATGGAAAAAGTAATCTAATACAGTCCGATATTCTTTTTCATGTTACATTATCCTGCCAACAGATACCATCAATCACAGTTTTTAAGAAGCACGGTGACATTCTAAATGGTCTATGGATATTACTTTGAAATTGAGACTAATTCCTTGGATGAATTTTAACTGTACTTTCCCCCACCCCCACTTTTTCTTTTAGAGAGCTCTGTCTCTCTCTCTCTTTCTCTCTCTCTCTCCTCTCTTTCTCTGGATTTCCATGGCCACTGACATGACTACTGTAATCAAGCTAGTGAAACAGCAGGTAGAAGTACTATAAGAAAGTTTCTGTATGGTATTTTAAAGCTTTCTTGGAAAGTATTTTAGGCTGAATGAAAGATACAAGTGACCACAAAGCTACCTGACAGTACTTGTTACCACTCGTCAGTAATTTTGAACCATCAATTTACATAATGCTTCTGAATGCAAGATTTTGATTGAACTATGTAAAAGGAGTATGATTTATTCCTGGTATAAGACACCACTCCAAATAAACCCCAAACCAAAACCCAACACATGAAACATTCACCTAATCCTTTTCAAATATTTACTATGACACTTTCACCTAAATTCTCTGCTTGCATTGGTTCATTGCACAGAAGTGAACTACTAGTGAACTCTTCTTTATGGCTTCCAAATTATCAGTTCTTCCACTGGCCTTACACAGGATACTGCAGGCAGGGGAAAACTCTGTTAAGCAGATACTCTCTATAGACAATAGCTCCAGAGGAGTGCCTAGGACTTGGGCTTAAATGCAGTCCCACGGCATTATAATCCTTAAACCTCCCCGCCGCTACCAGATCTCTGCAAGAGTGTCCTGCATAGTTGAGGACTGTGTGGAAGGTGACTGCAACTTGGTAACTGTTTTTTAAGGACTGATTAATGGCAAAAGACTTTGCAGGTGGAAAGTTTTAACCAGGTTTTGTCTTTGGGTCCCGGTGTCCTTTCTGCTTTCCCTCTTTCTGTTTGTATCTGTCTATTGTCTACTCAGACCATAAGGAAAAAGACCTATCTGTCTTTTGTGAGTGCTGACAGGAATCCCCTCAAGCTCAACAAATTAGTCTTTGCTCAGGCTACCCTGTATGCTTGGAATCTCGGGTGGTATCTGTTCTGGCCTAAATTGCTCCCAGTCCAGAATGGAGGACTTGCCTGTCAGCTTCTGCAAGTCCTGTGCCTTCCCATAAAAAAAATACAGATGCTGAGATGGTTTGGGCATGCACATCTGCCTGTACATATGTACAAGACAGACACACAGGTTTACAGGTATGATTTTAAGAAGGCTGGACTAGTTCAATAATCAGTCTTTGATTTTGAATGCCTTGAAGCTAACTCCCTGGCTGAATAGACTTTTCACATGAGCAAGGAATGACAGGCCAGTTCGCAGATTTTGTGTGCAGGATCTACAAATTGTTTGAACCACAAAAGATCTTACTGAGCATGTAGTCTAATGGCTGGGTTGCTTTCTAAGGGCAAATATGCAGGAGGAATTTTCCTCTTTTGACACTGAGCAAATATAGAACTATGTTACATACCTTATTGCAAGCCACGGTCAGAGAGGATTTTATAGTATTTGCAGTCTGCCAGGGTGAGTGATAAGCTAACCCATTTCATAATTTCAAGCCTCACCTTTCTGCAGTATGGTCCATCCTTCTCTGCTCAGGCACGCTGCCAGGCAGCACAATTTTTCAGACGTGAACTCTGCAGGTACACATTCCTACAGCAGTCCCTCTTTACCCCTTATCACTCTCCTTTGCACATGGAGTCATTAGTTTTGATGGAAGGCAGGACTTTGTCCCAAGGATGTTGATGGACAGTCCATGCACTTGCATGTATTTTTTTCAGGCAAATATTTGAAATATGCTGTCCTACCCAGTCAGCAGTCAACTTTCAAAGATGTCTGTCTTTGTTAAATCTAAATCCATTTTGACTGCGTGTACTCTCAGAGACCGACTATTTGAGGCTGATGGATAGGGCATTTTTTAACATTCAGTTTTGAGTTGACTTTGGTAACCTGTGCTTAGACATCTCAAGATGGCAAATCTAAATTTGTAAATGCTTATTTGGAAACAATACAGAGTATATTATTTCAGGCCCTCAGTCCTGTAGTAATTATTTGCACTCCCTTAACTACCGAGTGAAATTTTTATTGGGAGGTCAGAGTATATAATTAGAGAGTACATGATCCTTCTGGCCTTCACTATCCCTTGAGAGGGTGTAAACTGGCATTCACTGGATCCACTGAAAGCATTGAATTGTTATTATTTACCTAATAGCTGAGCCGTGGAGTCCCAAGTGAAACTGAAACCTAGCTTTATTATAGACTGCAAGTGCCATGAGGCAGTTGCTCTCCAAAGAATTTCTCTGTTGAAATATATAAGAAAAAAAAAAAAGGAAGAGGAACAGAGGAACAGACAGGCATAGAAGGTGAAAGAGCCTTTCTCAGGGGATGCTGAGATTTTCTGAGGCCTCGCACAGTGTCTTAGTCTCTGGGTAGTGCTGCGTCTTCAGCAACTGTTTGCCATTTTACACCAGTGCAAGACCTGATCTCATAAATCTGTTTCTAGTCTTTCTTCATACTAATGCTGAGAAACTGCCGTTCCCAAAGAAGTCAGTGGGAGCAGAGGGAATTGAATGTCTAGACAGGACCCTGGGGTCACAGGATAATCCAGGCTGGCATGGACCTCAGGAGGTCTCTAGTCCAACCTGCTGCTCAGAGTAGGGTCATCCATGAGACAAGGATGCTCAGGGCTTTGTCCAGTCGTGTCTTGAAAACCTCCAAGGACGAAGACTGCACAACTTCTCCAGGCAACCTGTCCCACCGCCTGATTGTCCTTACAGAGAAGGTTTTCCCAATATTAAGCCAGAGCTAGTGTTTGCATATAAATGTCATGAGTGTATTTGGCCACAAAGAAAAAGATAAAATATCAGAAACACTGAAAGCAGTTTCCATAAGTATTTCTTAATCTGAGTCTTTTCAAGGCTAACTTCAAGAGGGAACAGAAGACATGACCTGGGACAGATCTAATTGCAGTGGGAAGGGAGACTGTATGTGTTCATGTGCATGTGTCTGGAGAAAGTGGGGATGGGCCTAGTACTTAACTACGGTACTACTTAACTACTATATATCATCCACAACTCACTCAGCATGGTATGGAAGTGCCAGATATAGGTGGGACTAAACTAGCAATGGGACCAGAAGCATTTCAGTGGTAGCAACCCACCATCACAACTGAGAGGCAGAACTTTACTAGCTCAAAAACATCCTGTGACCATGCTGTTTTCAGACCCTGAGAAAACTTCCCTGAATTTAAGATTGTACCTGCCCGATTATAGTGTCACTGGGCTCTGCTCCACTGTGCAAAACACTCCCTTCTTTTACAGCCCACCCAAATGGTAAGAATCAGGGTTGCAAGCACCCATGAGAGTTGAGTGCAGAAAATGCCTACCCAAAGGTGGCTCAAGGAGTATTTAAGTCAGAAGTAACATCCAGAACACTCAAGAACTCAAAGACCTGTGCCGAATCATGCAAATAAAGGTTTGAAACCTGGCTTTCCCACACCACAGAAAAACCCCTCAGGACTGGCCTCATTGGCAGAAATATAGTCCCTTCTGGGTTTAGTGAGTAGTGCTTGAATCTTATTATGAGGGTAGTCTTTCATTTCCTAAGTTCTTTATATTTAATTAAAACCGCCCCAAATTTAACAGAAACATTTTGTTCCAGGCAGAAGAAACCTTTTGTTTCAACCAGAAATACTACAAACCAACAGGAATCCTGAAAAATTGTAATTTCAGGATGACCCAAACCAACGCAGCACGTACATGTGAGCCATGATGGATTTTTCTGGAACAACCAAGGAACTGAAAAATCAGTTAGTTTCACAAATTTTAGCCTCTGTCTCCTTGAAACATAAATTAACTGTAGATCAAAGAACAATGTTGAAATGTTTTAGTCCCAAAATAAGCTTTCAGGAATATATGATTATGCCAAAAACATTAGCTACAGTGGGCATTACTTAACCCACACTGCAAATGAAATATATGCAAGTATACTAGATAGCCGCAAAATATCGAAACATGCAGACAAGATTAGTATTAATGAGAGGTCCAACCTTTTAATTCTTTATTTCTCTAGTTAACCACTCTGTGCATTAATGACAAAGGAATATTTTATGAGTCATCTTCTACTATCTATGTTCGCTTAATGCACTCATCATTCTTTCATCTAAAGGTAATTGTTTTCATACACGTATGGTTTGCTGAGTGTTGAAATAGCAGTCAAGCAACACTGATCTCCCCCTCCCTGATTTTATTCCCCTTTGTGAGATTAGAAACCGGAAACTTGGTCGTTGTTTCATGGCAAATCTAAAGCATTACATTTTCTGACAGCTTGCATCATCTTCCTCGCACACCAGGGCCCGCAGAGCCTATACAGCCCAGTGAGGTGTCTGATGTGGAACTAGGGCTGCCCGTTGGTTGATCTAGAGGGGCACTTTGCACGCAAGGACAGGGATGGAGCTTGACATCCTCCCGCGCAGAAGAGGGAGAGGACTTTTTAGGGCTCACAGTCTGAATAGCAGACATCAGTTTACGACTTTGCTGAAGCATATTCAGGCTTTCTTCTCCCAGTCTCACCTTCCTCACCACCGGAATGAGGGCCCCCCCAACCCCCTGAGCCATGCCCGCAACCTGCCTCGTGTGTTGCACTAGGAGGTACAGGTCTGTTACGCAAGAAAGGGACACAGATTCTGTGAGAAATAATTTAAAATGCTATTTATTACAGCTACCACTATAAGATGAGAATAGCACAGATAATTGCACAGCCCTTTCGATGCTGGGAGCCCTGACTGGTGTAGCACCGGGCAGGCCCCACGCACAGCGTGCCGTGCAGATCCCATCCATAGCAGAGACTCTCCGGTTTGGGTCTTTCAAGCTGTTACAGGATTTGCTGACAAGGAAACAACTCTCTTTGGCTTTTCTACAGTCAAAAAGAAAGGATGTTCTCACGAGAGCTTCTTGCTGCCCCGTTAGATAAAGGCAAGGCCACGCAGGCGGTGTGGCGGCTGGCAGCCCGCGGGAGCTGCCTGCGGGCTCCTGCGGTGCAAGGAGCTGGCCGGGTTTGTCCTGCAGCCGAGGGATTTGTGGGGGCCAGCCAGGGCCGAGGACCGCCC
>JAVKLA010000040.1:7415448-7474894 GCA_034782735.1 Sagittarius serpentarius
CCCCCCCCCCCCCCCCCCCCCCCCCCCGGCCGAGCCTGGGCTATGGGTCACTGACTGCCCCAGGCAGAGTGGCCCCGCACTCGGGATCGCTACACCTTGCTCTTTGTGTCCCTCGGGCCGCGGGAAGCTGCAATGCCCAAATGCTACTCCCTGTATAACCCCATTCTCTGCTTTCCTTTTTTCCCCTCTTTTTTTTTTTTTTTTTGATTTTCCCTTTTAATCCACTGAAACCAGCCCCCTCACACACACCTTTTCTTTAAACCCTACTATCTGCCCTCTCCCCCACTGACTGCATTCCTAGGCAGCACTAAAAGAGTTAGGGCCATTTTCACAGGTGTTGGGAGACTTTCGCTCTCCACTGCATTTAGAGAAAGCTGCAAGCGCTCTGGACTGCTGCTAATGCAAAGCCCTTGCTCTTACAGCAGCAACATAAAGCTGCTCAGTAAACTTCAGATTAAGAGCCAAAATGTTGTTACGCATTTACCGAGGCCCTCCTGTTCTTCACGAAAACAAGTTAAAGCACACTGGGCAGTAAAGAGTAATGGACTTCATGATTGCTGAGTATCACTGGCTGGTAATACATCTGTTAACTGTTGCACTGGTTTCTAGTTCTAACCAATTTTGCGGTACCCTAGAAGTGCCTCATAATACCGCTTCTAGCAGTTTGTCCTACTTTTGAGGTTAACGACCAGTGAGATGATAGGAAGTGATAAAAGCACAAGTATGTAAGAAGAGCAGCACTGAATATCCTTCCTTTACCAGACTGTGTGCAACCCTCCTCATACCTTTCCCACGAACCTCTTGAGAAGAGTTTGTTATGCAGACCTGCAAGATGTGGTTCACACAGTAGTGGATGAAGTCAGTTAAACTTCAGGGTGTCTCTTATTCTTACAGTTAGTTACAAAGCAAGCTCCTGGGTTTTTTTCTTTTTTTTTTTTTAATAGCACACCATACGTAAGAACAGCCGATTAAAGAGCAGCAGGAAAAAAAAGGAAAAATCGCAGAAAAAGTTGCTATTCACAGAAGAGCTACTTTCGGGTAACACTGTCTGAATTTTGTATCATAGACTAAAAAAAGAAAATAATTTAGTATTTTACCTTCAGAGCTTGAACTCTGAAATATAACATTTCCCTAACGCAAACAGAAAAGACCATTCAAGAACCTTTTCTTAGGACAATGTCTTTAACAGTGCACAAATACTTGACTAACATATTTGTCTTAGAGCTATGGTGAAAGGTCTAAGAAAGGAAAAAAAGAGAAAAAGAAAGAAGAAGAAAAAGGGAGAAAAAGAAAAAAAAAAGAGAGAAAGAAAGTTGAATTAGATTTGCTATATTTAAAGTCCCATCAAGAACAATATATAGCATACATATCCAGTGTATTTCTTGAAATTTAGGAGCCAAGTTCCAAAATTAAGGAAGCAAATATATCCAGGCATAAGGTTAAACACATACAAAACATGCAAAATTTGCAATGATTTTAGTAACAACAACAAATTACCAGGCATTCATCATGGACTTCGTGCACACATGGGACTTGTTTTGTCCTTATTTATGCTTAATATAGGGTATAAGACAGTACCTTCTGTTACTGAAGGATTTGTAAGATCTGAGCTCAAAACTAGACAGTAATGGGCCAGGAGGGATTTTTTGGATAATGCTGGGTAGTTCTGAGACACTACTATCATTCAACCACAATACACCCAGTCTTGCAAGGCATTCGGGAAAGAAGCTTATTTAAACTTCTCCAAGTTAACTAAATTATGCAGGTCTGCCTGCCTGCTATCTTCTGACGTATTTATACTTTTGTTATTAGAAATGCACTTTGCTGTGTGTTACAACAACTTACATTCCAGAGAGTGAAATATGGAACCCTCCTGGTAAGCCTGCACCAGCTCTTCCAACCAGGGCATTTCCAAGATTGTCAAAGAAACAAGTGAAAACTGTCCTGATTTCCATCAGCCTAAAGAAGCCAATGTCAGTCTCACACCTGGGTGCTTCTCTGGCTATTAGAATTCCACCCTGCCATCAGGATGAGATTGTTAAAATGTGAAGTTCTCTCTATATATTAGCAGTTTCACTAGGCTAGAATTTGCTTTTATAGAAGCTGCAGAACATATTATGACAACTAAAAACATTTTATTCAAACCTCTTAATGGCAGACTAAAAAGCACAAGGGTTTTTTCAGGTCACTGGTGGAAACTGACTTCTTAGCCTGCTGATTTGCTGGATCTATTTAGGAAGTCACCATTTCTTCCATGGTTAATACAGGGCTAGCAAGACTTTTTACTCAGAAAATAATTCTATGTACTATTGCTAGTTATGCTTTTATCTTTGAAATAAATGTTTCCACTTATTGGGAAAAAGAGACACAGAGAGAGGAAGAGAAGAGTGAAAGAGAGAGAGAATTAAAGGAAAATAAAAGAAAGAATAAAGGAAAGGAAAAGAACAACAGAGAAGAAAGAGAGAAATAAATAAATACAGAAAATAAACAGACAGCCTTTTTGCTGCAATACCTTTGCTTCAACGTGTTTGCCAAAGTTTCTAAGTGACGCATTTCATGGTGACATGTCACATGTTGTGTCAGTCATACTGTATTACATTAGCAGATGTGAATGACAAACCCCAAAGTGACAGTACAATGCAACACATCATCGAGGAAATTAGAAAAAAAAAGTTTCCCCAAAGTATAATGAAAAGGATGCTTTTAAAGATTCCTCCTAATTGTTCTCTCTTTGCCTGCTAAATTCTGTAGGACTGGTGAGCCTTTTGTGAATCACATGCAGGAAGCACTACAGTTTTATTTAAATCAGAGTGTCTGGGAAGTGGGTAAAAGTATGAGTATGTGTGTTGGCGAGAGATTAGATCTACAGAGCTTTACAAAACAGTGTGTTTTCACATAATAAGTTATATTTGTGGCTGGCCTGACATGCACAGGTGAGTTGTATATTCTCCTACAAATTTGTCATATTTCATCTTTTTCCTCTTACCATTTCACTCAAGGTAGGCTGTCGTACGTACGGTAGACAGTTGTGAACTCACACTGTCCTAGCTTTAAGCTGCCCAAAAGCTGGTTAGCATGGGAACCTGTGGAGAGGCGTAGGATTGTAGCCTGGCCTCCGTTTTCTTCAACATAGCTAAATAGCTGCACAGCTTTTGCGCAGCTGTGAGCACAGGAAGACTGAACCTGCACTTTTATTCTGTTATCTCACTTAAATTAATCTCTGTGGCCAAAACTTCGTTCCTTTTGTCTCATTTGGAAGACATGTCTAGTTGCAACCTTAAACGAGCTTGTCAAAAAGACCTGCGTTAGCTTAAGCATTTCTGGTAGAAGAGTGTTCATCTTTTCTAAGCCAGACGACGTTGCTGAAACTGTGTTTGTGGTCAACAGAACTTGCTGTTATTCTGCCGCCTCTGAGGCAGGGGGTGGTAACATCCCCAGTCCCTGTACCATTCTGGCAGTGCTCTGGACACATATCCTTGCTCAGGACTCTACCTGACTGTTGCAGCACATGCGGTCAAGGAGGAAAGCACGTCAGTGTAACATTAATCAAAAGATGACATCTCTCTCAAGAAAAGTCCAAGTTGGAAATGACGTAACTAAGCAGTAACAAAAGCAGCATGGACACTTTTCCCCTTGTTTGAAGTCTGATTATTGTTGACAGAGCTTAAATCTTTAATTTAACGGGGTTAATTTAAATTGACAAATGTGACCTTTAAACTGAAATAGCAGGGGTCTTTCACTGGCTGAATGCAATCAGTTAAAGTAACACCGTTTAGGTTGGGACTTAGCCTCACTAACATATTTCTATTATGTAACAAATAACTGCATAAATTGTCATAGCTACCCACGGACACAGCTAGACCACACTAAATGCACGTGAATGAGATACTCGTTCACTCAAGATGTAATAGTGTCTAAGTCCATACCCATACCTAAATGCTAACATCATGTATGTGGCTCAGCTGAGCTGACACGTTAACATGTTAAGCTATGACTATTAACCATATGTCTGAGGTCTCAAAAGAAGAATTTTTGTGTATGGAGATGTGATTTATATCATATTTAAGCCAGGTAAACTGTACAAATAGGGTTTACTAGAGAGCAATGTAGTAGATGATATCAATGAGAATTTCAGATGGTCACCTTTGAACAAGTTTGATGGTCTGTCAGCCAGCTCTTGAACATTTTTTTAAATGATTAAAGATCATAAGGTCCAGAGAAAGTGTAACCTGCAGTCAAACTCGGTACATAATGTATGTACAAAGATGACTTTACCTTACTTTCATGCTTGTTTGAGCTCCTTGCAGCTTTGTGTTGGGCTAGACTCTTAGAGTGTAATTTATTTTAGCTACTGGATTATATTACGGGGCAGGCAAAACACAGGGTTTAGGAGGCTGTAGAAAAGACTCAGCCATGCTCTAAGCCAGCCAGGAATAAAACATAATGCATGAAAGTTCATTCTGTTTTGACATCGTCAGCTACTGATTTACCGAGCTGGGGCAATGGACATATATACATATGTAGTCTGATCCCTTTAGACACATGTACTAACCTTTTTGATACACACCGAAGGATTAAGCCTTAGATGTAACATTCAACTGCCTGAAACTGATGTGGGCAGGTGCCCCGTCTTCATTCTCCATGCCCTACTTAATCTACGTAGATATGTGAAAAGCCATTCTTTCAGTTCTTGCTCAAATGTCATTCTTGCTCAAGTTTCAGTGGGAGAAATTATTATTAATGACTTTGCTTGCAAACTTGTGGCCAAAATTGTTATGTAATAGGTGTGTTTTATTATGAAAATACGTCGTCCTCTGGTTTATAACAGAAACTAATAACCACTGGACATAGTACACACCTCCTAAACAAGACAGGCTCTTTTTTGGCATACACAGCCTCTCCTTTCCAACAGTGTGTTAAACACAGAGAGTTTGCATACTTTCATTTATTGTGCTGGACGAAGCCCACACAGGCTAAAGTACCAGTGAAGTCGTTAAGGGGTGCATGAATTCAGGGGGAAAAAAGGGACAGAAGAAAAGAAAACCTGCTTCAGAAGACCTTTCCTTTTAAGTAGTCCCTGTTCCTTGTCAAAAGATTTTGGATGTATGGCCTGTTCCAAAATCTTTTCGTGGGTTTTGCATACGAATTCTGCAGAGAGCAGAGGGAGAGGGGAGGGTCAACACAGCAGGACCTAAGATGTTAGGATGAATCTAAAGTTCCATTGAAACATTCTGCCTGTCTAAAATAGGATTATTATTTTTTCAAACTACAGAGGAATAGATGGGTATTAAAAAAATACCTACTGCTTCCTTTTTCTTGTGGCTGGCTGCAAAGAACCTGCATGGTCGTAGGTTGAGATGTGACAGATAATTAGTGCTGGACAGACTTCAAAATGTTTGCAATATGAATCTAAAAATTTGTGTGTTTATCCAAACTTCTTTGGTCTAGAAACAGGGCTGACAGACAAGCTTTCTTCTTTGGAGATTCTTGCCACCACCTGATTGTCAGAGAGTCTGAAATGTTGCAAGAATAAACTCTTGTGTGATGTTTCAGTAATTAGGCTTTTGAGTTTTGTTTGGATTGGGGTTGTGCACATCAGCATAGCTCTAATGACGTCAGCTCAGGATCTGCCTCATAAAAGTCAAAGGGAAGTTAAAATAAATCAGCATCAATGTAGTTCAGTCCTTTTTTATCTTCAAGGAGCGATCAGTCTAATTTGGGTTTAGTTTGAGGTTTCAGCTGCTTGGGCCAGTCATAGAATAAGGATGAAATGATACCCCTTGATCCAAGTACCTTGCAACTTCAGGCAAGTGCTAATCTATATCACCACATATCATGTGAGCCACATATGTACCATGGACTTAACCATATCATTGGGACTGTGCAAATGTGCATTGTGACTGTTTTAGCAGAGGTTTGAATTCTGTCAACTTTGCCTCTAATTTTTTTTTCTGTTGCTTTGTTAAGTAAACCATTCCAGGTTTCGCTTTACACAATTTCTGCCATTCGAACAAAAATTAATTTAAAAAGCAATACCTTCCTCCATCTTAAACTATACTCTGAATGCCTTGACTGTGACTTTATACTGACCCTGAGATCCAAACTTACTCTCCAGGCTGCTGGGCTGTTTGGGAACACCAGTGAGGAGAGGTGCTGGGGGCTCCTCTGGAAGAAGCCTATATGCACCCACTATTAGCCAGATGAAGAGAAGATAAACTCTAGATCTCTAGCATCTTAACTGAAGGTGATGGATGTGCATTGCAGCCAAATGTGCACACCATGAAAACAGAGGAAGATCTGAGAGTAATGAAGTTCTGATGAAGAGTAAGCATTTTCGAATTTGAAATAAAAGCCTCTGCAACTGTTAATAATAATGACAACACAGGACAACTTTCTCCCTTGTCGTGTCAACAGTGCTGCTGCAAACATATCTACAGCCCCAAAGCCCAGCTTTACTGGAAGCTGAGGAAGAGATAAAAATGCACCTTTCTATGCCCAAAGAATGCTGGCAGGCTGCAAAACTGGCAGGGAATGCCACCTTGGTGTTTCTGCTGACTGTCCTCCCACCTGAGGAGTGAGTGCAGAACTGAGAGCATCACAATGACCACAGTGCGACTAAATCTGGCTGGAAATCAAGAAATTCTAAGTTTATCTTGCTTCCACATTGCTCCCTGGGAATTTGGCTCAGCTGCATGCACCTAAGTGATCCTGTGACTGATTTCAAATTTGCAGCTGTTTTATTATCTGATTTTGCCTTCCTTTCTAAAAGCTGTCCATGCTTCAGCTGCTAATGTTCTTGCTTGGTGACAACATAGCCACAAAGGAAGGCTACCTGGTTTGCTACCAAAATGTAACACAAAAACTATTGCCTTCATTATATCTGTTACATAATGGGGTAGAAGTATCATCTGGGTAGGGTTCAGTTTAAATATACTTTAAAGTGGTCTTTAAAAGGAACTAACTCCACTATGCAGCACTTTTATAACACTAGGGAATCCTCATTTTGTGACCACTCTGTTTGATGGATGTGGATATTCAGGTCAGTATTCTCAGAAAGCCAAATTCAGGGCTTTGAAAAGAAGCTATGATATCTTTAGTTTATTATTTAATCAGTGGGCCACTCTCAGGCTTGGTTTTATACTCGTGACTGACTGTTGAAAGCCTGAAAGACAATGTTCGGGGATAGTAGAAAGGCAAGCAGGCTGTCATTTCTCCTATGCGTTCCCCTGACCCACCACATGCTCAGACGAGGATGTGATAGGCTCTGCATTTTGATTCTATTCAGTAGTCATTGTCTCTGAAAATGTGCAAATAAAATAATGAAGCCCATGATAAAACAGAGCAGGAAAAATCTCTCTCTATCTAAAGCAGCTGTTTGGGTGCCAGCTGCTTAGTAACAAATACATCTTTAATGAAATCAAACAATCCAGCAGGATTTATTGATTGCTAACAATTGTTTTAAATACAGTCTGGTAGGCTGGGCTGTTTGCATCCTTTTTTGTCCAATTAGTTCATTTGGTTTGAATTAGAGATACTTTGCTATTATCTTAAAAAAAAAATGCTGCTCACTAGACAGCATATTATTTTCCTCCAGAATAAAGTGTGGGAGAGATGCATAGAATAAAAGATTTTGATGCTATTCCAGCTGTTTAGGGGAAAGCAGCTGTGTGCCTTGTTGAGCCCTTTCACCTCAGCAACTGCAGTTCAGATCCATCCTGAGATCTTGAGTGAAGAGGATGTGTTGTTCTCTCCTTGGAGCCTGTTGAACAGTGGAAAGGACAAGGACCCCTGTGTTTTTGTGGCACTTCAGAGCCAATTTCTGCAAGAAGGATGAGAGAGTCCTGTGGAAACTTAAATCTTAGATCTGACCTCTGTCTGCCTGTAGTTCTACTCTTGCTAACATTGAGGGGAAATAAATCAGCACTATTGCAAGCTGATGGACTACATGGCACAAGAATTCCTTTCAGCCCTGTTTTCTATGAACTTAGGAAAATCTGTCATTGACTTCAAGATTGAAGAAGTTCTATTCCCAGACAAAGCTCTGGCTTTTCACAGAATTACATATCAGTCATATCAGTACTAGTCAGAAATCCCTAAGCACCTAGCTATTTTCAGTACACCTGCACAGCCATTAAAGTATTCATTAAGGGACTGATCCTACAAGGTTTTTAGATTCAGCAAAGACTGTCTCTGATTTCCTGGGAATTTTTAATACGAAAGGATCGAAAGCTCAGACCCAAACATGCATGCTGTATGCAGCAGACCTATGTGAAGTTCATTGCTGCTGATTTAAACTATTTTTTCTCTGCTTCAGTGAACATGAGAAATATTGTATTCTAAGTGTTGGACACACCTCACAGAACCACAGTACCAAGCTGAGATAACCATTCAAAAGCACATGCAGCTAAGAAAACAAATGGAGTAGATAATTGACTAAAAACACTAATGTGTTTTCTTGAGTGATGTGTTTAGACAAACAAGTGCTAGCATATGATATATTGAAACTAAATGGTAGTTTGAAACTGTAGATGCTCGGGCCCCACACTGTGGGGTAACGCTATCAGAATGCTCACAGATAAATGGCTGTGTTAAGCCTTTGGTCATATAACAGCTATCCACAGAAGCAGACCTGTTGTCATTATGGTTATTCAAGTGCGTAAGAACTGCTGACACCAAGTGTGCAGAATGGGACTCATATATATTTTCAAACTAAATGGGTCACATGAAACATACTAGTTTGTCTGAGGCTTGCAATCCTTTCCAAGTGCTTTGTGCTTAGTTCTGCACCCCTATAGTATGTTAGGCATTTTGATCAGTATGTGAGGATGGCAGCTGCACATACTGTACATGAAAGAACACTGACTTGCATCACCTGAAAAACTTGCAGTATCTTTATGCCCAACTCCAGCTCTGAACTCTCCAGTATAGACCCATGTCTTCATCTGCCTTTGTAGTCAAATCTAGAACATATTTTCTTCATGTAACACACAGATCTCTCCTTCTTCCAGGCATTTTATCCTAACAGATAGCATGGTGCAGGTTTTTGTGTCAGTTCTAAAATGAGTGGTAACCTCTTGTTCGCTCTGTGCTACTGGTCAGGTGGTTGTGGTGGTAGGGTGTGATTGTTACACGGACAAACAGAGTGTGCTTCCTATTGCACAACACCTTAAACCCAAACCTGTCACCACCACAGTGAGGTTGGAAGAGTGGGGTACCCTGATATTCCTCTGCCTATTGCCTCTTAACAAAGTTTCAGCATGTCTTCCAGCAGATTAGCTGTGGTGTGAAAACAGCTCACTTATCAGGTATGGCTTTTGCTTAACAGTTAGCTGACACTGCAAATCAGTAAGACCACTAAAACCACCAGCCTAGATCAGCACCTGATAAAAAGTCATTGGCTATTGGTTTTGATATACTTTTTAAAGGCTACACAGAGCAGAAAGTCATCTATTAAAATATATGCTACTAGCAAGGAAAGTCTTTTTCGGCCCTGTGAGCTCATATTCACAAGGAGGAATAGCCTTCTCTGGGATGGCTCTAGAGGTTCCCGCTTTTGGCTGTGCCTCCTTTTTCTTTCAGAGGTAGTCGCCCCTGAAAGAGGCCTCACAGATGGTTTTGGTTTTTTTTTTTAAGGTGTATCCTTGTCCTGGGCTCCACTGTACAGAGGTAGCAACTGCTGTGAGTACAGCTGGCATGTCACTGCAGTGGTGGCAGGATCCTCTGAGAAGGCTAGGGTGACCGGGCGTGGGTGAAAACCACTTTGACCATCTCCCATCATTGCTCAAATATAGCAGAAAGAGGAGACCTTTGCAGTTAGTGCTTGGTAGAACTGCTTTTTATATTCCAACAATTTAATTCCAGTTGTTGCAGGACTTGTAAGAACATACGCTACATCATGGTCTAACATTCACTGATACTTCATTTCCATTCAGTGGCAGGTACTTTGATAGATCTTCAGAAACACTGTTACTACTAGAGTAGAGGCAAAAAATGAGGGTTCAGGCCTCCTTGGGCCAGGCACTATATAAACGCTTAGACATAGATAGTCCTTGAGTTCCAGTTTTTACACATTTGCTAGATGAAATTTGGGGAGGGAAACAAAGACAAAAGGAGACTAAATTTCTGTTCAGACTCTTGCATGGAAGGGACGCAAAGTCTTTTGAGCCTCAGAACTAATAGCTCAAAGGCATCTCTGAGGATCAGCTACAGATTTTATACACCATCTTATATTCAGTTGTTGCCTTATTGCTAACCCCAGGATATAACTCTGTAGATTACAAGAGCCTTTTCTAAATTCTTTAGAAGAGTAGGAACAGTATTATTATGAAGACACACCAGAACAGAAGTGTATAGTAAAAGTAAGGCTTTCACTGTTTTAAAGACTGAATGGGATGATCAATTTAATATTTCAAATTCCATTGATATAGAAAAATATAGTAGTAGCAGCAGACTTACATGTCTTACAGGAATAAAATTTATATTCCATGACCTAAAGAACTGAAATACAGTTGAGTCCCTGTGGTGCTGTATGTTGGACATAAACGTATTCTTACTCGTACACAAGCCAAAATCAGAAAATATTTCTTTTCCAGTCTTCCAATCTATTTGAAGTTGAAAGCATATTAAAACCTTTGTTGAGTTGCAGGTAGTACATTTGTTACCTCCTCTCCAGTTGAATATAGAAAACAGCTAACCTGACCTTGTGCAAACCAGCTGCATCTTCGTAGCACTCAAAAACACACAAATTTTTTTGTCTGTTGTGAAGAGAATCTAAATAGCAAAGTCAGGTAAGGCATGGGAAAAGGTCCAAATACAAGGGAAATCCACACATGGAAGCAGCCTGATCAAGTGCAGACATCTGTAACATATACGGCATAGCTCCTCCTAAAGCAGAAACTCAGCGAGATCAGACAAACTGTTCCCTGAAGATGCCTGTTTCTCTCAATTGACACGAAAAGGTACAAGGGTAACTGGCTCAGGTGCCGGCACTGCAGATCTTTAAAGTTAGGTGAGATCAATCCCATGCGACATGACCTGTCTCAGGTCACAGCAGAGCTCTCTGGTGGGTTTAAGAACAGAGATTGATCTGTAGTTCAGCTGCTTGCCAGGAAGCATCAGACTGTCCATCCTGGCTTTTAGGAACATAATTTTATATTATCTGCGTCACTGGAAGAAAGGGCTAAACTGAGCTCAAAGTTGCTTGACTTTAAACATAGAGATCCTGGCTTGTTCCTCTCATGAGAGACAAGCCCAGAAGCAACTCCAGCTTTCCCCTTCCCCTTTCCTGGATGTTGCCTTCAGTGCTAATTTGAAAAACAGTCATGAAAAGAGAAGATTGGCCTGGAGTAAGGTAAATGCTTTAAAAAGTGCCTTTGACACAACAATCACAAAGAGATTTTCTATACCAAGAGTGCGTGGGGATAGATTCTAAGCAGAGAGGTTTCACATTCCTTAAGCGTATGACTCAGAGTGAAGCCACCTTATACTAGAAGTGTTTTTGTCACTTTCAGAATAGATTGGTGGGAAACCCCCTGCTCCAAATTTCCTACACTTCTTTTTTTTTTTCCTTAATTCTCAGCATAGGTCATTTCCCCCAAGCACTTTTGTTTCATAGAATCACAGAATGGTTTGGGTTGGAAAGGACCTTTAAAGATCATCCCGTTCCAACCCTCCTGCTGTGGGGAGGGACATCTTGCACTAGATCAGGTTGCTCAAAACACTGTCCAGCCTGGCTTTGACCCTTGTATTCCACTCAGATGTCCTTAAAATATCCATGGCAAAAAATTCTCCCCAAAGCTGGCTGACTTGGCAATAAGGGGTCTCCAGATAAATGGGGATTGAACACATGCAACTTCAGTATTTATTTCAACTTGCAGCCCTCCATTACCTGTGGGACATTATCAGATTAGGAGGAGTTTTAATGATACCTTTATTTATTTTTTTTTTTCAGTTTTAATGAGATATCTAGAAACTGCTGTAGCAACTTTTTGGCATATCCCATCAGTGCAGAGGATATAAACCACAGCATTTTTTCCTATTTTTTATCACTCTCTAAAATGACTAAAAAGTGCTGCTGAGTAGTTTCCGGTGGATTGGCTTATAGCACGCTGATCCAGGTTGGAAAATGATAGAGGGTTTAAGTCCTTCCTAACTTCACTCTTTTTAGTTGTTCTTTTCAACATGTGATATGGCCTAGAAGCAAGCATGTTTCATTTTGCATGTTCAGGCATGTAAGAGCTAGTTATGCACACGTGATTTGGCATCTATAAAACCAGATATAATTTGTAAAAATCAGGTTCAAGTATTTTAACCAAATTCTTACATAATTCTCTCATTTTGTCTACTTAAGAACACTTAGCATTGAAAATTTACAGTAGTAAAATTCAGTCTGGCTTCAAAACCTTGCAAAGTAATTAACTGAGACTTGGTAAAAAACCCCATAATTTGCAAGCCAGCACACTATTAACATATTAATACTCTGACCCTTTCTGTATGAGGCTCATGAATTCAGTTGTGCTACATCTATAGGATGCTGTGACAGAAGTAGAAAAGTGAGGTAATGTAGCTCAATTACACCAATCAAAAGGTTGCTGTGTTCAAAGACAAGGATTAGTGTTAATAATTTTTCTCCAGGGAAGAAAATGCTCGATCCAGGTTCCTTTAGGGCCTGTAGATCCTTGTCAGGATGCAGAAACGAAAGGATTCGTGTAACTAGGTCATTTCAGTTTCTTTTGTTTGGCAAAAATGGCCTATGAGATAAACCACTAGGAGATGCTTTCCTACATAATTGTTATTTTATTACCATTGACTACATTTACTAGGGTTATATAAATACATTTGTAAATAGAAATTGCTTAAACCTTTAAAAACTCTCATAAAAACACAAAAACATTCTTCAGTATTGGTTCAAGACTCTAAAATGACATTTATTGTTATTATACAATGGAATAACAATTATAGTGCATATAATGCACAGATATTATTGCATTTCTCTTTGTATATGTCCATGCTATTTTGAAATTGTTTGCTATGTTGCAGTAAGACAAAGTAGCCCAAGCTGGGACAATACATTTCAGACTACTATTCACATCTGAAATAGGAAATAAATCGGTCTGCAGTCAGTTTATAACAAGAGTTTACCTCCCTTCCTCATCATTATAATAATGTTCTTACAGTAGAGAGAAGTGCAAGCAGAATATGAGATATGTGTGCAGCACTTGCAGCTCCAGCAGGTGAACAGCTTCTGTAAGTTTGATGTCACTGATGAGTTTTAAGGAGGCTAATAAAGGGCAAAATCAGAGGGGAATGCATCCCAGGCTGATTAAGCTTAATCGGGCTGATGTCAAAGATAGCAAAGACTCTTGTCAGTGCCCTTCTAGCTCCTGCCACAAGCCCAGGAGAGTGGTACCCCAATTTGTCCACCTCCAAATATTTTTTACCATCTGGTCTCATTAAAAAATGTACTGATACTATTGTGACGGCTTTGCTGTTTTTCACTGAAAGCTCCCTCTTTACAGAAGGCAGATAACCGAATTAGGGCAAAATATGGTGGTACATAATGGAAAGCAGGAAGGTGGAGGTAACGGCTGTTTAGCCTATTTATATTCTGATGTATTATTAACACTTGTCTCGGCTTTCTTTGAAATTTCAGGACTGAAATTCAGTCCCTGATAAGTCAATGACAAAACTGTTTCCGTGTTGCTAAGATCTTCCTCTGATAACAAGCTACAGGAAGGGGAGTGCGAGGCAGATTCCTGTGCTTTTGTATTCACTGTGTGCCTGGCAATTCTTAACTTCATTTACATGGGGCTGGGTCAGATTCAAAGCTTGCCACATGTAAATATTTTCATTCTTAAGTTTACTCCCATTTCAGTTATTTTGATTTCTGCAGGTGAATAAAGATTCCTCTATGACTTTGAAAGATGATGTCAAAATATATGTTGTACTATTTCCCCATTAACAACATGCAATTATTTGGGAAGAAATTTTTGTCTACTAGTATATGTATAAAGGTAAAATAAATAATTCATACAAAACATACTGTGCATGTTGTGTTTTTCTCCAGTTATTACATGAATATGTTATTAACATGCTTCGGCTTCTGTAGAGGTTTCATTTTTCATGTCTTTTCTACATACTTCTTGTTTCCCCATCCTTATGAAGTTTCTAGCATCTAAATAAATTATGTCACATTGAAATGTTTTGTGGGAATTAGAGCCATAAAAATTAGGTCTTTGGGGGGATGGGTTTAAATGACTTACGGGCTTCCTAGGTGTGTGATTTTTCTCTCATTCACTATAGGTTTGTGTTGTTAACAAGGTAGAAAGAAAACTGATTTTTTTGTTGTTTAAAGAGTAAGAACTGTGGTTTCTTCTCTTATACAAAACAAACAAAATCAATGCTTTCCAATTTTATGCAATACAAAGCTCATAAAATGTTCATGTTTAATTCTTCTGTTTTGATTAAATCAAATTGCTTTTTTCCTATTTTAACATATTTTTAATCACAAGACAATAGTAGTTCTAGATGATAACTAAATGTTCTGTTCTGAAGAGGTCAAAATGGAATTTTCCAACTGTATTGTAATGTATCATTACTTTTTTTTAAGTGACGCATCCTCACATTAGACATCTTTCCAAGAATTTATCTCCTATTAATTCTTTTTTCCTAGAAGAAATATGTAACAACAAGTAATTTACAACAGGTCTAACAATGGGTTATCTTTCCTCAAAGTGTTGTGTTACTACTACACCAATGAAAAGGAGAGAAAAACCAAGTAATACTAATTGCTTATACGAAGCAGAGTGTGGAAATACTCAAAAGAAGAGTGGCCCACAATGTGATAGTCACATTTACATTTTTTTGTCTCTCTTAGTGTTTTCAGTGGATTTTGTTCCATTTTTTAGTTTTGAAGCGTAATTTTCAGAAGGGCAAATTTTTATGCTATGTTAGCTGATATAAATTTTATGGGTTATGTATTTATTTTTATACCAAGTGTCTTAAATCTCTGACTTCAGGTGTTCCAGTTCCTCAGAATAAGAGGTCACAGGTAGAACAGATTTGAATGGCTAGATTTAAATCTTATTTCAGTCTTGGGCTTTATGCAACTATGGGCAGGGTATTGGGTCTGGTTTATGTCGTAAAAAGGAACTCCATCACTAATTTCTGGTATGAAAGGAAGCCAGAAGAAGACTTGATCAAATGGCTACTCTCTATTCTTAAAAATAAAATAAAATAGAACCTCTCAGACTTCAGGAGGAAGGATGATCACTCTGACAATTTTAAATCTCTCAGAAAGTAAATATAACTTCCAGATGGCTTTTAGACCTTACAACAGTATTAATTTGATTCTGTACTACCTTTAAATAGATGATTGTACTTATTTAAAGTCATTTAGTAGGGGTTTTTTTTGGTCACTTGCAGAGGAGATCTTTATTTTCCAGTCTTTTCAAGTGACATTCATCTAACCAAAAGTGGATGTCTAAAATGTATTTCTGAGTTAATCAATATAAGCTTCCTTTATAGTCAACAGAAGGAAGCAGGTATTTTTCTGAGCAGTATATCTCATTAAAAAGTGGATGTCTGAAATAAGTCCAATGACTCATGCCTTAGAAGTTCTTATATCTCTCTACTGACTGTAAATGGACTCCAGACTGACTAGTTCAGAGATAAACTACTCTGTTCATGCCTGAAGTTGGGTGAGATGAATCCTGCACTTTGTCTACCCACAAGAGTTCTGAACATTTTTAATTTACAAAAATGTGCTGACATATCCTGCTTTAAGTATATTTAAGAAACTGAGTGATGTTTCTCTGGGTCTGTCAAAAACTATTAATAGACATCAGCAAAGAGGGATGGTTTATGTTAAGTTTCATCAGCACAGTTTCGTTTTGTGCTTAAAGTAGCTCTGAGTGTTTCTGTTCAGGGCTACGCAACGAGGGCATGAGAAGGGGAGAAAGCAGACCCTGAATCCATTTCCCCTTGCGCATCTTGAATAGGGTGTGAAATTGTGTTAACGTAATTCCAATAAAATCAATCATTTTCAGTATTCTCAACCTAAGAAACAATTTTGCCAATTGCCTCCCTGTAACACTGCATCTCTTAGCTTATTACCAGTAGCATGAGAAAGATACAGATGCAAAGTTATCAAAGACAAACCAAGACAGGGTATCTCTGATCCCTTGATTCCCGTAGGGGAACTCCTTCTACTTGATGCTGTGCAAGGTAGTTATTTTCTCAAGCTCTCTGGAGGCTTCTGAAATTTATTTCCAAAGGTGTCTATTCATAATACGTTGCTTTTTTAATACTGTTTTGCATTTATTTATAAAGTAGAATTATTATTTTTTTAATCTTGTGTGCATGAGATATTTCTTTCCCCTTAATATTCCCCTACACTGAGACAACCTCTTATGAGGGGTGAAAGATGCACTCATTTTGCAAATTTTCTTCTGTTTCTCATGGAGGATAAATGTGTAGTGACTCACTCATTTAGCAGAAAATTCAGCTTAAAATGTTCTGATTTCTGCAGTATATAACCATACCTCCATCTCAAAGGAAATCTAGTTTCAAGAGAGCCTTTTTCAGGCATTAGTTGCATAGAAGCATAGTTTTCAAGTATGCTAACTCTTATTGATTAAAAAAACTTGCAGAGCCACATAGTAACACAGCAATGGCTAAGCCAATAAAAACAAATAGCATCGTAACTGATCACACACAAAGGCTGATTCTCAATGGGTGTATATCATCTTCGGTTCATTAACCTCAATGCAGCTAAATGGATTTTACATCAGCCCTAGATCTAACTTTAATGTTTGAATCTGTTAAAAAACCCAAAATATATCTATTGAGAGATCAGAATTTGTAAGATTTTTTGATGCCTGTTTCGCAGAGGCTCAGTATTTCTGTATGAAGCAATTTTGCCATTTCTAAAATATTTCTGACACTTCTTGACACCCTAGATTCTCCAGGAGAGAAAAAAAAAAAGCTCTTCGCTTTTCTTATCAGACTTCCCTGGATCTGTCTTCATTTTGGTTTAAAGTTCTTTTAGGGCTTGTGAAAGTTGCTAGGCAAATAGTCCTGGAGACTGAAGTGTTGTTTCGATGTATCAGAGCATACTAACTACCCATGGTGTGAGCTTCCTCTTCTCAATTGCTATTTCTGAAACCAACAGCCACAAAATAAGGGGAGAACACAGCATAAAATCTGGGCTGTAAATTCGTATAAGGGGAATAGAGTTCGATGCTTCAGTTTTTCTGCTAGACACCTCAGTGCCTTACTTCAGCATTGAGCCCTTGTCAAATCTTCGAATTATTGTAGAAGCATAGACTACCACAAATCTCATTGCTACTTCTGATGACAAAACCATTATGGACAATCTAGGTTTTGAGGTGGTGTAATCTGGCACATCTCCACTAAAATCAGACACTCACACTGAGCAGCTAACCTTGTATTTCTTTCTTTGTAATGCTACACCACAGAGGTAGGAAACCCAGTAGGTTGCTCCTCCTTACAATTTTTCTCCAGAAGTTGTGACTGCTTAAAATTTCTGCCATGGTGTTTTGGTGTTGAATGCAAAATAAAAGAATAAATAAATATTCCAAAAAAACCAATGAAAACAACATGCAAACAGGCTTTGAGATGGAGAATCTCGGTACTGAGCTGAAACTTTGACAGCCCTTAAAACTGTTCAAAAACTAACATGATGAGTTGGATGTGATGAGTTGGACACAACTCAAAATAAACTGACAGAAGTATACTTCTTGAAAAAGTTCCTTCTATTTCCTGGCCTTGGTTAAATTATCAGTGACACAAACCACTGTATAAATTATGGGGGAAATTGTCTTCTGTTTTAGCTAGTCTGCTCCGGAAGAAATAATGTATTTAATCTTTTGCTTCACAGGTGGCTAATACTGGGAGAGTATTTCTGTCATGAGACTGCCTTTAATAGTTTGTCCCCCAGTTTGTATTTTATGCTTGTGATATTATTAGTGTAGGTTTTGTTTCTGTGTATTGAATATATCACTGTATATGCACAGCGATGTCGATGTACATGGTGTTCATAAAGTCAGGCACAAGGTGCTTACTGATATGTAATATTCTCACTGGGTAACATTTCAACACTCTTGTTTCGTATAGGTGGCCAAGGCAATACACTTGGCGCAATTTTTGTTTGTTCTTTATACCTATTCACCCCAAAGAATTAAAAATACTGTAGTTAATAGTTTTATGCATTTTATGCTTGATGTGAAGTGAAGTCTAAGAGTTACTTAACTTACTTACCTTTCAGACAGGAAATGTTTTTTTCTGTCTCTGGGTACATCTGAAATTGAGATCAACTAGTTCAGGTCCAGAAACTGTCTTGCCATGGCAGTATAGTAAGTTAGATGAAAAACAGGATAATTGGGTGACACAGAACTACACACTACTCCTGTCAGACAGTTTCTGGTAACCAGGCTACCTTGATATCCCTCCTGTATCCTGGATTGTATAATATTCCCATGCCTAGACATTATTTAGTGAATGTCACTTGGTGCGGTTCAAAACTGCCAAGGACCGTGTGAACAATTAAGTGGTCCAGATTAAACAGAGCAGTACTCAAACCTGTCTTCTGGCACTGTTTAGTTTATGTAGACAGACGAAAACATTGTAAGCTGGACCAGTTTTCCCTTTACAGAGTGGGGTAGTTTCAGAAAGACTAGGAAGACTGCACTTTCTTATGGGTCCAGGATGACTAACTAAAGATGAGAGCTGTAGGATGCAGAAGGCTACATTTCAAGGCACGTGCAAAGGAAACGCCCTATTTAGCTTAATGGAGAACTTCCGCAGGTGAGTAAGGACACCTGCAGCTCTCTTTTCACATTTGACTCCTTCCAATGCTTGATTTCCTGATGGCGTCTGGACTCCTTTGTCATCATGAATGAATCGACTTCCACTCAAGCTTGCATCAGTGGCCCAAAGGGAGGAAGAAAGTTGAAAGGGCTCATAAAGAAAATGGAAAACGTTCAAGATAGCATAAATATCTAGTTCTAATGAAAAGTCTTTTCAGACTTCAAAAACAACAAAAAAAAAAGAAAAATCCCAAGCCCCAAACTTTTTGCCTTGGAAATAAACTGAAATACAACATGTTGAAAGGAAAAGAAGACACAGAGTACCAGCTAGCTCTGGGAGTTGTCACGGGACCTTCCCACTGGACACACACTGGAGGGCTCTGTGGCTCTTTCTGGTCAGCCTGAGAGCTTCCAGGGCAACAAGGTCAGGCAGTGATGATTGCAGAGTGAGTCTGCCATATTTTCAGGTGAAACAACTTCTCAGTTTGAAATAGCCTGAGGAAGGCTGGATGGTACAATGGGAGTTGGCCAGCAGTGAACAAGGCACTATTTGCAAGTTAAGCTATATGAGGGGTCTTCTTCCATTACTCAGGAAGATTTACCTAGGTCATCATCTCTCTTGCATGATGAACAGTGTCAGTTGATTCATAGGAAAGTGCATGAAATCTTGCTGTAGACAATGCTTTGCTGCTTTCATTTTCTGATTATTTATTATTGCATTTTCTTAAAGGGTGGCATTAGCAGATGACTCAGGAGTGTGGTAGAGCCATATGGTCTTGTACTTGTGTTGAAACTGAGGACAGGTACTCAAGGGATCACATGCTCTTCTGCTGCTGAGAAGGAAGAATGTGCACTGTGAGCACTTGAGCGTCCTGGTTGGCTACATCAGCCCTTGCAGTGCCTGTGAAAACCTTGGAAAGTTTCAATAGTTTCAATAGTTTCCTCACAAGGTTAAATCATGTAAGATCCAGGAAGAGAACAGAGCTGACCCATAGAAGGGACTGAACAGAAACTTTTTCACTTTCCACGCCATTTTCCTAGCGCTGAAATTCACATATCTTGATATAAAATAATATTGCTTTATCCACAGGAAAAAAAATGCACTGTAGGTTGAACTGGAGGTGAAAAGCACGTATAGGTAGGCACTGAGAATAACAGTTGGCTGCAATTAAGTTATGACATATGAACATTCACCCTAGAGAACAGCGGGATGAATGGCAGATGTTGTCCAAGAACTAATCACACCCTTTTCAAAAGATGTCACCTCCCACACTAGAAGAGTCTTTAACACCATGGTAGGATATTATTAACTCAGGTGAGCGTCAGTAAATAACAACAGTTTAAAGGGCTTTTATTTGGCTTTGTCTAATACACCAGCTGACCAGACCTATCTGATGGTCTGTGTTCTGACAAGAGCTCAGCCTCGTAAGATGGACCTTGGAGAAAAATATGTCAAAGGAAGAAATCCTAAAGGCTTCCTCTTACCTAAAATATCCCATGTAGACCATTGTCCAAAACTGTTGGCACACACATTTCTATTTTTATTTTGTGTTTCGTGTTAGGTTCACCTACCAACATATTGTCCTGTCCAACACACAGGGATCATTTACTATAGTGAGTACACATTGCTTGTCGTCTGTTAGCATCAAATCCATGCAAAACACTGAATATATTAAAAGATGCTTTCTCGAGCCTCTAGTTTACCTCAGCTGCAGAAATGAAGGTGCTAGACCCATAGCAATAATACTCCTCCCACTGCAGACTCAGATTTGAACCAGTATGATGAATCTTTCCTCCCTCTTTCTGAGTCATTGTCAAATAGTTTCACCACCTACATAATGAAGTGAGAAACTGTATGAGTGAGGTCTAAACTGCTATCAAAATGTATGGAGTTTTCAAGTCCACAACTTTCAATTCTCTTTTGTATCTGGAAACCACCTTAGGTTTTAGCACCCTACCTGGAGGAAGCAGAAGAAGAAAAAAGGAGGCAGTGGTTTCTGTTAGCACCTTTTGCATTGCTATTCACTTGCAATGGTAGAGTGCAAATACGAATTGGAGCCTTATCTTGATTTCTCCAGCTTCTTGGTAAACTGGAGGAAAGGGCAGTGAAGAAGTTGCAGTAGTTGCAATGACTGAAATGCAGAACACCAGAAAAGAAAATTAAAATATTTGCTCTGTAGGATTAAATCTAGCTCTGTTCTAGCTGGTGTGTGCTGCAATGCATAGTACAGCAAATTTTATTAGGAACAAATGACGTCTAAAATATATACGGCTGAAGAAGTCTGGGCATTCAAGGGAGCAAATGGAGCTCTAGTTCTTGTTAGGTTGTATTCAGATTTGGCTGCCTACTATGTGCACAAGTCTTGATTTTTTGGTTTTTTTGGCCAAATTTCCTTCTGTTTTGTTTTTTTTTAAGCCTGGTGAGTATGGACAGTTTGTTCTCTTTCCTGCTTACTTACAGAATGGAGGAACTGCCCCAGCAAGAATCTTTTCTCTTTCGTGCCGTTAAGGTACCGAGGAAATAATTCTTCCCCAACACAGAAATTTTCACTTCATCTTTCAGTTTCAAGATATCTGGAAATCCTGCCCTGCTGGTAGGTTAGGAAGGGCAAGCATAGATCACCAAAGATTTCCAGTAGGAAGTTTTCCTAAAATCATCTTTAACTCGTTGCCTCATGTCTGACATTACCCTCAGATTCTTGAGCAAAGGACTTTTAGTGAGGGACAAAAAACCACTGCCAAAGTGATTCTATTTGAACCAGTTCTAGGTGCCAAATCTTTTTCTCCCATCCTAATATCCTGATCAGTCCAGGTACTTGTCTACATTGGAAGTCCAGAGGTGGTCACACAAGCGCATTCACACACTTACACATATCAAATGTGTTACTGGATAAAATTACCAGCCAACAGAGACCACAGCTATAAAGAAGATCTGGGCTCAGAAGCAACCTGGGAATACATGGTCCTCCCCTCAGCAGCTAGAGCAGAGAGACCAGATGTTTTCGGCGTCTGATGTGAGCCAGGGGAAGCTCAGTGGCCCACCGCCTTTAGCCAGGGTGAGGTCCCTGCAACAGGGACGAGAGAGGAAAAGGAATAATTGACTTGGGGAGGAATGGGTGGGAGAAGCTGTTTAATGCAGGGACAAGCAGGCCAGTGTTTTTGAAAGTCTTTCGGTGTGAGCCACTTGTCTGTGCCTGTTAATGAATAAATAAACTGTGACTTTTCCTTTTAAAGGGTGACTAACCAAAACTGAGTATCTAAAAACTACTTAAAATTTAAACTTTAATGAGCACTTTAAAAATGTATCTTTATGATACTAAAACTAATATACATGTTTTTTAAGGGAAAAAAAATTATAAGATGATGTTCCTTATATTTATGCTGCCACTCATGCTTTGACTCTGATCACTTATCTGGATAATTAAGCAGTATCACTGAGGAACCAGATACCAGAAATCTGATATTAATCCATCCCTCTTAATAGTAACGCAAAGCCACTGGGGTGGAAAGCAGCCTAGTCTTCTTAATCCCCTTTTACCAACATTTCGGCATCAGCATATCTCATTTATTTTCAAAAGTGGTTCAAGACACACTATCACTGGCTTAAGTCTAATTTAGGCTTTAAATCAAAATATATTAAGAAATTCAAAAATAGACAAGATTACCAAGATTTCTTGAGGGAATGATTCACAACCAGCTCATGTTCCTCCGACAGGAACAGGGGACAGCTAAATGATTGTTGCATGTCTGCATCGCTTTAAGGTACAACACCTTCCTTTGAATTAAAAGGAGAAGGCAGGATTACAGTGGAGACCTTGAGATCCCACTGCCATGCTTATCAGGTGTATGTTAATGATAGTCTGAGCAACTTCTACAGACATTAATTCACCTGCCACTACTGGAGAGTCCAAGGCTATTCTGTTCTCTCCCTTGTGTGCATGTGTCAGTGCTTATGTGAGCATTGTTGTCCTCTTCAGTGCCTGTCAGAGTATTTTTAGTTTTAATTTCCAGACTGTCCTATAGCCCTCATTAGTCACTGATGCTCCCATAATCCCCCTGTGCATTCTGAGGTGGCTGGACTTGGACCCAGCATGCATTTAACTTGACATGTACTGCAACAGCAATAGTGGTGGATAATTGTCAAAATGGGAAAGCAGCAGTCTTCTCCCTTTTCCCTTCCCTGCCTCCTTGATGCAAACTAACCTGAACCGGACAAACAACACACACACAGACTGTGCATCGTCCTCAGGTTGTGCTCGTGAGTGCAAAAGCACTTGCACTTTGCCAACTTGATGGCATGAGTTTGGGCTCTGCTCTTGGCTTGTAGCGTGAGGCAGGCCCAGTTGTCACACTTTCTACAGGAACCTCGTCACCTCAGCTGCAGTCTCAAGTGGCTGGAGTTGATGCTAGGCACATTGCTTCTTAAGGCCTACTAGCTACAGATATTGGCATGTTTGAATCATGAATGGCAACTTTGATTTTGATATTTATTTGACTGCAATTTGCTCACTGTTTACTGTCCTATCATTGCATTAGTTACTGCTGACATTCACATGTGCGTACTGAATGTGCAATAGTTTGGGCTCATAGCTGAAAGACTAAATCCATTATGAGAAAAAGAATAGAAACCAAGTTTAGCCATCCACTTTAGCCCCAAGGTGATGCCTTCTAGTTGCTAAGAGTCTTAAGGATGACCTAAGAAGACATATGAGTCCGTAAACCTTACCTACTACTTACAACATTTCAAAGAGTATATAATGGGGACAGAGGCCACGTGTAGCCATGGTAAAAATGTGAGGCACCTCACCTTGTTTTCATGGCTCTGCCATCAGAGACAGACACACATGTCAGCCCAGGAACCTTCAGGAGACTGCTGTTTTGCCATGTATATTTTATTAAGTGTTAGTGCCACTGAGCACCGTACAGATGGGGGAATCTATCACTTTATAAAATAATTAGCCTGCTATTTCAATGACAAGAAGGAACAGCAGCATGTAGGCAGCAAACTGAGGTGCTGCCTTTACCTTCCTCTTCATTTTTGTATTTGTACAAAACCAGGAAAAATGTTTTTACAAGATAGGCCAATAGTGCCACAGGAATTGAATTAGAGCATCCTTAATTAATATGTCAGAAAATAAGAAATGATGAAAATATGTGTAATTAAATTCTTGCACTAAAACCAGCACTATGAAGTGTGACTAAAATAGATCAGGACAGCTTTTGTTGTCCTTGTTGTTCCTTTTATATTTTTATTTTCCCTATATTTTTATTTTATTTAAAAATTGTGGGTTCTGGTATCTTTGCACTGCATCTTGATTAGCTATTACATGCCTGGGCTAACAGAGGGGTCACCCCAAAAATTACACACTATTTGTGAAGATTAAAAGAATTTTCCCAGTTCTATGAGTACAGTGGTATTTTCAGGCTAGTATACAGTAGTAATAGCTTGGCACTGTGGCAACCTATGTTGTCAATAATAAAAAGCTGCTTGAGACAGGTGCTTCAAAGAGCAAACATCTTACATAAATTAAATATCTATTTTCAACTACATGGCTTCAATTTTCAAAAGCAGTGAGTGATTCTGAGTATACCAGTTTTCCAGGGCTCAAAATCAGACATATGCAGAGGGCCTGATTTTCTAATTTTCAGTGTTTATGGAAGATCCAACTTCATTAAACTGTCTGAGCACCTCTTTTCTTCCTCTGCCGCTCAGGAGTTCAATCAAACAGGTCACTTTGAATGTTAGATCACACCTATGCAGCGAGTTACTCACAGGCTATTTTACATTAGACATTTTTTATGCTGTTAATCTGTTCTTTTTCTGTGTGTGCTGTACTTTCTTTAGTTTAAGGGAAAATATTTTAAACTGAAAATTTCTTTTTGTCCCTTCTTTATGGAAGATCTTAATTCTCAAACTGTGGTGTAAAAATGCATTATAGTCTAAAACTGATGTAAAACATATGAGCAATGCAACTGCTCTGTATAAAGCAAACAGGACAGCTTCCTCATAAAATCTCACCCAGGGCTGAATAATGTTAAACATTATTTATTCAATTATTTAGTATATTGATCATATAATACTCTCACTTCTTCCACGATTTGTCTTAACAAAAGTCATCACCCCACATCCCACACTTATTGCTCAGATCCTCAAAAGATTTTAAGACCCTGAACCCAGCCTGGATACCGGCATTATTCAGGGAAACATTCAGATGCTTCCAGTGGCAAAAGAAAATCCATAAATTATATATAATGAAGAAGTGATTGTAGGAAATGGAGTTTTCTGTTCTTGTGCTTTTCTAGCATTCAGCTCTTCAAAGAGATAGCAAATATTCTATTGGTTAACATTTAACCCAAACTAATAGGTCCAATCTCACATACTCAAATAAATCATAATGTCTTTTCAATTAGTTTGCACTTTCACTCGCTGCTGTCCTGAATAATTAGGAAAACAATTCACATTTCACTAGGAGACGATATGAAGTGTTATTCCTGTGATAATTACCAAGCTGCAGTTCAGTTTCCCTGGCTCCCACCAGGTCATCAGGGCACAAAAGAGGACACTATGAGAGCATTAATGAGCTCTCATTGAAGATGTTAAAAAGCTTGTATTGATCTGTTTGTCCAAGAAGGAGATATTTAAGCCTTTCTGCTGAGGGCAGGAGAGACAGAGATTCATATCACAAAGCCTTTTATCCAGCCCCTTCTGTTTCTGGCTTCAATATTGCCCAGTCTCAGCATGTCTGGTTCTGGAGGTCATACTTTTAAACTTTCACAACATTTTTTTCTTTTTTCCTTTCTTCTATTTGTTTAAAAAAAAAAAAAAAAGGAAAGAGAGAGAGAAGATAATATACAGTGTACACTTAACCTTTACTACAGGGATCCCTTTACACAGCTAGCTATTTTTGAGAACAGGCTTCAGTGCAGTAAGATCTCCCTTCTCACTCACACACATCTCAGTTAAATTAAGAGCAGTCCAGACAAAGCAAAGACTCACTCAGTGCAAAATTTTGCTCATATTTTGAAGGTAGATCCAATCAAATCACTTTTTTGGGAGTTCGATCAGACTTTTGTCTCTAAGATCACTGCCTTTTTTTTGTGAACTCCTGCACTTGCTATTTCTAGCTGGGAGCAGAAGTGGAAGAAATGTGAGGCTGCAAAATCACTGGTTCTTGTGGTATTTTCAGAGGAGATTTCATTCTACAGTCAGGGGAGGCAAATCCTGTCCTGCTTTCAACCCTCTGCATTGTTATGATATATTGCAGCTGTAAACTAGTTCTGGGTACACTTTCCTACTCGTCAATTTTGTCTGCTCTCTTTTAAATGTCACAATGAACTGTCAGTGAGTATTCCCAGCCTGTCTGGGATAGAGTTTAGGATAAAAATTCATGTAACTGTTAAAGCTGTATTTTCTTTGTTTATATTTGTCACTTGAGCCAGCTATTGTCTGGTTCAGCAAGGTTATATCTCTCTTTTCACTGTATATCTCATTCACATTCATCTTGGTATGAACAATTCAGTGAGGCCACTTGTGTGGGTCTATTGCAAATGATTACTGAAGAGAAACATTGGAATCTCTCATGGAAATTGTTACAGAGGTCTTCAAGATGTGCTACTTTCTTGACATACAACAAAGGCCATTATGGCTGAAAATATCTCAGTTTTAGTTTAAAGTGTCCAGATCAATGCAATGATAGGAGCTTCAATATACATCTTTGTTTTTCATGGTCTGTCTCATCTGCCAGAATCGGCCAGTGCATGTGCCTCAAACCCAAGCCCAGGAGTCCTGCAGTTTGCTTCTCCTTATATTGGACCAACTCAGATTACCCCACTGAAAATAATACTCTGAATGACTGAAATTTCATCAACTTCACTATTTTGTGTATATATTAGTAAATGAGATACGTTTAATGCCAACAGACAGAAAGGCGGGTAAGGAAGAACTTCCCAGGATATCACAAAAGGTGGGTCTGTCTCAAGGTTGTAGTTAGGGTATGATATCAGAGCTCCATCCTTCCAGACTTGCTATTTCTCTTCAGTCTTGGGTCACTTCGATATCGACTCCTTTCTTTGTCTCTGCATAAGGATGTAACTTAGATTTGAAATATTTTACAAATAAAACCAAAAAAATAAGAAAAAGAAACAGACAAACAGTAAAAAAAGTGCACAGTAAAAGACCTGGAAATTATATGTTGATAAAAGGGACAATGGCAACACCATGATGGGGGTGGGGTGTGGGGGGCTTGGGAGAAAAACTTTTGGACCTAACCATGCCTATGACCTGGTCTGACAACGGTCTGACTGGCAGCCTTGTTCTCATAATCACATGATACTGATAAGAGAATTTCTGTATTAACGTGTGTCATGGAAACATTCAGTGACAGTTTCTTGTTTGAGAAAAAGAAAAAAAAAAGAGAGAGAAAGAGGCTGCATACATAGCATAGGTAATGCCGTGCTCATCACCCAGTTGCAAACTGGGGCTCTGGCTGAGCACTGTTTTCACATTGTTCTTCACACATGAAACAAATGGCTGTTCAAGGGAATGTCAATGGCTTCTGCAGCCATGGCATGAAGTGACCAACGGCCTGTCGGTGTTGAAGGAAACTTTGATGAGAAAATCTGTGTGGGGTTCTGGGCAAATTTATGGTCTGATAAGATGAGCAGATGAGGAAAGAAGCTTTTGTGATCTAGCTGTGCTCTTTGGCAACAGAAAGACTGCTAATAGTCGTCATTGCCACATCACTTCCACGCAAGTGCAAGGATTCAGCTGGAAGGTGGGTGTTTAAGTCGTTAAGTTAATGTTGAAGGATATAACTTTTGTGGGTATTTAGCAAATAGCTGGTTAAAACTCTTTGGGTTTAGCTGCCATTTTGCAGTCTATAAGACATGTACCACTTTGCTCTGAACTGGCCTTTTCCTTAAACGTTTGCAACATTAATTTATGCTCCTACTAACCTAGTGGCTGCTCTAACTTGCACCACTCTCCGTCCACAAGGATGCTTCAACTAGATAAGAGATAGTCTCACTTATGTAGAGTCAGCAGAGTCAAGCAGCTTTGCAGGTTTGGAAGCACAGGCATTTTGTCATTTTGATATCCTTTTATCTGATTTCTTAATGAAAATGGTCTAATGTCTATAAAGTGCTTCTGTGCAAACCTTCACTTGTAAGATTAGGAATTCTGGCCTGGTTTTCTGGGAACAATCACCTCCCACTAAACCAGAAAGAACAGTTTGTAAACCCAACAGACCAAGTGAGTTCTCTCTGTTGAGCTAATTTTCCATAAGTCCCTTTCCGGAGAGCCATGAGGAGAGTGAGGCAACACAAAGGCTGCTACATGTGGTACCTAGATGTTCACTGTCAGTTTTAAGATGTGGATTCTCTGAAAATAGATTTCATATCCTATCATTGAAGAACGAATGCACACACAAATCACACTCCCAGTGACCTGACACAGTAATCTTCACTTCGGGGACTGAGCTGGCAAAAGAGACCATGTGCATCTCTGCCACATATGGTGACCACTTAATAAAGATATGAGGGAAAGATTCAGGAATAAATAAAATTGGACATGGATAGGAAGTAATGACCCTTGGTGAGTGACAACTGAGGTTATGTGGATGAATATTAAATGTGAAGGGCCTGAATTATTCATGGAAGGTTCAAGGTAGGAGGGTTAACCTGATAAGATCCTCTTACTGACACCTCGCTCAGGGAAGAAATCCCAGCTCTGTGGTGCTCCTCAAACTGAGAGCCCCTCTGTGCACAAAGAAAGGTGCTGGTGATCCCTCTCCTTCCCACTGTGGGTAGCTCTTAGGGGATAAAGGACATCTTGCGAGTGCTGGTGACCTTGCCACAAGCTGTGCAGCTGCAGTAATATACAACCTTTGGGCTGTCATGGGGACAGGCTGGAAAAAGAAATAGGCTGGTCCTCCAGATGTTACGGCACATGTCCTCATGCCTGCACTATGCATGTCCTCTGCTCACCTGTCTGACATAAAGAGGTTCCCCCATTGTCCGTCCTACTCCCTTTACTGCGATGTGACGTCAGAGGGAGGTATAGTGCTCTCCTACTGTTGCTGCCCTCTCCCTGCTGCCCCCAGGAGGACAGTGTGCACAGCAGGACAGACACCACAAGGTCCCGTGTGCTCAGCCACCCTGATGGCCCTTGGAAACAAGCCTGGTAGGCATAGAGGTGTGGGAGCACTCAGGAAGAGATCTGCTCTGGGAAATGAGCACAGAAATGTCAATACTGGAACATTATGAAGCAAAAGGGGGCTCTGCAGTGGTTGCATTGATAGTGCCTTACCCAGCAAAGCAGAGATTGCAAAAGACACAGATGCCATATGAGACTGGAGTTTGAGAGGTGACTAGGAAGTTCCTCCTCACCTTTCTGCTCTGTGTGTTGGATAGGATTTCTTCAAAGAAGGTCTGAGCAAAGAAATCCCAGGAGAATGGTTTGGAAAATCAGTTTCTGGCCATTTGGCCAGACATTGGACAAAGACTCTCCACTCACAGATGCTTAACAGCTGAGAGAAAAATAGAGGAGTGGCAACATAAATGGAGGTCCCTTAGGCATCCCATCCCACTGGGTGGGGGGAGAGTGAGTGAGCAGCTGCGTGGTGCTGAGTTGCTGGCTGGGGTTAAACCACGACACTTTAATATAAAAAAATAAATATCAAGATAGAAAAATGTGGTTTTTTCATAGTCTACACCACCATCAGCATGAATGAGAGACCAGTTTTAGCATGAGCAAAGTGACTCTGGGAAGATAAACAACTCTGTAGCGGTCTAGATCTCCAGATTTTGCCATGTCAAATTATTGTAATATTAGTTAGTCGAGACCTGTACAGAACCTTGAAATGCTCCCAGTTAGCCCTCTGATATTTACTGTTTCTTCAAGAATATCTAGGCAGCTGGTGTGTTGTGCAAGGGCCTTTGAGTAAAGTAGCATAGCTTCAGGATGAAGCTGAGGCAAACACAGACTGCTTCTGAATAAAAGCATCCACACAAGAGTCTAACACATTAAACTAATGTGTTCTTACTTAAGCCTTTTAGTGATTTACCTTAACTTTCTTGGCAAGCACTTAACAAGAAGAGAGTAGGATCTACATTGGCATGGAGAAAAACTGAAGCGTATTTCTCCAGTTCTAGCTACTGCAAACATTAACTTTAATCTGTTGATTGTTAAATATAAATCTTTCCCTTTCTCTGGCAGGTATCGTTTTAATAAATCCTTTACTGCCTTTCCCCAAAAAAGATACTCACTTTCATCACCATAGTTTTAAATTTCTTACTGAAACAAGGAGAACTGATCAAAAGTACATTCCTGTTAAGTGGGGAAGGTCAGACCTCCCTGATGGTTCTGGCGCATTAGTGGCTCTTACTAAGTTACTGCAGTGAGGTATTACCAACAGCCTCCTATAGGAGTCTTGGAAAGCAGAGATCTCACAACTATTAAGAACTGGAAGACAAAAAAAATCATGGAGATGGAGAAAGAAATGAAAAATAAAAGAAGCCTGAGCTATGCTGGAAGAAGATAGTGAAAACATGCTTAGATACTACATAGTAAGAGTGCCATAAACTGGTAGGTGCGCAGAAAGAGGACACTGACCTTGGGGATCTGTACAGATAAACACATACTGTGGGAAAGTTAATCAAACTAACTGATCCTTCACCCACCAAGGTCAAAATTTTCTGCTGACTTCACTGGGATTTAGATTTGTCCCAAAGCACCTAAGGTGGCTCCCATGAAAAGCACTGGTGCAGAATCAGGCCTACACTGAAAATTTCGCTATCAGTTTTCACCCTCCTATTAACAGTTATTTATAAAAAAGGAAACAGTAAAATCAACTGCAGAAAGAATTGCAGCAGTGTCAGAAATCCCTTAGTCACCTCAGTTTTAATATCTGTCTACCGGTCTGGTTTTTACATGACACCTCTCTTTAAATGAATCCTTCTGTACACTTAGAGCATCAAACAGACCAAGAAGACTGCAAGGTGCCTGACATGCTTTTCTCAGGATTCAAATTAGAACACTGACTTGAGATTTTATTTTAAATAGTGCCCTACTTGCTTATTTTGCTGAAATCAGATGGTTGGAAACTTTCAAGCTATACACACTCTTGCTTAATGCAAATTGTACATCCTTATAATAAAGGTTAACGGAGAGGCAGGCATTTCTTGTTCTAAGTTCTCATTTAAGTTTGAAATTTAAAGGTTTCCCACTCTCCTCCACTTTACAGGAACTACACATAGCACCACCTTTACTCCTCAAGCTGCAAAATTAGTACTTTGAGGAACTGGGCTCTCTGCCTGACCTTAATCAGTGTGTGTTTGGATTTAACTACCCTTTCAAAGGACGATTCTTGCAGTTGTAGCAGGCTAGGTTGTACTTGACAGCTCACCTTTCTCAAAACAGCAGTAGACAAATCCACCAGGCCAAGCCCTCTTTAGTACCTCTGATTAGTTGAATAAGATCAGTTCTCTATTTTGGCACAAGGAGCAAAAATATTTCCTTTAAACCTGATTACTCTTTGCTTAGTTGAAGGCTGTTTGGGACACTTTAAATAAGGTCTGTCCCATCACAAGCTGCCTGCCAAAACTGCAATTAGCCACCGTATGTGGAAAAAAGGAAAATAAAAAGAGAAGGAAAGAGAAAAGCAGCCACATTTCTTTTGTTTTCTCTCACTAACTTTCTGCATGGTGTAAAACAGGTGCTATCCTTCCAACTTGTCAGCTACACACAACTTCTTGCAATGGTAAAAAGGTTGGGAATGCATGACTCAGAGGAACCAGGAAGAAAAAAGACAACTATAGTGAATCTCCATCCAAATATGTATAATCGCATAGCTACTATCAGTTATTAAAATCACAGGATGCAACACTTGCTTCTAAAATTTGGAGACATGAGAAAGACAGAAGGGAGAAAAAAATAAGAGCTCTCATTATCCTCTTTGTCCAAAGCTACCATGATGCAATTCACATGCCTTGACTGAGGCCAGCTCCTGCTAATCTCCCATTCACTGTGATCTAGAAAAAAAGCCATAAAGCCAGTCTGAAAAGCATCAGGCCATGTCTTGTTTGCATTGGAAGTAGGAAAATCAGGAATGATGTTTAAATAAAAGCAGAAGTTAATTAATTGAGTCAAAATATAGTCAGTCACGTACTTGAACACTGGTCATGTTATATTTTAAGTTTTCTTCCTGTTCAGTGACTTTTAACAAAATGGAAAGTGAAGGAAAGTGTTTTTAAAACACACAGATCTAGGTTTTAAAACCAGTGGTCTAAGTGTTCAACCACTGAGTGTTTAGGTGTTTTTTTTCTGTACTCCATGATGTGCAGTGATTATCCTTTGATTCTTAGGTGTGAATGGCGCTATGTTTGGCAAGTGGAGCCGGTCAGCATTTTTTCAATATTGTCTCCTCTGCTGCCTCCCAAAATATGGATTGGCAAAAAAAGGTTTCTCTCCTCTGGGATAGAATTTGTGGAAGATTTCAGAGATTTGCCCTACAATAACCTGTAACTCAGTGCTTATTCACTGAAATGGAAGAGGCTTAGATAAAAATCAGTGCACCATATCAGGCACTAAGGAGATTTGAATGTGAATCTTCAGTGTCCCAAGTGAGTTCTGTAATGGAAGAATATTTTGGATTGGAGGAAGCATGCAAAGGGGTGTGGCAGTCTTAGTGTGCTCTTATTCTTCCTTTCTTTTGATGAAAAATATCTAGAAATTTTGGCTAATTCTGATGCAGATGTTTTTCACAGCTATTTGGTTTTAATGAAATGATTTTCTACCCTTCCTTACCTTCCCTTGGTAGTTTGGGATGGTGTCTTCCAAGACTATTTATATTTGGGACACAAAGAGTATTCCATTTTAGCTGGGAAAGTGCAAAGAGGAAAACAAATTTTGGGTTACCCTTTGCATCATCAGAGCCCAAGAGTCCCCATCACTAACAGGTGTCTTATCCACTAAAATAATCTAAGCGCTGTGGCATAATGGAGGTCAGAAGCCAGTCCTCTATGTGCAAAATGGAGTAACAGCAACTATTCCACAATGTGTGGGGAACACAATTTCATTTGCAATTGCCAGGTTATCAGGAGATGCTGAAACAAAAGATATTGTAAAGTGTAAGTGGAAAATATACTAAGCCTTTACATGGAACTGAACAGAATGTGTTTAAATACCTGATGGCACGTTTGCTCTGTAAAGAACGTAGTGTGTGTATGTGTTACTTTAAGACAACATTTTCCCTCATACTAGGACTAGTGATCTCAGGAATACCATTTCCTCTGTGCCACATGGTGCATGGATATTGCGGTTTCCAGTATTTGTTGTAATCTGGGTGTCTGATTCAATTGCTTGGCTATCTTTGGAGGTGAATGTGATAAACAGTAGGACCATAACCCAATCTTAAAAGCAATGGGAAATAAAGAACAGGCCCTGTTATAATATATTTTTGGACAGCTTTGGATGATTATTTCATAGAAAACTAGCCTCCTAACCTCCACTCCTACCCTATCAGCTCAGGTATGTTATGGGTGACACTGTGGGTCTCTGTTTCTGTATCTACTGAGGTGAAAAAGAGCATAAGAGCAGATGTAGAAGCACTAACCCATCTCCTCCTCCCCCCACGGCTGCCTGTAGCCCAGCTCTACCTCTAAGCATCTCTTCCCTACTGAGGAGGAGCTCAGGACTGGCCAGGTCTCCTGGATGGCATGGATGAAATGTTATTGCCACCAGGACACTGAATGCTTCCCTTCCACCTCCATATGCAATATGTCTTGTGGATACCTCTGGTCTCGAGCACAGATTTCGCCCAACACTCAGCAAGCAGCAGCTGAGTCCAAGGTGTGAAGCAAGGAGAGCGCAGGGTGCTCCTGGCTGTCCCCACCACCCCCATCTGCGCTTGCTGAGGCTCCCCCTGCGGCACCTGAGCTGCTCTTGGCTGGAGGGGAGTGCAAGCTGTGGAGGGAAACCTGGATGTGTTCTGTACAGCATGTTCCTAAACTTCTCTCTTGGAAATTTATGCACAATGATCCTGATATGCTTAAGACTGACTGTTACATACGCTGCAGAGAGGGCTTGCATGCACCCAATATGTTTAATGGGTCAAGGACATGATGACTGTACACAGGGCATCTGCACTATTGGGATTATCTGCCTGTGCTCAGGTAGCCATCAGCAGGGAGTTTCCAAGGAGGAAAAAGAAAAACATCTAGCCAAAAAAAAGGACATGTAGTAGCCTAATGATGAACACTGCCTTGATTACAAAACGTACCAGCATCAAATTCTTTCTCACAGGCTTTCTCCAGCATGGTCTTGGCAATGACTGAGAACATTTGCTACCATTTTTCCTTTTTTTAAAGAAGAAAAAATCACCAGGTAAACTACGGTAGATGCCAAGGGACAATCTTCTGATACTACCCACTTAAAAGAGAAAAAAAAATAAATTGCTGTCCTCAGTTAAAAATAGGGAAAAAAAGAGAGGTGACAAGCATGTTCTCGATGAGGCATAAATGGAGGGTTTCAGGCCAGTCAGAGGCTGGGTTCACACGATACTGTCAAGGTCCCAGATTTATGCTTGACAGCATTAGTGCCAGGACCACTATTTATGTTGCTTTAATCAGTCACACTTTTAAAATCACCTATGCTCAGCATTTATATCAATGAGGTGATAATATTGCTGTCAGACACCAATATCGATAGTTGTGTCATAATCTAAACTCTTTTAATCTTTTCCTATGCTTGCATTAATGAATCTGCAAGACAACAACTACTACTAGAACAACAAAAAAATAAGGATGTTTCTGATTATGATGAGTGGCCATGGAGGAGAAAGAAACCAGCCCTTTTTTTTTGCTCTTTGCAAACCATTTTAATTTGCCTTTAGCCTTCTCTTTTTCTGTCTGACTTTGAAGACATTGTCAGCACATCCTACTGATTTTCTCACAGGCTACTTACATTTCTGAAAATATTTTTAGGCTCTATGGAAGTTTAAGGCAGGTAAGCTCTTCCCTAAGTGGCTGAGGAGAGGGAGGGAGGGAGAAAGAGACAGAGGAAAAAGGAAACCTCAGTCTGCTTCTGGTGTGGGGAGGCATCACTGTGCTTTTCCTTTACCCTTTTTTATTTCCCTGAGCCCACCCTTACAGCTGTCTGCCACAGTTCTTTTTCTATTGTAAATAAAGTCTTTCTTGGGTTATAGCTTTAAGCAATTTTTTTTTAATTAAAATTCAATTCAAATATGAAAGTCAAAGAAACTTTCAAAGCAAAATCTACAAACTGATTCACTCAAAGGGTCTGTTTTCATTGCCATAGCTACAGATTACTACAAAGAAACTTGAACCAGACCTTTGACACCCAGGAAGGTCAAAAGTCCTTTCTGCCTCTGCTAGGACCCTTTTGACAACTTCCTGTATAATTTGGCTGTTATTTGCGTGTCTGGTAACCGTCTGACCCTGAAGTCTGGAAAAAATTGAGAGGCAGAATATATCTCTGTTTCATATGGACCTCAAAAAGGGCACTTTTAATTGCATTTTGGTGAGAAACCTTTGTGCTCAGGCTGGTGCAGGCAGCAGCTGGGGAAGCTCCGAGACTTGCAGGTTAAGGATTAGCTTGCCTTACACTGGCGTAGTTTGGTGCATATGAGGTGCTCTGCTCTGTTATCTCCACAGCAAAAATGGATGTGTTTCACAGGTTACACAGATTTAAAAATTTACAGCACTTGCCCAATGCTACAAGCTAAAATTGGAAATACGCTGCTCTGCCTTGAAATCTGTGCATTTCATATGCTTCCAATTTAAAGCCGATTGTGTTTACGGGGCCTTATTGTGCATGAGATATTTTAAAGTTGCAACCCTAGCTCTTGGTTATACCTGTTCATGACCTCCCCAGGAAGAAAACCTAAATTAATAGACCAAAGGGGTCCATGGCAATCTTGCCAGGTTTCCACACTGGATATTTGGGTTTGGGGCATGCTGCAAAGCGAATGTGCTACACAGCTTAGAGGCAGCTGGCAGTTTAACACAGCAAGATCAGGCACCGTCAGGTTGTACCTCCTTCTTCTGCCCAGCACTGAACAGCGCCTTAGCGTATCTGGTGGGAAAACTGGAAGCTCCGACCACCCGAACTGCAGCGTGCTGCAGCCATTCCCTCCCCAACAGGGTAATGTTGCCTGTCCTGCACTCTGCATCCTGAAGTGGGACTTGTCACCATGTCACTTCTCGCTTGTGCTTGGCGTGGTGTTTCCAGGGGTGCTCGATGCCCCGGGAGTTACAGGTACCTGAGCACTGGCACTGCCGTTGGCTGTGCCAGTTTTGGGCATCCATGGGCTGCCTCTTTTCACGTGCAGGTAGTGCTGTGAGAGGCGGAGGGAGGACCAGTTACCCACAAACATGGTGAGTGCCGTGCAGGTAACCATCCAAACAGCTCAGGCGACATGAGATGTTTCTTGCAGGGATGTGAAAAGTTCAGCAAAAAGAACAACAGGTAAACACTCAAAATAGCGTCAAGTTTGTGAATGTGCTGGTGTCGCTCTGAGGAGAGTGATTTATTCTCTCATCGTGTGAAGAGACAGTGCTGACCCTTGTCTTTTACCTCAAGAGGGCTGTTTCTCACTATATTTGAAGTTTTGGAGCCTAAAGCTGTGAAAGACACGACGAAACAGATGAACCGATTTTCGTGAATAATGGTCTTTCCCATGTAATCCTCTGACCCCTTCCCTTTCCATAGGGAAAGCTACTTTTTGTGCCAGAAAGTTATGCAAATTGGATGCTGAGACTTGCCATGTCAAGCCCCTAATGTGGCTCCTTATGGATGATATATATGTCCATAGAGGAGAGCGGTGTTTAAACATGCAGCTATTGGACAAAAGGAACAGCCTCATCTTCTGTTGCAGGCACCGACACATCAAGCACACCTGGAAACATTGTGAGGGGCATGATAGATCAACTGTTTGATTCCTTGTGTCAAATCCCATCTCAGGATGCAGAGCGCAAGAGAGGCAACATAGCCAGCCTTCTGCTCAAAAGATAGCTAAGGACAGAAAGATATGTGTGCATAAATTAAAGAGGGAGGGAGCTGGAGAAAAAATCCAAAATAGTGTTTCTGTTCACTAGTATTAGCTACAAACCACTGTGCTTTAAGCTGGTAAAATTACACAGGCAAAAAAAAAAAAAAAAGCTGTGCTTTTATGTGTTATTTTTTCCATTCAGTTAACGATGCACTTCAGTTCGCTCAGAAATAGAGAGACATGCTTGAATCAATAAACAAAGACTAAGTGAATGCAGTCTATCCAAAAGGTACTGTCTATTCATCAGTCCTAAGCACGATGGCACAGAGAGCTCTGCTTCTCAATGTTGGGATGAGGGGTCCGGGACATCGCAGTTATTTATCGGTATGTGACCTCCTCGGAGCAATAGGGCTGCAGGTGGCTTTGCAAGATGAGCAGAAAGGACCTGTCCAGAGGAGCCAAACCTTCAGTTCACTGCAGCAGGGGTATGGCTGTACAAAACAGGGCCAGGGCGGGTATGAGGCCCTCATTTTGTGGGAAAAGTCAACGGATAACGTGGGGGATGGGATGTTAGAGGAACCCAAGAAAACTGGCTGTGCTGTGAACGACGAGATAAAGACAGGACAAAGAGGGAAGACCTGTGGCATGTGGAGGTTCTTACTGCCTCTACCAGGTGGGCTGGGATCATGGTTGTGTGCATTGAGCTTGTATTGGTAAAGGGTGGTGACATTTCTGTTGTGAAAGGTGAGAAGTTTAGTTTTGTTTTTTTTTTTTTAAACTTTGAATGGAATAAAACTACCATAGCAACTTTTGAGTGCAGCCCAGTGGGAGTGCCCCTCTATCCAGACGATGTATTAGTGGGGACATGAAGGTGTTTGTAGCTGTAATTCCCTGCCTGACCATTCCTTTGGGTGCAACTGGCCTCGAGCAATAAGAAAAAGGAGAAAAATTAGAGAAATGTAAATAAGGAAGGTAACTTGCCATTTGTCACTTGAAAGTCCTTATTTCATGGCCTGTTCCCTGTTCTCCTGGAATTTTGTGTCATTATCTCCTGTTAAAAGGATTCAAATGACATTATTTGCATGGAAACTCGCATACAAATGATGTCGTCTGTGCCACAAAGTTGCATTACAATGAAGGGAATGATGACTGTGTCACATGTACGTGACATTCTTTGTGTCATTAAATTTAAAGTCAATGCTGGCAGTTATAAACCACTCACGTCTCAAGCAAATACATCACTTCTGATCTGAAATGAATATTTTAAAACGCCAACTCCAACTGCATCAAACAGCAATAACCTGCAATGTCATCTAAAAAAAAAAAAAGAGGCAAAGATTCTAAACAAAGGTGGACTTATGGGATTGTATGATATACCACAAAGGAAAATATTTTAATAAGATGTAATAATCTCCAGACAAACAGAATTCATTGCTTGATGGTTAGGTTCTAGAGACATTTTTAAAGCCCATTCAATATCATGTGTACTTTCAGAAATGCTTGTGCTCCTAGATAGATTCAGGATTGTTAATTTTCAAGCAGAGTAAATGAATTAATTGTAGAGTAAGTTCCACAGCGCAGACCTTTCTGTATGTTGTTACCATCCGTTTCCTTGCCACAGTCTGATGCTGACAACAGGCCAAGCCTTTGAAAGATCTCCAAACTCTTCCGCAGAGTCAAGGGCAAATGATGACAGGAAAGGCTCAAGCAGTTATCACTGTCAAAATGAATGAGAAAAGAGGAGGGACAGTAGGTGGATTAGGAAAGGTTTCATACTACTGTGATGATCAGAGCCGTGCAGCAATGAGAGCCAGACAAGTAAGTACATAGACGGACCTGCTTTCTGATTGATGCATTGTTTGCACAGGTCAGTTGTAAGGTAAGGGACAGATCGCCGTGTTTTTGCAGGAGCAGTGGCAATTGTGCCCGCAGTCATCTGCACCAATCCTGTAGCATTTTTTCACTGATACAAAGAACAGCACCGTAACACTTCCTTTAGAAAGTTATTGTTTTAACAATAAAACATGCTGTGTGACCTCCAAAAAGTTAGATGTGTAATTTTAAAAACTCATTTAAATAGAGAAGATCAATTGTCTAAGTACCTCAAAGGAACTCAGTCTCTGGCTAGGCTGCTATGCAGTTTAACCTCTCCCTCCTCACCCCCAACCCCATGCATGCATGCACGTGCGTGCATGCACACACACACACACACACACACAGAGGAACCCCTCTGAAAGAAGAAAATTTCTCTGGGGTGTGTAACTGCATAGGCTCAGCAAGGGATCAGGCCAAGAGGAAAATCTCTCTGCATGGGTCATTTCTTTTCTCTTATTGATACCATTTCAAATCTAATTTAAACATTCTTTGGAGAAAGCTGTGCTACCCTCCCCTTCAGCTTTGATATGGCTTTTTAATCAGAGGACATTGTTATTTCACAATGAACATGGAAAGCATTTAAAACATTTTCTAAATGGAGTGTATTACTTCTGACCCCAGCCAAAAGACCACATTAAAAGAAGTTCAGTGGAATTCACTCTTTACAGTCTTCTGGGTTTGAAACATTGGTGCACATGTGGAATATGCTAAGACATGGGTCTACTGGTTACAAAGGTTTAAGCAATGAGCTGACTTAAAAACTGAGCAAGGTCAGCACTCGCTGGTGAATCCCTGCTGTGCCCCAGGGAGGTTTGATGTGAGCATTATGCCTGTCCCCGGGTGACAATCTGGGTGCCTCCATCCCGTCAGGCGGAGACTGGGCAGAGCTTGCACAGCTCTCATGGAAGCCGGCTAAGAGTGAGCACAGCAATCTGATCCCAGCAGGGAGGTAAAGTGTGGCAACCAGATTAATACGCCGTAGTCTGGCTCTCGGTTTAGGACCAGAGCAGTGGTGTGTGGGGGGGTGAACCCAGAGCTCCTCCACTGCCTGACTTTTCCCTATTCCTCCAAGGCAGTCACTGATCTTACCCCCCACTGCCATCCTGCAAGCTGTCACTATGTTAGTAAGCCACACATGGGACGAAGGGCAAGTTTGCTCTTCTGTTGGTTGTGCATTGGGGATTGTAAATGAGCCCTTAATGCCTACCTCATTTTATATTTTAGGATATATTTCTTGCTTTTAAGAACACAGAAGAAAAGATTAAAGGTGGGATATGACTGAAATGATGCATTGGGTCAAAGCACTTTCATCCTTTTGCCCTAGTCTGTCTAACATTTTTTAAAATCCCATTCTACCCAGGTACATTCAATTACAAAAATGACCAGAAATAAATCAAACTTAATTAGTTTAAGTTATATATATATATAAAGCAAAACACAAATACAAACCACAGAATTTATTAGATTAAGATGATTGGATCTAAGAGAGGCTGAAGCCCAAAGTAGGTGTATCATTATTTTAGAGGAGTTCAATGCAATCTTAATTGCTTACTTTATACAAGCAGACATTGGTGAGATACAGTGCTTGTGAAGTGACAGCAGAAATGTTTTGGCTGCTCTTTGATGTAGAGTTCAGCTGTTCTGGTTTGTAAATATAACAGAACGAAAGGATATTGTACTCATCCCACTTCAATCAAGCAAGACACTGTGGCGTCTAAACTGCCGTTCTTCCATTGCTGAAGCTGTTCCTCAGAACAAAGGCATAAAGAAAATGAGAGAGACAGAGGGAGCGACAGGGTGGGAGAGAGAAAGAGGCTTCTGCATCTTTAATAATTAGCAAAGAACTGCAGTGTTTAGCCAGGAAATTATGGTACATATGCTGTCCACTTGTTCAGGACCCCTGTATCGTGAGAACAAGCAAACATTCATCATCCACAGATGTCCGCCAGGCCCAGGTGACCGAAAATTCAATGCACAGGCTTCTCACAATGGGTCGAATGCTAATTGGGTGGCTTGGGGAGATTAGAGTAGCCCTGGAGCTATTGTCTATCTGCAAAAGTCTCACAGACAATAGGGAAGTCAACAGTGTCTTTGTAAAGCTCTGCTTAACTGACGCTTATGAGAAAAATTAGGACGAGTAAACAAATAAAAAAATACCACCAGTTCCTCTTTTTATGTTCCTTTCCCAGTTGTGAGCTAGCCGGTTACTGTCTTTTCCTTTCCCTTCCTGCATACTTCCTATAAATAGGAAATAGGAGTAGGGGAGGGGAGACTGAGAGCAGGTGGGAGAAGAGAAATTGTATATGAACTATATCAGGAAATCAGAATGGGTGATGAGAAGCATATTTAGCCTACTGAATACTTCAGAAATGGAAGTAGGTTTTCTTAGTGCACTCCCCCCCCCAAAAAAAAAAGAAAAAAAGTGTTTATTTAAAGTGAAACAAGAATCAGGGCAGTTTGAGAGATGAGCTTGTAATCCATGAAAGTGGATTTTGCTCCCATGTTTGCTTTTGTCTTGTCCTTAGAAAATCTTTGTTTCCACAAGTGTGAAACAGGTTGGATTTTCCTGATCCAAGCTTTGCAGAGGACTCTGAGCTCTGTGGATGTATTTTCCCTTCCCCAGAACAAAGAGCTGCATCACTGGAGACCTGCTGTATGGTGGTTGGGTGCACCAGACTTGGGTTGTTTCACATTAGTCAGTTCTGCCAGATCTTCTTGAGTTTATTCCCTAATGCTGAATGCTGAACCTATAAAACTGCACTTGCCAGGGTTGTACAGACACAGATAGCATGTGGGACATAATATACACCTGTTCTGCTTGAGATTCTTTTAGAGTTTCAGGTTCAAATAAACTCCAAATTTCAAATTAAAACTCAGCGGAATCCTCTGTCTTTGACAGGGATCTGATAGGAACAGTCCATATTTCCATAAGTGGACTGCCACAGCGGTGAATCAGGCTTGAGGTATTTACTATTAATTTCACTGGGACGGTACTGGTGTGTAATTATGAGATGGGTAAGGATGTACTGACTTCAGCCTTTTTTCATTCATGTTCAGCATGTGTTTAGGGAAAAGTCTGTGTGTGCTAAGTGAGGCTGTGAATCGCTCTCTAGCTATTGTGCGAGTGCTTCAGGAGGACACTTTCAGCACGCATCGAATGTGACATAGCTTGTCTTACTTTCAAAAAGAAGCATAAAGCACCTTTTGCTCAAGCACCTTTGTCTGCCCTTCAGTATGGGGGATACTGAAGAGAAGAAAATATAGTGTAAGTCTCTACTCAGTCATATAGTATACTTGTATGGGTTTCATCCCAGTACTGCCCAGGTTGAAACTTTGGAACTTAGCAAAGATGTCCTGAAACTCTGATAAGGTTAGCTGAAAAGTCTGCCAGCATCAGCTAATCTGTTTGTGGAATCTGGACCAATTTCCAGTACGAAAAACAAAAAAATAAAAGAAAAACCCAAAGAGGGTGAATTCCCCTTGCCTTCAGGCTTCATTATGAAAGTTTTGCAAAGCTCGAGGAACTATGTATTTTATTGTTCTCTCAAATCTGCCCTTTCTAAATCACCTTATTCTGATTTAGCTGCAAAAGGCATTACTATTTTGGGTTCTTCCTATGTTAAAACTGAAGCAGTAAGCTAGGGACTTTCATAAGAGACTGTACTGAAATGTCAACAGATGGCTTGCTAATCATGTTAAAAAAATACTCATTCCTTTTCTAAAATGGCTTTTTTTTCAGTAAGTAAATCAGAAAGGAATGTTTATGATATAAAACATATTACTCATAACGTCTTTTAATTATCATACTTAATCATCAAGGTCAGGATGATAATTGTTTCTAAAAATTAACACCTCATTTTTCTGAGATGCTTACCAAAATACATGGTCAGAAATATGAATTACTAGCGTGGAACCCTGTTAGGAAAATGCATCTTCTGTTCACTAAACCAAATGTATACTTAAATACCATGAAGCCCTTTAAAACTAAATACCTATTTAAGGCACAGTCTAATTAGTCCACTCACTGCCTAGTAAAAGCATACAGTACCATATGCCCTAGAATAGGGTGCCATGTGGGTGTTCAGCAATGACACATATTTGCAAGTACTTTATTATGAGATAACGCAGTGCCATTAATATATCTTAAACATGAATGTTTTTTGTAACCTATTGGAGACAACTATGGTTGGCAGTTAACACAAACTACCATGCTGTCTTGGCAGCAACTGCACTTTATTTGTAGAGGGATGAGCAATTCATATGGACCACCACCTTATATCATTCATGCTACCACACAGCAGCACTCTGAACATGTTCAGACTGCTGAAGCCTTATCTTCTGCCTAGAGAGATGTTCTCTCTTTCTTTCTTTTTTTCTTGGTCCCAGACCAGTCCTTGGTCCCAGTCCTGTTCTGGAGGTTGATTTGCAGTGATGACAGCCTATATTATAAATAGCAGGGTGCAATGAAACTGTTTATTTCCCTTACTGAAATCCTTTACTAGGATCTCCAAACAGCAAATAATAGATAGACTAAGGCTCTGAGATTAATTGTTTATAAATCCAGGAGCATTATGACAATTTTGCTCTATGAACATCCAAATGTGCTTCTCTGGTAAAATGTTGCCTACAGAGCTTTCTACCAATATTTGTGTCTGCAAGAAGCTGCTGATGCTTTGGGTTACACGGCATAATATCAGTTAAGTTGTCCACAATCCAGAATGGCATAGGCCTTAGAACCACAGCAGAGAATTTCTGTATGATGCTTGTAACTTGTGTGTAACCTACAGTGTATCTTTTAAATTGATACAGTTTTGATTCAGGGACTCCAGGCCAGAGAAAGTTCAGAATTTTCCAGGTGAAAAGTAGTGCAGTAGAATAAGGTAGTAGGTTTGGACATTAGGAAAAGATTCTTCACTGAAAGGGTGGTCAGTCCCTGGAACAGGCTCCCAGGGAAGTGGTCACAGCACCAAGCCTGTCAGATTCAAGGAGCGTCTGGATGATGCTCATAGTCACATGGTTTAGTTTTAGGTACGAGGAGCCGGGAGTCGGGCTCGATCCCTATGGGTCCCTTCCAACTTGAGATATTCTATGATTCTAGGTTTTGTGTGAGAGTTGGCATAATAAAAGTTTATTTTCATTGATTTGTGAATTATTATTAACTTGTCTTCATTTTTTTCAGAGGCTTGCAGCCTTCTGTGTGTTCTGATTCAGTTTTGAAAACTCTTCTCCCATGTGTTCTCTAGACAACCTGCAGCCTAAATGCAGATTCATTTTTGGGCTGAGACTCCACATTGAAAACCAAGGTTTTATCATTTTTCCCACTATTTACATTGGTTACCAGTAGATTCTCTTCAATTAAGAAGATGTAATACTGCAGATAAAACTAAACCAGCATAGACATTTTTAGATATAATCACACAGCACAGCAGAAAACGAAACCAAAAAAAATTCTTATATGAAACAGCTGCTTACAGGAAACACTATGTATAATCTTTGGCCATATCAAAATTTCAACTCGAGTTAGATTCACTCAAGGAGCGAGTGTGTGGGAAAGAGAGATGACAGAGAGAGACTCTGCACTTCCAGTGCTCATTTACTGCAGAAGTGAATGCAGTGTAAGACTCTGTACAGTTACAGAAAACACTAATGAAGCAGTAAAGAGTAGGAACATGGTCTTAAAGCCTCATGCATGTAGTGTTTTCAAACAGAAGACTAATAGTAGAGGAACAACACTAGAACCCACCGATGTGCTAAAATGACATGTTTTTCTGGTGAATAAGTAAGCTTGTATTGGTGAAAAGCCTGATGCTACATAAAGAGCAGAGTAGAAGCTGCTCTGGAGAATACTGATGTCAGCAGAAGTCTTTGTATGTATTCCCATGGGTTTGTGATCCAGGTAAAATCACAGAGAAATCACAGAGAAAAATCTTAATTCAGATTTCACATTTTCTAACTCTGAGTATGGACTTCAGTGAAGTGACTTTTTATTTATGTGTACATAAGCGGGAACAGCTGCTAGTCTGTGATGGGGCAATCACAAAGGGAAAAAGCTCCCAGCTGAGGAAGACGGGTGTCTCTGGGACCAGGAAGGGCTGCCAGCAACTGGCCAGCTGATCGTGCTGCCACAAAGAACCATGCAGACCAGCCTCTGATTGTGAAATTTGCTTCCAGATTTTTCTGCAGTGCTTGGAAGGATGTCACTGAAGATGCAAACCTGTGGGGCTTTTTTCTAAAAGGTGAAGAGCAAAACTGGGTGATGGAATTACCTTACTCCTATGCTAGCTTTTATCCTGGTGGGTATTGTACAAGTCCTCATTTTTAGGATATACAAAAATAAACAACCAGTGACAGCTAGTGAGTGTGATTTAGCTGATAGGACAACTGGAAGACTGGCGTTTATTCCAAGCTCTTTTACCAACACACCTGAGTGGAATAAAACATTTATTTTTCTTTGACCCCAATAACGGTCTATAAGATAAAATCTCTTGTGAGAAAGGACTATCTTTTGCAAAGTATGTGGATAGCACCTTTCACATCAGAGTTGTGATTTCAGGTCAGGGTCTCTGCTCTGCTGACTGAAAACTAATTAGTAGTATTGAGCTTGATATTTTCACATTGTTTAAAGGTTAGAAACTTTCTACTGTAAACACACAGTTGAGCATTTTGGTGTCTTTTTTTTTTTAACAGAAGTTCCACAACGATCCTCAGGCTTTTCTCTCCCTATTTCTTAAACAATGATTTAAAAATTGATGTAGAAAATTATAACTTGATCTTAAAAATATTCCATTGTGACAGGAGGACAGATATCAGTGTCTTTTTATTATGTGAGTTATTGAAGTTTGACATCCTTTGAGGAATATTTTTCATAACCCACTGTTTGCTACCCTGTCTATCCAATTATTTAGAACAAGCAATCTGTCATTTTATTGTTTCCTTCCAATTATGTAACTTTGGTGACAGCCATGGCAGAGTATCCTCTGTAAGTAACATCAAATCGCACTGTGGATTCCAAGGGCTGCAGAATGTGTGTACATGTGTACCTGCGTGTGCATTGTGCGGAAATGGGGTGGAGGTGGAAGTATTAAAAGAGGACAGTGAGTGTCACTTAAACACTGCAGAAGACCCAAAAGGGAAACAAAAAGTATTTTCCTGATTCTCAGTTTTCAGAAGCAGAATAGGTATAACCTGTGCAGGTAGTGGATGCTCTACTGCAAATACTGAAGTGGTGACCACATTCTGTCCCACATAATTATAGAGCAGTTTCATGGATTTAGCCTAAAAAATGCCCATAGTACTGTGAAGAGAAACTATTCAGTTTTCAGGCTGGCCATTCTGTCTCTCTGTCCATCTGGGATATTCATCTATTAACTTGGCCAGAAAGAGGGCCAGTCCTTTAGAGCTGGTATCAGATCAGATGCATTTATTAGACAGTGAGGGACAAATGGGGTCCTCAGTTACATCGTGTTGCTCCCTTCAACTTCAGAAGCAGTTGCACAAGGTGCCAGGAATGAAGATCACTCTTTCATTTTCATTCAGTGACTGATAGAGTCACACTGGGATTTTTCAGACTTATATACTAAATTTGAAACAGGAAGCAAGTCGCTAGGTTGTGCTGTCTTTGTTGCCGACGAAGGGAAGGGAAAAGCATTCGAGTGGCAGTTGGGTCCAACACCAGTTAGCTAGTCAGAAAGTAGAGAACAGCAGTGAAGCTGGGAAGAAACAGCATGCAAACAGCTGCAGTGTGAGAGAGAATAAGCGAGTGTCAGTGGTGTTAGATGGTAGAGCTGTATGAACACTTTCACACTCAAAGCAAAATTGTCAAGTGATCGTGTCCAATTGGGCATGGATTTCTTATTATATCACTGCAGTGCCACAAGCTGTACCAGTTGCAGAGTCACAGAACCCTTAATTAAGAAAGCAGGGGAGAGAAAAAGAAAATTAATAAAATTGTTGTTCTTATTTGAGACCTTTAAAGAAAAATATTACACTCTGCTGTAAACGTATGCTGAACAAAACCATGTAAGCATATGCTTATGTCCCAGTGAAGTCATGCTTACATGCTTTATTGAATTTGGGCTTGAAAGTTTCAACCATTTAAACTAAAGCTGCTTTGATATAGTATAATTTTTTTTTTCTTTTCCTGTTGTCTGAACATTCAATGTGATTCAGAGTCAGCACTGGCCAACTTAGTTCTTCTGTGTATCTCACAGTTATAATTTGTGAAGTTGTTCAGGCTTTGGGGACACTTCAGCAGGAGCTGATAGCATGATCAGAGAAAGATCTAACGATTACAGACATTATTAGGGAGCCAACCTTTATCAACTTCACAGGGATTTTTTCAGCACATTATCCAAACTTTATTAAAAATCAGAATCTTTTATCTACTATTTGGAGATGATTTCCCTAACTTGACAGTATACTCTACCCCAGCCCACCAATATTTCTGCTAGATGTTGCTCTTGCTTGGCCTGTGTACATCGAACATTTTCTAACAGAGTGAGATAAACTTATTTGCAAACTGCTTACGATTTTCTTTACACCAAATTTCAAGAAGATTGTGAAGTAGTTTTAAAAATGGTTCAGTGAAATTTTATGACTTTGTTTTCAATGTCAGTTCAGTTAAACCGCCTTTCAAACAAACCACAACTGAAAAGTGGCATGACCAGCCCTGGATCCATTCTCCATGAAGACATCTATGCGTTAGGATGTGTTCTCTCCCAGTCCTTCACCATAAGTATTTCAGCATATTCAGCGCTCTTTTTTCTTGCAGCTATTTGAGGAGGCCAGCTGGGGTCTCAAGACTAGATGTTGCTGTCCTGCTTTGTACGAGTGGCCTTTTTATATGAACAAATGTAGCAGCCCATTGGCATGGACCACTAGGTCAACACGCCCACAACTTCTTGCAGGTGTTTATGTTGTTTTACAAAATAACTAAAGCCAGCAAATAAATCATCGCTACCAAAACAAATAGAACCCAGGAGACTCCTATGCCCATGATGGTGCCCAGACCACTGAACATTACTTTGAATGAGATGTAAGGAATAAAAAGGCAAGGAAAGTTTAGGAATGTAAGTCATGCTTGCAAAAGACACCGCGGGAGTGATCAGTAGTTGCAGTAGTCTGTAAGAGGTACCAGCAGGAAAGGCACTGTGGGTATTACTATGCAAATAAGCACACTGTGAAGTCCAGTAGTTTCACAAATTGCCAGGTATTCTGTTATTGCTGAATTTTTTTTATGCTGAAATAGAGTCTTGCACCATTAATACTAAATACTAAAACGACCTGGAACAAGTTCCAAACCCGGTCTAAGTCCTTTAAAGCTGATGTAGTTACGACAAGAATTATTTTTACTGGATATTTCTTTATTTATTCTTTTCTATGACTGATAGTCCTGCTTTTGAATGTGGTAGTAAGTAGGGAAACAAATTTATCACCATGTTAAGAATGGGACTAATTTATATCTAAGCCAACATACAAGTCATGGCTATTACAGAAAAGCTTAACACTGGCTACAGTGAACTTGAGCCACAGATAACTAGAGAACAGGACATTTCTCAGATCTCCTGGGCACTCAAATCAAAACATAACACAAGTCTCACTCTGTTTAAAAGAACTCTGGCTGGAAATTCTCCATACAGCACAGATTTGCATGCTGAATATAGATTTTCTAGGATATTTTTCCAGAAATCTGCATTTAGATAGAAGTATTTTACGAAGTCTAAACCCTAAGATTTTGTATATATCCTGGTCTTTATTTTCCATTTTCATTTCTCTGTGTGTGCTGCAGATAGGTAAAAAGAAGGAAGGTGGGTTTTATTTGACAATTTTGGATATAGAGAATCCAGTACAAATTCAAGTGTATTAGGAAGACTGTAAAAAAATCCTTCTTCAAATCCTGAGCCCAAATGAACTAAAGTTTTGTGATCCGTCAGCCAAATAATGGACAAGTCTTCTTGAGGACCCCATTCACTGAGCCTTAAACAATTTTAACTTGGTGTTTTCTTTCATCCTTAAAAAACCTCAAGACACAATAGATTGGGAGGTGCTTAGTTAATACACTTGTCTTTTATATTCAAACTCCTACCATTTGTTGCTTACATTTTTACACACATTTAGAGAGCTACATACCCTTCTGCATAAGTAGGCAGCAACACATTTTTGAATTCAGGAAAGAAAAATTAACCTTGGCAGATATGTTAAGGTACTAACTCAAATCCCTTACATTAGGTTTTCCATGATATTATAAATATTTATCTTGCATTTTTATTCCAGGCCATTCTCCTTCTCCAGACACTGTATGTCTCTTTAGCCTGCTCCACTCAAGTTTCGGTTGCCAGAGAAGCCTCAGGATTTATTTTTAATTCTGGAACTCTTTCTGTCCTCTTGCGTCTTTAGCTATCAATCTTTTTAGGTGCTGTGTAGCTTATGATATGACAATGATTTTGAACCCAGTTAGTGGCACAACTGATTTGCATCGCAGCTTGTATCTACACAGAGTGCAATCAATAGCAGTGCATCAAGTATGGGTGCAGGTACACACCTCGTGTGTTGTGCCACAAAAAAGACTGAAAAACAGTCTTTAATGAACAAAATTCAGCATGCCCACTTCAGAGAGAAATGCTATGAGCTGTCTATAAAACCAGGGGGTTAGGTCTAGACTAGCAGCTATGTTCCCTGACCTGTACATACAGAAAACCTTCCTGGAGACGTGTCACTTCCTTGCAAAGCAAAAGATAATTTTTTCATAAAGGAAGTGGATATTCTGTAGCTTCCCTCATGAAAAAAACAAACTAACCTATTGAGTGGTTTTCTACGTAGCAAATAAGGACCTCTTCTCTCTAAATGATTCTTACATTTTTTCTTGGAAATTAATATTCCCTTCTTGTCTTCTGACATGCATGAATTCATAAAAGAATCCACTGATATCTCTCAGCATATAAGAACTATTTGACCACTCAAAAGACACTGTTTACATGTTAAAGATGAGGGCCCTGAGTGGGAACTAGTGTTAGAGATCTGTTCTGGTTTTGGTTTCACCATAATCTCCATCTACAACCTCATTCACTGACATCAGTTTTGCAATTCAAGTTGAACAGGGTAATTTATTCATTATAAATCACTGTAAATCTGTACTGAATATTTTCCTGGAAAGTCTAAGCCTGGTTAAAGCACACATATTCCTCTATGTCTGGCAAGTGAAAACATTTTTAATAGCATTAAGGTCTCTAACCTGGAAGGTGTTAAGTATTTTCAGCAATGTGTTTCAAGCCCTCAGTTTTGAGGATGATTGACATCTTTTAGGATCAGGCCCTCATTTTTCACCTAAGAAATGAAATAACACATCAGTTTAATTTGAAGTGACTTTGCCATAAACCTATTTCTCTTTCAGAATGGGTTGGATATCAGTAGGATTAAATGTTCTGACTATAGAAAGAAAATCCCCCGAACGTAAGCTTTTAAATGCCCCTTCAAACAATGATCAGATGTGGAAAGTTGAGTTCTGTTTTCTGTGTGTGGCAGACTGGCAGCAACTGGACCTAGGCTTAGAGTTTCTGCCTTCACTAACAGAATTTTGTTATAAGTCTGCCAAAACCAGGAAATTGCTGGCAGCTTTGGTGGAAAGTGGAGAATTCAGCGGGTTTTTGTCATCCCAAAAGGTTTGCACTTATGAAGCGCTCTCTTGTATAATAAAGTCCATTTGTCTGATGTAGGAGATTTCAACAGCTTGTCAATGTTCCACTAGAAGCAAGAAAATGGTTGAGTTGATGCTGTATGTAGAGGTAACAAAGATGCTGAAATGCCATGCTCTGTGTTCTTCTGTTTGTTTGGTGTATCAGTGAAATGTAAGCAGAGTGAGAATGTAATTTAATTTGAGGTCAGCCACAGACATTACGTGAGGCCTCAAAAAGTGAACAAATGAATAAACAAAATTAAAACCATCTATTGCTATCTTTATAGTCTGTTTTTTTGGCACACTGTATTGTGGAAAGTGCTACAAATGACAGTTTTGGAAGGTCAGGTTCTTTGTATGTTATTCTGTTTATTGATACTACTCAGGGGTGGGGAGAGAGGAGATGAACCTGAGAACAGGAAGGTTTAGAATTAGTATCAGGAAACTTCTTGGTAGAAAAGTTTGTTCAACTCTTTTGAAAATGCTCCCAAAGGAGGGGACAGAAGTTTGCTTGCTTGCTTCAGGTTAAACTTGAAGTGGGCAAAACACTGCGATGTATAGCACTGGGACATTCTGTGCTGTTGAGTCTTTTCCAGCTCTAATTTCTGTAGGCTATCACCTATGAGTCCTTGCCACTTGTGTACTTGGGAGGGTAGAATTTAGCCTGATGGTTGTATGCAAACATTTAAACAGAAACCATTGAATCATTTTTGAAAGAATGACACTGGTGTGTCTTAGAAAATGAGAAACCTGTAAAAAGAGACCAGGTAAAAGAACATATCTTTATTTTTCATTTGGAAATGGTGTCGAATGGCTCACTAAAGTTTCTCAAGAGTTTTGTGGGCTGCTGTGCCTCATGTACATAAATATTATCAGACAAAGCTCATGTATATAAATATTCCCAGACTTGGACTTGTTGCCAATTCAAATCCCTTTATATTGCTCTTTTCCTTATGTAGATCCAATATTCCCACTGCACTCCAGCAAAGCAGCAATTTCTATTTATAGTTTCTCTATTCTATATTTGTTATAATTAATATGAATAATATAAGCTCACAGAAGTTATTAATACTATTGCTGTTACGTGCATAGCAATTGCATGGCCCTGCTCTCCCAGGCATTCAGATGGAAAGAACAGGAGGAAACTGTTTATGTGTCTCTACTTCATGAAAATATACCAGCATCTGGGCACCCAAAGTGATGGTGCCTGAGTTGCTCTGAGTTGTATGTGAAAAATCTCTCTTTTTTCCCATTCGTACACACTGTGTATCACTAGTGTTCCCATTATGTATCAGGGGCTTCTCGAACATTTCATGTTACACCTATGAATATTGACTAACAGCACTATATCAACATTGTCAAAAGCCAATCCTAATATTTGACAACATCAAAGGGAGATAGGATGTGTTTGCTCTGATGGAGCTTGGACATGAGGGATGATGTATAGAAAAAAGGAGTGGAAGAAAAGAAGCCCTTGATATCAAAAGACTAACATTTAGTGTTCTTAAAAAAATATCTAACATTAACTGTTAGTGAAGTTGATTTAAGTAAAGCTGAATGTTAAACATAGCACATTCCTAATGTGTCTGCTTAACAGAACCAGTTTGTGATATTGCTGAGCTACTGTATGCAAAGAACAAATAAGGGTGATTTGTTTTGCATTTTTTTTCCTTCTTTTTTTATTCTCCTGAAAGAGTTGCAGAAAGCTGGGCTGGATGGTCTTTCTTAATGTAAGCCACTGATTAATAAAATGTGTTATAATAGGTGTGACATGCACTTTAAGACTTTCAAAGCTATGTAGTCTCCCATTAATTCAAGTGCAAATTGGAATATGGTTACATTCTGTTGAAATAAAGTGACTGAGACTTCAAGGGTCCCATTTTACTTACATTTATGAAGTTTGTGATAATTCACCACAGCAGCAAAAACTGGCAAGAACAGAGAGATTCAATTTGGTCTCTCTCTTTCTCCCTCTCCCTCTCCCCCGTAATGTTTAATAAATTTTCCAGAAGAGAGATACACATACTATATTCTCAGGACTGTTAGTTTAAGAAATGTGCTCCTTGCTTTTTCCTTTTATAAATTAATTACAGTTGAACCTTCTACTAAATCCAAAGAAAATATTTCTGTTTGTAAAAAGGTTTTTCATACATTATGGTCTAATTCTGTATGATTTAACTGTGGTCATGATCTTTTTCTCACACTGTGGAAAACATGATTTCACTACAAAAACTTTTTTTTTCCTGATATACTGTGTCTTTCTGGCATTACACAAGTCATTGAAGTTGTTTATTTTCTGTCATTGTTTTTCTTGGTCAGATAATACTTGTGTGGGGAGAGTCATGAGGAAGGGCTCAGCTTAGTCCTATTGAGCCTAAGAGCCTTTAATCCACCCATTCTAGGTAATGAGTTTGTGCCACTTGTGTTTTGTTTGTCTCTAGTTGTATGTTTTCCTCATGCTTTTCTGGGTGCAATCCAATCAATGTTTAATTTCCCAAACTGGCCCAGTGAGAAGATTTATTTCACTGTGTTTGTCCTGCAAACAATATTCATTCTGAAGTTTCAGGAAAGGTTATTGAAACACTTCAGGAAAAAAAAAGAGCAAGAGAAGAGGTTTGCTCGAGCACTCATTTGAATATGCATGTTAAGAATCTCTTCAGATCCTGGGACAGGCTGAGATTTCAAAGTGCATAAGAAGAGTATTAACTGCGCTGGTGCAATGGCTGCGGGACATAGCTGTTGTTTACAGGCAGTTGACTCACAAACAAAAAAGTAAAATATTTAGGAGGAGAAATGTGCACAAACCAGTGACCACCTGTGACTGTCATATCATTCCTTGAAATCAGAAAGCAAGGTAAATCCACCCATGCTTTAGAGACATCATTGGATAGTGCCTAAAATAAGTGAAGGCTTTAAAAATTGTACGAGGGACTGACCTTCCATAATCTTGTGCATTTAATCTAATCTGTTGATCTCATTACACTGCACCTGTCATACCTGCTATCGGTGGATCAGGGAAGTAAAAAGAGTGGTTTAAAAAAAATGGTCAAAGCATTCTGACAAAAAAAGCCTCAAAGTCACATTTTGCTTTTTTATTCATGTCCTTGCTAAAAATACACTGCAGTTACATAACACTTTCCACAGGAGAATCTCCGACGCTTCACAGATTTGAACATAGCCTCCCAGAGTGCTGGTGAAATAGCAGGCAATAGTCTGCCCGTTTCTGCCCTGAGTAAATGAAAGCAAAGGAAGTTGCTTGTCTGTTTTTTGACAACAGAAAACTTGTGAAATGAAGCATGGAGAAGCCCATGAAGGAGGAAATCCTTTATAATTTTAGCCAAAGTTTGGAATGTTAAAAAGGTCCTCATATTTTTAGAAATCAAAATATTTAGACCCAGACATGTGAAATTTTACTAACTTTTTACAATTGACAAAATTCATGGATGAACTGCGAGACCGGGAGCGGCACTCCAGGCTCCCACTCTCTCGCTCCAAAGGATGTGTAATCCTGCCTTTATATCAAATGTGTAAGAGAAATGAGGAGAACAAGGAGATCCTGCTGAGCTATATTGTGTTGCTTTGCAGCGTATACGGAAAGTACAGCAGAGGCAGAGGTTATGCCACTGATAGAGAAATCTGTTTTCACAAAGGGCTGTGTTTCGTAATGAGACAGTAGACTGGAACAGAGCAAAATGTCAATGCCTTCTTCATTTAGCTGGAAATACTTTAAGCAGCCTGTAAGCAATTATTTTATTTGGTGGGTAGATATGTAATTGCCCTATATAGTTTTTTAGCATGAAGTCTAAATAACCCCACATGAAAAGGAAAAAGTCCTTTTTAGTGGTTATGAAAATAAACTGTTAAGCACCCAGCAGTGAAAGGGTCAAAATGGTTGTATTAACTGAACTCTCCTGAGGACATAAGTTGTTTACAGTATACGTTTAAAATAATATTCCTGGCTAGTCGGGCTTTCCCTCAGGATAATGCAATTACAACAGTAACAGAGGATTAATTAAAGACTCTCCCATAGGTGTTGCTAGAGATCTTGAATCGACCAAAGGGGGATACATTACCAACTCAGCACAGAGGTGAACAGACCAGAGCTGTTCAAAATAATTAGTTAGGCACAAGGGCAGGGTTGAGGTTTTTGCCTCATTTATCTGATTTTGATTAATACTATAATTTCTTTTTTTTATGCAGAAAAGGCATATTTGTTCCCATTTATGTATGAGAAATGAATAAGGAAGATCAAGCTTCTGAATAAAGAAATCAATAGCAAATGAATTTATTCTGGTCCAGTGTCAAGTAGGATATAATTTTCTTTTTTTTTCTTTTTTTTTTTTTCTTTGATACCTGGTTTAAATGCTTGGCACCAAGGGGTAATTTTTCTGCCACAAAGGGAACGAGAGTCCTGCTCATGCTCAATGCATGGAGTGATGCAGATGCATGACAAGGAACAACCGCAACATGAGAGAGTATTAGAGCTGGAGGCTAACACCCCTCTTTTTTGCCTTCAGAATCATCCCTGCGTGTACTTGTGAAGTCCTGATAGAAGCTGAGTCATAGTTCTCAATTTGGCAAGGCCATTAATTTGAAATTACAAGGATAAAGTTGAAAAAATGAAGCCACTCCCTCCCTCCAAATGTCTTTTTAAGACAGAAAAAAAAATAGCAATCCAGAATGTGTTATTTTTGCATAAATAGTTATTTTGGTATGTCTCTGTCTTGAGGTTCCTGTTCTGGATGGACATCTCATTCAACAGAAAAGATAGTGTGCAAAATTTATATGAAGTGTACAAAAGTCTGCATTAGAAATGAGTGAACACCTATCTGAAATATTGTGTACCAGTGAGATTTGGGCTAGATCCCTCATGCATCATAACCTGTCAGCAGACTGATTGTGTCTGTAAAGTTAATCTTAAAGTTTCTGGGGCTGTTCTGAGCATATATGCCCTGAGGTGTGTCAGGGAAGCCTTCCATTCAGATGTTATATATTTAGCACATTTTTTCCGTATAAAAACTGTACAACAATCTCAGAAGATTGAAATAAATAACATAATCATTTATTTAGAACCTGCATGAAGAAAAATATATCTCATGAAGAAAGCGATGATCTCTTCATAGTGAATGTTTTATTCTCAAATCAAGGAATACGAAATTAGATTCTCATATGGGGCATATTATGCCAGTTAACCCTATCTGGGGATCTGACCCATTTTAAAGATGTGGGCAATCTCTTTTGCCTTACTGGATTTATTTTGTCATAAACAATGAATTTGTCTGAAAGGTGACAGAGTAAGAAGACATGAAAATGAATTTATGTAATGTATGTATTTGCTGTTTATTGAGTTTTCTTTCAGATCTTGTAAATATGAAGCTTAAAATAATAAAATATATTCCACTTATTTAACCATAAATGTGAAGGAAACTCTATGATGTTCCAAACTTTCTTCATGAGTAGGGACACTGTACCTTTTAGTTCCTGAAGTAGCATGAAAGAAAGAATAGAATTCTAAGATGACATAAGCATATTTTTCAAATACACTCAAAATTTCAGAAGAGTTGTATCAGCTTAAAAGAGAGAAGTGAGGTTTATTTGTGAAGGAAGTCTTAGGAAAGTGTTGCTCGTTTCACTGCATGAAAACCCTCCTCTTTGTTGATATCGTGGCAGGTTTAGTAAAGAGTATTCAGGGGAATATTGCAAGGAGAAAACAAAGAACTTGCCAAGAAAAACATTAACTCAATATCTACTGTACCTATAATTTTCAAAGGCAACAGTTAGTAATATGACCCTGGTAGATTGTTATGTGCCATCACGTTTCACAATTGCCCCTTGATAAAAGAGATACCCTTCACTGAGAACTGGAAATCATGTATCTTCATATAAATGTACTTTTTAACTGATCTAAGAGAGTACAATGTCCTAAAAGGACGCAGTTGTGTCCCACTGGTGGAATAGTGTTTTGTGCATGTTTCTGGACCTGTGCAAACGGCAGATTTGCGTGCCGTAGCATCTCTGCCTCGGAGGTTTTCTTCTGGCTCTGTTTCAGGTCTTTACTTTGTACTGTACATTTACACACACCTATCAGTGCCTCCAGAACTGATTGCACCACTCAATACACGAGCAGTGTGCACTGCAGTTTTGACCTGCCTGCCAATATTGGAAGCACGCGGCAGCTGCGCGTTGTGGGGAGGCTTCATTCATCACATATGAACCTCATGACTGCAGAAGACGTGCATAAAGTTGTGCATGTGGAACTTGTTTTGATACAGGTAGGACGGTGCAGGCAGATAAAAACTTTCTCACTTTCTTTTCTGTAAACTTCTGCATTAGTTCCATAAACAGGCTCTTAGGGATACCGTGGGTTCTAGTGTTATAGCCTGCTGGAGGTCTCTTAGCAGCTGTCACTAGATGGTGCTAGCTGTATAAGAGAGGTGTCCCCCTCTTTTCCATCTCTGATTCTGACCTCGCTCTGTGAAGGACCTCGAGTGATTTGGCTCAATGCAAGAGATGTGTTTCCACTGAGTCCTGGGAATCCAAAGTAGCTGCTTTGTCCCTAAAGGTTAATAAGTCAATAGGGATTAATTAGGGAATTGCCAGAGGTTCGGATTTACCTTGCATGTGTACGTGGATTTCTTACGAACACAAAGGCCATTTCTTGTTCTGGCAGTATTTTCAAGGGAGTTTAAGACGGGCAGATGACCACTAGTTTTATTTTGGCTTTCTCTCACCTTTGCCCAGAAGGAGGTTTGTCCATTATCAAGTCTGCTAGAAACTAATCTTCTTTCTCATCAATACAGGGATCTTTTATATTCTTGTTCAAAAGCCAGCCTGGCAGATGACTGGGGGGACTGGGAGTGACTGGCATAGGAGAGGTGGAAATGGGAGCACTGCCTTTGTCCCGTACTTTGTGCAGTTGCTTGGACCTGTTGGGATGGTTTCTTTGAGTTCTAGCAAATATGGAAGCAGGTCTTAAAAAACGGTCTTTTCTCTTCCTCAGAAAGTGTGTGGAGTAGGCTCCAAACTAAGGATGGTGGAAAGTATATGGAGGGTGGGAGAGGAAAATGAGTGGAAGGACTAGTTAGGAAAGAGCACAAAGAGTGTTTTCCCTACTGTGGCTTTTCTTCACTATTTTTAATGGTATCCCACTGAAAGACAAAACCTTCCTGAGACCAAACCTTCATGTCCTTGGCCTCAGGAAGAGTATCTGAAGAAGGCAGCAAAGACATCAGGTTTTCACCCCTAGCAATAAAAGCCTTTCCCTTCTGGTGAAAGAAGGGCACATTGCTCTCAAATGGGGAGAGATGCTAAGTGCAGTAAGAATTGTTTCCCAGTGAGAATGATTCGGCAGGAAGCCAGTATTTAATCACATAGCCACATCACATCATTACAGAGCATCACTCAGTGCAACCACTTGATGCAGTGCACCGCACCTCTGTAGCATAATGCTGGCTCCCTGCCAACAATTTAGAGAAAACTGCGATCAGCTTTTATAATTGCTTCCCTTGATGAAACAACCCAGTGAAATGGCAGGGCTAGAATGGGGACGAAAGGGAGAGTTATGAGACCACAAAGTTCCCAGACTTCCAAGTTGCACCTATTAGCCAGCAATTAAATTACTGGCCAGCTTCAAAAGTCCACCACAATTGGCACTAATCATCAGCCTTGCCGGCAGTGTCCTCAGAGAGGCCAAGGATTAAATGTGTGTAAAGATGGAGCAGCTCACTGAATCCCTAAAATGATGCCTTTGGGCAATATTTGACCATTCTGCACACATCTTGTAGCTGAGCTGATGACTTAGCATAACACAGCACTATATATATGTGTTTACATTATCACTACAAAACCATTGTTGGTCATTCCTGGAAAAAAAAACCGCTCACTAGAATGTTCAAGACAATGTGGGCTCTCCTATGCGCTATCTACATTATTTGACACATGAGCCAGCTAAAGGTATCCTGGGCTGCATTAGACAAAGTATTTCCAGCAGGTTGAGGGAGGTGATCCTGCTCCTCTACTCAGCACTGGTGAGGCCACAGATGGAGCACTGTGTGCAGCTCTGAGCTCCCCAGTACAAGAGACATACCCCCAGTAAAAGAGAGACATGGGGCTACTGAAGGGCCATGATGATGAAGGGACTGGAGCATCTCTCATGAGGGAAGGCTGAGAGAGCTGGGACTGTTCAGCCTGGAGAAGAGAAGCCTCGGGGGGAATCTTATCAATGTGTACAAATATCTGAAGAGAGGGTGTAAAGAAGACGGAGCCAGGCTCTTTTCAGTGGTTCCCACTGACAGAACCAGAGGCAGTGGGCACAGACTGAAACACAGAAGTTTCCATCTGAACATCACGAAATGCTTTTTCACTGTGAGGGTGACCAAGCACTGGCACAGGTTGCGCAGAGAAGTTGTAGAGTCTCCATCCTTGGAGATATTCAAAAGCCGTCTGGACGTGGTCCTGGGCAACTGGCTCTAGGTGGCCCTACTTGAGCAGGAAGGTTGGACAAGGTGACCTCCAGAGGTGCCTTCCAACCTCAACTGTTCTGCTATACTGTGATTCTGTGACATTCATGGTACATTACTCAGAAGTATGAAAAAAAAAAGAACAAGGTCATGACTGAAATAGGCAAATACTCCAGTTTCAAAACCACTATTCGCTTTCTTGGTCATATCTGACTAAATCTTAAGTACATGCAGTTAAGTATATAAGAGCACATATTGATTCAGGCTAAAGTCTGAACATTAGTCTATTAGGACTGCTGTTCTGTCTACAGCTATGGTGAGTAGAGGATACATAGGAAAGAAAAAAAGAACAAGGTTTATACAAAGGGATCCTCCCCCAGGTATTTCTGCCCTGTTGTCCTGGTTTTGGCTGGGATAGAGTTAATTGTCTTCCTAGTAGCTGGATACAGCGCTGTGTTTTGGGTTTAGTATGAGAGGAATGCTGATAACACCCTTATGTTTTCAGTTGTTGCTAAGTCGTGTTTAGACCAACTCAAGGACTTTTCAGCTTCTCATGCCCAGCCAGCAAGGAGGCTGGAGGGGCACAGGAAAGTTGGGAGGGGAGAC
>JAVKLA010000040.1:7474994-7497247 GCA_034782735.1 Sagittarius serpentarius
TGTTGTTATTAGTGTCATTGCTAGTTTCTTCCTTTCTGTTCTATTAAACTGTTCTTATCTCAGCCCACAAGTTTTACCTTTTCCTGATTCTCTCCCCCATCCCACTGGGTGAGGGGAAAATTAGCGAGTGGCTGTGTGATCCTTAGTTGCTGCTGGTTGGTTAAACACACCAGCTTCTTGCAGACATAATCTGAGGAATTTCATGAGCCTGGGCTTGCATCTGCCCCTCTGAGCCTAATAGACACCAATGGTCCTATCATCCATAAATTTGTCTAATCTGTTCTTAACTGCCTTTTTACTTTTAGCTATCTTGATATGACAATGAGTTTCACAATTTAATTATTGTGCTGTGTGAAAACAAACTTTCCCTTTTGTGCATTTCAATCCTGCAGGCTGAGAGTTTCCTTGGTTCATTGTAGCATTCTCATTCAAATCAAGAGGAACAAAAATGACTCTGGCTCCACATGGTTTTAGATCTTTCTGTGTTTTACTCACCCGCATACAGTGTCACTGTTGTCAGCCCTGGTGTCAACAGAGATAACGTTGCGGTAGCCCCCCAGGTGGTCTAACACTGTATCCCCACTGTCCTTGTCCTGGGCAATGTGCAAACAAGGAACAGTCAGATTCTCCAACCCCACCTCTCCCCTCAATTCTTGTAGTCTAACTATAAGACGCAGTAAAACAGACTGATAGAGGGAAGCGCGGAAAACAACAGCTCAGGGTGAGTCAGCATGACTGACAGCATACCCACGTATTTTTCCTGGATCTTGCTGTTGTTTCAGGACAAGCCCAGAACCATGAATGTAAATCCTCTGTGGTAAAATCATTTCTGCCCACCTTTCAATATTCCTGTGAAGAAAAAAATCCAAAAATCTCACCTTGCATTCCTGAAGTATTGCCTCTGGGCTCACACTTCTCTAGTGCCAGATTTGGAGGGAATCAGCAGTTTCACTGCTGTTGTGGCGGAAAAGGAATGATAGTAAAATCCTAAGGAATCCTGGTTTGGATTCAAGCAGGCATCCACATGGCCAAGAAGATGTACACCATCACCTTCTGCTCCCTAAAGGCTGACATTAGTTTGAAAAGTGGATACACGTACAACAGAGTTTGAGCCAGACACAAAACAGATGATCTCCTTTGCCAATGCAATAAAATGACCTCTCTCAAGTCTGGACACTCACAACCGTGTCCTGTTTTAGATTACATAAGCAGTTTGCAGAAATGGGCATAAGCATCTTAGTTCTTGTAGGACTAAGACTTTTCCAGACTTCAATTTATTGGCATATATTAACTGGCCTTTGATTCAGTCCTGCCTTAACATATGATAACTTTTAGTCTTGCAGCACAGTGGATTGCATATATTGAATACGCCTGAAAGAATAATGTAGGCAAAAAACTTTTGTCAGTTCAATATCCTTTTTGTTCCTTTTCTTCCAAGTGTAAAAATGCAATCGCCTGCAAACAGAAAGAAGCCGTCTTGATAAAGGAGTGTATATGTTCTAATGTTAGTCTTGATTAAAATAAAGCCTGCAATATTGTTTTATGACTGTGTTTGTATAACATACGACTTTCCAAAGGAGGCAGTCCTAACCATTACCTGTTTATCTATTTAAAGCAGGGTACTCTGTTATTCATTACACGCAAACAATATGTGAACACACTGGCATATTTATTGTTAAGGTCAATACAATGATAGGATTTGATCATCTTTTCTTTGTTGCTTAGGAAAGAAAATCAAATACCTACAAAGCCTGGGTTAATTTTTTTTTCTTTGCTTCCTTGTGACACCAGTGGAAACTGCTTCAAGTATGTATTCTCTAGTGGGCCAGGCCATCAAATACATAAATTACATTAGGGCAAGGAAGGCAGTATCAGGGTCTGATTTCATACAGGTCTCAACATGATTCTCAATTTGTAAAGCTAATCAACCACTTTCCATAGATATCTTTACTACAGCAATGCTTGTCTAACCAGCAAATTTCAAACCTAATTAGCCAGTGTGCCCTTTCAGTTACCATTCAGCAATAACCTGTGAGATGTTTTTGGTGTCTTTAGAAACATATATATGATATAGTCATTCTGTTCCAGGCTTATAGGGTGTTTTTTAAGAAAATATCTAAGACTTATTCTTAAGTAAATGTTTTAATTTATGGAGATGTTTGAATTATTACAACAATGTGGATGAATGTGAGTTTATGTGTATGTGCCTTCCTGATACAGTTTGATGCTTTCATATTTTGTATAGCCTTGGTGAAGCAAGGTATACTGAGGACCCTATAGTGCATAAATGATGATCTTAAGTACTCATATTACAACTCTTCAACTTCTTAATTGCTGCCACTTAAAATAAAATGTATATGCCCACAGGATAGATGTAATATCATAAATTATCAGGACAGTCCAGCTGGTTGGATTCTCTTTTCTAATGGTTTGAAAAGATCACCTCCTGATTTGATCAGCCTCTGAAAGGCCCTGCTAGAGTACATCTCAGTCTATGCCTTAGTAGCCCTTGTCTCCTACATTCTCAGCCTGCATGACTTCCCCCTGACATCAATGGAAATCAAACGGTTTGCCACCTGGCAGCACAGCACCACTGTTGAATTAGATGGGAATAGAAAGTGCACCAGTCCTTACATTTCTAGAAAATTCTGACATCATGTGCTGGCATCCTGCTCCCACAGTTAGAGATGATGGGATGAGGGAAGTGAATGAGCTCACAAGATGTAATAGCCCATAGGAACCCTTCAGTAGCTTGTTGTGTAGCCATACACGGAACAACCTTACTGCTACCAGGATGAAGAATTTGTGCTGAAATGCTGAGAGGCCAGTTGCAGATTTCTCAGGGAAATCCAAAGTAATTTGGTTTGATAAAATATATTTGGCCTGCCCCAGACAGACTTTATGCACACTCTTTACTGCCTGCTATAAATATCTCTCTTCCACCCTGCCCCAGGGGAAATGCAAGTTAGCAAGAAACAAAAGCTTCTTCCCTGTAAAGGCTTTGTCTTCTCCTACCAGCAGGTGCTGTTACTGTGCTAAGCAGGGATAACAAAGCAGGGAGCCTGGCAAAATCTCATCCCAGTGCCTGCTGCTTCTACCACAGACTCCTCTGTTTTCCAAATTTTCTTTTATCAGCATGGAAGGCAGTGATGTAAATCTGGAGAAGACATCCCTACATGCCTACCCATAGTTACCTGGGATTTGGCTTAAAGTGACCAGCATACAGAAGAGAGACATGAGGCCATGAGTCTGGTTCAATGTCATTTGAGTTCTTCTGTTCTCATTATTAGTCTTTGTAATTATTGTTAGTTTCACTTAATGTCTTCCATCTGTACTCCTTTTAGCACTTGATTCTAAATTATTGCATTGCACTTACCACTAATAGATATCAGGTGGACCTTCAGCCTTTGCTGCATTTCATATAGTCCCTTCTGTATCTGAGACTCGGCCATTTGTTGAGCTCTACTGGTGTCAGTTAAAAATCTGAATTTAAATTCATTTGTTAAGATAGTACACAAGGCTCTGTGTGGACACTCATATTTTGGATTATTTGTAAGTCACTTAAAATAGGCTTAAAACTAAATCAACTAAAACAGAAGGATGTCCAAATGGAGGTTGGCACAAGTTTAATTAAACTGCAGCAACTATGTATATAAACAAGGCTTAAATCTACAGACTGTAAATTACTTTTGACTGTAACATTACTCATTTCATTTTACAGCATCGCAGGAGAAGTTCAGTTGCTGTTGTATTCAGCCAAAATGTGGATCAGTCACTCCACAGTAGATTTTGATGAGCCCCATATGGATGTACATAGAACCTACACTAAACAGAGAAAATACCAGAGCACTGTCATTAAGTAACCTTGAATATATGACAGTACAGTTTCTTATGCAAAGCATTGGTGAAAATTCAATTGCTTCTAGCCACTCAAGTACACTATTTTGTAGAATGAGTATGTACTGAATCTATCTTGTCCTCTTTAATGTCGATTGATTATTCATGAAAACTTAGTGTTATTAAAAATATTGCAAATATGTTTTGGTAAGCATATTTCATACTCATCTGATCAAATATTTGTTTTATCTCTTGAATCTGTGACTATTATTTGAACTGATTGCCAGTTAAGTATTCCCTGTAGCAGTGGTCAAGTGTCATATGAAAGTTAAGCAAAAAAGCTATAATTTTCATTCTTAACTTTAGTAATATGGTATTCTATTAATTAAAGACACTGTGGCCTTGCAATATGAGATTAATGACAGCCCGGTGTGCCAGGCAAACCTGAATTTCAATATGTCTCTTTCTTACAGTGCATCACAAATTGAAGTTGTGGAAACGAACTGTCTTACTCAGCAGAGTGTATTGAATTTAATAGAAACACATATGCAGTGAAAGTTTAAAAAGTGCTTAAGTATCTCACTGAAACAGAGCTTCTGGACTAGGGAACAGAATAATTTTCTCTCATTCTTTCTTCCTTCCCTCTTTCCTTCCTCCCTTCCTCCCTTCCTTCCAGTAGCTTTTCCACGAAGCTTCCCATATTAATTTTTAAGAATATTGGAAGCAGCGTTACTGATGTCATCTTCTCCACTATATTATGCATGGAAAGAAATTTAAGGAAAATAGAGCCTATTGTCTAATTCGGATTTCAGCTACAGCACTAAGCCATGCTCTGGATTTTGTCTGGTACTGTCCTATACCACTTAACTGATAGAACTGGTACTTACAACCCCTTTTTGTTAAATTGACCTTGCCGTATGTATTCAGAGAGGTGCCTTATACAAATTCTATCCTTTATGCACAGAAGCATTAGTGCATATAAAAGTGAACAGGAAAGTAATTTGACCCCATAAGATTTTATCAATGATTTTTTACTAAAGGTTCCTATTCCTCTGTTTCCCAACAAAATGGATCTGAAGGATGAAAAAGGCCTAGAGTATTCCTATTGCATGTTGACCATGGAAGAATTTGATTTCGTTTCAATCCTGTCATGCCTAAAGGCAATTTTTTTTCTGAAAGAAAGGAAAAAGACTCTTAATGAAAATTCTTAGCCAACCTTAAATCTGTATATTACAATCAGGATTTCATTGTGTTCCTTTGCATTTTTGGTGTCATCTTTTTTTTGTTGTTGTTGTTTGGTTTCCCTGTTTTCACTGCTGCTTGTTACTCGGACTCAATTTAGTATATTTAATAATTTAGTATGATATTTAATTGGTGGGGGTATTCATGAGTTCAAGGCCAGGCATTTGCTGAAGTAGTTGGTTCCACTGGGGTTAAATCACCTTAGTTTACTGTAAGAAAGCCGGGCATTGTACTAGACACAGTTAAAGACTAAGAAATCTTCTGTAGGGGCAAGCACTCCTATAAAATCCATTGCTGAAAAATTATTAAGCTTCTTTTTGTGTGTGTGTTTTGGTATTTTTTTCCCCCAGGAATACTAGTCTTATTAAGGATGTGTTAATTTGCTCTCTACTGACACAATACTTAACCACGTATATTTTTTTATATTTCTCTAACAGAATCCCATACCATTTTTTGCTAATGTTTTGCCCCTTAAGAAGGCCTCACCATAAGGTCAGAAAACACTCAGGCAAATATTTGGCATATGCTCCTGTTTCCTAAAAATATCTTGACGTACTCTCAATCCTGGAAAAATAACTCTGTCAGAAGAAAACATAGTCATTCTCTAAAGAAGGTTCATCTCCATCTTGAATCAAGGGGGATCCATTTTCTCCATGTGCCTTCAAGATTGGATGGAGCTTCAAAAACTCACGGAGCACCAGAAAAGGAAGCAAACTGCTCTGGAAGAGAAAGCAATGTAATACATTATATGCTAGGTTCTGTCTCATTGGAGAAAACCTACGTGGTTCCTACTGACTCACCCACTTGGAGATTTATCTGTACTTCTTCAAGAGCAATAAACGACTTCTCATTGATTATGAGGCGCCTGGCTGAATTCTTGGGCAGGGGCAGTTGTAGGTTACAGCTAGTCCTGGAGTCGTCTTGTGGTTATGGAACTTGACTGGGATTCAGAAATTCTGGGTTCAGTTCCCAGTAATGCCACAGACTCCCTAGGGGAAGCCATTAAAGCTGTTCGTGCCTCAGTTCCCAGTCCAGAATTAGCCTTTGACCTTGGAAGTTACTATCTTTCCCAAGTAATGATGCCCTGGGACTCTTTTCACAGGGCTCACTAGTGCTATGTTCCTACATGAAGTTTTCACAGTTTCCTCCCCACTACCAATTCTAAAGGAAATTTTAGCTGAGGAAGAAACACCAAAAAAGCGGATACCAGAACAAAGTTAAACTGTTCTCCATACCTACAGAACTGTTTGAGCGAATGGTATCCTGCGTGTTTGGAGTCGGTCTCATGTGTCTGATTGGGACTGATCCCAACCAGTAGAGGTTTCTTCAGTTGCTATGGGCGAACTGCTTTATCTATTTCATTTTCACCACCTGCAAGATAGGGCCATTAATGCATTTAAGAGAGAGGTGTATAGAGGATTAATTAGCTAGGGTCAATTATGGCATTAACTAATAGTCCATATAACTGGGAACTGGGCAGAGAGAGGAGGAAGGAGGAGGAGAGGGAGAGTAGTAGGACCTCCTGCAGCCACGGTGCTTGTGGCAGGCATGATGCACTGACATTCTGCAAGGGCACAGCTGCCATGCCACAGTTGCAAGCGGGATTGCGCTTGTGCCAGCTCCGCTGATCAGGGCCCATTCCTGCTTCTGGAATGGGTTAGCACTGGCAGCCAGGCAAAAATAGCAGGTTTTCGTCTCCTATCTTACTGGTCTGCCTGGTCCTCATCTGCGTTCACAAGGTGTAGAAGACCTACACTGTCCCCTTGCCCTACTGTATTGCAGACAAGCCTGTGCTCTTTAGAAAAGCAATGAGGAGGGAAAAGTCATTACCACTGGCTTTATGTATTTTGTGGCTGGTAGGAGGAAGGAGGTCAGATCTCTGATTCCTCTTCAACTTTGTTTATTTAGATTGGGTGCACAATAAACCATTCTGCTCATGTCAGGATGTTATTTTTTTCTGTGGGGGCGGTCTTACAGTGCAGCCCTGCTTAGATAAGTCGCTCACATAATAATAGGTGATGAACTGGCAATGCAATGGCATTCACTAACCAAAGCTCTCTCATTTCAGTACTCCAAGGGGTAGCCAATTCTAAGCACTGCCCTGCCTGTCAAACATCTATTCCCTGAAATTGCTGCTTTTTAAAAAACATATGCCCAGAATGAACCAAGTTAAATACAAACATATAGCAGGGAGTCCAATTTTACTGTGGGAACGTACCCTTGTTGTACCATTACTTATATAGCATTTTCCATGCTAGCTACACATATGCTGGTGCAGCACTAAAAAACAAGGCTTTTGTGCTAGTCATCTTAAAAAGGAGAAAAGCTAAAGCATTAAACAAGCAGACTAGAGTACTTTTACCTGGTTTGTAAAAAAATTCTTCTACCGGCTTTTCATAAATCTCACTTGAGGATACAGCATTTATCTACCAAACAAGTATTTAATATACAGGGCATGTTATACTTATCTCTATTCCTATCTATACAACTACATCTAATTTGTGGCGTTGTCTGTCCTTTGATGCACAAATATCTGATTGCCTACATAGTTAACTATTCTAGATATTTTTTAAAATATGTCCTTTATGTATAAATAGTCAATTGTATGTACTGTTACCTCAACACAACTACAGAGTGTAAGTGGATTCTCTTAAATTAAATAGCTATAATAAATAATGACTCACACTTTTTTTATTTGCTGCTATCTGAAGTAGCCATTTTCACCATTTTGTTTGCTATTTAAATAAATGTTGCTATAAATAATAATAACAACCTTAAATAAAAAAAAATCCAAGTTGCTTTAAGGCTGGAGATTCTTGTGAGATTTCTGGCAGAGTTTGGTATTATATAATATTTGTGAGACAGTACTGTATTTTAGGAGCTTTGTTAGGATACCTAGTGCCTAGGATGAGTGCTATCCTCAGCAACAGGCAGAATTCTCAGTGAACATATTTGTGTATGAATTTTATTATACTCCATTAATTTTCCTCTAGAAGTGTGATCCAGCACCAGTTACAGCTAATGGGAAGGTTTCATCCTTCAACTATAAAAGATTTAGGCATCTGATTAAAAAAAAAAAAAAGAAAAGAAAAATCAAAAAAGCATGTGACCAAGCATACACCAAAAGTTGCTAACCCCAAATGGTAAGTAGTTATAGAACAGCCATTGCTCGTACAGTGGGAAGATTATTCATCCAAGCTACTAGAGGAAACAAACTGAATAAAGATCCCACTTGCAGAAATTAGGTATGTTCAGTGAGCAGTTGCAAAAGGTCTATTTTATCAAATCTTTTATTTGATAATACTACACATTAATTTTGGTTATGCTCTCACAGGAAATGTAGTTGTCTTTAATCAAGTAACAGAAAATCCTACCTGTTAAACATTGAATGAATAAAGCAAAACAAAGCATGAATCATTTAGTAATTTTTAATTATTTAATAATAATACAACTGTGAGTCCCCTCAAAAGAATATTGATCTCCCTCCTCTGCCATGTCATAGTGACCTCAATAAATGTATTCATTTTTCGCACTTGTAATTACTTACAGACCTGCTTAACTCCTTGCAGAATGCGAAGCTGTATTAAAGGCAATCCACTGAAGGCAATGGGACAAATCATACATATCAAGTCAAGCATGAATCTAAGCTTTTCCAGGTTCAGAGCCTAAAACTGTGCTTAGTTCTGATCTGGAACTGGATGGGTGGGAGTGAAGAGACTGTAACACTGTCAGCTTTATTTAATTAAAAACAAAGACTACATGTTGACTGAATAATAAAAAAGCAGATCAGCAGTATTACATGCTTTGCTTTCCTTCACAAAGCCTAACACATCTGAACATTTTAAAAGTGTAAGTGCATAATTTGCATTGACTCTTTCTTTAAAAGGAAGGGCCAAATTTGTTCAGATTGGGTTTTTTTCTGTTTACTTTGCCCTTCATACATCAGGAATCTATATCTGTAGAAAACCACCTCAAAACTGTGGGCCTGATTTTTACTTATAATACGGCATTTTATTCCACTCTGCCAGTACGTAAAGAGACTTCTAGTGGATATGAATGTATTTTTTACCAGCTAAATACTACAAAATGGGTTTTCTGAAAATAAGAATTGAGAACACTTATTTTAATTCAGTCTCATTGGCCCTTTTTAACTGATGAACTTTGCTCACTTTGAGCAAATCCTGTCCTCTGCAGTGTGATCCAATTTACATTTTTCTTGGCGAGTTTACAAAGTGGTGGATTTATGATGTAGGGAAAATAATGAATGAAAAAAGAATTTAAATGGCCAATATGAGCTGTGTTTTCCTCTGCTGTCTGCTTCAGTAGCCAAAGTACTTCAGCTTACACATCTTAATACTAACCTTAAGGATGAGCTATCTCTAAAGCCTGGAAACCTGTACTACTGACACACAATTGACTTATAAACCATGCATTACCATTGAAAGTTTTAGTTTGGTTTTTGGTTATCTCCTTTGGTTCTCTTTTTCATTTTAATTCTCTCTCTGGAGGGAATATTAAAACCCAGTCTGGATTTTGGGGACTGTGCTGAAATCAATTGGAAGAGCTTCTTATATGAAACTTGCTGTAAATTCCAGGTGCTTTCTTTATAAAAAGAAACGTTGAAAATTGGCCCACCCTATATAGGAAAGCCCAACAGCAGCAGTGCAGACTTCATTTTCTTTGGGACAGAGAATACAGCAAGAGGGTTCAGTCTGCATACGCTGTCTAATATATGAGAAATCTTGGAGTCCTGATAGCCTTAATCCCCACCACAGAAGTGTATAAAATTTCACAGCTAAGCTGCCAGAAAAGCCAAGACCACACCAGGAAAGCCGTCTGCTTACAAGAAGATACCTGCCAGGTCTTGTCTGCCAAAGCCTGGACTAATGAATGAATACACAATATCCCAATCAATCAAACTGGATTTGTCTTTGCCCCAGGTCTAGGTGAGGTCTGGTATGAGGTGACCATATCTGTCAAGCATGCAGTAGTTGTGGCCAAGAAACTGTCTGTACATTTATGCGTTTATCAAGGCAGATATGAATAGAAGTCTTTATTTTTTAACTAAATGTGGTATATACACACACTGGCTGCATATATCTAAATGCATAGTCATACAGAGAGAGAGAAAGGACATATCTACAAACACACACTGCCCAATTTAGGTATGACTGTATGCAGATACCTATACACACATACACACATAGTCCTTTTCTTTTCCTCTTCAATTGGTTTTTGTTAAAAAATATTCCAGTCTTGCATATATTCTTTGGTACAAGCACTAGGACTGTGATTACATGAAACACTGAAAAACTCCAAACCACAGATTTCTTTTTATAACTGTAGTGGAAATTCTTGTTTCTAGAGTTTTAATCCTCCATCACAGTCACTGCTGTCTGTTGGGTAAATGCGTGTATTTGCATGAGAAAAGGTAAAGGTATAGTGTGACAATGAGGTAACAATTTATGTAGTCCCCACAGCCATGTTAGAGATTGCAGTGACTAGTTTAATGTGTAGGGGTTCAGCCTGACAACGGTAGCAGACTTGATGGTTGCTGTCATGCACAGGGGCTACAGGAAGCAGTAAGAGGATATCACCCAGGGGTGTTAACCGTTTCTTTGAACCTAGGTGTGCTGAAGATGACTAGTCCCCGCTTCCTGGGAACATGCTTCTAGGCGCAGAACAGGGTAGGGTGAGTCAGAGAGTGGTCTGATAAAAGATAAAATGGTCGTAGAGCAATCACAGATAAGTCATCGCCCGAGGGATGGGAAGATACTTAAATGAAGTGATAGTAGCCAGTTATGCTGGTGAGGTAAGGAGAAGGTGTGACAGCAGAGTACCTTCCCATTCTGTCATCCTTCACCAATTCAAACCTATCCTTGGGTCTGTCCTAGCTCCAAGGTGGTCTAATGACACAATACACAGTGTTTCATCGCCAGTCTAGGTGTTAGCAGAAGAGAGCTGTAGCATAAAGCCTTGGGGATGCAGGACTTGTTGACTCATGATGATTTAAAAGTGTCTTGGTTGATGCATGTCTTCATAGGGCCCTCTTCTAGCCACAGCTGGAGGTATGATCCCTATCTCCTTTCAAAATTTAGAGTGACTTTGATCACTTTTATTGCAAGTACAAAGCAAAATGTAACAGCATGAACATTTTAGAAATTTGAGTTAGGAGTTTCCACTGTGAAGTGACAGCTGTCAGGGGGGTCCTGAGTGCATTGCCCCACTCCTGTCTGGGAGTTTGCCTGCCTTGTCTCAGGAGCAGTATAGATACTGTGCAGGTGTCTGTCCTGCAGTCGCAGTGGAAGGCCTGTCTCTCCTTTCTCGAGAGCTGCCTTTAAGCTCAGGCCCTCACTTTTGGCCCCTTCCTGAGCTACACTGACTTGACTTTCTGGCATGACTTTGGGCCTGCCTCACCTATATGGACTTGAGGATGATCACTGGACTTTGGTTGAACCCAGTAACCATCCCTGGAGCTGCTCTTTTCTTCTTGCTTGGATGCTGTGGGACTGCCCCCCACACGATGAGGCTACTGCCCCACCGGCCCTGCCCCGGCTCCGAGCTCCCCTCGGCTGCTGGAGTGGCTTCCTCTTGCTGCTCCTTGGTGGCCAGTCAAAGGGGGTCTGCCCAGGGGTTTCAGTGGGAGCCTTTAGACTAGTGCTGAGAACTTTTAGAGTTTGAGAGTTATACTTTCAACTAAAAAATCTAAAACTCTGCTTCATAATGTACACACAGAGAAGGATTGTAATCCTACATGTGCCGGGCAGTGCCCCTGCAGCTGTTGCCTACAGTGGCACAGAGAATATGGTGCTCTCCAGAGAAAACCTGCTGAATATCACAGAGGTTATTTTAATGCAAACACTACACTTTCAAAGATAGGAGGATTTCCAGGGAGCTGGAGTCAAAGCAGTACGGTGGCTAGAGCAGCTGGGCTGACCCTTGCAACCCAAGGTTCAAGACCTCATGCAGCTACATACATATTGTATGACCCTGAGGTGTTTGCAGGCACCTCATGCAATGTGAGTCAGCCAAGTCTACACATCCTGTGCAGTCAGCAGAGGGAAATTTGCGCCCTTAAAGGATGAATCATCTTGCCTCAACACAACCAGAATCTATTACCCACTTTAGGTGGCTTATGGTCCCTGTGAATCATAAAAAGAGTCTAGAAAAGTAGATTAAACTGATCTTTAGACTATGAGAGTTAGGTGAGATGGTTTCTTGTCTGTAAAATGGGGATAATTTCCTAAGCCTATTACATAATAGGAAGGGATGAATAAAGAATATGACAGGTTTGGCTTAGGTGGCCTCCATTTTAAAATATACCATAGGTCTTTTCAGGGGACGTTTGGAGGGGGGGAGCATTGTGTGCCCAATGCATTTTGGGCACACAGTGTGGACTGTGCACAACATCCTGTTGATTTCACTTAGTGTTCACCTATTGATTTGTAGTAACTTCACTGACATTGTTTTGGATCCCAAAGCTCCTGTGGAATCACCTCCAAGTACACTTTCGTCTTAAACAGAGGGTCTGTTCTCCCCTAACTATTCAGATGTAACTTCTATTAACATTAATGAGAGTTATACATATGCATTGAAGGGAGAATAGACCCTGAGGGCATCATATGGATGGCCCTTCAATATTCTGTGGCTCTCAGTGGGACTTTGTGCAGTATGGCACACAACGTAATGGGTCCATTGACTTTGTATCACTCTAGGTCACTAGCCCTAATATGATGTTAATAGAGAGCTTCTCATTAAGATCCTAATTATGTGTGTGGTAACAAGACACACACTATATCTTCCATATTGCTACTTCCAAGCCACTACAATGCATTCTCTCATAGGAACAATGTAAGAGTGACCATATCAGATGACCTCTGCTACATGTTAGCAGTACTCATAAATTCTAATCTGTCAAATTCAATCTCTTCTGGCACCAGAAGGACATTTTAAATCTAGATGCTTCAATCCTGAACCTGAGTGAGAGAGAAGAGTATTAAAGTAGTGCTGATACAGCTATCAGATCAAATATATTTTCCATGATTCTGCCTAGGATGGATTAAAATGTAGGTCCCTGTGATCAAAGGGCAGTGAATGAAAGCACAAGACTTGTCTCTGTCCTCTAGTTGCATAAACTCAATGTGTTTGTTTCTTTTTTGTTCAGAGTCTGCAGTGTCTAACACACTATATTTGGGGCTGCAGGTGATGTTTCCCAAACTACCTGTATTATGTAAATGAACTGCTAAAACAACTGAAGCGTCTGATCATTATCAGTCTGAAAGTGGAACAATCAAAACTATAGAAGCTGAGAAGCAGAGCAGTTCCCTGCAATTATCTGTTTTGAAAGAATACATTGATTTGACATTCCTAAGAAGTCAGAGACATCTGATTTCATAATATAATTTGTAGAAGTAAAAAAGGCAAGTTAAACATTTGCCTACACACATCATGTTTACATGTGTTCAAAGAACTTCCCCAAAACTTTGCAGTCTCACCTAACTGTATCATTTTTTGAGACTTGTTCACTGGCACAGGTTTGCAAACAAATTCAGAAACATGTTCCAAGTCAGCCTGCTTTGCTTTTTGGGATCTCTTCATATTTCAGTGCTTGTGTGCATATGTATGTGTGTGTGTGTGTTTAATGAATACACAGATGCAGAAAAAGAACCAAAAAAAATAGTTTTTCTCCCATAGGACACATGAATATGGCATTAAGCAAAGCTGTTTTGCCATGTATCCTCAAAGCTACAGGAAGGTGAAATAGATGTAATATGGATTTCTGCAGTGTATCACTTCATTCTGCAGTGAGCTGAGCAAATAATTTGAAATGTATAAAACATCCAATGAATGTATCTTCTTTTCCTGCTCATAAAAAATCCACAAGCAAAACTCACTTGCAACAAAGGGGTTTGGCATTAAAAATATATTAAACTGGGACTTCTTTCAAAATTATCCCTTGTGCTTTCTATTCTTGTGTGACTTCTTCCACATTTCTAAGGACCAGCACTGATCTGTGAGCAGGTCACACAACTCCACTGTCCTCTCCTTACCCAAATCTTTGATACAGCCAGATTTCTTTCCATCTGTCCACTGAAAGGGGATCTCCATTGACAGGAGAAGTAAAAATTCTCGGTTATTCCTCACACCGGGCTTTCCTACCATGCTCTGCTAATTATTTGCTTAGTTACACATACGTCTGCGTACCTTGCTGAATGAGGGCCACAAGGAAGAATGTAAATATTTTAAAACCTTTCTGGTTAATCATGAACAGCTGTCTCCAAATATTCCATATACAGTATTCAAGATGTGTGACTGAGTTCCGAGTGCATCCGTAAGTCACGTGGCAGTGTTTCGCTCCTCGGTGAGTGAGCAATCTCCTGTGTCACTACTCATGCATGTGAAGGCCTATGTGTGACTTCGAAATTTGCTGGCCATGAACTTTCAAGAGAATTAAGCTCCACCATGTGAGTGTTTACTGAATTTTCAAATGAAAGTAAGAGCGAACGTGGTCCAAGAGGTTGTGCTGACAAGTGCCCAGGAACCTCAGCAAAAGGCTTTTTAGCAAAATCCTCAGTCTGTGTCTTCCTCCCAGGCCGGGCAGAGTTAGCCACATGTCGGGGCCTCAGCTTTCAAAGTACAAATGTCTCATACGGTATAAACTGTTGTTTCAAAATGCAACTAGAGCAGAGTGAGAGTTTTACGTGAGCAGTTTTATTTGCCAGGAACACAACTTCAGATCAATCAAGTACTGAGGAGCGGGTGCCTCAGAGGATTTAGGCATTCCTCAGTTTATTTTCTGAAACCAGCTTGGGCTCATGACACCTAGGTAAAAAAGCTTGTATGGTAGTAGATGCGCTTTTTGAGGCAGGAAGAGAATACTTCTCTTCAGATAATTGTTCCTAAGGTTAATTTATTTCAATAACCTGATCGGGACATTTGAGTGACGGGTAGGTGGGCAGTAAAATATTCCTCCCACACTTCAGAAGTGAGAAGTGTCCACACGTTCAGAAATATCCACATTTTTCCAAACTGATTCAGCCTTTCTTTTCTTCCAGTGTCCTGGGGAACATGCTGGGAAAGGAGTGTGACTGAAAATGAAATAGAGAACTGCTGCAATTAAATGTAATTTTAAGTGGCATGAAATTAAGCAAACCCAGAATAAGAAAATAAACAGAGCAGCCCCAGATTTTCCTTAGTGTAAGTTCCCCGACTTCAGTAGAGTTACATGAAAAATATATTTGTACTCCCTCCCTCTCTCTCTGCCTGAATTCTTGATGTCAGCTTAAAAAGGAGAGTAAGTGAGAGGGAGAGAGAAAGAGAGAGGGCTGTATGGAAATTATCGTTTCAGCTTTCAGAAATGTACATTTAATGAAAAGTTTCAAAATAACCAACCTTTCATGCCCCAAAGAATTACTGAAAAAGATCTTCTGTGTTTGCAACCTTGTTGGCAGTCAGGCTGTCTTGGGCAGCAGTAATTTTCAGTCAGAGGATTGCCATAAAAGCCTGCAAACCCACAGAGCTAATAGAAAACAGGCAGAGAAAGTGAAGTCTAAACCAGGAATTCATAGGCAGAGGCTTCCAAGCTCAGTTCAGCTGTGTGAGGTCTGGCTGAGTCACGCACTGCCACAGATTGGACTGGTACATCTAGAATAGCACCAGACTGAAGAACTTGGCATGTGAAGTCTAGGGTTAGGCTCCAAACACTTTCCTGGTGAGATTTCATCCAAGGGAGTATATTAGCCAGCAGTCTCCCTGCCTGCTAGGGAGCATCCCTGTTTTTAATTCTCTGCCCCTCTACGTTTAAGTTCCCATAAATATCATGGGAATTAATTTGTGCATGTCCCTGCTCTAAACTGAGGCAGTGCTATGCATGATGCATCTTTATGCTTTCAGAGACTTTCTAGTGTGTAAATCAGTCACTGTGGACTGATACAGGCAAACCTTTGGGGAGTGCTACAAGAAGAGTAGGAAAAGAAGACATGCTGGGAAATGAGGGGAAGGACATAGGTGTGATTGCATTAACATATAAACATGGACCGAGAATAATATCAGTATGAGTCACTTACTAGAAGAAAACAGGTTTGGACTTTTGCTTCTGGATTTGTTTTCTTTGTAAGCTGTTGAGAAATATTTTAAATTAAACACAATTCCCCAAATGGTAAGTAAGGAACAAAGGAAAACTGAAAGTTGTTAATGTCATTTAGTAAAGGACCAGACAACCCCCTTTTTATTAAAGCTTTTTCTGCTAGATGACACTAAATATGCTTTTTTTTTGAGGTACATTTTCCCACCCTCTTGCGGAAATGGGAGCAATCCTTTATGATTATACAGATCACGTAATAACCTCACTTCTAGCCGCCACGTCATGGCCCCAGTTCTGCGCATCTTCCTCTAGCAGCATTTGTGCTGGAGCAAGAGGCGGGGAGGCTGACATTGGCTGGCTTTCCTTTGTCACCGTCTGTGGCCCCGACAGGGCTGCGCATCTCTCAAGCCTGTTTGCATGGTTTAGGACTCTGAGATCACTGCAGTAAAAGCAAGAGGAAATGGGCAGGCACAAAAAAGGAAAAAAAGAAAATATAGGTGTTTGTGAGCTTGGTTAGGTCAGGCTAAAGGCAACCACTAAACCAAAGGGTGATGGAAAGTTTATTAAAACAAAAGGTATTTTTGTTTTTATAATAGAGATGAAGTAGAAGAGAAAAACAAAAAAATCAAGAGAAGTTCTACCTGGAGACACCTGCAGATGCTGACAGTGAGTGTTCTGTAACAGGCTGGGTGCTTCCTTGGGAATGGAAATACAAACGGGAAAGGGTCACGGCTGGGAACAGAGACTTCTGGGCACACTTGCTCCCCCAAGCAAACAGCGTTCAGATCTGAGGTATCTGGCTGGCTCCCACATCTATACTGTGCTGGGGTAAACCTCAGACACAGACCAGCTCCAATTTTGAGAAAGTTCAGATCTCCATTTACCTCCCTGGCTTCAAACCATCTGCAGTAGCAGAGACTGTCATGAGGAAAACTGTTTTAGTACACTCTAGCTACAGGAAAGAGTGATTTTAGCATCTTATAAGTGTGCAACATTTTTCGGAGCCTCAGAAAGATCTGAAAAAGGAAATGAATATGAAGACTTCTAGGTGTGGTTTTTATTGATAATGAGCAAATCTAGAAACACCTAAAAACCACTGAAGGGTGAACCTCTAAAACTGCAGAGGTTTCAGAAATTCAGTTTGGATACCACTCCAAAAGTTCAGCTCATGTGAATGGAACCTCCAAAGTACCTGTATCATCCTGCAATGGCAGATGCTTGCAGGACAGGATCTTTTTAGGAGTCTGGGGTAGCAGCAAAATTAGAGCTTTTTTATGCCCAAATGATACTTTACATGGATAAGTTAAGGGGTGTTTATCTCAGCTCTCACAAAGGTTTTGGACCTAGTTTGGTATTTGGATTAGGTCTTATTTTATCTGGCTGCCCTTATGAAAAATACATTTACAGTTTGTTCTCTGCAATGCAGAACTATGTGTCTTCCCTAGGGAGCCTGGTAGCCTGATAGCCTATCTCTGGGCACACTTACTGTGTTTGAAGAGCTTTTCAGGACAGCTGGCAATTGAGGGCACTTTTCACAGACAACAAAATCCTGAAATCAGTAGTGAGCTTTTTATTAAAACCAGGATCACCTCTCCAGGACTGGTGCCCTCTTCCACTGTATGTTGTCCTTCCTTTGGTAGGTTTTTATTTTAGTTTGGGGTGGCAGAGATGCTAGTGTTTCAGCTAAGATGGCTGTTACCCTGGTTAAGACTTTGAGTTAACAGTTGTGATTGGTTTGCTGTTGGTGATTCTTGCTTTAACCATGGGGAGGGAGGGTCATCTTGGTAGGATTTCGGGTTGTTTTGATATGTGTTGGTCACTTCAGCAGCAACAAATTTCATAAATATACAGTGCAATGTGAACTGCAGGTCTGGACAGTAAAATGTTTCTAAGCAGAATTGACACTGTGTTAATCTATGGCTCAAGTTGGAATCTGTCCTGTGTGCTGAATGACTTTTTATCAGCTTTTACCATCCATTCTTGTCACAGTACAATATGTGTCATTATTTACAGCTTGCCGATACAAAAGTGGGAAGGTGGAATTTACTCTCCCATAATTTTCTTCTTCTAATTTCCCTTCTTGGAGAGATTAGCCCTGTGAAGCTTGGTAGCTAGAGGAATAGCACCTGAAGCTGTATCAAGGGCTGGGTAAAGATAGTGGGTAAGTAAGTGTAGAAGAGTTCCCTTTTACCTCTCCACTCCCTATATACGTAGGGTGGACACAAACTTGAGCTGTACTTTTACCTATTAACAAGAGTCCACTATGAAGGAAAATGCCTGGAATGGCTTGTTCTGTTCATGTTAAAAAAGACGATGTTAAATCAGCTGGCTTCAGGCTTTCTCTCTCCTCAGGAAGTTCCATGGTTAAAAAAAGAAAATAAAAAACTGCTTAGTCCGTCAAACCTGAAAGCCAAGATATTCACACACAGCATGGGCCAAATCCTGAAGGGCTTTATGATACGTTTCTGCTGTACGGGGACGCCAAACACAGGAGGAATCTCCACACATGCACTGCAGAGAAAATCTCTGTGGCAGCTGTTCACATTGCCTCGCGGAGGGAAGGGGGAGGAAGTGGGTATTTTGGGGCCCGAATCAGTAGCTTTGAACAGCACACAAAAGCACCGGAGCCAGTGGTGGAGTGAGGAGCAATGGGCAGTGTCCACTAGTCCTAAGCCAACAGCCAGCAGCAGCCCAGCCGCCGGCCAGGTCTGTGGTTTGGAGGCCCCCGAGCTCTTGGGACCGAGGATTCCTTTCCCTCAGGCTTGCAGTGCTTCAGACTACAGACTTTTTCAAACAGTCTCTACCTCATTTCTCAGGATTTGATGATGAACTAATTAGAAAGAAATTTTCTCTAAGACAGCATCCTTTGATTGCATTGAGAAAACACGCTGCAATGCTGAGGTTTCCCCCCACCCCCTTTAATGCACAATTTTTGTCTTCAGACGTATGAAATATCTGCATGGGGTTTTTCTTGGACTTGCATTTCAGTGGCATGACAGTAAAGCTGCCTGCAAAAGTCCAGTAACTTTCTTACACTGCAGCCTGAGTGGAAGCCTCAGTTGGGCAAGTTTAAAATGAAAAGTTCTGGTGCTCGTTACAATAGCAAAACCTTTTAATAGCACCAGAGAGGCAGGGGAACTTCACCAGATAACTAAATCCATTGATCTCTAATCCTTTGGGCCATACTTACTGTGGAAGACTTGCATGCATGGCTTCAATCCAGAACCGCACGCTGCCAAAAAACGCTTAGTACGTTAGCAGCCAACAAAAATGTAAGAGGTCTGCTCTGCATGTGGGAAACAACATAAAAAGAAGTGGCTTTTTAGCTTAGTCTGACCAACGTTAGCATATAACACTGATATTAAAATGAAATGGCAGAAATTCTCAATCATATCTTGGATGTAGGGGGACTTACATGTGCTAATTAAAAGGGACTGGGTGGCACTTTAGGCTGCTCTGTTGTAAGTTTCTTCTCAAGTACTCTGGTTCAAAACCTTCCTCAGGGAAGAAGCTGCTATTAATGTGCATTTCTTGCAGGCTGAAACATTAAAAAGAGAGATCTACTGAAGGCAGATGCATTTTCTCCTCTATTTAGACACAAATACAGATGTTATTCATATCAAATATATATTATTCCCTGTCTCTGGTGAATGATCTTAAGGAACTATAAAAACTAGCTAAATATATTTATGGCTTTATAGTAGTGCCCATACCCAGATAACCCTTAATGTATTTCTTTATAAATATCAATTAATAATGCACATCAGAGATAGGTCTGTGTTAAATAAAAGTTCATGTTATGCCTTCTAGGTACCACTGACAGTCTCAGAGACTCTGTAAATGCAGAGATAGTGGTTTCTTTTTAAATAATATCACTACCTCATATTGCCTTTTGTGGTTTTCACTGCATACTTAGTACTTTCTACTTTACAGCTTACTGATATTTTGTGTGTGTGTACACACACATGCACACATCCCATATACAGCATATAGACTCTCTATAAAATGCCTTTCAGAGTGTTTTTCAGAAAAATTCTCTGTGTGTATCAAAGGACTTAGAAATTTAGTTCTTTTGGAGCAGATAATAGCAAGAGCTGTATCAACTGACAAATACCCAAAACAGGACACACATTGATTTTTGTTTGTGCCAGGGTGACATAAAAATCACATAGATTCCCCCAGTCCTCTGACTACAGCATTCAGAGGTATTTCCTACAGGCAAGTTTCAGCTTTCCGAGGGCTGGTGCAATGCCTGTGCCTGTTGGGACGTTCTTCAAATAATCAGAACCACAGGTGAGGACAAGCTCAGTTGAGGTGGCATCTTGGGCACCCCTCATATCTTCCAGAGATACCCCTTAATCAGGCACCTGTTCCCATTTGTACCAGGGTGACCTAGCGAAGCCAGACACACTTGTTCTTCAAGTTCTTAGAAGTCTAGAGCAAATTGGCTACACCAGAATACCCAGGATTTGTGAAAGATTTGGTCTAGAATTTGTGTGAGCAAGTAAGAATTTTGTGTTTGTAGGTGCAAACTGGGCATGCCTAAACTATATTCTGAGCAAACATTTTTCACTCAAGTTCTGGCCTATGTTCACATTCACCTTCTAATTCTATCACGTGGACAAAAGCCTTTGACTAGGCGTAAGGTTTGAGTCATACCCAGGAGAAAGCATGGCCTGAGCTGTTTCCTGGCATGGGCCCAAGGCACATCACAGCCTGCTCTACGAACGGGCAGAGCTCACTCACATAGCATACAGAACCCGCGGTTCACATCAGCTGTGTCAGCTCTGGTGCCCTTCCAGAAACGGTCTGGAGGTTGCAGGCTGCAAGGCAAGTAGGATTTATGGGTCACCTGAGCTTGGATCACCCTGCGCCAGAGTGGCTGCACCACACTGGGATAGAAGTGTCCAGTGTCCACTGATGGGAACGCGCAGAGCTGAGCCAGGGAATACACCAGGCTTTACCCTGTTGCCTCAGCCAAGTCCCCAGGGTGCTTCGTAAGGCCTGTTTCTGCTGCCTCACTTCCCAAATCCAACAAAACACACTAGCTTTGTAGAGTCAATGAAATCCGGGAGAGGCAAAGCACTTAGGTCCTCACAGGAGATAATCAACAACTTGCAAGCTGGGCCTTTTTAGTCAGACTTCTGGTAATGTATGCGTGAGTTAGAATGGAGCCACCAGGCACCAGAGAAACATGTCATCTGCCTCAACTTGCTTGGAATTAAAGACAGTTCACAGAGCAAATGTAAGCTATTAATATCCTGTATTCATAATGGCTACATTTCTTTGCTTTTTTTGTACTACTGAAAAACCCTACAATAATCTCCAGTCCTAATTCTACCAGATCCCTTTCTTCTAGTTTACAATAATGAGATATTACAATATCCTCTGGAAGTCAGAGGCACTGATAGAATGCACTCCAGCACTGCGTGTTCTACCATACCACAGCACAATGGGACACCATTACAGGGAAACAAGTCTGTTCAGTCTTGTTATGTCCTTCCAGAGCCAAATCCTGCTTGACTTACTCATGAAAAAATCCTATTGAATTCAGTGGGCATTTTGCCTGAGAGGGGAACAGTGAAAAGCCCTCCCTCATAGCCTTCAGACATTTCCCTGAAGAGGGACCTGAGCATTCAGGATGCTGAGTTCCTGCTGGGCGGCACAGGACCGTGTATCTTCTCAGGAGAGCTCCTGTAAGCCCTAGGAAAAATTAATCAGGTGATTAAGAAACTATGATTTCTGATGAGCTTTGTATTTTCAGTTTTGTTTTGTTAATCCATTAAAGCAGAGCTTCAACCAAATGCTTCCATTTATAAACTGTTTTGATTTTCCGCAAGGCTTTTATTGACTTTAGATAAATAATACTAGTTGCTTGTGAAAGCAGAGCATCTAAAAACAACAGAGAAACATTTCCTTTGTTCACCAAAAAGTTCTAAGCTGCAAGGAGGGCTTTCTTGACACAGCAGCATGTTTGCACTACAGTCCTTCAGACCAATTTCCCCTCCCCAGTGTTTTATGAGATTTTAGTTCAAACAAGGCAAGAGATACCTTAGGGGGGGGGGGGGGGGGGAAAAAAAAGCCCTAAAAC
>JAVKLA010000040.1:7503927-7515531 GCA_034782735.1 Sagittarius serpentarius
CGCGTGTGACATGGAACTCAGATAAAAGTCTCTCCCTGACTACAGTTGAATTCACCCTGCACATTGAAAATGCAGGGTCCCGAGATGACTGACACGCCGACTTAGTTGCAATAGCATCGCCAGAAGAGGGCATTATTGGCAGTAACTCCAGTGTGTAATTTCCCAGAAGAGCTATACATTCAAGCTCTAAATATTCTTAAGTGTGTATCTTGCTATGATGTTGTTGTTAAAACTATTTGGTTTTTTTCCCCTTGCGCTGTGAGTACTATTTTCTAAGCACACCTTGATATATTCAAACCCCTTTTATTTATTTTTTATTAATTTCTGCAAAGATATTTTCCCAGTTCAGTTCTTCCTGACCTTTCTTTCTTCCTGACTCTCTTGTTCTGCACCCTCCTTCAAAATAATGATGAGGCTTGGTTGGTTGTTTAATTTAATTCCTTTTTTTATTAACTATTACACAGAACAATTCCTCTGCCACTCATTACTTTTTTTCATCTGACACTGTTGAGATCTGCAGCAATAAAGACATATATCAAATAGATTTTATATTGGCAACTGACATCATCATATAGGACAGTCCGATGCATAGGGTTAAAAGATATCTTCTTCTGTTCAGGGACAGTGACACTCAAAGTATTGTCTCTTGTCTCCTTTGTTATAAAGTCTTAACATTTTATTCAGAATAGAAACTGTAGCTGTATCATCAACCTGCAGCATGAAAACATGCACAAAGGATCTATACAACTGGCCCTGAAGGGCTAGGGTTTTCTTCTTGTATGTCTCCTAATTTTAAAGAAAATCTAATAAGGAAACAAAATCCTTGAAATGCTGTAGGGGGGAAAAGGAATCACATGTTGTCCCGCCTGTAAGCACAAATTTTATAAATAGACACTACAGCAAACATCAAAGAAATTGCTGTGCAGAGAAACCAACAGATCATGTATATTTTACATTGCCCATTTATTCCAAACTGTGTTAGCCACACACTGCCAGTTAACTCTGAATGTGCAAACCACAGTCTCTCCATTCTAGATATTCGGAAAATTGTTCATGTCATCCTCACTGTTTTCTTCTGTATAAATTAAACTTGGCTGTATCTTGATTTTCTCCTCTGTACTTCACCACAAACTGAGAAGCACGGAGTGACCCACTCCTTTTGTATGCTGTGAGCTCATGTCAGGCCCATGGTACACGTTTCAACACGCAAGATCTGTGGCCATTACCAGCAAAACCGCTCTAAACTGTCATGTCCCCAGAGCTTTATATCTCCCTTAGTATGGACTCTTAGAATGCACCAAAGAGCTGAACATATAGGAAATACCTCTTACAAATTGAAACAGGAGCAGGGTCTAAGGAGTAGGTTGGCCCTTGGGCTATGCAGAAGCAGGTCTACTTGAGGTAGTTCCCTCCTCAGAATTTAGAGGAAATGTTTAGCTTTGACCTTTCTTGGCCTTGCCTTTTCTTTGCTCCTTCTTATGTCCACTGGAGTATTCTTGCAAAATGCTTTGATGCTCCACAGGACAGCCAAAGGGAAAGGAAGCATCCCAGCATCTTGCCAGAAATTCAGAGCCTCAGTTGCTAAGAGGCACTTCATTGACAAATTTAACTGGAGGTGGACTGGGCCACTACAGACCTTCACATCATGAGGTCTTAAGGTTGTTAAAAAGACATAAGTCAAGGTTGTTAAATCATTGGGGGGGGGGGATTTTTTAATGTTTGCAAAACGTTTAGCAAAATAAGACTGCTGTCTTGCTTTGGGTTACCAGCACAGAAGTGAATGAATAAAAATAAAAAAAATATGAATAAAGATAAAAATAATTTATCCTCTTATCAGTGTTGCTGTTGTTAGTAATAAGGTAACCTTCTTAGGGGCAGCTTTGACAAGAACTATTTATGTTGAAGTGAAAAAGAAAGAAAAAGCAAAAAAGATTTTACAGAAAGATAACTAAAGGACCTGGCCAGCAAATTAACCTGTTTTGCAGCAAACTACTACATGCCAGAAGCTCAAGAATGAACATTTCCCAGGTACAGACACAGAAATAACATCTGCTAATAATAGTACTAATAATATTGTTTCTTATTAGTAGTTATGGTACAGAACATAGTTTTGTTTGATAGCAAACCCATATAGTTAATATCTTCTGTATGAGTTGTATCAGGATTAGGTATGAGAGTTTCAACATAATTAATACAAGTGATCCTGCACCTCAGTTACATGTATCTTATCTAAAAGAAGACGTTTTAACAGAGATGTATTCTTTAATGAAGTTTGGGCTTTAATTTATCAGAGATTCAAAAGAAGGAGTGGTGCCTCTCTTGTTCCCTCTCGCTTTCTATCTTTCTTCCTTATTTTCTTCTGGAAGGTACCTATCTTGATATTAACCAGCCCCAAGCATGTTTAGTATAACTGTCCAAAGGTGGTAAATACCTGTGCTGATTCATTAAAATTCTTGTTCAGATCTGATCAAAACCCAGATGTCAAATCTGCGGTCTGCCCATGCAGGCTTACCCACACCAGCTTCTTTCAGACCTGCCAAGTTACCAGGCCTCTGGCTATTAACAGTTTGGTTCACAAGTTTCAGCAGAAAAATGGACACATGGAAATCAAGGATGGAAAATCCTGTTTAAATCATCTACCCCATCTCCATGTCACTGCTGGGAACTTTGCTAAATTTACAGACTTCGCTGTCATCAGTGCTAAAAGAGGTTTCTGTGTATAGCCTTTGATGCATCAAATCCGTGCAGCAAGCTGTTAAGGAAGATGGGGTAGATGGGTGTGATTTTGACCTTTCCAGAATGAGTCATGCCTCTGTGGATATAGAAAGACTTAAACCAGAGTTCATGCACATTGGTGAGAATACATCCATCAACTCCAGTGAGCCTTGGGTCAGCCCCAAGGGCAAGAGAACAAGAATGAGGGCTTGTGTTTGTCCCCACCACCAACCTCCCGTACTTACATCCCCATAGAGTGAAGTAAGACGATGTAGACCTGGCCTTTGACTGTTCTTTTGCAGGCAGATAGGAGACAGGTTCCTCTGCTGATGTTTTGAACAGGGTAGGCACAAGATATCCCTCAAAACTGAAGCTGGATAGTGCAGCACAGTGGTGCCTCTCAACACCTTTCCCCGAAGAGATCATTCGCTTGAGCATAACATGTAAAACTTCAAGCATATAACATTTGGTTCAGAGCTATGAGGCCTGGAAAACGGGCAGAGTAAGTGCGTGGCTGGCTGTAAAACATTGTCAGCAAACTAAGTGGAACACGACCTTCTGGTGCCCAAGCACAACCCAGTTTCAGCGTTTCCCCTTTCTGGCACTGAAAATGAAAGGTGGGAGAAAACAAAGCAAAAAGAGGTTTGTGCGTTTGTGCCTTTGTGCTGCCGTAGATCTGGTTTAGAGATGGTCTGCTTTGACTCAGCCACCAGTCAGTCCTTCTTGGACTTCTTTACGTACATAAATGGCTGAAGGACAGGTAGGTCTGGCACATCCTCCCCTTGTTCCAGTCCACCCTCCTTACACCCCAGCCGGGAAGGCAGCCTAAATGCCAGGTCTTATGACGGCAGTACTCAGCAGGGAGCACAGCACAGAGGTCCTGCCGGAGAGACCATGACCAGGCACTGCTTGGTCCAGTTGCACTGAAGAGGTCAGATTTGTGATCTGACAAGCTGCGCAACTGCAAGTGTAACTCATACCTGTCCCCAAAATTTTCATAGTTGGGCTTAGCCATTGCAATGCAATGCTAAATTGCAGGGAAGATTTTTTGGCTCCGAAAAACTCAGTTCAATCATGTTTATTTCCCTGTGCTGCTCCACCTAAAAAGGCATGTCCAGCAATTCTTTATTTTAAAGTAAAGAGGCAGCTTTCATAGTCTCTTTCATCTTTCAATGAGACACAAAAATACGCTACTTTAAATCAACAGCACTGAATCCAATTAAAATATATAAGAAATTATATCTGGTTTACTGTCAGACTTTGCAGATGCCTCATGTCTTACAGACAAAAAAAATCCTATACACTTACTTGTCAAAATAAAATAATTTAAATATTAACTTTTTCAGTATTTTTATTTAAAAAAATCATGTTTTTTAATTGCTAACGTATATTCATATTGTCCTCATTTCTGTCAGCAAAATAGTTCTGAACAACTTCATTTTAGCAAACAAATTTACTACAGTTATAAATAAAGCAATTATGTTAGCAGCTGTAAAATGTTCCAACATACAGTGCTACTATTTCTCCAGTAAATGTTCTAAACACACCATTTCATGCATTACATGCTATGAACATGTGGTAGTCCAGGGTTAGGAAGACTACTTTTCCTCAAACCAGCTTTAACCAAGTCAAAAGCTAAACTTGCCCACACAGAAGTCACAATCATAAAACTCCGTTCACTTCAATCTTGTAGGACTGGACTTGCAGCAATAAATTCCTAAACAAATCAAATGGACACAAGAAGCTTGCTTCTTGATGCACGCAAGCAACCCCCTGTCCCATCCTTCTCCAACAGTCCTCTCATCCCTAACTTACTAAAAATCAGGAAAAAAAAATTCAAAGACTTTCCTGCTATAGGGCTATCATTTTGAAAATACAGTCTATGTGGCGGGGTTTTTTCCAGTCAGTACTGCAAAGGATTTATTTAGTGGGCCTTTATTTGAGTATAACTAGGAATACCTGATTTTAGACTTCCCCTCTTTTCTATCTTGAAGATTGTATCAGTGCACTGGAGGCTGAGAGGGAAAAATCCCAAATCCTGTTGTAGCCATTGCGAATTTTGTCTCTGACTTTAGAGAGGCCAAGGTTTCTCTCTCAAGAGGCTCTTGTTTATAGATCACCTTAGACATTTTGGCCACAACATTGCACTGGAAACTTTTGTTTAGGTTTCTTCCCTTTCTTCTCCCCTTGTCCCTCTTCATGCTCTTTTAATCTGAGTTTAGAAAAGTGTAAGAGAGAAGTCAGTCACCAAGGAGAGGGATTGGGGGTTCAGAGACTGGAGCACTGCCCTTTACCACAAACATATCTGTGGATGAAATCTAGCAGGGTTCGAAGAACATCTGGCAGGACAAGCTTAGTTCAGCCTGCCTCAGCCTTTTCTCCACTAGAAAAGTTTCTTACAGATACCTCAGATGCCAGTTCCAGATATCCTATAAAACGGAATAGGTGCTGAGCACACACCGATGCTGCCATGCAGACACCACTGACTGAAGTGTGCAACTCATTGCCAAAATGTAGGAACGGAAGCGTGCAAACTAATCATTGCAACAACTATGCATTTCAAATTTAGCCTGTTTTCCACTAACAAGCAGAAATAACATCCCATCCCACTTCCATCCCGGAGGTACTAATTCTGCCAGCTAAACTTCCTAAGATTTCCCTGCAGCTAGGAACCACAGCACGCTGAAACCAATAGGAACCTTTCCTGCTCCAAACGCTGTTTCACAAAGGGCAACAGCAAGTCTTCTCCCAACCGCACCCAGAGCAAGGTTCCCTCGTTTATGAAATGCCCCTAACAAGGGAAGATGTTTTCATTCCTTCCTTCCCTGGCAAAGGCCCAGATGCAAGCAGCAGCAAGCACAGGAAGGCTGATGCATTATCTGCCAAGCCTGACTCCAGCATTCTTCACTCCTCACATGACAGATCAGATACTTGGTCAAAACATCTCTGACAACGTTGCAGTCCCTCCAGTAGCAAGGTAGACAGTTTTTGTAGGGAAGAGCTCAATCTGTTTGTTACTGCCTCATTTATTTGTCCTGAATAGCCTCCAGACATTTACTGTATTAACCACCTCTCTTTTTTGCTTCATCTCTACTCAACATTGTCATCTCTAAATACAGATAATTTGTTGTTTCCAGGCTCTTTCTCAGAACAAAGTTAACATGCATTTTCTACAAAAAGTAAGCATGGTGTGTGCAGTTTTCTTAGCAATTGTGCCTTGGCTATATTTAAGGCAAGAAACATTAAGAACCCTCCAGTAATCCAGGCTGATTCTGAGATGATAACAAAACCTGAGGTGAGAGCAGGTTTGTGCAGCTTGAGAGTTTCAGCATGGGCATTTTGCCTAACTCAGAACTGTCCTATTTACCTGCGTCACCTTCTCAAGTAATCACAAGCACAGTTATATACTCTCATTCGAATCTGAAAATACCATGCACCATCTTTGGGTTTCACTGTTGCATTCTCATTTCCCACATCTCTGAGGACCACTTTGTTTTGCTTTACTACACAGGACAGTCACCCGGCCAAGAGAAGACCTGGACTCTAGTCCCAACTTTCCATTGATCTTCTTGGTCTCCTTAAGAAATCACTTCACCTCTCTACCTCTCTGCTTCCAGTCTCACTCCTTACTTGCAAACACAGACAAGACCGTATCTTTCACTCCATATTTGCCTGATGCATCCAAATGGGATGTTGGTGGAGAAAGTAAAACAGCTGCTGCTATAGTCACAATAAATTACTATAACACGCCTAATCCATGAGCAGTGCCATTATTGTTAGAGGGAATACTGAGTAAGGCAATGCTTTATTTGTGTCAGTGTCCTAATGAGGAACCGCTTTCATCTCTCTCATCTAGTTCATGTGCATGAAATTTAAAGAAAAGAAAAAAAACCTAGACATACTGTTATTGCAGTGTGGAAAACTCAGCCAGGAATTTCATTAGGTCCTTTTCCAGAGAAAAGAAATCACGAATATATAATACATCATGAAGAAACAGAAACAACCCAGCAAGGCTTCTTCCTCTCTTTTCTTCACCAAGTGTCAATAATTACTTCACAGGCCCTTTCAGTGTCTGTTTGTGTTGGAAAAAGCACGTGTACCTATGACCTAGATGAATAATGGTGGTATTACTTTAATCCCAAATGAGACGCAGCATTGAAAGTGTCTGATGTGAGGCAGATGCAATAATGCTGATGCCACCACTGCAGCTGTGGGGGTTGAAGGGCTGCTTTTTTCATTATTTAGCCAATTCATTAGCAATCAAGGCCCAGAGCCACTAGTGAACATCTTGTATGGTCACCTCCACGGTGACTTCTCATAAGCATATATTAGATCAGCCTGGTGGCTCTCAGCACTGCAACGCCGTGCCACCTGAATGTGCCAGCTTCTGGCATGACTTCAGTATGATTGCCTGCTGACAGACGGGTGCTGGTGAGACAAGTGTGACTGGGAAGTGAGGGATAATGAAGGTGACCTGTTTTAAGGGATCCTTTCAGGAGCTGTACCAGTTTCATGGGAAGTTTGTTTCTACCAGGACAAAAGCTACTGCCCTGTTAGCTAATAGAAGGAGGAGCATTACACGATAATGGATGTGTGAAAATGACACACTGAAACAAAACAGCACACCCCATTTTTCCCCCAGGGGAGAGAATGGAAGAACAAACCACATGTGACAATGTCAGTCATGTTGCTTAACGCACTATTCTCAGACTTTCAGATACTGCAGTGATGTGGACAACATAAGAACCTGTTTGGGGTTGCATAGCACAGTGGTAAAATGGTGAAACTTGAAGGTCACAGTCCAGATTTTCAGAAGATGGCCCAGAAAACCTTTATGTCATCTTTTCGGCATGAGAATTTTTACCTGCATGCTGGTCTAAGAGTATCTCAGAGGAGCCTTCTATGTTGTTTCTATAGAAAATTTGTGGAAAATGAAGGGATTTGTGAGCAATTATTCTTGAATTATTTGAACCTCAGAGTTAGAAAAAAAGTACAATTATTGTCAAAATGTTCCCTTTTTATATTTTCTAAATGCAAACTTAAGTGGGCTGTTTAGTGATAATTTTCTGGTTTGGGATCTTTATCATTTTAATATTAGAAGAATAAAGAATTTAAAAGATAAAATCGAACCAAAATTATTCTGAAATTGTTGAAAGAAAAGTTTTGATTGACACATCCACATTTTTTTATTGATATTATTTGAGAACATTTTTTATATTTCTGTTCTTATTCCTTATTTAATTTTATTTTGATCTTAAAAGTTTCATATGTTAGGAAAATTATTTCTCTTCCTACTTGGCTCCAGTCTGTCCATTCCTATGTCTATGTGAGATAATGTAGAAGGCCACCATGAAGATAACTATGTGGGTTCTAAGGTATTTGAGGTCTTTTCTACAGAAGGACAGTCCTCCACCAGCATCTTTTGATCTGTTACAGCAGTTTGCTGCATTTAAAATTGACCTGAATATCTAAAAATTCACTTGGATCAGGCTTTGGACAGTAGACCACAATAAAAATGGACTAAACAAAATCATATTCGAGGTCCTTTAGAATCACAAGAACAATTATCTAAAAAGTACTTCTGCTTTTAATAAGGAAAATATGTACACATATATGTACTGTACTTTTAGAGTAATATTTAAAATTTGGGGAAGCATTAGCATGAAACAGAAGACATACACAATCTCTCACATAAAACCCTGAATATTTCTCAAGTAGAAAAATCACAAAAGAAAACTCAGCCAAGGTTCAGTTCATACATAAAGTCAATGGCAAATTGTTGTATAATAATTTCCTGTTGTTCTTTCATCTTGTTCTTCTACTCCTCAAACTCAAACCACGGATCATAGAATCATAGAATGGCTTGGGTTGGAAGGGACCTTAAAGGTCATCTAGTCCAACCCCCCTGCCGTGGGCCACCCACTAGATCAGGCTGCCGAGGGCCTCATCCAACCTGGCCTCGAACACCTCCAGGGATGGGGCATCCACAACCTCTCTGGGCAACCTGTGCCAGTGCCTCACCACCCTCTGATTAAAGAATTTCCTCCTAACACCTAACCTAAATCTCCCCTCTTTTAGTTTAAAACCATTCCCCCTCATCCTATCACTATCTGCCCATGTAAAAAGTCGCTCCCCCTCCTGTTTATAGGCTCCCTTTAAGTACTGGAAGGCCGCAATGAGGTCTCCCCGGAGCCTTCTCTTCTCCAAGCTGAACAAACCCAGTTGCCTCAACCTTTCTTCATAGGAGAGGTGCTCCAGTCCTCTGATCATCTTTGTGGCCCTCGTCTGGACCCGCTCCAGCAGCTCCACATCCTTCTTGTGCTGGGGACCCCAGGCCTGCACGCAGTGTTCCAGATGGGGCCTCACGAGGGCAGAGTAGATGAGAAATAAGGGACAAGAATGCAAACTACCAAGTGGTAGAAAGTTGCAGTAAATAACAGAATACACACATCCAGGTGTCTATGTGGTTTAAGCTCTCTTGAATAAGTCTTTTAAAGGGAAACAATAAGTTAAAGTTATTTTGGAATAACACAGTAAATGAGTTTCTGGGTACAAAAAAGAGAAGAAAGTGAAGGAAAAGCTGGATATTTGCTGTAAAGCACTAACTACATTCCTTTCAATACAAACAATCCAAAGGAAAATATGTAAGAGACCCAGTTCAGAGATATAACTTGCAGAGATAACTGATGTTATCCACCACCCTGATGGTATTTATAAACCCTTTCTTCGCTTTTCTTCTGTCATTTTATTTTGGACCCATGGCTTTCCCAGTCTTCAGTCCTCCACCAAGAGAAAATAATAAAAAAAAAACTTAGAAAGCTGAAAATGCCTATTCAACCACCTTCAGCCTTATATGAACCTTTCAGCAATTTACTGGAAGAATAAAGAGCCAGGCAATCTTTAAAGCATCTTAATTGTTCTCTGAGTGTAATAGAACCCTCAGGAGATATGACCCAAAGTTGGCTGTAAATCACATTTGATACCATGGACTGTGCTGTTCCTCCCTGTCTATGGAACATATATGACATTAAAGTAGATTATTAAATCACACACATGCTTATTTTTCAAACAGACCTTATAAGTTCCTGTCTTGTTTTCTTTCTTTCCTTTTCCCAAAGAAAGGTAGGAAGTGGAAATGAAAATGGCAGGGGAAAAAATGGTTGCTTGAGAATGAAAAAGCGTGTGAGAAAACAGTAATTAATCTGCCACGGCTCTTACCATTTTTTCTAAAAAGCCCTAGTCAATCAATCTTCTTCCAATCTGTCTACCATTGCCCTTTTACCATCAGTATATCATCTATTCACCCGCAAACTCATTTACCATTTGTCTCCATTCCTTTCCTGAACTAAAACTCTGCAAACCTGAAATGGTACAAAATCTCCCTCCAAGTTATGCCAAACAGCTTCTCAGAAACCTTCAGCACACACCTATCCTCTAGGCTGAGAACCATTTCTCTCCTTATTTAACCTTGCCAGAGCTCAGCACCGCACCCTTGGCTCTGGTCCTGCACAGTAACCACCTTCTCTGCCTCCAACACAAAAGCACACAGGCATACTGTCCTCTAATACAAATAAGCAACACTTGGACTCAGGTTTTTTTTGGTTTTTTGTTTTTTTTTCCCTTTTATGAGACAGCCTCCACTGAATTTGGAAAAATTCATACGCTGTCAGCCCGTAATGATCCTGTTTGTTGTTGGCATTGAAAAATCAGGAGCACATAGAATAGGAAGAAAGAACTAAGGATCTTAACCTTTGCTTCTATAGGGAAGAAAGAAACCTACCCTACCAAAGCTTGTCTCTCCTCCATCTTATGTTTGTAGTATAAGGTAAGGGATTTTCTTGCCAGAAGATCAGATCCTTCAAGGGTTGAATCAGCAACAGACCTGACAGTATCTGCCTGTGGTACTACCTCCAAAAATATACTAGCAAGGTATTAGCTGTGACTTAGTATACTAAATCTCCAATAATCAGCTGCCCCTCTTCTACTCTGCACACAATGCACATACTCTGTCTGTCCACATCAGTAGCTTAAATGGGATAGCGAGCCACCAACCAGCAGGACCCAGAACAAGTAACCATGACACCCCATGGTATGGAATACCCCTTTGACCAGTTTGGGTCAGCTGTCCTGGCTGTGTCCCCTCCCAACTTTCCTGTGCCTCTCCAGCCTTCTTGCTGGCTGAGCATGAGAAGCTGAAAAGTCCTTGACTTGGTCTAAATACAACTTTGCAACAACTGGAAATATCAGGGTGTTATCAACATTCTTCCCATACTAAACCCAAAACACAGCGCTGTACCAGCTACTAGGAAGAAAGTTAATTTTATCCCCGCTGAAACCGGGACACTCAGTGAAAAGAACTGTGTTTATAAAGCTGTATGCAAATGGACTTATGGACAAACCTGGGGCTAAATTCATTCTTCATGTGCATTATTGCCTGTAGAAGCATCTTCTGAGAAACTGAGTTGGGGTAATATGGTGAAAATCCTAGGCTCAAATTACAATACAGGAAATTATATTTAAGTGTAAGAAGCAGCTTTTCTACCTTGAGGGTGGTCAAACACTGGAACAAGTTACCCAGAGAGGTGGTGCAGTCTCCATCCTTGGAGATACTGAAACCCCAAATGGACATGGTCCTAGGCAACCTGTTTTAGTTGACCCTGGTCTGAGATGGGGTTCAGACTAGCTGGTCTCCAGAGGTCCTTGCCAGCCTCAACCACTCTGTTATTTTTGATTCTGTGGGTGACCTTTTGTGACGTGTTGACCCTGGCTGGACGCCAGGTACCCACCAAAGCCGCTCTATCACTCCCCTTCTTTGATTGAACAGGAGAGGGAGAATATAACAAAAGACTTGTGGGTCGAGATAAGGACAGGGAGAGATCACTTAACCAA
>JAVKLA010000040.1:7515631-7535413 GCA_034782735.1 Sagittarius serpentarius
AGAGGCGCTACCACCGTCGCTGATGGGCTCGGCCTTGGCCAGCGGCGGGTCCATCTTAAAGCCGGCTGGCATTGGCTGTATCGGACACAGGGGAAGCTTCTAGCAACTTTTAAAGAAGCCGCCCCAGTGGCCTCCCCGCTACCAAAACCTTGCCACGTAAACCCATTACACCTTTGTACTTTAGTACTTTCTCAAGGGCAAATATATCTGCCATGAGGACAGACCACACACAGCACTATGTGTAGTTTCTGTCTCTCCCACTGTTACGGTGGTGGTCAAAAGTGACCAGTGTAAGACAAAGACAGCAGAGTTGTTTCTGTAAAGACCCATCATGTTGAATGCTGAAAGGGCAGATGGAGGTTGAAGGAGGCAGGAAAATGTAAATGTGCATGTGAACTGCAGAGCTGCAAGAGTACTGTTGGTTTCTGAGACTGAGCAGCTCACATCCCGTTTTGAGGTCTACACTACAGCATACCCTGGAAGTGAGCTGTGATTCCCCGTTTGCTGCACAGCTGAAGCACTGAGGCACTGCAGCACATCGAGCAGGGTGACTACGTCCCGAGGCCTGACCACCTCCTAAGGTGCCTTGCTCTCTCACCAGCTCCGAAGGGAATCTAAAGTAAATGGATTCAGCCCCTAAGATAGCTGCCTTACTGAAGTGCCTGAAGGCATTTGTGTGATGTGGACTGATAGGTGGCACAAATCCTCCTAAGTCTGCCTTAGGGTGCTAAACTGCCACACCACACCAATTCAGGGCTCCCTTTAATGCTGCAGTTCTGGCATCCCATTTGAGGAAAACAGTATTCCCATTACAGACTCACAAACCAGGTGGGTTAGGTAGCATTGAAAAGTTTTTCTGCAAGGAAAGCAGAAGGGTGGGAGATGGTAAGTAAATACTGAAGAAGCATAAAGCACCGACGTGGGTTTCCTTAGCTAAGATTAAATGCGAGATTCAGCCAACACTAAGAACAACTACTGAGCAGTATGCCTGCAGTTCCCTTGAAAGCTCAGTACAGTCTGTTATGACTTTAATATTAGAATTAATTGAAGAAAATTGAGAGACTAACTCAGATTTGACCTCTGGGTATTCTGCTCAATAAGTCCAGTTTAGCCCAAAGGCACATAAACTAAGGAAAATTATTAACGCACTAAGTGCTGGCTTAACATATGCCAGCTACAAAACAAACATCCTACAGTTTCAAGGCAGTTTATTTTGGTCCTAAGAAGCGATGTATCTCGCTTCCCAGGAAGACAATGCAGTTCTGTGACATGCAGTTACAGTACAGATGGAGTGCTGGTTGATTGCATAATGGTCTGGTGTTGGAGAATTCAAACGTGAGCTGTCTTCATAGATTGGAAGCACCTTTCTTGCACCATTTCCAGGTTTGTTGTCACTCATAATATTTGAGGGAATGCTTCATGAACCAATAATGCAGCTGCCCTGAAAATGTTCCACAGGAGCTGTCAACCATCCTATTAGCACACTTACTGACACTGGCCACAGCTGAGTCTCTTTAAACACACCAGTCTTAAAGTAAAAAATAGTTTTATTGAAGGATGTACTTGGCATTTTCAATATTAAAATAATAAATAAATAATGGCATGTTTTGCTTTAAAATTTTAAAATGCAACTGTATCTATCTGGACTCGCTTTGCAGACATGCATTAATTCATTTAGATACAGCATCTGAAAATCTGGCTCTCAACTTGTCAGTAATGTGCATCTCCTAGTGAATAGGGAATTATCACATTCCATATTTTCAGTTGCTAATGACCATTAAAGGCACTATACGTACATATTCCATATAAAATTTAAAACCAGGTGAATTTTTTTCCCCTAAATTTGGGCTGATTTCTACCTTGTCAGTCATTCTCCAGATTATGGAGTACTGCAGTGTCCAAGACACACTGTTCTGCTTCTAGTCAGAATAAACATATATAAACTTGACCACTTCAAGGAATGCAGCTTCCTGAGGACCTTTTGAAATTATCATGGTTCCCCCCTGTAATCTATGTCCCTTTGTTGGTGCTGTGTTATCTCAAGTATTATCTAAAACCAGTAACATTTAACTGTCTTTATTAGTAAGTCACTGGGAAAAGAACAGATTTCCATTTTGAAGACGATGCAATTTGTGACCAGTCTTAGAAGAGAGGATGGGAACTCATAGGCCACTCATCAAGTGATCTCCGTTTCCTGAACTCATCAGTCTTACCCTCGCTATTCCTCGTCCATTATGCCAAAGGTGCAATTCTGTCATGGAAGGTCATGCTCAATGCAGCAAAATTGTATTTTATCAAGCTTGTATTCCGCCAGCTGAAAGCTCTGAATAATTGGACTGAAGTTAGGTAGGAAATTATTTTTCTTTCCTGATTCTTATGGCATTACGAATTGTTATCTAAACAAAAAATAAATAATGTGATGCTGTTACAAAGAGACATTTATGGGGTGCTCTTGTGGTTTAACCCCAGCTGGCAACTAAGCCCCACACAGCCACTTGCTCACTCCCCCTCAGTGGGATGGAGGAGAGAAATGGGAGAGTAAAAGTAAGAAAACTCATGGGTTGAGATAAAGACAGGTAATGCAAAAGCCACGCGCTCAAGCAAAGCAAACCAAGGAATTCATTCACCACTTTCCATGAGCAGGCAGGTGTTCAGCCACCTCCAGGACAGCAGGGATCCGTCATGCGTAAGGGTTACTTGGGAAGACAAACAGCATCACTCCAAATGTTCTCCCCTTCCTTCTTGTGCACCCCCAGCCTACTCGCTGGTAGGGTGGGGTAAGCAGTGGAAAAGGCCCTGGATCTGTGTAAGCACTGCTCAGCAATAACAAAAACATCTCTCTATTATCAACACCGTTTTCAGCACAAATCCAAAGCATAGCCCCATACTAGAAACTATGAAGAAAATTAACTCTATCCCAGACAAAACCAGCATAGGTGTCTACCCCATGTAAGGCACAGAAGGTAACTATTTGATTATACTTGGGATTGGTGGTGCTTCTCAAGCTTTGGGAGTACAGCGAAGTACGTAGACTTCGGGAGTACAGCGAAGTACGTAGACTTCAGGAGTACACAGGCAGACTGAAGAGATTTTTTACCCATGAAGAAAGTTTGAAGAAAACAAGTTTGTTTAGGTAACAGAGGGCAGAGGGGGAACATAATACATTTTTTCTGTTCCTTAATTCAGTTTATTTTTAGTTCCTAGTTTAAAGCGATCACAAGGCATTGTGATTTATAGGGCGTATCCCACCTAAGGCAACCCCCCCACCCCAGCATGTGGAAAAGCCAGTTGCCAGACTGCCCTTTTCCTGGGCTTCAGCACCAGCAACGGCAGCAGCATCCTTACTGCTAATTTGACCTCTCAACTACATGAGTTGTAGCTCCAGAACTAGAGATGGGAAAGAAGCAAGCAGCTCCTTTTGCAACAGTGGAAATGGGGCTTGAACATTAGGAGAAAAGCCTCTACCCAACAAACTTCAGTCTGATGGTATGCTATAACAGGTCACATACAGTTTAGAAACTTGCTTACTGGGATTCTTTCAGATCAGCTGTGATCTTGGACAGGGCAATCTCTTGTGACTCATTAGTTTTGCAGCTCTGGATTTCAGTGGTGGTTTTGCAATCCTGACTCTAGATGAAAACAGAAAATCACAATGATTTTTGTTAAAAACAATCTGAAAAAATGAATTTGTTAAGACAAAGTGCTTTGTTTTCAAGATCTAAAATGTTCAATCAATCTTGATGTAAAATAATTCTATAATTCTTATTATTTTCCTAAGTCCATATTCAGAGAACCTATAATTTATCTCTTAGAAAATATGGAATGTGGTCAACTTCAAAATCTTGACCCAAAATATTTTCAGGTCAAATTGTTTATCAAAACTGCTTCTTTCCCAGGAACAACATTTGATTCAGTCAAAAGTTATGGGCTAAAGTGTGTAGTTAATAAATTAACAATCAGTACTAAACTTCGTAGAATATAGAATTTCAATGCATTCAGTGACAAGGTAGTACGTTTTTTTCACCTAAGATTCATATGACCTACGCCTATATACAGCATACATGTGGATGTCCTGAGCTCAGGGGTTACTGAGACCTCTAAGAACTTGAAGTAGAACCTTTAACCTGACTAGAGTGATGTGGTTTTGGCAAATCTCTCTTCTTTCCGGTAGCATTGCTAACATCTTGCCTAGATGTATCTTGAGCCAGAGACTGTTCATGTGAGCATTGGTCTCATTCGGGCCCTAGGATGGCAAGGAGATAATGATGTTATCACAAGCGTTAGGCATCCTTATGTCCACCAAATACTCCTCTGACTGTAGTAGATGTATCCTTTAAATAATACCTTTCCTCCCAGTGCTCCCAAACTATTTTGCAAACTATGGATATCATACCACAGAGATGAAGCCCCTTTTTCAGCTTTGGAGAGCTTATGACATGTTTCATGAAATGTTGTCTCCATCTTTAATAGAGGGGATTATCCTTGTAAGGCCTTCTCTGTCTTGGGAGGATTAAGAACTGATTTGGTCCCACTGGCACTTAAAGGAGCAGATATGACCTATTCCCAGCTCACTAAACACCCCCCTTGAGAATTCCAAATATTTACAAATGACCCACTTCTCCCCTCAGCCCGCACCTCCCTGCATCCTGAGCAATGGTGGAAGCGGAGGCTCCTGTCACACCAGCTTTTTCCAATGCCTCTTTATATTAAACCAGGTCAGATGGGGTCACTGGTCTTTGATCTACTGTATTTCTTCATTCTTGTTTGAAACTACCCAACCTTTCTCACATTCCCATAACTCATGACGATGAAAGCAGCAGCTGTCTGCTCCACTTCCTAACTAATAACTTCTGTTCAGAGTGGGAGGGAAAAATGGCTTTATAATAATGCAGGATTTTCTTTTGGAAAACCAGGCACTAATAACTTCATGTTGTGCCCTTTTCTCCCCTCTTACTCCAGGAATACCTGCAGACCACCTCTGTTTTCCCTTTGCTGTTTTCTACCCCTCTTCCTTTCTGTGCAAGAGCGAGAAGCAGAACTTTGCTACCTTTGTGATTACTAGCAGCCCTGGGTTCATACTGATTAGTCCCAGTGGCACAGGGTTAATGAGTTAAGTGTGCTTATTCAATTAAGCCACCTCTTTGTTTTAGCTCACATAAATTTTAACCTGATCGCTTCAAAATTACCTTTGGCAGTATTCAGTAATAGAATAAATTGAATAAATTGAATCAAAAGAAAAATGAATTCCTTCTTAGTTCTTAAGTATGTGTGTACTTGATTTGCCCTCAGTAAAATAAACGGATGGAAAGCTTAGTAGAGGTACTCTGATAGCCGATATACAGTTCACATCACGGAGTATGGGCAAACTGGAATCCTCTTGGTTCCTAGCCTAATGCTTGTAAGTATTTGGCACTGTTGTGAATTTTAGGTTGTTTTCAGTTAAAGTTACGCAGTTACCTATTTTCCTCAAAATGCCCTCAGATTACACCTTTCTTACAACAACTTCAGTGCATTAATTTGAACAAAGGATGAATGAGCTATTTCAGTCATAATGCTGGAGCACCTTTGCTAGCACAAGTGCAGAATATAGCAATTTACTTTCCTCAAAGTTGTGGTTTTGGAGCTGTAAAACAGTCCTGGATATCACACTGCAGCATGGGAGACTGACTGATGGCTACAGTTGAAGCATGGCAGGATGAAGTAAAACAGCAGAATACAAGCATCTTTTCATCTGTAAATAAGACGTTGAAAGAAAAGCCACTGGATCCCAGTCCATACTTCCCTGCAATGAGTATTTGGCATACTAAAAAGGTATTTGATTTTGAATGCTGATTATCATTGAAAAGCATCACATTTGAATCTCTCTGATTAAATGGAGGACTTTCATAATGGCATTGCTAATTACATTTGTATACACACTGACTGCCCTTAAAAACACCCTCTTAAGGTAAGATTCACCTCATCTAACATTAATCATTTAAAAATTAGACATCTAGTCTAAGCCAATTATCTCAGCTGCCTCTGTATTCAGTGAAGAGAGACAGCCACCTCCAGAGCATGATTCATCCCACCAGTCTCAGAAGGGGATGAATCTCTTGTTGATTTGTTCCACTTATATCATGATGTCATCAAACACAGTTAGATGAAATGACTTCTGCCCTGAGTACAAATGAGAAGCTGGATGAAGAAAAAAACCTCCAAAAGTAAACCACAAAAAACACCAAATAAATGGACAAAATCTTTCAAGTAATTACATATGAAGTGTTTTTATGAAAATTAATGTAGTGTTATTCATCCATCTGGGTTTCTTCACATAACAAGGATATTGTCCTTAAAGATGATGACCCTCTGCTTATATTCAGTGGTATACAAAATACCCCAGACCTGAAGCAAGAGTGAAGCTACTGCACTAAGAAACTTTCAGCGGGCAAAGAACTTAAATCTCCCTGCACAAGAATGATTTGTATCCATTCTTTTGGGGATGATTGATACCACGATTCCTACTGGACCACGGTGACTACACCTCTGAAAATATCTGACATATTTTGTCATTTCCTCTGAAATCTGTAGGTAAATTTCCAGCTGGAGCATACTTATTTTACTTAGAAACTTTAGGAAACCTTGCTCTTCAGTGTCTTTCTGCTATTGGTAAAGTTACGTAATGGGACATTTACCTGATTGACTCCCTACGCTGCACATAACTAGCCTTTCTTCTGGACTGTGTTCTTCTTAATCATATGCCTTTAAATCAACCTGTAACTTGCCCTGGGGGACATTCAGAAAAATAATCTTTAATAACTAGCCTTTCTTCTGGACTGTGTTCTTCTTAATCATATGCCTTTAAATCAACCTGTAACTTGCCCTGGGGGACATTCAGAAAAATAATCTTTAACAGTCAGTGTTTCAAGGGGCAAAAGAGAGATTGCGTGTCCTGTAAAAACATAAAATAAAAACATAAATTGAATTGCATTAAGGTCCTGCACAGAATAAACTCAAATTAAAATAGTCCTAGAGATCACTTACTTATTTGGCAGTTTAATCTGGCCTAGTATCCAGAACTGATTACTGAACTATCTCCTAGAAACGTGATCTTCAAACTTCATCTTGTTCACAGAGACCTTGGCAGCGCAAACAGGCAGTACATCACTCCAGCTCTATCTCTGCTGCATTGGCCTCTGGTTCTGAATTACAGCATCTATCACATTCTGGCTTTTGCTTGCCAAGCTTTTAAAGGTGTGCTCTTGCTCACTGTACCTTATGAACAGCTTTCCCTTCCATCATTGGGCCTGCTTTTGAAGTTTACTGATATCGACTTATAAAATATTCTCTCTCTGCATGCCTACCCCCTCTGACTACTGTGTAACTGAGACATACGTGCATATCGCAAGTGTCAAGTCCCAGTTTGAAAGTGCTTTGTCTTGCTCACACAGACTGTGGAAACTTCTGCCCGTAAATATCTGAACCTCATATGCTTTTAAAACTAGACACAACATACATCCTTTGGTTAAGATCTATTTATAATTAATAACGTGGCATGGAGTGGCAGATTCTTCACTGAAAAGACTATAGATATAAACTCTCTCTCTATGTATATATGTATACATATATACCTGGAGATGTGCTCTATTCCTCTTTCAGTTTTAATACTATCATATATCATATTTGTTTTTAAATTATGCTTTGCTCTGAATTTTTATTTTATAATAAAAAGATGAATTTTGCATGTTGACAAGAACTGGCCTTAAAGTCACATTCTCACTCTGACAGCCCGATCATGAAGACAACCCTGTAGCTTTCACTAACCTGTCCCTGGTTTTGTTGCGTGTTACCCAAAATGTTGAAAATCACTGAAATGAAAGAATCTGTTGACTACTCAAAAATTGTCATTTTTTTCAAGACTATAATGTTGTTGCAATACAGTACTTTATATATACTAGGTATTAAACTTAAGTGAGAGTAATTGGGAAGAGCTAAGCTCCAGGCTTGAGAGAAAATGCTGTTGTCAATGATCCACTATATTCTTGTCCATTAATATACAACTATATGCCATGAGAGGCTCTACCAACACTACTATGTCTGGGCATGCTGCCCAGTTCCCTCTTCTGGGGTGTGCCCTGGGGCTCAATAACTGGGCAATACTCAGCAAGACCGACCTCCTTCCTCATCCTCCCTGCAAAGGAAACATATGGGTGTACCCCACATGGGAACCACAACATAGTCTAGATGGTGAGGAGCCTAGATCATGGGACTGCGCTTTGCCTTACATCGGATGGTCTGTTGAGAAACAACCTAGGATACCTGGAATGAAAGAGCCTGGTTAATAAGGTTGGCAGGGTATTCATATTTACCTGGAGTAATTATGAACAATGGAGAAAACCGGACAAAATCATGAGGCTCATGGTCTAGTATACAGAAAGAAAAAAGTGGAGATATGGTATGCCATAAATATTAGGCCATGTTGTGTGCTGTGTATAAGTTTTAAGTATGAAGGCTTGCTGTTTTCTTAACTATTTGACATCTGTAAATGCATTTAATCTACATTAAACTATACTGGCTATTTTCTTCCTACTACAGCCTTTAATGTGATTTGGAGAAAGTACAAATACTAGACCCACTGTATGAGGCAAGAGTTACCAGAGCAAGCTGTTGGGAACCCACTTAAAGCAAAAGTAAGAGGATTAGTCAAAATCTGAATAGAAAAGGTGTTGAGACTCCACAGACCTTTTCTTTTAATCAGCTGGGATATAAATGTTTGAGTACACATTTCAGGAAAGGTCTCATTTGTGAGATAGCCATATAGCTCTACTCTTCAAAAAAGAAAAAAAACCTATGCCTTTTGTGCAAGTGCTTTGTCTTTCATTAATAAACGAATTGATTGTGTATTCAGAATGATATTTTTAATATCAATTCCTGACTGTATATATTTCAATATACAGCAATTATTTAAAGAAATGAAAAAGATAGTTAGCAGTAGTTGGAGAAAATGTGTTTGGATGTGCAAGAGAGGGAATCTACAGAACGGATTCTCAGGTCTAAGCAGAAATAGTCAGAAATCACACCTATAGCTTCCGACTCAAACTAAGCATCTCTGAGACTCCTTTAAAAGAGAAAGAATGGAGGAAATAATTTCGGACCTTTCAGTGAGACAGACAAAGGAGCATATCTACTATCATTGCGCTCTTTCAGAAGCCCACAGAAAGGCATCTGTGGGAGAACAGGAGGTCTGAGGTCTTTAACAGCTGACTCTTCTCCAAAGAGGTGACAAATGAGGGAGTCTGGATCAAAGAAATGTTTTATGAAGAAAACACCCACGAAGCTAGTGGAATTGCAGGCTGCTTGACCATTCAGCTAAAGAAGGTATGTGACTTCATTTAGTCATTCATTAGATGCAAAAAAATTAGATCTTTAAATTATACCATTTGGTGAGGAGGAAAGTTGATGATAACCAACTGTCAGTTCATAGATAAAAACACTGGGACTTTATTCCATACTTTTGAAATCACAAAGCCTTTGAAACAAAGGGTTAAATTTAGTCCCTGGAGAATGGAAAGTGAGATAGGGAAACATATGCAAGCTCATATACACCCCGTTAAACTACCTTTATATACACAAATTAGTTGCAGAGAACTAAGGGAAAGCCTACTTCAACAATGGAAAAATATGCCGCACTTTTATTTTGAAAAAAATCACTGAATTGCATTGGCTTGTAAAACTGGAAGATGTCACAGAAGCTCTGCTTTCTCATGCAGTCTTTGTTACATGCTTTGGGAAGGGGGAAACTTTTGGCATCATTATTGTTATTATAAGCATCATTACTGCCACTTTTCCCTTTTGACAGGACATTATGATATATTACCTCACTTTATCGCAGTTTATGTTACTACATAAATGCTACGAATGACAAAGTTTGGAGGGCACAGGTATTCCTAGAAAGTGCCAAGCAAACCGTAAATCATATTAAGATAATCTGGGGACTTGAAAAGAATTGTGAATTGAATAGCTTTGTGTGGCTCAAACGTATAATGGTACTTTCAGATCATTCACTTGCTGGCTGCAACATCAAGCATTGGAAAGGAAGTAACATCTAAGGCAATGTATAAAAGAGATCTCACACCTAATTTTCTCCTCTATTATTACGTACTTATTTATTATTGTTTATTTATACCTTAGTAATAGCAAGAGGTTCCAGGCAGAGATCAAGCCTGCATTTTAGTAAAAAGAAAACATTCCGGCCTCACGTAATCCAAATATAAAGTGAAAGACAACAGGTAGATACAATGTGAGAGGAGGATAAGGAAGGTGACAGTGATGATTATTGTGGTAAACAGCAGTCACCAATTACCTAGTCATTGTTTAGCCTTCTTTGTAAAATATAGTACATCTGGAAGGCTGGTAATTGTTATCTTTAGATCTGTCTTTAATTTCTGTAAACTAGCAGTGTCCTTTACAGCTACTTGGAAAATGTTTTTCCCCAGTGGAGAAACATAGAAAACTTCATATTTTGTCTGTATGAAAAAATATAAAAATAATTCATGTATTTCAACATATTAGGGCCTGAAATGGCCAAGCAGATCATCTAGCCTGACCTCCCATACGTCTCAGGCAATTTATTTTCTTTTAATTATCTTTGTATTAATCCAAATAACCTATTTGAATTAATGCAGAGAGTTATCCTGCCTTGATCTAGAAAAGTTGGTACATGAAGTATCCTTCATTTTCCTTTGCTAGTTTGTTGTTCTGGCAAACTACCCTGACTGCTAAATATTTTGCCACATTCCTAGTTTAAGTTTACCTGGCTTCACTTGCCAGCCATTAGTTGCTGTGATGACCTATTCTGCTAGATTAAAATGTTTGTTGGCAGCTGGGATCATCTTCCAGGAAGGTAATTCAGGGCAGTTTTCAGTCAGCTTTTGGATAAATAAAATATCTCAGTTCAAAACACTTTTCCCGGCTTCAGAATAAATTTTCTGTCTTTTCTGTATCTCCTCAGCTTTTGGACATCTTTTCCCCCTGACAGTGACATAAGAACATAATGCAATACTCCAGCATCATTTCCACTAACGTGTTACATGGGCACGTACCCACCCTCACCGCCCCCCGCCCCCCGCACCATGCTGTCCCTAGCTTGTTGCTTATATACCAAGGAGTGCCTTAGTCCTTTTTGCTCTGGCATCATATATGCAATTTAACTTGCTTCCCCACTCTGACTCTTAAATCCCTTCCTGAGAAACTAGACTCAGGATACACCATCCACTTCTCAGTGTGGTGTTCCTTGTTCTAGATTACAGCACACTTTGCTATGTTAAAATACACATGGCTCAAATGAACCCACCTTGCTTTGTCCTCTCCTGATCATTATGGCAAACACTGCCACTTTTCTCAGCGGTAATTATTTTTCTTTATTTCCAGGTCATTGATAAAAAAATATGAATAGCTTTCGGCCTATAGACATCTCCTTGAATTCATATTAGAAATGATGTGATGTTTCACTTTAACACGTACCCTGTCAGATCTGTCAATATGCTGTTCTTAGTATGTTCAACATATACTCAGTTTGCACTGTATTGTGCTAAGTTTTAAAGAGTGTCTTGTGGTACTATGGTGTTTATCAGGTGTCCAAATATGCTATGGCAATCACGTTATTACATTTGTCAGTCCAATCTTTAATTTCACAAAGAGGATATCCAAGTCATATTGGGCAAGAGATGTGGACAATTTCCCCGTGGGTTTGCTTATTCAAATATTAAGAAAGCATAAAAATAACAAGGATCAAAATAAGGTCTCTGCAATGACACACACACAGTATGCCCCTTTGACAGTGTGAACTTAAAATTAACACAATATAGCTTGTTTCTGTAGACAACAGTCTTTATATATTTGAAGCTCAAATGCACAACAAACCAAAGAGATAATGATCAGGTGGCTAAACACACCACAGTTGGCTAGGGGAGATGTCAGGAACTTCCCAGTGAGAGGGGAAGAGCTGAAGCTGAAAACCTCAGAAGCTGATTTTCTCAGATTTTCTATAAATACCAATGCTCTGTACGGTGTTTAAACATTTCAGATTAGTTGCCACAGTTATCTGGCTTCTACGTTTATTTGTCTGAAGAACGTAGGTGCTGGGAAAGCAGAGAGGTTGAATATAACTGTTTCTGCTGGTTTTTGTACTCTGTACTGAGGTCCTGCCATGAACAGATTCCAGCAGGGAACTAACATTACAGTATCAAGACTTAGGACCTGATTCAAGTTACAGTCCAGTCTACTACAGAATGAAATCAGTTGCACTTCAGACTTCTGCAATCTCCTCTCATCTGTAGAGATCACAACCCTATCCTCTTTCATTCCTTTTTGGGGGTGAGAGGAGGAATAATGGAGCTTTTCCAAGCCCCCTATCTGTATGTAGCTCCAGCATATATCACTTGCTTTCCTTGTTTTCCTCTGAACTAGGAGGAAAAGTCTTTCTATTGAAATGCTAATAGAGGAATAAACTGTATAATAAGACTGCATCCCCTTTGGGCCTACATGTAATTTACACATAAAATGAAATTGCACATGGCCTTGTTTCATAGCATATTTGTTTAATTATCTTTCTTAAAAAGCTTTTTTCAATTAATTTTCAATATTTAAAAAAGGAATAAAAATGTTGATTTATCTGTGTACCTGATAATTAAGTATAGTTTGGGGAATAATTACATTATCTAATAGCAGAAATTTGTCCAGCTCTAATAAGCGGCATTTTCCAACAGTTTTGCTTGCTTTCTTGTTCTCCAAGTGCTCTAATTCAAAATAAGTTTACATTCTGCATGTATCAGTCAGTGCTCACTCATCGCAGCAGACACTGATCAGTTGACCAAAACAGCTCTGCCTTCTCTGACAATGAGTCCGGAAAGAGCGGACAGGTGCAGGCCAGCTTGAATCTCTCCAAGAGGGATGTTTGTACGGTTCTGGTATATACGAGGAAAAGTACAACCAACCGAGCTAAGAAAGTATTAAGCTTTTCATGAGCTCTCTTTGCCTTTGAGAAACCTCAGTCTGACATACTGTGTTGAATTCCGACGGTCCTTTCCCAAGAATGCTGAAACATCCTTGTTCAATTTTAGTTAGAACAGATGTGGAAGAGAGCTATTCAAGAACTAATCACATGACAGCATTTTGGGGAAGGAAAAAAAAAAAAAGTTGTTTAGCATAGTCAAGTAAGGACCAAGAAAGACAGAATTATTGTCTGAAAATACACTTTGCTGGGATTAGTACCAAAGAGGAAAAACTCTAAGCCAATTAGGTCCAAATAGCAACTTCTGGGTCAAAACCAGCCTGCTGATTTTTCCACTGAGGAGGTAAGGAACAGCTGTTTGAGCAGTAAGCCATTTCCCTCCTGCTCCACATGATTGGGCCAAAAGTGGCCATTACAGCTCATTCCAGTGCTGTGAAGGGTCTGAGGAGGTGTTCTGCTGCAGGGAAGGTACCTGGCCCCACACAGTCCCAAGCTGCTGCCACCATCGCATCAGCTCACTGGAAATGGGGAAGCCCCAGTTCTGAGACCCAGCTTACTCATCAGAGCAATCTGATTTGAACTAAAGATGTACAGGAAATAGGATGAGCAAAACAAGCAGCTTGGTGTTTCAGGGTAAATAAATGGAATTACCTCATTAAGATGGCTGAACGTAGCTAATATTGGCTACTATTAGCATAATGCAGGCCAGAACAAGAAGCATTGGTTCATCAATAACTCAGAGTCTTAATCTAACTCACAGCGTGGAATAGACAGTAGTGAATTGGACTCTGCACCACTGTGGGCTCCTCCACCACAGGAAGAGCTGGAACTTTCTCATATGGACCAGATACATAATATCAAAATCTATTCTATCCCCCTAAGTGTAATTTCTTCTGTACTGCTTAGCTGCAGAACAAGTATGCTGGAGTGTTAGAACCATTTTGTCATTTAACAAATTTAGTAAACACCACACAGAAAGTTCCACCTAACTTTAAGGAAAAGATTTTCTACCTATTAGAGCTGCGATGCTCTGTTTCTACAGCTGAGATAGGGGCAGTAAGATGGAAAGCAGTCATGTCATGCATTTCACCAGTCTTCAGGCTAAGCAAGGGCTGATTTGTGCAATCAGAATGGTAGGGGAAGAGATAATGAGAAAGCATTAATGAAAATTCTTCTCTGTAGGTTTTTCCCATACCATTATTATTAGTTGCCAGTTATAGTCTCTGTTGCTGACTCACGCTAGGAATGCAAGTGGGACAACGGGGTTTCAGGTCAAGTACTTGTCAGCTGCCTGACAAGGTAAAGATCAGGTTTTCTTCAAACTGTCAAATATCTTAAGGCAAAGCTTGGTTTCTCAGCAAATGCTCTCCACTCTCCAAGAATACAATGCTTCTCTCAGCCTGCAGCCCTGATAGAGGAAATAGTAGCAATAAAAAAAAATTGAGAAACAACCTTACTAGCCTCATTTAAATCTTCCTTTGCACTTTCTCCTGCTTCTGGTTTATATCACCTCACCTTGTACTTAATCAGGCTGGTGCTGACAATTAGGCTTGTTAACACTCTCCTTTCAGAAGGCTTGCTCTCCAATTAGGCTGCCTGCCCTATTCCAGGCAGCCAGCAAATAATGTGACTGTTCCCTGTATTTAGTCCCAACAGCATCTGGAGGGACACCTGGCAGCAAAGGGTGGAGCTTTTAACCCCTGAACTGTCAAGGCACTTTAGCACACGGGACAATAAAGCAGCTTGATTTGTAATTAAAACAGGAATATTTTTAAAATCTTTTTCTGTCTTTCTTTCTTTCTTTTTGGAGGGGTGTGTGTATTGTTTTTAAAGGAATTAAAGATCAAGCTAAGTTCCTTGCAGGAGTCACAAAAATGCCTGTTCAAAGTTTAGTATACAAATTGCATGGTATTCAGTGGATGTTAAATACCTAAACAGCTTAGGCATCTAACTACAAATTTAGGTACCTACATACATGGAAAATTTATCTTGGAATGCTTTCTGTGAAAGTGAATGTTCATTATCTATGTTCAGTTGCGGGACCTGAAAGACCAGTTATGTTTATTTCTTAAAAACCTAGATATTCTTCTTTATTATATATAAGGTAGTTCAGGTAACATCAGAAGTTTCTATTGCACCCAGAAAAATATCCAAATCTGGGGTCCTTTTTCTGTCCCAAGAACCATCACTTGTTATTTTATGTTTTAAAGAATGCTATTATAAACTACAGAAGCAGTAATCATGAAAGGTTGAAAGAGATGATTATCTATATATCATGCTGCTTCCCTTTCTCGTCCTGGAATAGAAGCTCTGTGTGATTGAAGTTGCAGTACAGATGATAAACCATAATACTATCTTGACATATGTCATACATACCGTTTGCTGCCTTTGCTTTGCATAGTCACTGACTAAGGTCTTAATTCTGATTGCAGCTGTTGTCCATGCAGTCAACAACTGATTTACCCTCATGAGCTTGCACTGAGTTGTCTCAGTGTTGATTGCTCTCAGTTAATTTGACATATGCATTCTGGCTTGCTTCAGTATACCACTATAAAGTATATGATGATGATATAGACCTGAGGCAGAAATAGTTGAGAAAGTATCAGCAGCAGTCATGAGATACAGTGAAGCATTACAGTTTTGGGTCTGAGTAGAGACCATGATTCTCAGAGAAGTGTTTCATAGCCAGCGGGTGGTGATTTTTAATTGGGGCAAAGAATATGCCCAGACTGGGGCCATGGCACTAAGACTGCTCTAAGGGGCGTACTGTACATCACATGGCTTGGTTTTCAGGCATTAACCTGTGTATTACTATATGGGCATATTAAGAATAATAGTCAATGGAAAGATGTCTCTGGTTGCTGATGGCATAAGAGTGGATCTGTAGACTAAGTGGTCACGAAGACTGACTGGAGTTTTCATTATAGCACTACAGTTTGTAAATGCAATGCCTAGATGTCAAAGGATACCTGTCAAACACAGAAATGTTTAACTTCGTTCTTGTGCTAGTAGCTGTACTAACAAGTTAACAAGACTACTCCTCCTGCTGAAGGTCAAGCCTTGGACTAAGTATTTATAGCCTTATTAAAAATAAATGAAATTCTGAAAAACAAACACCTATAAAAATCAGTATTCTTCAAATCAGTCAAAGTTTAGCAATGTTTATTTTGTTCCTTACCATACTTCCCTCATGCTATGTATCTGGGGGCCATTTATTATGGAAGTGTTTACAGAAGCAATTAATAACACTAACATACAAACATCAGTTGTTTTCCGTGCTGCTGGAGACTTTATGGTTCACTGTCATAAAGACTTAATTGAAGAACACTGCTGAGGAAGCCCAAGTAGACACTCCTTACCTTGCTTTGATGAGTTGAAGCTTCAGTGGTTCTTTTGTGGAATAATAACAATAGCAACAATGCCATTTTCAACAAATTAAAATTTAAGAACAGCTACTCTACTGTCTCCCAGTGGGTTAGCTCCTAGTTATGTTTCATTGAAAATGGTGTTATAATCTTGACTTTTGTTAAAAGTAAAATATTAAGGACTGTTTTGACTCTTACAGCTATGCAGAGTTAAATCTCCATCTAAATGAAGTTGGCTTCATTAGCTCCCAAAAAAATAAAATTTCCTCCAAAGTTGACTCTACCTATCATAACATAATCTCGGTAATCCAGCTTTATTCTTTAGGAATTGAAACAGTGCTGACAGGTTTCAGTGGACATTGTTTGTGTGCAACTTTTGACTTTGATAACACATAGTTAATATAGCATAGAGAAAAGTAAGTGTATACCCCCTGGCATCAAACAAGAATGCATGACCCTTCTCTTTTTCAGACAGCCATTCCTACCCAACTCCACTGCAGAGTGGCAGATCAATGCAGAGAGGACAGCACAGAAAAGTAGTGGATGCAGGGATGATGGGGTTGCAGAGGAATGTGATAAAATGCAGAGAATACCAAGGGTATTGTAGAAGTTTAAAGCAAGGGAAAGACCCCCGAAGTAAGGAGATATGGAAAGAGTATTTTGTAGAGCTGGACAAAGACGTCACGCTCAAATATCTTTTTACGGAAACAATGGTGTTTTGACAGAACAACAATTTTCATGAAAAAATTTGTCATTTGTGGGAACATTTTTAGATAGCTGACTTATTTCAACAAAACTACAGATATTTCAGTAGCTGAAAATTTGAGCAAACTTTTTTTTCCTGCATGATTTTCTAAGGAGATAATGTAATTCTTAGAGGGGTCTTTTTTATGAGAATAAAAGATTGTTCTCTCCAAAATAACTTCCTCAATATTAGGATAAAAACAGAAATGGGAAAGGTGCTAAAAACAGGAACAAAAAGGACAGCGCTGAAAAGGAAAATATGAAAATGAGAAGTGAGATGGAATATGTCGGGGGGAATTTTCATGGACAGGAAGGTGATCAATGAAAAGAGAAGGCCTAAAGGCAGATATATTGTGAACAAACAATAAGAAGACAAGAAAAGCAAATAAATGAAAAAAAAGATGGTGCATAACCATATGGGCAAAAAGTCATCTTTCTTGTGCCTCCTGGTAAAGATGGTAGAAGTTTTGTTTTCGACATTGAAGTCTGCCAGGAAACTCATAGAGTTTCAGCTAATCCTGTTCATTGTTTTGCTTCAATTTATGCTTTTCTTAATGGAGCCATCTTTGAAATCAGTAGGAAGAGTTAATGGCTGCATATAAAATGGCAAGAAGAAAGCAGGTGCCGTTCTGTCAGTGGAGTTGAGGCAGCTGGGGTGCAGTGTATGCCCGCCCTCCTGGGGATGTGGGTTTTATCATGGCCTTCAAAGTTTTAGCCTGTACTGCAAGACAAGGCGCAGGAAGACAGTTCTAGAGTAGTTGCAAGCTTAGGGGAAAGCCTGAAGCTGAGGTTTTTGTTTTGCTCAAAAGTTGGAACTGCACACCCAAACTTCTCCAACTTCACCATGCTTTGCCCCACAGTTTTTATGGTGCTGCCACTCTTCTGTGCCTTTCCCTTTTGTTTTCCCTGAGAACCCCACTGCTATCTCATATATAACTCGTGCCCCTTTCAGCTCTCCTTTTTCTGTGCCAGCTTTCCTGTGCTACTCCAGTTCTGATCCCACCTTTGTGCTTTTCTGCAGCACTCAGAAACTCCTCAAAGTCAGAGTTCAAAAGAAAGCCCAGAGAAGAAAGGCTACCCACAGCTATGCGTTTTCAGGCTTAAGCCCACTTTTTAGTTCCAATCAGGATTTATTTTATCATGTCAATGTGTTACAGCAACACAATCCTTTCTATAGTCTCCTGAATAAACCAACTCAGAGTAGTTTAAAATTACAAGCCTATACCCTGTGTTTATAGGGAGTCCTGTAAGAGACTTGCTTGTGCTCTAAAAAGGAGGAAATGATGTTGTTAACAGCTACAACTAAAAAACTAAAATGAAAGAGGAGGCTAAGTGCTTCTCCTAGCTGGAAACTTTTGCTGTATACAGCAGCAAAACACAGACTACTACACAAGGGAGGAGCCACTGTAATTGCCTTTTGCTGTGATCTCTAGATTTTTGATTGAAAGGATCATATCTAGGGTTCTATGCTCATTCTCTTCTCATAAGCTCTCAGTACTTAGAAGTCTTTTCTTCCACTCTTAATTTGCCTGGAGGAAGGCTTTTATCTAGACTTTTAGCCAAGAGGCACCTGCTGAAATATTCATTGGCAGAAATTGTGCCATGGGTGTTTTTCCCCATTTGTCCAGTTCTATGTCATTAAAATAAGGTTGAGTGCAATGAAAATAGGATTTGACACAGAAGAATGGCATTCTCTCAAAAACTTTATATAATAGGCAATTAACCCTTTTCAGTGCAAGAATTTAAATACTAAAGACTGCTGAATAGTATCCTTTGTCAATGGCCCTTTTGCTCTACATCAAAATAGAATTGAATATTATAACTTCACTTTGTGGGAGAATCAAATTATAATCTGCAATCTCTTATGAAGATGATTTAAAGATTTTGGTATTTGATTTTTATACTGATCTCTACCTAAACGTGATGGTCATTTGAGAAAATGCAAAAAACCTGAGCCTTAAAAATCTTGTAATGTGTACCAAAAGTCCATTCTTCCTTCCCTCCTTCCTTCTTCCCTTCCTTCCTTCTTGCCTGCCTGCCTTCTCTTAATACTTAGATGATCATATGAAATGATTCAAATGACATTTTTTGTTTGGATTTTGGTCTGGGAATGAAAATAGCCATTTTCAAAAATCTTAAAGGAAAAAAATGATATTGAATCAAAGAGGACCCCAGGTATACACAATTAAACCTGGGATATCATTGACTTATACAAATTTGGCCTCAAAGCTCATCAGTTAGCCTTGGTTTGAGCATGGGTCAGGTAAGCTCTAGGTGAAGTCTGAAGGTCCCTTCTGATTGTTGTGGTTTAACCCCAGCCAGCAACTCAGCACCACGCAGCCGCTCACTCACTTCCACCCCACCCAGTGGGATGGGGGAGAGAATCGGAAAATAAAGTAAAGCTCCTGGGCTGAGATAAGAACAGTTTAGTAGAACAGAAAGGAAGAAACTAACAATGACAACAATAACAAGAAAAAATGACAATAATAATAAAAGGATTGGAATATACAAAACAAGGGATGCACAATGCAATTGCTGACCGATGCCTGAGCTGCACTCCTCCTTGCCCCCACCTAGCTGGGCATGACGTCCTGTGGTATGGGACACCCCTTTGGCCAATTTGGGTCAGCTGTCCTGGCTGTGTCCCCTCCCACCTTTCCTGTGCCCCTCCAGCCTTCTTGC
>JAVKLA010000040.1:7536252-7546253 GCA_034782735.1 Sagittarius serpentarius
TCATACTAACCCAAAACACAGCACTGTACCAGCTACTAGGAAGACAATTAACTCTATCCCAGCTGAAACCAGGACAATGGGCAATTACTGTTGTGCATCTAAATGGTATAACATAGGGCTTGCAACCTGTGGGTAGCAAAGGATGGAACAGTTTAATCAGTTATCAGTTATTTAAACAGTTATCAGAATTCTAGACTCTTTAGAAAATAGCATTATTTGCTTAGGTAAAGTATAGCAAAACTTCTACAACTGCAGTGCTGTGTCTTTCAACCCCACTCTGAATCTTCCTCTCTGTTACTCTTCCTTGCATTGGACAGACTGCCTGCAGGTAGGAGTGAGGAAAGCATGGAGTTCTTCCGGGCTGTTTAATGGCAGTTCTCTATGATTTTTGTACTTCAATACTTCTCCCATAAGTTACGCCCTTTTCTTGCTTCTTTATGCGAGAATAAGGGTGTAACCAGTTCAGATACAAAGATCTTAACTGTGTTCCATGAGTAGAATTATTAATCTCTTTAAAAATATCTTTGTATCTAGTGAGCTTTTTTGTTAGATGCATAAATCATGAGGGGAGTTACAAATATTGATCTGTCCTTTTTTTTTTTTTAAAGAAGGCTCGAAATAAGGAACCAAAGTAATGACCATGTAAAGGATGTATATATTTATTACAGGACAAAAAAAGAGAGTAAAACTCTAATTTCTGTTACACCAAGTTGAAATCTGGACTTTCTCCACAACTTCAAATGGAATTGCACTGGATTGTCACTGGTGCAACTGAAAAGAGAACATGGCTTTCAGCTCACTACAGTGATCTCCTGTGGCCTGAAGTGTGATTTTGCTTATCAACCTCTGCTCAACCACAGCTAATGGAAGCCCTTTGATCCACAAATTATATTTAAGAAGATTCTGACATTTTTGCAATGTCAGGTCAGAGTACAACAATACTCCATCAAGTATGGGTGCTCCTGTTGCAGGTTTCTTGGTGGAAATACAACACGCAAGCCTAGCAAACAAAGTCACAGTACAAGCTCTTCTAAGACCTGTAGCAGGAATTTGGTGGTCTAATTATTCCCACATAGAATAAAAGAAGTTTCACAGGGAGAGTGAAGGCAGAATATTTTGCATGAAAGCCACTCAATGAAAGGAAATTTTTTCCTGTTAGAAATGCTCATTTATTTAGGTTACAGTTGAGGAAAAGTTTTAGGTATCTACTTACGTTTATCCTTATTCAGCAAACATTCTAACATATGCATTAAAAGAATTCTAAGTCCAAGATTTAAATATTTTAAAGTTAGACAATGAAATACTTAACTTGTCAGCACTTGGCTGATGGGAAGGAGTACAGACCCATAAGAGGTAGTCCCTGCGTATCTGCAGTCTTCCCTAGATAATAACTGGAGGGATATATATACATATAGATACATATGGAAGAAGCTTCAGAATGTTTCAATGTTTCTAAAGTCGAGGCACTTCCATGCTAGCCCAGCAAGAAGTTTCCAGATCACAATTCCAGTTGTCCAATGCTGTTTGAGTCCTGTGCCAGTCCCTTTTTGAGTCTGACTACAAGATTTTTCAAAATAGAGATGAAGATCTGAATCAGGAGCTTTGAGGTCTACACACACATGCAGACCTCATGGCAGTTCTGCAGAGTGGGCTCTGCACTGTTAGACACTGGCACTGTCTGTGCTCTCTCTTGCTTTATTCCAAAAGGATGGAAGTACCAGGGAAGATCCAAACGCCAGGGTCCAAAAGCGTTTTCAGCCTTTACCAAGATAAGAATGATAAATTTGTCATGAAGTCTCAAGCCTTTTGGACTGCCAATTATAGAAAAAAAATCCAACAGCTTCAGTTGCTTCAAATTTTTCCTAACAGGCATGAGAGGACAACTTGGCGCTCTAGGAGTAATGTGTTGGGCTTACCCCTCTTTGATAACGTGAGGCTATATTCCCATCTGTCTGCAGTAAAAATCCTGAGAAAAGTCCCTGTCAGCAGGACCTTGTGTCCTATCACAATTCTATACATATATCACCAAATTCTGCTCTCAGGTACCTTAGCTTAAACCGGAAGACACTTTATTGGAGTCAATGGATGTGATTCCAGATTTACAGCAGCATCAGTGGCAGCAGATTTTGGCCTCTGGCTGCTTTTTTTCAGACTTTTCTCAGTGCATAGTAGCATATGTGCTATTTCAAAAGAAAAAAAGTCTTAATGTTGCCATGATAGAAGCACAAGTGCAGCCAAGGGTGTTAGAGCACAGTTCTTGATAACATCAAAATTGCTTAAGACAAGACTGACCGCTTCATTGACTTAATGCAGCTGTGGGATCTGAAACATTCTGATGGAAACAGCACTGGTGCTCTCCACAACCTCCTTTAAAACCATCCTCTTACATTAAAAAAAAAAAAGTTAAAGTAAAAAGGAAGCAAGGAATGGGCTATGAGAAACTACCATAAATTTGAAGCAGAATTTTAATGGCTAAATGTAAAAATATTTTTCTAAAGCAAAGCAAATAACCTGATAACTACTTAACACCACTGAACAGCAGATAGAAAATTATAATCTAATAAAAAGGCAGTTGGCATCATCAGTAAATTAACTTTCTCCACTACTCAGCTGTACTCTCTCCAACCTGACATGTTAGTGGTAGAATAAGCTTCACTTAACCCTCAGACTGGAAAGCTTAGGAGTTAAATACAGCAGTTTTGATTATGATAAATAAAAAGAGATGAAGAGTAGCAATAACCTACTTTGCATTCCAGGGTATGAAAACATTTAAAGTTTATGTATCTGGCACCAGAAAGAATGAGCATGATTACAGCTGGATTACATTTCAGTATTTAAATTGTGACTTTGATTGGACACAGCCAGTTTTTCTGACTGGAAGAGCAAATGCATTCCAACTTTCTTGTGTTAATTCACTTATTAACCAATTCAGCAGTGACTTTCCCAAATACGTTCCAAATATTCAGCATGAATTTGCTGGGTTTGGTCAATTCTCCTGCCAGTGCATGTGGATATGTAGATATGGGATATGCAGACCTTCAGTATGAATTAATTTAAAACTCCAAGTGAATATTTGTAGAGCTGTACTGCAATAACCTCCAGGAATGACTCATATTGAAGATACAGATTCCACTTGGACAGTTGCAGAAGTCTCACGTGTTGTAGGGGTATGCTTGGGAGAAAGGGGAGATCTTTTCCTGCCCCTGCACCCCAGCTTCTAAAATGGCCTCTTGGAAGCACAAGGTATGCATATGCAAGTATGTAACACACAGCCTTTCTGATATTTTTACCTCATTATTTCCATCCTGGGCTGAGAAATTCACCTGAAAAAGCTACTTGTTAATGGTTTCTAATGTCATTTAATTTTTTTTCCTAACAAGGACAAACAGTGAACAACAGTGAGGAGAAAAGCTGCTTCCATACTGTTGTTATCTATTTACTATCTCTGTTATAACAAACTCTAAAAAGCAATTAGATGAAACACAATTACTATTAGTGTAGCTGTGGGCAAAATATTCAGTATTATACTCCAAATTTAAGCACATATCACACTGACTTTAAAACCACCAAAATAATTTTGGTCTTGAAAACTGAACTAGAAATGGCCTTTAGCAGACTATTTACAATACTTTAATTTAGATTGAAGAAAGTTCCACTAAATTTTTAGTACATCTCTTTCCAGACAGATCTTAAATATTACAAAAACAATGATTGTTTTAAAAAAATTGGCATCACATCAGATTTTATTTAATTGTTCAGTGGTGTTCAATGAGCTGTTTTTGTGATATAGATCACATCTTGCATTCATAGTTCTGTCAGGTTTGTTATTTCCAAGTACTAGAGTGATTCCTGATGATAAATGTAGTTTGTCCTCATTGCCCACTGGTATCTTTAAGGCAGACAAAATGTAGGATCAGTACAATAACCTACACTAAACTCTGAAATTAGGAGGAGCTTGCTATAGACATGGGAATTTCACATGAGAGGACAGAAGTACAACAGAAACATCTTATGCCACTTCCTTTATGTAAAGACACTGAGACAAAAAAAAAAAAAAACGCACACAGTCCTAAACCAAATCAGGATAGGAGGATAATGTTAATGTTAATCTTAGTGCCTAGCTTTGAGGATCCATCAGAAACTGAGCACAAAGAACGATAGCACACCTGAAAACTCCCGGAGTCTTTGGCTCATTACTTGGCATGCTTGGGTTCTTCAAGACCTTGCATCGCAAAGGCTTTCCTCCACAGACAGTGAGGATAACAGCTGACCTTTGTACTGGGAGAGTTATTTGTGGAAAACACGGGCTCATTTCCATCTTGCTAACAGCTTCTGGAAGTGCAAGGCCTTCACTTTCACTGAGTTAAACTAGACTAAAATGGTACTCAACAGGAAGATCAGGTTCGTGGAGAAAGAGATCTCATAGAGTTACTCTCCACTCACCATTTTCTTCTCCAGGGATGGAAAAATCTGTACAAATGGTTTTGTTGTATAGCAGTCGCGACAGAAAATTGCAAATATTCCCTTAATTCCTTTTGCTGAAAATCTCGGTAGAATTTGCTCTATTCATTTGAATTCATACATAGTACTTCTCTAAAGTAGCAAAGATTTATCCAGCTATTTTGTGTTTAAATATGGAGCTCAAAACCCTAATCGCAATTTAATTTGGCTAAATACTTACATACTTTATGGTCAATCATCCAGATCTTTTACAAGGTCCCTTGGCTTTGGAATTACTAATCTCAAATGGTACTATATATGAGCCTTGTCTGACATGACACATATTGAAATAGACTGTGGAACGATCGCTTAGAGATGAGAACCTTGCTACAGTTTTAGTGAACCAAAGCTAAGAGGCAAATTATTCAATTATAGTAAATTTACAGTAGCTTAATATTTGATAGAAGTGGTTCTTCTATCATCAGAGCATCGTATTGAAAACCCTTGAGCAGCAAAATAGCTCCGGAAATGCCGAGGATGTTTTAGCCGCTTATTAAGAAAATTCATCTATCTTGATTTTTTATGAACACTTTGTCTTTTTGTACAATAATGGCTGCTGAGATAACTTTGGTTTGTGCATTGATGGTCCAATTTACCCTGGATAGCTGTGCACTAGAGGGAGTGAGAGAGCAGTATTAGTGCAGGTAGTTTATGGTAGGAGTTGTGGCTCCATAATTAACCCAAGGGCAGTAATTGCTCTGGGCGGCATCTGTAGAAGCATCTAATGCAAAGAAGTCTGCTGTCCTCTTTCAGTATAATATATTGATAAAACTGCAGAGGGGGAATGGTGTCAGTCCCATATTTTTCCCCAAACTACACCTCAGGTCTCTGTAGTTTGTTCCGGTCTGTTGTATGTCTCCCTGTAAAGGTCTGTCCAAGTGAGATAGGACTCTGATAGTGAAGTCAATCAAGAGAAATAGTTTTGTAGGGCAGGCAGTACATGTTCATGAATCTGAGAACACTGAAGCTTCCAGCAAGATTTGAAAGGCCCCTATTTTAAAAATCAATAGTTTGTCAGTCCTCTTCTGAAGCCATATATTAAGCTTATAGTCAGCAGTTGCATTATTTTGATTTAATGCTTGTATAAATACAACAGTAACAGATTGCAGTGTGTTTCAGCCCACCAATTTGTTCTGTATTCACCAATCCAGATGCTCATTTTTCAAAATGGAGGATGTCATTTGTACAGTCTCAGTGGTGACGCAGTTATAACACTTATATCCCAGAAAACCCTGTACAGGGTAACTACACCTGCTGGTGACACAGTTCTGAACATCAATTCCTTCTAAGGATCACCTCCCAAGCCACATTGCTGTTTTCACTCTGGAAATGAAAGAAGTTCTGTTTATGACTGGGAAAGCTTAACATGCTGGGCTTGGATGAAAACATTTATTTACCAGTAGTAATTCCTTCTCATCCTCAGAATTCTTAGCATTGGTGTGGACAAATGGCCAGGCCTTTGTTCCTCTCCATTTGAATGAGCATTGTAAGCAGTAAAGGTTTGGCAAAGGTTCACGCAAAACAGTACTCTATGTTCAGTACTTTAAGTGAAAGGATACTTCTGTGTAGAGGAATGCATAAATAAGTATGATAAAGATTGCTCTTTTCATAATGTGTGCACCAAGCTGTTCTTTGGGAAATTATTTGTAGTTACGAGTGTACAAAGATAGCTAAAAGGTAACTACAAAAATCCTAATTTTCATTGCTTTTTGTTCTACTATGGATTCCTAAATTACTCTTGATTCATAAAAGCAGCAACCCACTAGATTAAATGATGATATGCTTAAAGTGCTCAGTCATTTATCATGGAATTAACTCTGTGTTATATTTGCTTCTGTGACATTTATAGTAAGTTGCATTGCCGTTTCATTTTATTTAGCTACTTATTTATTTTTAAGTCTGACTATAGCAGACTATATTTTTGCTGTAGTGCAAAAGGTATGCTGTTACTGTTACTACCATCGTCACTTATTAAGATAACCCTTCACCTTTCTGTTTTTCTTATTGTAATGGGCAATTTAAGCCTGACTAAGCAAAAAGACGCTATCTATAAAGTGGAGAAGATGGAGCGTTTCTCTTGCCTTTTAACCCAAGAATTGTCAATTTCTATCAGCAGTAGCAGGGCCTGACACTTTGGGTAGCTTGAACCTGCTTTGCATACTGTGAATTCTTACAATAGCAGCATGAATTGTGACATGGGCTAATTAGCATTTCCACCCCCTCTATTTGACTCTTTTATTTTTGACGACAAGTGCCAGAAGCAGTGGAGGAAGTTTAACTAAACCTGGATTAAGAAATTAATCTCCAATTTTGGAAGTTAAGGAAGAAGAAGATAGATCAACATTTGTGGCAGATACTTCCAAGTGTGTGTGTGCATGTGAATGTGGTATGTACATATTTAGACCTTTATTCCTTTGTGTTGGATACACAACTGTGTGTGACTCTGTGACATTTGAGAACAATACATGTAGTGACTTCCAGTTGCTCCTTCAAGGTATCCATCCAGGTCCCAGTGAAGCTAGTGACAAGTCTTTCTGGTGGCTTCACTTGATATTAACTTCTAGTTTTGTGTACATAGGGTGCAAGCTGGTATTTCTGCAATACGGAAATAGGGTATGACACTTAATTAACCTCCACCCAGTGTAACCAGCTCCTTTTGATCTTTCTCACACACTATGTAAGCCTTTCTGAAATCAGGTGAAATCCCATGGGCTAAGGATGCATATATATACTGGGGTAGACTAATTAAATAGACTCCACTGTGGAGACACAAACATACGACCTACATTTGTTATTATTATCCCCACTAAATATTAAACTGCAGTAGCTAGTAAGAGCCTCACTCAAAATCTTTGGCTGCTACATGCCACTCTACTTCCAACAAAGTCAAAGACTGTTGCAGCTTGTAGCATCACACAAAGGTGCAGTGGCATTCATCCATTATATGGCTGAACTGAGAAATGAACAGGTCTTTTTAGCCCAGTCTGATGTCCTTATCACTGGATATGCTGCGTGACATATTTATATATTATGTTTCTAAACACAGTGAAATCCAGGCACCAGGTAAGAAGAACATAACTTTGCAGTCTACTATAACAAACCACCCTGTCAGGTACCATTGGCTCCTCTGCTGAAACATGATATTGCTTTTAAGATAGTTATTGTGCATTTTCCCAGTGTTGTCTTGTGCTCATGATCTGGCTATATCCATGTGTCGCATCGAACCTCTCTGCAAGGTTAGATTGAACCTCTCTGCAGCGCAGGCTTTTTGTTCTGTGTTTGTAGAGCACCTAGCATGGGATCAGACCCGGATCCCTGATTAGGGTCCTAGCAGAAAACAAATGAAAATAGTCTGCAAATAAGTTTTCAGTAATGATGATAAATAGTTAAAAAAAACTAGTATAAAAGAGCCAGCGCTCCTATTCATTACAGCACTTATGCATGTGCTTAACATTATGTATATGAAGAGCCCCAAGATTTCAAGGATACTAGTCATATACTTAAAAATTAAGCTTCAAGTTAGTGGAATACAGCCTTAATGAGGATAATTTGGATAGTCTAATATGCACAATGAATTAATCACCTGGCGGACTAATTATGCCTTATTGAAATGTTGTTCCCAACTGTAATCATACCAAACTTGCCAAGCTGTTCAGAACCAAGGCGACTTGTAGGGTTGTCTGTGCCATATGCATGCAGAGATTCAACCAGAGATCAGCCTGCCCCAAGGTTACCAAAGTACCATGAATCCTTTTTGTCCACTGACTTGAGGGGTAAGTTTTTCATGTAGCAGGCTTTAAAGATGAAGGCTTCTACTTTAGGAGCACGAAGAGAGTTCCTGAGCATAAAGTCCAAGGGAATCAAGTCAAACTGAGGGTGGGAAAAACTGCTGAAAGCAGTAGACTGATGAATTCCGTTACCAGCTGAACTGGAGAGGGACCCATCAAAAATTATTAGTTTCATATCAGTATATCAGGAAAACAGACACTCTCTCTGATATGCTCCTCTGAGCAGGGTGCTTATTTTAAGAGGGGTGTTAGGAAGATGGTTTGATGGTAGGATCTTCCGGGGCTTGTAGGTGTTAAAGGAAGTTGCTTAAGGGCTTCCAAAGCTATTCCTTTTACATCTCACTTTTGCATGCCTAATTCATTGCTTTGGTCAGCACATTCTAACTATGAATGAGGGAGCCATTTGATTCAGGTTATTCTGGGAAAAATCCAAACATTCACTGCAAACCTGAAAAGCTAAACTTGTAACCCGAAGTCCCGTAAATCACTGCACATGGAGAGAGTATGAGGTATCTTTTGTCGTCTCAATCTAGACTGTTTCCTTCATAGGGAATAACACTGGGGAGTTTTCAGTCTTTTGTTCTCTTTCCTTCCTGCATTTTGATGGTGGTTTTTACACTTAATATAAGAGTTGTGGAAGGCAGGCCTTCTGCTTTTAGCAAGCAAGATCACAAATACTGCTTTGGTTTCTACCTGACTTGTTCTTTAATTACAGAAAATTAAATAAAAGAACTTCCCCCTCTAAGTGTGTTTGGGAAATGTTCAGACGCTCTTTTAGAAGTGCAGAACTTCACTGCCTTTAGGATATAACAATGCTTTATTTGGATTCAAGTGATTAAAGAGCTAATTTTCTTAGTGGGAGGTTAGTACACTTATACAGAGAAACTGCATTACAGGAATATGGATACATTTGAGTTCCACGGGGGCCCAGGGAATTCCAAATTCCCATCTCTCTGCTTGTAGCAGCAAGGCCATAAAAAAAGAAGAAAAAACCCCTCAATGTTTCGTATCTTCTGAGTCTGGTGTCTTCTGTATGGCTGGAGACAGTTACATACATTTTTCCCTAGGGGACTAACTTTTTCTGAAGTTGTCTGTTTGGTCCTTTTAATTGTAAAGTCATATAGCTAATTTCCTCTGCATTGGTTTTCAAATGATGCTGTAAATGTGAGGTTCAGATTCTGTTCCTGTCTAACTGATTTGGTTGCTTAGTTCTTTCAAAGAAGTTTGATTTCATCTGGGTTAAAAATTTGAATACAGGAAAGCAAAGATCAGAGCATAAAATTTGGGCAATACTGCATAGTTTTTTATTGTGCCATAGAATTGTTTCCAGTGAAAAAAAGTGCTTTGTAACTGTAATATTTTTCTTTCTATGTGGAGAGCAGGATTGCAGCAAGTATTTGGAAGAAGTATTTCTCTTATTTTTTATGCCCTGCTTATTTGGTGAGTTCAGTCTGATGATGCTGTTCATTGTCCTGATAAATAAGCTGTCTGAATGCTTTTCCGCAGTATTATTTGGAATGGGAGTGCCAAGGCTTAGATGATGAAGGGTACGATCTCCAGTTGAAAGCCAGGGAGGCATTTAATAGAATCATAGAATCACAGAATGGCTTGGGCTGGAAGGGACCATCAAAGGTCGTCAAGTCCAACCCCCCTGCAGTGAGCAGGGACCCCTTCAACTAGATCAGGTTGCTCAGAGCCCCGTCCAGCCTGGCC
>JAVKLA010000040.1:7546353-7579239 GCA_034782735.1 Sagittarius serpentarius
AGTAAGAAGGCTTCGTCAAGAGGCTCCCCTTGATCAGGCGGTCTGTAGCAGACGCCAACCACAAGGCTCCCTTTGTTACCTTGGTCTCTGATCCTTATCCATAAGCTTTCAACCTGAGAGGAATGGAATTAATCAACATGGAAGTTGGCCTGGATCCAGGAATTAACACATTTAGGCTTGCAGCAATGTCATCTACAATGACTATGTGTCATTGGCTTTGGTTCATCCAAATGAAGACAGCTCTAAGAGAACTAGTGGTTCATGTTGGATTACCACAATACTGCGTTAGAGAGACAAGAGCTGTTTGCTGAGTGAAAGGTGTGAACACCGTTAAGCACATTTGGTTTACTCCTATTTTATCATCCAAGCACTAGACAAACCCAGTACTACTCACGGTGTGTACATCGACATAATCACTGCCAAAGCTGAAGTGAAGCCTCTCCTGTCAGCCTCTGGGAAGTCTCATGCTGCTCCTCTGACACTGGAGCCACAGCTGCATGCTCTGCACACTCCTTCAGCTCATCGGCCGGTGACTCCTGTGGGTTATCCATAACAGTGGAACTACAATGTGGAGAGGAATTTATTCCCCTGCGGTGCAGATGGATGACTGCACAGGAGGCCAAAAAACGAAGAATGGGAAGAAGATTCCCTCAGCAATGGCTTCCTTTTACTTCTCCACCTGCCACTGAAAAACAATTCTTTTCCTGACAGTAGTTCTATTTGTTCATGTTTAGGTGTTTGTGCTTCTCTCTAAGCACTGGCATTGGAAGTGACTTACGATGAGTAGGTTTTAACAATGCATTTCTCAAGGAATAAACATCCAGTCTTTAATTTTCCATATGAATGCTGGACAGGCAAAGCTTGGCTAATTACTGGCTAGGTTTTAAACAGCTAACCAATGGTGGGTACAATATCCAAGTGAATCAATTGTTTCAATCCCAGTCTGAGCTCTACTCTGGTTTTATAAGGATTGATGTAGGAAATAAACTCCTGGGGAAGAGACTAACAAATACTGTAGGTATTTTATATTGTTGTTTAAAAGCTGAGGAGATTAATGCTAGATCCTTTATTTTAGTGACACAACACAGTAATCTGGGTTCAGACAGTTGGTTTATTGAAGGGAAACCCTTTTTTGTCTTCATTCCAGGATTTAAAAGAAAAAATAGAAGCTGGGATTAGAGCCAGACTGAGGAGAACTGATGCAGTCTGTCAGCAAGCCCTCAGGTAACAATATCATAATTTATAAATTTTACCAACAATAGGATAGTAATTAAAGATGTAAGTTTCCCTTTTCCCATCCCTATTTTCAGCAAAACAGATTTCAGAATGCTAAACTGTTTGCATGTTTGTGTCCCAAAGCAAGGGCTTTAAACCAAAACTAAAAAAAAATCTCTCCAAAAACCAAAGAATCAAACCATACACAAGAAAAGGGCTTCATTTTTGCTTCTGTTATGACTTGCTGTTCTTATTGCTTTTGCTATAATAGGCTAGTGGTATGTTAGACTTTCTGGCATGCATCACTGCATGATCAGAATTACTTTCTTGCAAAGTCAGGTTGGAGCTTTTTGTGATTTATTTTGATTTAAAATGAGAAGGAGCACACTGGCCCAGATCTTGTGCTGGAGAAAATCTACAGAGTTCTTTGGAGCTTGTGAATTTGCCCTAATGAGGTCTGTCTTTGCTGTATCTAGTGTTTGGCCCATTAACTCAAAAAGCTTGGGCTGACTGAACTAAGAATGGGGCTACATGTGGGGAACAGAAATAGTTGACTGGTGTAACAGGACCTGCTTCCCCAATTTACAGCAACCTCAATGATTTCATACTCTAAGAACAGTGTAAGATCGTGTTGAATAATTCAATGAGGTTATTGTTGGCAAATGCTGACATTTTAGTGGCAAACAAGGATGCAGATAACAGTTACAGTACCACATCATTTTTGTTGGCACTGATCAGAGTATTTTCAATTCCTATCTAATTTCTGCTTATTTCATTTGTAATGCCCTTGAGTTATGGACATTATTTTATGTAATGTTTCTACAGTGCCCAGCACAATGGGGCTCTATTTGTGACTGGGAATGGAGGGTTGTAGAGTAATAGTAATAATATTCATAATAATAAATTAATTATATCAGTTTATATCTTGTCAGCACTCATGAGTTAAGCAGTGTTGGACTAGTCCAATAGTTAAATGGCAGGCTGTCAGGGAACACTTCTGTTTAACAGATGGTACTGAACAAGCGCCCAGGCATGGTGTTAGGACATTGTGTTGTACCAGGTTCCACCAGACATAAAATTGAGGTCTTGACCACTTACAGCCATAAAAATTAAATGCCATAAAACATAAATATACTAACCACAAGACCTGACTGCAGTGCCGACTGTAATCTGCGAAAAGACTTCTCCTGACTGGTGGTTACTGAGTCTGATCGATATTGGCCACGTCAATCTTTGAGACTCTCTCTGCCAGGCCTGCTTCTCTAGCATCGCTAGATAAGGTTCCTTTTCATCTTGCACATTACACCATTTAGCAACGTTGCCCTGTAGCGTCCATAAACAGATCCTGCATGTCATTCCTCTGGGTTTTTTAAGGGTGGGTGGTGTTGTCTTCCTACATACAGATCTGACAGTTAAGCTAAACAGTATTATAAAGCTAAACAGTACTATAAAGCTAAACAGTACTAAACAGTTCTTCTGTATCTGGGAACTGGTCTTCTGGCTTTCCTTAGGGAAATGCTGAATTGCAGATATCAATGTATTTGAAATGGATCTGTGGCTCAAAAATGAGTATCCTGCCAGGAGGGAAGTGACGTATTTGATTTTTGCTTTTCCATTTTGATTCTTGACTTGCATAACTATCAATAGTCTTTTCAAAGACTTCATCTCCTTTATTCCTCTTCTCTTTTACTGACAGTCTCATGAGGAATGGATGAGTGACGATAAAAAGGAGGACAGTCTTTCCAAATGTATCTCCTTCTTTTAGGAAATTCTTCTTTTCTTTCACACCAAAGGAAGAAAATCTAATTTTAACTTCAGTTTGCTTTTCTTCTTCAGGTCTTGACAAACAGTTCAGGAAAGAATTCAGATCTACCAAAATTTATGTTCTGGTCAAGTAGCCGACCTGAACCTAAGCAGACGAGTAAGGGTTATTTGGATCTACTATGCTGTTTCTTTGGTAGCTCTCTCCACTTGATGACCTGAAGTGTGACTGACAAGTCCCCAGTTTAGGAACAACTGGGAGTACCTGTTGTTGTACACAGCCACTAGGATTGCCTCTGCCCTGCACATCCTGCAAAAATCTTGTGCAGTGCAAATCACTCACGCAATTGACAGGTAAATATCAAAATACTTCTAATATTTCCTTGTCCATGTGATTTTCTTTTCTGCTTTCACAACCTCCAGGTAATATCCTTCAGAACTCATATATACCTCTTTTCCTGATCTGAAGAAGAAAATACTAATGATTATACTGGACAGTCCTTGCAGTCATTACTGTATTGATGGTACAAAAAGATTTGTGAAAACTGTGACATTCTCGCAGATCCACTTGTTTTGCTAATTTCACTTAGCCCAGCGGCTTGGCCTGTATGTAATACCAAATATTTGAATTTATGAAAAATTAAGAATGAGTAGGAATGTGTGTTGGTTAATGAAACAAAATCCTAAACAAATAATGTCACAGGCTGTAATTATTTAAAGCTCAGAAAGATTTCTGGGAAGGCAATGAAATAAAAAATAACAGGTGAATTCATGAGGGCTGCCATCACCATGAATACCACCAAGACCTCATCGACCTTCTCTCCAAACAGTGCTACTTACTCACTTTGGGATTCAGTTCACACTCGCTTTCCTGGCCTTTAATGGAAGTGAGTGACTTTGGGGTATAAGCAGGGCATGATTATAATACCATAATGAACTACCTCCTGCATGTGTATCCCCTACCTTGTACTAGAGGGAATTAGAATGACCTCAGCTGTATGTCATAGGCTGTTAGCAGTGAGCCCAAGTACGTGAGGATGAGCTTAGTCTTAACAGGGGAATATGTAGTGAACTGCGGGCTGGATCCATAAAAGGGCCTGAGTCATGCAACATGTATTTTTTAGGTGCCTAGCAGTTTAGTGAAATTCACAGCCCTCGTGAAGTGTCGCAGGCAACACATGAAATGCAAGGAGTGAGGAACCTAGAGACTGGACTCTCGAAAACCAGGACGCTTTAGGCCTCTCATAAAGCACACACCAGACAAGAAGAGGCTAATTTCCTCTCTCAGGGACCAGGGTCTCTTGAGATTCTTAGTCACAGCAGAGCTGGGCACCTAGCTCTGGCTTAGGCTCTCCTTGTGAGGAGTTACATGTACAGAAACAAACACACCTGCAACCTAAGCACTTGCGTTCAGACTGCTCTCCAGAGAGTCAGGGAGCAGTTTTTAAATCTTTATCTTCTTTGATCTGGAGCAGGGACTGAATTTTTTTTGTGGGTTTTTTTTCTTTTTTTTTCCCCCATCCGAGAACAATGCCCAAACCACTTGGTTATCTGGCATTCTGGATGGAGTTTTCATTAGCTCCTAGTGAAGAAGTTAAACATTGTATATATAATTAAATATTCAGAATTTGGCAGCAGATGAGTGGGAGGTTAGGGATCTCTGCAATGCTTAAAAATTGGATCAATTTGCACAAAATCTCTCTGTGGACCTAACCCTGAAAAAGCGCAACATTTGGAGCCTGTAACTAGCTAGATTTAAGTTCTGTAGTGGCTGTAACAATGAAATCTTAGGTGAGTACTGAATTTAGCATACTTATCTAGTTAGCAAAGCCTCACTCTTGATATAATACTGTAGATGTCAGTAACATAAATATTATAGCTGGGTAAAATGAGGCACAGGAAAATTCCAACTTGCACAAAATCACATGAAACTTTCAGAAAACAGTGTATACATATCAGTCCCCTTTTATTTGCATCTCTCTTTTCTTCATTTATATTAACTCACCTTCTTTGCTATGCGCATGTCTCCAGGAAGGAGAAATGTCTCTGAGACAATGGTTATTGGGTGTCACATAAATTTGTTAAGAGCTTCTTTCTCCAAAGGTCAGATCCTCATGTAAGTAAAGTTAAAGTATTTAGTGTTTTAATTGCAAGTTAGGTAGCTCATGAAAACAGGAGCGTTTGCAGGATACCCAGTCCCATCTAGTTTCTTGCTTTCAGGCACACACCCATTCCTACAACTGTGTTCTCTCATGTTACGAGCTCTGGTTTAACCATCCCAATGTATAAGGTTATGAAAGGATTTGCTTAAGGCATTTTTATTTTTATGCAGTCAAGCGGTCAGGAGAAGAAGAGGGAGGCGGTAAGGGGGAACAAAATGATCTTGGATTTAACATGGATGAGAAATGTGAAAATGCATAACTCTCAAATGCTTGTGCTTTGGGAGACGGTACTGCTTCACTTTAAGAATGAATGAAAGAGAAAGAGACAAGTGATGTGTAGTTTCTTATTCAGAATGAATTAGTACAAGAAGAAAGGTTTGGGTAAGGGATTTGACAAATAAGTTTGAGAATAATCTAAGAACAGTGGACTGGGCAGAATATAAAGCAAGATGGCATATGCCCATCTTTTCTAATAAAGTGGGGAAAACCAGAGTGAATATAAGATGAAACAAATCTATCTGTGGAAGAAAGGTTTCTGCCCAAAACATTGCACCAACAAAATTTGAATCTGAATCTCACAAAGTCAATGCAAAGGAGAATAACACAAGGTCAATGTGTTTTTCCAGTTTTCATTTCAGCTATCTGGGCAGGCAGTGTGATATGTTAAAACCTTTATTTTCAGTCAGTGTTAAGTGAATGTGCAGCTAGAGATGCACCAAAATTATAATATTAAAGTAAAAAAATATGCCTTGAGAGTATGCCTCTGTACTTCCTCATCCCCCCAGCATAGTTAGAACTTCTTCTGGCCAACAAAGCCAATCTATAGCTATTATATCTCTTTGTCTCTTTTCATATCTCCTAATAGAAGCTCTGTTGTAGCTGCTGGCTAGAAAATTAGCCAAGTGAACTCTCTCTGTCTCTCTCTCTCTCTTCTCATCAGATTACTGGGAAAATTTAAGAGTCTCTCTCTCTCTTCCCTTTTTTCTTTGCAGGCTGGTAGCACACTGGAGGGGCTTAGAGTAAACCAGTTTTAACTCTCATGTATCTCATGTAGTATTCACTATAGTTGGTGGACACATCCTTATTCTCAGCCTTTAGGGGGAAAGATGGGTAGAGTGTGTAGTTACTTCCAGATGGTGATTTGGGAATGTGGTTCGTTAAGAGAAAAGAAAATCTAAAGCAGCAAAACTGAGAGGAAACCAGGACACAAAGCAGTGGTCTATGGGAATTTTACTGAGAAGCCTTTCATTTGGGCGGCATGGGGGCTTGGGTGGGAGCTACAGCATTTCCATTCAGGTTTATGGGGAAGTGCACAAGCATTCTGGTTAGAATGGATGCAGCTGAAGATCCAGCATCCTGTATACCTTGTTCTCGCAAAATGTGAACCAGAATCCTTTCATGTTTTGGATGACTGTCCAGTCTGTTGGCATCCAGATAGTTGTAAAAAGTAGGAAGTGTCCTTCACCTTATTTGGAGAGCAAATACGGACCAGGAAATGTAAACCACTTCACCTGTTAAGTTATTCAGGGAAAGTATTTCTGTCATTCCCTACAGAAAAGATGCTTGGTGGAAGTGTGAGGCTACAGAGATACATTACAGTCTCTTCTCAAAAGCTTATCTACCCAACAATGTTGGTGGAATGAAGAACACTGAAATGGGCTCAGGAAGTAGGTGAATTTTGTAGGAACTGACTTAGCAAGATAAAAGTGTCTTTTGGAGAATGAGAGGGTCATATAGCAGTCAAAAGGTATAATGGTTTAATGACAGGAAGAAAACTTGAAAAGTCCTAATGACTTCAGAAATTAAGCCAAGCCTTGCATTCATGCCTGTGATGAATAGTGCTCTAAACCTGTTTCTTTTTTAATTTCATATGGCATCTTCGTACCAAAAATTTATATATTTAATATTTACTGTCAACAGAAACTCACAGATCATACCCTTAGATTTGTACATACCAGATCACAGAGGGGAGACCTGCACTCCTGACGACCTGAGAAGAGGAAGAGCAATAAAATGATATTTCTGTGAAACTGCCAGTCTTATTTTACAATTCCTACATACATTTGGGCAACACAGTTCTCAAGCAATTAACTAAATTAGCATCTTGTTCCAGCTGAGGGGTCCACAGATCTGTTTCATCTAGTCCATTGATTTTCAGTGGTTTCACACAGGCTGGACTGAGGAAAAGTAGCTGTCACCGGCAGTTTCTGAAACCTAACAGCTGCCAAACACTTGCTGGGACATCCATGCGCACTTAGGAATGTAGCCACCCACTCATCTGAGAGGTGAGGATTGCTACTGCTTGTGAACGGCTAAAGGTATCCATCGCCTCTAGAGATGCCCCCAAATGGTTTCTGGCCCAAAACATTAAGGAAAAGCATGGGAGCAGGCAGTTTTTCAAGAACTCTTTCATCCCTTACTGAAGTAGAACATGATGGACATTTTTTGGTGAAATTGCAATTTTATTGAAAGCACTCATATGTTGGCCTCAAAACATTTATGTCCAAATTGCAGGGGGGGGTTTTTTGGAATTTCCAATATGTTAAAGGTAAAGTTCCCCTCAGGCCAAGGGGGCCTGAGGAATGTTGTATGGCACAGTGACAAAAGAATGGTTGAAAATAAGTAAGTTGAAGTGTTGAAAGGCAAGAAAAAGTCTGGCATTATCCTTTGTTCACTGCTTTCACTGGCTTGATATCTGAGGCTGGACAAGGCAGACCCAGTTTACTCATTTAAAAGGTGGGACTGATAATAGTACCTCAAGTGAGTTGTTGAGAGAATTATTTAATTAAAGTTACCAAAAGACTTCAAAATTCTTAGCTAGATAATATTCTGAAAGTATCACATTTCCTTCAATAAAGATTGCTTGCCAGCTGGGAGTACCCATTTGGGATTCAGCATTTCCAATGTTGCACAGTGCAGAAGGTATATAAAAAGGAAAAAGAAGAAAAATCTTCTTAAAGAACTTAGTTGTTTTTTAAGGATTACATTATGCTTGTGACTGTGTAGATCTACTGCACCACCAAGGAATCATTGCAACTATTGTAATGCTTTAAAGCAAGGGGCAAACTCAGCATTTAGACTCTTAAATAGGAATGGTAAAAATAATGTTCATACCCCCTATGCTTTAGAAACAGTACTCTAAAATATCTTCCTAATATAAAACACATTCTTTTCCTTCTCTCCCTTTATCCCCTGTTACAAATTACAGTTGAGCTAAATAATGAATGAATGGAGCTGAGTTTCCAATAACAAAAGGAAGCAGGTGAGGTGATAATTGCTCTTGGTTTTGAAGCTCTGTTTTGAAGCAGCCCTAGCTCAGGATCATGGGCTGAACGAGTCACATTGAATTGAGAATACAGGTAAAAGCTGGGGAGCTCACTGAAACGCAAGCCAGAGAGCTTTGTATCCAAAGATAAAGCACCAGTTAGGGAAATCAACTTCATTACAGTCTTGGTTTTGAATTGGTGTTAGGAAGAGAGCAGGGATGTGAGGAATGGTTGCTTAGCCTGGGCTTTGGCCTCTGCTGTGACCTTCAGCTCTAACCTTTATCTAAACAGCTTGCCTCTTCCTTATCCCTCAAGTCTCACCCATTTGCTTGATTACTGTCTGCGGACTTCTGTCCCTTCCCTGGTCTATCTGTTCTGCCTTGTTTTTCCACTCTCGAGGTCATTTGGTGCAGCTCCTCTCTCCCTGGTGTCAAGAGGGCTGAAGTATTCTCCAGCTATAGCTGAATCTTCCAGTCATCCACAAGAAATATCCTACACTATCAGGTCAAAAAGTTTCACTGGCATAGCAATCTAATCCTACATTTTTTCACCATCAGCCACCCACCTGGCAGCTGGTATCGGTACTTCGGAGACAAACATGTAACTGCCATATGAAATGACTTCCTAAGGGCCAAATCCTGCTTGCATTAGTAATGCAAACGGTGCCATTAACTTCACTCTGAATTGATGCTGTTAATTAACATGGTGTTATTTTTCTGTTATTAGTGGTTCTTTTCAAAAGTCATTAAAAATCAGAACACAAAACCAATGTAATAATATTTAATACATGCTACAAATTACTTTAATTATGGAGTAGCATTAAAAGGTGGCTAAAAATACATTAAATATTTTCCTCGTGTTGTTTTTACAGGTATGCAATGCTGTGGTTGCCAGAGGGTAGTTATACTATTGCTATGGAAGGACAAGGGTTCATGAGACTGTCATACTCTTAAATTGTTCTCCACACTATATAAACTTGAAAAAAAACCAACAACAAACCAATCAAAAAACCAAAACCCCCAAACCCACAACAGATATTTAACTGAATTTTTTAAGTGTTGACAAGGCACTCAATTCCAGGTTTTACCATGTGTTTAATTTGTCCTTTTTTATTTTTTTAAATTATTATTTTCTGGTCACCTTTAACTCTAAAGAGGATTAGGACCTTGTTTTGCTGCTTAAATGAAGTTTGCTTGTTCCTGCCACAAGGATCTGATAATATTATACATCTGCTTATCCATAAAAATTCACTTTAGCTTCAAGGGTCTCAAAGATATTTGAAAATCCTAATGAACTTTAGACTTGCCTCTGTGAGCAGATAATTAATTTTATTCATATGTTACATAGAAAGCATTGAAATGTTCATGCAGAAGTTTAGTGACCTGCTTAAACTCCTGTGACAGAAAAAGAGTAAAACACAGCTCACTTACTAAGGTACATCCATTAGCTATTTTACTTCCTTTTTTTACTAATGTCTGCTGTATTTTGAATACGTCAATCTTATGGTGATCTCCATGCAAAAAACACTTCATACAAATAAAGATGATATTCATCTATCCATCAGGAATACCTAAGTGGGGTTAGCATCTGATGTCAAGTGTTACCTGATGCCAAGTGATATACATGTTTGTGTGTCTCAGTATTGTACTCAAGCCACAAAACAAAGTCACAAATTAAATGAGAGAGAACGGAGTAAAGTATCGGGCTGCTTCTGTTTAGAGATGATCAACAAAAGGAAGAACTAAAAGCTAACCCTATTGAAAGGAAAATAGCTAATACTGTCCTTAAAATGGCACTTGGAAACAAACATCACAAATCCAATAAGCCTGAGAATCAAAGTCAATGTAACATAAACGACAAAGGCCGTAAAAAAATAAAAGTCATGCAGAACAGAAAAGCCCTAAAACAAGATAATGCTTTTCCCTCTCTCCCAAATTATACAAAAATCTACCAAATTAGAAGGTCTAATAAGACCATCTGTCAAGAAGCATCCTCTTCCAGGTAATGTACATGAGCATTTTTCAGCATTTCGTAATATTCTTCTTGAATCCTATATAAAAATGAAGTTACCTGATGCCATCTAAAACCATCAAGAGGAAGAAAGTTGATTCTGGTCTAGTTAGGATCTTCTGCAAATAGGCAAGGACCATGCACAGTGAAGAGGGAGTTTAGGAAATCTGTTGCAGAAAAGTAGAGAAGTTTTGCTGGGACCCTCTGGACTTCTGAACAGGCCATGGCTTATGCAGGATAGGTGGTCAAACAACAGAATCAGATGCATTGTCCAGCTTCTGTGATGCTGAGCTCAGAGCAGATTTTGAGAGAAATTTCAGGAGCTGAGCTGCGGGACCCCTGTGCATTCTGTTTCTATCTTTAATGTAACCTGTAGTTCAGGCCCAGCTTTGTGACAGTTTTTTCCCAGAAGATCATATGTTTTATGTGTATAATACGCCAAGGGATGGGGATCAGCTCCTGACAGAAGGTCTCACCTGTGGTCTTCCACAGTTGAGGATTTTGGGATGACCACGCTGCGGTGCAGAGAATAATGCAATTGTACAGGAGAATCCCTGTCTCCCTGGCCTAAAACCTCCTCTCCAAGACTTGGAGCTTGATCTGGGCCACAGCCTAAAATGGCAGAGGACCTAGACAGGTCAGTCTGTGGGGCTAGGTGCACTGGATGCTTCAAACCCCTTCCACTCATGACAAACTCATAGATTCCAATGTTGCAGAACAATAGACACATGCCTATTTTCATAATTTCATTTTTATTCTTAATTCTGTTTGAATGTAAGATTTCAAATCAAGACTTCAAAAATTTTACATGAAAGGGGAAGAATCAAAAAGCTGTGAGGAAATGAAACCAGATATCTACTGGAAATTGTTTTACAATTTGAACTAGAGCTGTCAGTACCATGAACCTACGGCTATAAGATCATGCAGCTCTCTTGTCACATCCCAGAGTATTTCTATGCTCTGCTCTCTGCCATACCTGAAATCCTTATTCTTGATCTGGTTTTATTTCACTTCTGTTCTGTAAGAACCACATTTTCTTTTAGCAAAATATAAGTAATTTGTTAGAACATTTTCTGATTCTTTATTTTAAATGGTAAGATATTCAATTCCTCCTTGGATATTGAACATTATCCTCATGGTTACAGATGAGAGATGCACACGTCTCAAATTTAAGATTAATCCTTTCCTCAGGTGATATATAAAGGGAAATTTCCAAGGTTAAGTGTACATCCTATGCATTTTTAGCTGATTACAGTTTTATGAATACGATTTTAAGAGGCGCTTGATTCCTACTGAAACTATCAAAAATTTCCATCTACTGTGCACACCTCACTGTTAAAGAGACTTTTCCAAACGGACCTTTATTTTCAGCAAAAGAAACAGCAGATCTCCCATAGCAAATCTATGGGAACACTCCAGCTTTATATATTTCCTCCCTTCTTTTCCTCCTGAGCTCAGGTAAAAATGGGGAGTTGTTCTATAAATAAGCAAGCAGAGGTTAGAGCACCACTAGAAAGCAACAAAGAAAGACTTGGCTGATGGTGCTGGTTCACTAAAGCTACACTGACAACAACACAAAAAAACCACGTAACTATTGTCAGTCTCTCTGCCCTTCCAGCCTCATTTCCTACAGTATGTCCCCTCACAGGTAGGTCAGGCAGCAGTCTTTACTTCAGGCATTACAGAAGCATTTCCAGGGTGGGAGGGACTTGTGGAAAATCGCACCTTACTCAGAGTGGACAGCCACAGCCTGGCAGCATCCTTTCAGTTCGAGACAGTGTAGGTGTCTAACTCCTCAAGAGAGAATATATTTGGGCAGGTTTGGATTTTGTCTACCCCAGTATGCTCAATAAAACCAGCCAGAGGAAGTGTTGAGGGGATTTCAAGCTACTTCTTTATCACGGGTTAGTAAAGTGCTGAAGGCAAGTGTAATCTGCCTCACGATTCAAAAGAGGAATGACTCAGATGAAACAGACTGTAAAGGGGATTTTTTTCTCTGAGGACTCCATCACAGGACCCTATGGTTCTCCCAGACTCCACTGTGTCTTCTCCACCATGAAATGAATAGTGCTCCCAACAGCTAGAATCTTTCCCACAAAAATTGTGTGTTATTTCCTGTTTTCTTTAAGCCCCAATTCTGTGAGTGCTTATATGAAGTTGCAACCTGTTTCTGGCTGGGAGGGCAGTGCAGAAAGTTATTTTGGGTAAGGCTGCTGACAGCAGAAACTCAGTGGTGCTGTCTCCCCCACAAGAAATTTCCTTTTTCCCATTCAAGCATTCTTGCCTGCTTGCTCCGATTTTTCCTCCAGCCCTTCCCTTTCCCAGGCTGACGTCTGCCCTGGGATCCATGTATAAAGTTCCTGAACTGTACGTAAAGTTATGACATTACAACGTAAGAACTTTTGACATTCACAGAACTCATTTACATTTACAAGCACGAACCAGAGAATCCCACAAAGCCCAGTGAGCTGCCCTGGAGAAGTAAGTAAGTGTTTATTAGTCTAGCCTGTTTTACAGGTGAGGAAACTGGGACAGAAGCTTTCCCAAACCTGACGGAAAGCCTTGTCCAAGACCAACCAGTGAGCCAGAGATGGAAAGAGGAGGATAACCCAGGAGTTAGTGACTCCAGCCGTGTGGTCACTGCACCAGTCAACTCTGTTTCAAAATGAGTAAGCTTTTTGGGTGTGGAATTTGAACGTCTCAAAATATGATACAATTTCAACAACTGTGTTCTCTAGTGCTTTCCAGAGGCAGAGATTTCTAATGTTTTCCAGCTTTCAGTAAGTGAAAACATCTCAGGGCTCCCATTTACCTGTACAGTGACATTTTTTCCTTCCTTCCCAGCAGGTAGAAGCAGTAACAGAAGCAAGAAAGAGCTATTCCTTGTTGAAGTAATTGAGGGCAGCAGGTACAAGAGCCCAGGAGTGTTCCAATGCTAACAAGAAAGTATCAGGAATACACAGAACACATAACAATTCACAGAAATGAGAGGGTGTCGAGTTCTTGTGAGTATTGTAATATATTATGGGTAACCTAATGACCTAAATTAAACAATTTTTTCTCTGCATTTATTAGTTCTGATGAATCATCTTTTTCCAAATTCCAAGAATACACTGGCTTGCAATTGAGATTCGTAAGTGGTGCCTGCCACAGGCAGTGGGTGACTGGAATTCAGTTCCTATATAACTTCTCTTTTCAGTAATGATGTATTGAAGAGATAGTACACAGAACCAGTGTAGGAGGTCTAGTTTCCCTTATAGCTTTGAGGTCATCTCAGCTGCAATGTCAGCAGTACCTCAGCAGTAGCATAATCTAATGTTTCTCAAGTTATTCAGGGCTTTAAAGTTGTGGAGATGTGCTGGGATCCATTTTCCTTGCATGATCTCTGCCGCTTGAAATGGTAGATTCCCAGCAATGTGTAGCTTTATTCTTGTATTTTGTTCATCGTGGGTTTAGAATACCATTTTCATGGTATGACAGTTGCATCTTTTTTTTTTTTTTTTTAAGTGCACAGAGAAATAATTTTTAGGTGCTACTCTGAATTCCACCAGCAGTTTATGGTGGAGAGAAGGTTTTGCATGGTTTCATTTCCTGTAAAATGGGATGGCATAGTACTACTTATATACTGCAAAGGAAAATCTCATTAAATGTTAATTAACTGATTACAAATTGTGAATCCCAAGTGGTATTTCCTTCCAGCATGTATAGTAATAATACTGTTATATAATTTAGCAAGGATTTAAAGAAAACTCCTAATCCTTTTACATTCTGTGCCTCTTAACAAACACGTCCTTGTCGCTGTCATCACCACCTCACACTTCCTTATTCTGCTCTTCCAGTTTGCAGTATTTTATATATACTAAAACCCATATGCTGGCATTAAAGACCTGAAAAACACAAACCTGATCTTTCTGATGTGGAAGGTTCAAAGTGAAAGAAAGGCTTGAGAAAGAGGAGAAAAAAATGAACAAACAGAGGAGCTGGCCAAGAACAACTGCTCTGAATGACTGCAGAGGAGAGTGAACCTGGCTTTGGAGTGGCTGTTTTTCCATTGCCCCTGTGTAGAGCTCTACAGCCCCTGATGAGCCATAGGACTTTCCTGCTAAAGGCATTTCTCACTAGATGTAGGTAAAGCAGTCAGCCCCAATGCCTGTGGCAACCATTAACGCCTGCTGGCCACCAGACCGGCACTAAGCAGACAAGAAAGATGACAGATGCATAAGATACATGATCCTCATTAGAAGTGTTGGGCCATAGCCTACCTCATGTTTCTCTTCCTCTGCCCTCTCTGAAACAAAGTCCCACTTACATCCCAGAGGAAGAATTTCATCCTGAGGATTGTTAATGCCCGTAATATTAGGAGAAGAGAAGTGCCCATCTCACTTCCCAGAATCCCACAGCTGGTTCACCTTCAGTGAGCTACACCTCGCTCACCTTTCCCATCAACACTACAGCCACTGCATGTGCAAACAACCCACTGGCCTGAGCAGTAACTCGCGAATCCAAGGGCATGCTGCACATAGCCCTACAACATGAGGCATCTCAATGCTGCCGCCGCCGCCAGGTAAGCAGAGGAAAACCACAGGAAGAAGCAGAAGTAACAGCCAGACCTGTTTCTCTGTTGCTTTGTTTTATGAGGTAATATTAATATTTGAAAATGCACCATCGGCTCATAGCAGGCTGAAGAAAATTCAATAGAACTACCTTCTTTTGAGAGCTAAGATTCTGTCAAAAATGAAAAGCTTTGCAAAATTGGGTAGATTTTGCAATAATTTCACTTCGGGTAAAAACAGGAAATTGTTCTGATGATGTCAAAACATTCCATTCCTAAATTTTTTGAATGAAGCACTCAGACTTTTCACTTGAGAAAAAATCTTTTTTTTAATTGAGATATTAAATGTATCAACATTAAAATTTAAAATTGAGGAAAGCCAATATGTTGCATGTTCTGAAATTATTACTTTTTAATTATTTCAATTCATGGAGAACTTGAAAACAATTTTTACTCAAAGTCAGAATTAAATTTTGGATTCTTAACCAATTGTGGAGTAGAGTATCTTTTTCCTACATAGTGCTAATGTTACAAAAGGGGAAATGTTGTCATAACCTGATGAATAGGAGAACAGAGGAATTGTGCCTCTGAAGTTTCATCGGTGGAGAACCATTCAAGAAGGGATATCAGATGTGTTGTAACTTGTTTTCCAGGATAATGAGATGCACAGAAGGGAACTTAGATTTGTCTCAATTAAAAATTTTATGAATCTGGTCACATTTTATGGCAAAATCAGCCCGTGTTTTGGATTCCTCATGAAAACTTATTGGAAGTTTATGCGAAAGCAAGTTTTGCATTACATACCACATCCATCCAAATGCTTTGGTTTCTAACCCCAGAGGTGAAAATTTGTTTCCACTGGGTGGAATTTAATCAGGTCTGAATGAATTCTTCTCCCTGCTTTTCCACTTGTCCCTTAGTCTTCCCCTAGATCTCTTTTCTGGTAGTGCTATCTGATACTGGTGCATTTCCCATTGCTGGGTGAAAGAACCTTCTCCTCCTACCTGCAGCCATCTGGAACAGACTCTCCCATTTCTCTGCCTGCCTGACTCGCCATCTTTTTCCATATGTAAACTAAAAATCAAAAATGAAAAAGCTTTGTCTTTTGACTTTCTCAATTTCCTCTTCATCCTGCTATTAGTATTTTTTTTCCTCTGTAAATACGTTATTTAACACAGTAAAGCCTTTTGGGATAGCCTTTATGTGATAGGCATTACAAAAATGAAGTTACATTATGTTCTGAACAATGATACTTGAAAAGACTCATTTGCCTACATTCTTCCTCTCAGCCTCTGTTCCTTTATAAGCAGAGAATGGAGCATGCTTAAGGAAAACAAGATTCATTTCCTTAAAAATGTCTAAGTTAATGCTTTGTTATGTTTGCTACTCTGGTTTCTGTGAGAAGAGAGGCAGATGGATAACAATGTGGGCACTCCTAAAGCAAAGCATTTCCAAAGCAAGACCCAGATCAGTGGCTGTTTTCTGCACCAACTCTTGCTCTTTCCTCTTCCTCTTTCCACTTGATTCATGACAAAATGTGTGAGACCCTTCACAGCAGGAAAAAAAAATTCCCACACGGTGAAATTTTACTGATCTCAGAGTGTGATTAAATATGGCTACACTATGTATTAAACATGCCTCAAAGCCCACAGTAAAATCCAGACTTAACAGCCATCTGCATGGTGTGAACACAAAGCGATACTGAGTATTGATACTGTTTACCACAAGGGCACTGGAAAGCTGTAGACAGCCTGCACTGGGGTTGCAGAATACAGCAAGAACCACATCTTTCAGGCAGCAACATGGATACGCAAAGCCAAGTACACAGTCCAAGTACACTACATTACATTCCTCTGCCTGGCCCAGGCCCTCAGAGTCATTCTCTATACGGCCATGTAAACTGGTGTGAGAGTTGCATATGGCACTCTGCTTTTCTACCCCACCTCCTCCAGAACAAAGAAAGGTGAAGCAATACAATGGCAACAGTTTTGACTGTCCCTTCATCAGCTCGCACAAAGAGTGGGAGTGTCTCTAGGCCAGGGCTAGCTTGGTGCGGGTCACAGCTTGTGTGTACGTGAACAGAGAAAGCAGCTGTATATATGGTACTCTCTACACCAGTATGTTGTGTCTGTGTAGGTCCTCCAGAAACCAGACAACTGTTCTGAAACAGATGTAAATTCTGATGCTAAAAATCTACCACCCAAAAATCTGAGTCCTTTAATAACTTAAAAAATAAAGAGTTTTCCTTTTTAAAAGCATAATCACCAACGTGCATTAACTAAACCCGTCTCCAAGATCTTGTCACTAGCCAGACTAATAATCCAATATTCTTTCAACAGTCTTCACAATAATGGACATATTTTCAGCTTTCTCAGGTCGGGCAGCTTATCAAAGAGAACTATGTGGCTCCATACAGAGCTGCAAGTGATTCTTAGCAGCTTACCCTATAGTACATCATGCAGGGACTTGTGCTACATTCCCCTGGATTATGGACTTCATCAGAGTCTTTGAAATGAAGTAGCTATCCAATATATGCAGGGATCTCACAGGCAGCTAGAACTTTATTGACATTGGAAGAGTGCATGCATTTATTTATTAAATAAGAAAATGTCTTATATACATGCACATGGACACATGCACACACACATGCCATCAGAGTACATGGGGATAAAGAAATCTGCAACATTATCAACCTGAGATAGAAGAGGCGAGGGAAAGAGACTTCTATGCACCACACTTATTTTACCCCTGTTTTTCATTACGTGGATAACCTTAGAGCAGTTCTTGTTAGCATTTAGAAAAAGGGAAAAATCTAGCCTCCTGCAGGGGAGCTATTATTGCTAGAATGTACTAGCATTATCTTGCTTATGGGGGGGCATATTGTTTATGCAGTCTATTTATCAGTGTAGGAATATATCTACCAATATAGCAATATCTCTGCAGTAATGGCATACAAGAATAAAAGAGTTTTCATGAACAGAGAGTTCCTGCCTGTAGCATGTACATCTGAGATACTAAAGGATTATTTACCTATCATTAAGATATGGATTTTTTTATCTAGTCCAGTTTTTCTTGCAGCAGAAATCATATTAAACTCTCTAGCTATTATATCTAACATCCATTGGGCAGCTTTTCATTCTGGGTAACCTAATATAAATGAAGAAAATAAATCCACGACAATTTGTTGAGCTGTCTTTTCCCCCCTCCCCCCTCTTCCTTTTCCTGAATTAAATTCACATAATAAAATCCAAGGGTTGCATTTCACTCACATCCACTTCGATTAACGTGCATGACATTGTATGAAATTTTTAATGGAAGAAAAAAGCTAAAAGACAATATTTTTAAACCATTGTGTAGGGTAAAAATGCTGCATACAACACAATGTGCTTATATGTCACACAACAGTCAGATGGGCTTTAAAATTCAGTGTGAGCCTTCCGAGCGTTCCCTTTCTCTCATATTTTCCTGTTATAGGATGCCTTTTAAGAGATTTTAGTGATTTTCATTCAATGAAATATTGTTCTACAATATTGTTCTAGGAAGTGTTTGCTCGTTTGAAAGAACCAGGACTAATAATAAAAAAAAATTAATAATAATAGTCATATAACAGCTGAAGACTGCAGCCAGTCAAGAGATTCTAAAGCAGTATTTTTTTTTCTCTCAGATAATGGATTTCCATTGAATGGTAATTTTTTTTTTTTTTTAAGATTGTTTTTTGTTTAAAATTCCCTATTTCTGCTAAAACACTAAGGGTAGTTTTGATACTGATAGAAGGATTTCAAAGGAAAACTGTAGACAATGAAAAAAGTCAGTTTACTAATATTTTTCACTGGGGAGAGAAATATTTTCTGACAGTATTATGTGAGGAGTAGGTGTAAAAATTGATTGCATGAACCCATTAACTGTATGTGCAAATCAGCTCATTTACATAGCCTTTCTGGTACCCCAGTTTAATGTATCCCCCACCCATCCAAGGTTGCATACATTTCTTTTTCACTTTGGTGGGTGAAAAAGGCCGTGATGATACAGAGCCATCATATCTGATCATATATCACGTTCTGCCCCCATTCTGAAACTCGTGGTGTTTGGCATCTCCGGGCAGCGATGGAGTGCAGAGGGAGAATGAAGATGCTGCTCCCGTCTTGCTGTACCCAAGACATTTGCAGCTAGAAAAAAACTAAATTGCCCCTTCTGGTGTCCCAACTTGGGTTGCTGAAAAATTGTCCTGTGCCATATAAAGGAATCAGCCTCTGTGCTTTTATGCCACTGGAGCAAGAAGAGGTTGTCAATATAGTCAGAGTTACAGTCAGAGGCATCTGTTCTTTCAGGTGAAGAAGATGGAAGAAGGTATCGTGTTTGCTGGATGGATTAATCTAAGAAGACAGGGGCTTTCCCAGCTAGATGTCTCACATGTTGGCGTCACCCCACCTGAAGTAATTCAAAGGGGTATAACTTTGCATGTCATTTCAGCTGTGTCCCGTTGGGTGCTTCCCTCTTTAATTCAGCCATACAAAGGTCTCGGTGCAGGTCCTTCTCAGACTGCCCTTTTGGCTTCTTCTGGAGAAAGAGTGCTGATGCCCTAGGTGGTACCGGGAAGAAGCATGGACCAAGCATCTCCTGAGAGACAGCAAATGAGCTCTGAGCAGGTCACAGGAGAAAAAGACCAGACAACACCAGGTCGAACCACAGTGGTACTGAGGAGCTCAAATGAGTTTTTCCTTCAATTACTGGAGAGGTCTATTTGTTCTTTATTGACCTTTCATCATCCTAATCTCTTTTTCTTTTGTAATATATTTAAGAGAATGAAGTGCTCCTAATAAGGCGAACATTAGAGACTCCACTGACTTATTTAAGGGCATGTGTTAACCTAAAGGTTATCTTATTCCAAAGCTTTCCTGCGATACTGTCATATCTCTTACAATACCTAAATACCACTGAAATACTACAGACGAGTCTTGTGTTCCGCTTTTATAGATGCATAATACACATACAATAATACCATGTTTATTCATTCCATTTATTGGTTTGAACATGATTTTTAATGTGTAACATAAAAAGATGTTTTCAAGTTTAATTGGAGTGTCAACCCCATCATGCTCATCTTTATCTCTGGCCGCTTTTACTTCCAGACTAGCATTTTTTATAGGATATCCACACATAATAAAGCATCCAAACAACTTTTTCACGTCATCTTCAATGAATTCAGAGGACGCAACAGTTTGCACACTCCTCTGCACACATTTTATTACTCCCACTTTCATTCTACAAGGCTGAAGCGAATCATGTCATAAATATCTGTCTTGCACTCGTGAGCTTGATATACTATTTTCTTCTAAGATCCTCTCTCTACTCATGACTTTAAGATCTGGCAAAAAAGTATTCCATGTTCTATTTTCTCACTTTAGTAAAATTTCAAAATGTTACAGAAAATCCTGTTCCAAAACTGACAACGTCTCTCAATCATAAGGTGTTATTTTTAGATAATCAGGGAATATGGTTGTGTACAATAAATATATAAGGCCAGGCTCAACGCTGGTATCAAACAGATGCTGGAATAAATGGTTCCATGCCAGTTTATGCCTGTTGAAGTTCTGGTCCAGAGAACATGGTGCCTAAAGCCTTTTATAGCATTTTATAATTTTCAGACCCACCTAACTGTGATTGTATTTAATGTCAATTACACATCAAGTACCTTATTTATGAATATAGGCATGTAAATATTCACATGGTTCAAACTGAAACCATATGTAACTGTGTGCATGATATTGTGTATCCATAAGTTAAGTGGCATTTGTTAACTCTTTCAGCCTTTGCTGACCACAAAACTGAAGATAGTAGTATTTTGAGCTGGCCAAAGCTTCTGTTCAAAATCAGCTCCGCCACGCTGTATCTCTACAGTCAAACTGTCTTCTTCTGCACTCTTCCTTCCCCAGACATCTTGTCACAATAAATATCTGGGTACTTCGTGTCATCATTTGTAATTTGATGATGAAAGCTATTGGGATATGAAAATATACTAGTCGCTTTGTAATGAGATGCTCCTTTTGCCATATTCTTTCTTTGAATGATTATTTTTTAGCCATTATATCATAGACGATAGATGTGAGAGTTGGTCATCAACAACACATGTGAGAGTTACTCTGAGGAGACCATACCCATCTTGTGGTCAAATTTGGGTTTAGACTTTAAGCCTGAGAGAAAAAGAGCTCTGGAATTTTTATTTCTGTTTCAATAGCCCAACATTTCTGTAGATTGTTCTCAGCAGATTTTTGGCCCTAAGTAGTGGCATGTGGCACAAACTGACTTGTGAGATTTTTTTTGTACTTTGGATGTCGGAGGTCTTGTGAGATCATCTGTTTTTTCCTAAGATTCCTGCCATCTTGGGCCAAAACCTCATGAGAATAGTTGTTCTTGGAACATTTTTTTCAATATAAAAAACCAGGATGAGAAAAATAGGCCTCTTTTGGTTTTGGATCTACCCCACTACAAAACTTAATACTTTGTTTAAATACACATGTTCTGATCTGAAGTCTCCTTGCTATACCCCCTCCCTTAACATTCAAAAAAGGGGTTCTGATTTCAAGATAAATTCTAAGGTTCTTCTTGCAACAGATTCTCATATCATATTCCATGGTTACTTTTTAGGATCCACAACTTCTTTCTTTTTACTGTGGTGGTTTTTTTTTTTTAATTAAGAGCTAAATGTTACATAGGAATTAACACAACACCTGTGACTGCTTGCGTAACATAGTGTTTGACACTCCCTATCACCAAAAGCAAATAAAATGTTTTTATTGCTAGCTATTATTTGTTAGTTATTATTTCTTACAAGAAAATGAGAATAAAGACATTCAAAGCTATTGAGAAGAGACAACAGAAAACTGACAATAGATCATTCTTGATCAGACAGCAGAAGCTAATGCCACAGAAGCTAATTGGCCAAGAATTTAAATGTTTTTTTAAAGGATTATGCAATGTATATAGCTAACAAGACTATTTCAGTGTAATCTTAGGTCTAAAAAACAGGGTTTGGAGTAAAAGTAGAAATTAGGCCAATCTCTGAATATTTGGTTTTTATTTCTGGGAGATATTTTTTTCTGTAACTGCTATTTATTTATTACAGAGCTTTCCTCTTCAAATTAGTTCCTGTATACAAATGTATCAAATTAGCTAGACACTCACCTGATTCACAAGTTTTTTATTCAGATTCCAACATAACAAACAGGGGAATCCTCATAAAATAACCCACTGAGAGTAACAGTTGCTTTCCTAGCCAAACCGCCTAGGACTTCTGTATTGAAGATGGCCAACTTGCCTTTTGAGCTTCCTTTGGCTTCCAAGCAATTCAGGTGCACCTGCAGCGTTGGGTCTAACTCCTCTGCCCACAGGCAGGTCCCTGCTGACATGGAGGGTCTTCTATAAGTTAAATCCCCAGCTGCAGCTGACAGCATCCTGAGTGATCAGGCCCTGCTCAGTGGAGGAACAGGACTGGTGTCAGCATCAGTTCTGCTCTCTAATCAGCTCCCAGGACTTCTCCACCCTTTGCCTCTTCAACAATTGCAGGCTGGGCCAGGAAAAAAAACATGACAGAGCTTTCTGTGTCAGGAAAGTTAAAATCTTTCTTCTAAGCCATAATTACCAACAATCTCAGCCATTGTTCTGTAATGAGGTTTGATGTTTTAAACTACAAAGAAGCACGTTTAAGATATAGAACAGTGTTGCTGGGTTTTGTGTGGTTTTCTTTTAATTCTAGAATTTGTTTTTCTTTCGTTGATATAAATCTGAAGGCAGGAACTCATTCTAGATACACAAGTGCATGCAGTATGGACATATCAAAAGGAATTAATCTATACAGGTATAGATAAAAGAAGCAGGAATAATTGTATATAGGCAATGGATAAGAGAGAGAAGACAAAAGGCAAGGAAGAAGTCAAATATGAATAAAAGAGAATATGAAAAGACTATTGTATTATGTTAATACTATGTGAAATTAAAGTACTTTAAGATCCTCAGATGTAAGATACTATGTAAGTATAAAACATTATTTTTTTTTTCTAAAATTTGAATTGAGTCGCAGTCTGAAAGCAGCTTCTAAATATGATTATATGAGACTATGGACACAATTTCTGCCAGGTAGCATGAATTTCTATGTATTGCTGTGTTATTAAAAGCAACCAGCAGTGTGAACCTGCTGTATTATTAACACGTTACATTAGCCTTAATAGTTAATCCAGTATTCATATTCATATTGTGGGCTCTTCTTCTAAGAGAGAGTAACAGCTTTCTAAATGCTTTTAAGACTTCCAGGAATAAAATTAAAGCATGTTTAAGTACTTGTTGGAAATTGTGTGCAGAATTCTGAACAAGGGAGTTATTGCATTGTATCAGGACCCTTAAGAGATTCAGCTGAGAAATAAATTATGTAAACAATGCAATATGTGTGTGTGCCTACAGCTGTATATCAATATCACCTATATCTATGTATACAAATATCCTTATCCTTTTCTGTCAGTCTGGAATGTGTTATACTGGAGATGCTGAACCTTTCAAAAGAGATGCAAGACGTTTTTAATGTTGCTTCAGAATTCAGATGCAAAACAAAAACTGGATAAATACTTCATTACATTTTATAAACAATCTGCTTTCTGATAAATTATTATGGAACAACTTTTCCTTCTTTTTTATGAAGTTTGACTCTGAATGCGTATGTGGGAAATGAATTTTGGTGAAAGAAGTCAGTTCAGAGTAATGTATCCTAAATGAGATTGGTTGAAATCCATGCGGTGCGTGCAGTCACAGTAAGAGGGTCCAGCGCTGATGGAGGACAGGAGGACAGATGCCAGACGGAGGCTGCGAGGAGGCCCTGCCCCTGCCCCTCAGTTCTGAAGGGAGTTGTACTGGAGCTACACGAAGGCCTCACATTCAGCTTGGCTGCAGGTTCGGATTGGATTTCCTCTCTGCAGCTGCTCCACACTCCACTTGCATGAAGTCCAGACATCTGGGTTTAATGTGAGCGGAGTGGATTTCAAGCTTAGTTCTTCTCTTTGTCTCTCTCTGAGTGAGTATGTGTGTGTATGAAGTCATCTTTCTAGAAGACTTTATTTCTTTCCCAAATCTTTCATTAATTTTGCATCCCTACAGTTTATTGTGGTATGAGGTACATGATCAGTAAAGATCCTTGTGTCCTGTCCTATCTCCTGCTCTGCCTTCAGAATATACTGTTATTTGTATTGTCCAGAAAACAGATTGAAGACTTAACTGAAATACTGCTAACCATCGACACTTTTTTACAACTTGTTCTAATGTAGGTGTTTCAGGTGCAGAAATCCCTGCTGATAACATCTTCCCCCCCCCCCCCCCCCCCAAAAAAGGAGCAAGTCAGAAAAAAAATCGTTTATGGCACCATAAAGATTGATTTTTGAACTCTGTCTCTTGGCAGTGCAATATATTCCCGTCCATTTATGATGTCCTATGTCTTATATAGATTGGGCACAATATTAAATTTCATGTGGGAGAATAGAAGAAAAAAAAATATTTAAAAAATCAGAGAGTAAATAGCTGGTTTGCTTATCATGCCTCCCAGTTTGATTATGGTAGGTTCCAGAGACCACAGGTGGAGGATACTGAATTACAGCAAATAAAAGACTAAAACATAACAAAGCTACCTGAGGGTTTGGCTGAAGTCCCTGTGCAAACTGTGATTAACTGAATACCTGCCCTGGAATGCTGGTTTGGCAAGAGGTTATACACACATGAATGAATCTGTCTGCATACTTAGACACTGCAGTTAAACTTCTTTCTCGTAAAAGAAATGGGTGCTATTTCCAAAGCTGTTGAACATAGTTTGACTCTGTCTGTTTTGATTTAAGCTCCCCATCCTCAGAAGAAAAGTGAGGTGACAAGTGTCCTACACATAAAGAGGGGGAAGAAAAGGAGAAGCAGCAGCCAAGGAAGGACATGTTTGGCTGCATGGGGGCAGCTAGGCAGACTTTCTCCCTAAAAATCAGTGCTCCTCTGGGAAATAGAGGCAGATCTCGGTGTAAAGTGATGAAGGTCTAGTGATGTAAATTCACCTGAGCTTATATCCCAAAACCAACAAGACCAGCAGTGGAGAACTGGCTATATATTAATGGCGCTTAACAGATAATATACTGAATATAATTATAACACATACAGTGGATTAAACATAAAACCAACATTTTCAAAAGAGCCTAAGGGATCTGAAAGTCAGTGGTTTGTGAGCACCTGAGGGTTTGTCTACGTGGAAAAATAGACCAGCACATTGATAAAAAGACTGTTTCTGCTGCAGTTATGCGATGGGTGCAGACACACCCTTACACTCACAGGCCCCATTTAAAATCCTAGCTATGAATTACATTTCAGGCTAATGTAAATTAATCCTGGGAGGTAGTTGGTGGGCTTAGGAAGGCTAGACAATGATTATGTGTTAGTGTCTATTAGACTGGTTTCTGTATGATCTAAAGCTGCAAATGATTGTATGGGGCACAGTACAGTCAGAGGGGAAAAGTCATTGCTTGCTATGAAAGAACTCATGCTCTGAATATATTTCCTGGCTTTTTACTTTAGTTTTTGGTACTTTCCATGTATATTCCATATGTTACTAACAATTTGGACACTGGATATTAACCCTACATCTACAGAGTAAGCCCAAAGCCTTTTTACTCTATTTCCCTTCTTCCAGCAGAGAGGGACAGGGCGTATCTGAATATTTTTGTTTGGGTACATTTCCAGCTGGGAACAGGATAGCAACTGTGTCCTGTACAGAAAAGCACACTGTGGTCCCAGCTGCCTCTGGCTCACGTGATGTGAGATGGCTAGAAGTTTCCTTTGCCTTTCCTTATGTAGGCATGCCATGCATGAACTTGCAGTGGAGAGGGACCTCGCCCTTGATTTATAATCAAGTCATGAGCTCATCTGTGCTCTAAAAGAGTCTATTGTCCAAATCTTGTTGGGTTTTCTCCAGGAAAGCTTTGCCAGTGTGTGGAGAACTGGCCCCAAACAAACAGTTTTTCCTCTCCTACATTTACTTTATTTCTGACCCTTCCCTGATTTGAATCTTTTTATTTCCTCACCTTTTTCTCCTAATTTCCCTGGAAATTCAAAGCTTCTCAGCAGCAATTATTTCTGCTCATGCCAGCATGATGGGGGGTCTGGTGCCTGCTGCTATCAGAGGGGTGAGAGGAAACATTTTCCCAAAGCTGCTGCATCAGATAACTGATTTTTATTTTTTTTTCATGTGTGGTGGAAGCAGCATCAAGTATGCTTTTTTTTTTTTGGTCTATGGTGGGGACAGTGCTTGTGTGACAGTTTAGTGAGCCCAGCAGCCTGCTCCCCTTGGCAGTTATGCCTAAAATCAGCCTCACTAAGAGGTCACTGGGATCCTGTGACAGCTACTGGGAACATTTCCTTCTGCATATCCCACCCAGTAACATCCCAAACCCTGTGCACTACTGTGATTATTTTTTTCATTACAAGATTTTCCTAAAGATTTCTGGACATCCTTCATTTTTATTACAATGGGGAATGAAATCTGCCTATATAGGTGCATAACATCCACAGACTCCGCATACAGTTGCACACCAGGCACAATAAACCTCCATATAGCAATTAAATTCAGACTCGTGGTGGAAAATGGCCAGTTAGTTTTGCTTCTACTTGTTTTGAGAAAAAGACTCCCCTCTCCTTCATCTGAATAGGCAAGATTGACATAAAAAAGTACTTCAAGAGCTGAACTCGTCTACTGAACACAAATACAGTGAATTTCTGTATATCTTTAAATGTTTTATATGTCCTAGTCATATATAATTTATTGTGTTGTGAAGCTGAGCCCTTCTTTGAATGAAAATTTTACTGTCAAAGCCTGGGGTACTTTAGCTTGATGATTTAAAACTCCCAATGCGCTCGTAGCAAATAGCACTTTTTATTACAGCGTGTTTGTCCAAGAGGTCAACTTTCAGCACAGCAGGATTTCTTCCCACTGTAGAATTATTTCTGATGGCAAGACATCTCCCGTCTTAATTCATCTGCTGCTGAATGCTGTGGCCAACACTGTCTTAGAGGCTCATTAGACTGGACCTGCCATGCACAAGAAAAGGGTGGAAGCTTCACCTTTTCTTATGCAAGCATCTTTGCTAGCAGATTATACAGCATGTTAAATGCTGTATGCCTGCTTATACCCCTTTGGTTTTAAGATTCCCATTTATAGTTTTGCTCCAGTATTTCATTTCCTCAGAGATGATGTTGAATTTAAGCTGCCTTGTGATGATGCTAAATTCATTTCTGAGATGAGTAAAAGTGACTAAAATTATGTGCATGTTTCCTGTGAAATATTGTATACTGAGCAGGTCTTAGATTAAAAGACAAGCTTGACTTTAAAGGTAATGTGATTAATTTCCTCAGCCAAAACCAGCTAGATAGTTTTCATGCTTATGTTGATACAGTATAGATGCCCTATTACACTCGTTTACAGTCTCCATCCCTTTGCCGTTAGCCCCTGCTGAGCCTATTAAGTTGGTATCAAGTCAACTTGTCCCTTAGTGATAGTACACAAACTCTCAGAGTGCTGCAGAATTCTGCATCTGTCCTCTTACCTGTCACTTCAGCCTCCTTTTACTGATGTTAAAAGAAATCTTTACTGTCAGTCATATAACCAATTCACTTTGTTCACAGGCTGTGACAACCTTGTTGTGTTTCTCCCACCACAGAACCGACTTCTGTGAATTAGTATTCTCAAAATTTAGCCTAGCTCATTAGTCTGAATAAATTTGAAAGGCTGCTGTTCACATTTTTTTTTTTTTAATGTAGCTTGGCTTTCCTTGGATATAATTTAGGCATCTTTAGAAAAACAAAACAAAACAAAACAAAACAAAAACACACAAACCAAAAAAAACCCATCCCAGCTCCCAAGCTTTCACTTTATAATTTCAGAGCTAAAGGGTCTTTCAGTGGCTTCATCCGAGATAAAATAAATTAAATTGAATCTTCCACATTTTTTCCAGCCTCCCACCCCCTTTTTTTTTTAATTTTGTTACAGTTAAAAAATTGGCTACTGTTCCAGAAAAGAAAACAGAAGTTCAAGTGCCAATCTTAGTCATCTTCATGGTTGACAGTGTCCACTAGACCCGCTTGTTTCCACATTATCACCGAAAATTTAGACTAACCTTTCTCCCTGAACTAATCAAACCTTACCCCACCTTCCAGTTCTGCATATGTGACTGTCACTGCACAAGCCTGATTAAATGAAGGAAATCTTTTCCCCTAAAAAATTGCTTGGAATTAAGCAAAGAAACCACCATTTTTGTTCCCGTTTTCAAAGTCCTACCAGCTAGAGCACTTAATTCTCTACTTTCATGAAATCATGAAGGTATTTTCACTCCACCATGTTACAGTTAATAAATGCAAGGCAATATTACTCATTTTTCATTCCTTTGTGAGGGTTGAAGATTGGCTACTAGTGGACAAGGGGGCATGACAGAAGATGAATCTGGTCTGCCCCACCATGGATCTCATACGATGCAGCAATATGCAATCACAGAGCACCAAAGAGTTCAATGTATTGAGTGCATTGCTGTCGTTCTGCCTTCTGTCTGAGCATTGTCCTTAAGGAAACTCTCAGGCACTGGCTGTAAGACCTATCAGGACACCAGTTTGAATTGTGCTGGCTTTCCAGGACATTATTATTAGAAAACCATAAGGGGCAGGGAAATAGCTTTCCAGAAACAATAAGCTATATAATAATTTGTATCAGTAGAGTACTTTTCACAGCAGGATTTCAATGTTTTATAAACAAATTAAACATGGAAGTAAACAATTATGACACCTGCTTTAGGCATGAAAAATGAAGTACAGGGGAGCAAGTCTCTCCTGTTCAAATTTCTTTCTTGCTGCTGACATTCCACAGATTTCACTTGAGTCCCTTCTGAGATACCGTGGCAATATAAAAATCCAGCCTAGAATCCAGAGAGGTTAAATAATTTACCCAAGGTCACATCACTAGCACCTGAGCCTCAGAGTGGAGAACAGAGGTCCTCACAGTTTCACCTAAAAGGGGCTAATAACTACTTCACTATTAGCTGTAAAATAAAAATATAAAAATGTCTTTGCATTAACATTATCACCTTAAAACTAAAAATGAGAGAGCTTGGCCAAAGAGGTCTGATATAACTGACTACAGAGTCAGGGTGGGAAAATATAAATCAATTGGATGAAATGATCCTTTGCTACAGACTAGAGAAGAAGTTTGGCTATGTCTCAAAGAAATGGAGAATTACACTAGACATTAAGGGAACCAGAGATACTCTCAAGAGTTCAGGGTGGATATAACTGTGCAATGGAGCAGAACAGATTAAAAATCCCAACCTAAGAAAGCATTAATATATAAAACTGCAGGAGAAAGGCATGATGTGATAGAAATAATGTGATGGTGCTCTAAGTATGTATTTGATATGTTCAAAGTCTTCCTCTCTTGCCTTTTCAGTTGTTTTCTCAGTTCTTCCTCCAGCTTGTGAAATGTTGCTTCTTTCAGTATCACTGGCTTCTTCTGACACCAATAGCTCATTGTGCCAGGAGCCACAGATATCTAGCAATTCATAACTTGACTTCATAGCGTGGAAGTGGTCAGTCACGTGGAATACAAATGTTTTCATATTTATAATTTGGTTTGCTTACACAGACCTACAGTAAGTCCTGCCCTGGAAGAGAGACAACCAGAAACAACACAAGGTGATAATTTCTTTTGGGTATTGAAGTGCAACCACTCTGCCTTTTCAGGGGATTTCTGTTGAAGATTAAGACATTGTTTGCTTTCTTCAGAATATTGCATAGAAAAGTAGCTGAAACTCACTGTTCAATCCTGTGAATGATTGTCTTCCTTTAAAAAAGGAGTACAGATCCTCCTTCCACCTGCTCTTGACATCACACCTACCATTTTCTTCCTCTTTTGCCCTTCCTTTTCTCCCTCATACTCTTAAGCATTTGCTTCTCCAGATCTCAAGTGCACTGTTCTCTTCTTCACGTTAGCTGTCTGATCCTTTAATCTAGCCAGAATAGCTGGCATAAAATCTTAATAGGGAAATTGCTGGAAATCACTGGAAAACACTGGAAAACAGCTAGTTAACCATAGTGTTCCTGTCTTCTCTCATCCTAGAGCATTGTTATAGAGCCAGGTAGAAAAGTATATGTGCGTGTGCGCGCACACACACACACAGAGGCTGTATGTGAGAGTATAGGCACATTTATGTATGGGTTTGAGAAAGATGATACTGATTTGGCTATAACAACTGTATTGTCTCCTCTTTTTTTATTTTTGGTTGCCATTTTCCCTTCTCAGTTAATGGCATTTAGGTTCTTTTTCCCTTCTATCTCTCTTTTCTATCCCATCCTTCCTTTCTGGCTAACATTCTCCTCATCACTGGCTGCCATCCCCCAGTAAATTCTGGACATCATTACAACAGCTGCTTGGGAGTGGATGGGATTTGTCTCTGCATATCAAGCCAAAAGGGTCTACAGATTTTTTTTGCTGTGGCTGCAATCATAACAAGGCCAAAAGATTCTGGGAAACACCTCTTCTTTTGGATTTGCCTTATATAGCCTTCTCTGGTTTATTTATTTTCTTCTTTTATTTCTCCTTAGTTTTTTATTTTTCATTCTTCCTTTCCCTTCCCTTTTTCTCTCTCTGTATTTCATGCCCAATTACTCTGTTTCTCTCCAACACACACACTTTTATAGGAAGGAAGGTTCGTGCAGAGAACTTTCAGAAGAAAACTGAGCCAATTTCCCTGGTAACTACCGAAAGCAAGTGAAAATGACAAACGGATTGACTACAGTCGATTGATTGATACTGATTTATAGCTGAAAATTGGATCAAGTGCGTCCACATGCACTTTCTCCAGGGACTAAAACAGAGGCAGACTGCCTCTGTCAGCATTCCTATACAGTGAAGCTAACTCTCCTCGTGTCACCTCATCTCTCCCTTTCTACCCCTGTCTTCTGTCCTCTGCTTAAATAAAGATAGCTGTTAAAATACAGGTACTTGCTGCTTTATCCCAGGCACATAACATGATTTTGAGGTCACAAATGGCTTATGCTTTATCACGCAATAGTGGTCAGTTTTCTATACAGGGGTCACTGCTCAACTGCACACCTGCACCTTCCCCTTCACATCCCTGTGTCTGCCAGGTATTCTCAGGTGGCTTTGCAAATCAGTTTCTTCCTTCTTACCCCTTGGAACTTACTGTTAATTACTGCTGAATGGCAAAGGAGAACTAGCAGGATCTGTTTATCCTAAATCCAATCTGGAAATCTTCATTTATGATGGTAACTGTTATTCACACATGTGTACATGTTCCTATTGCCCTTTTTAGGACATGTGAATGAGTGGGGTTTGTAGGGCAGTACTCCTGCTTAAATCTGCTACCTTAGTCAATTCATTCCTTGAGCTAAGCAGAGTAATAATTAGAAGCATCATCATGTCCTAACCCAGCTAGTCTGCCAGAGGGAAAAAGAAGTACTGTAAGATATCCACAGAAAACAGGGAGAAATTTACAAAACCTGCTGCTACAAGTTTCCAAACTTGGAGACAATAGGAAAGGGAGGGGTTAATTCTGTAGTATTCTGTTGCTTATAGCACATTACTACATGATTTAGTGGAGCAATATGTTTGTACCATGAAAAAATATAAAATTGGGGAGCAGTTTACGTGATACTAACAGATGAGGAGACCCCTGTGTTAGCAGGACTTTTATGACTTTTGTTTCTGGAGCGAACTCACACTTGCTGGAGAGTCAGGGCCCTGCCACTGTCCCCAGACCGTGGCAGGGGCTGTTTCTGTGCGGGCCTGCAGCGAGCAGCCTCCATGGCTACCTCACTTCTGCAATTCTCAAAGCCGGTTCTGGGCTAAACCCAAATTGCACTCCTAAGGGAAAAGGGCAGGAAAGCCCTGTGTTTGAATACACTTTCCTGTATGCCACTTTATTTTGGGTCTGATCTGACAACATCCAGCTGTGGCTCTTTTTCTTCCTATGTGGTTATGGGGCCGAAGACGAGCAGACAACAGAGTCCTCCTTACAGTGCTTCCCATGGTCCTCCACAGTAAAGTCTAGTTGTTGCTTACTGGCACGGCAGCTGGATTTTGCAGGCAAACTGAGGTGGGGTAAGTTGAGGCTACCTTTGGTGGACATCTGACAATGAGGACCAAAGTCCAGGGAGCACATTACAGTTCATTCCAGGAGTTATCTCACTCAGACAAGTGGTGTAATGCTGATACACAACCACAAAATGATTGTTTGCTGAAAGTCACCCAAAAAAGCTCTGGCAGGATAAAAAGCTGAACTCAAACCTCTCAAGTTCTGGGTTAATTGTTGTAAACTTTAGATAGTTCTTTCTCCTTTAGTCTAATTATGTTATTGAGATACCGGGGTTGATAGAAAGACAAAAACTTGTTGCTGTTAGCAAGTGGGCATTTTCTGTGAGCTCTGGAGAGGTCACAAAGTCCATGGAAATTTAGATGCAGTCTTCATCAAACTGGATTGAGCCCTAAATGTTGGTTTAATTTAAGTATCTCAAGTTCAAGGGCTTTCTAGTTCTACAAAATTGAGTTCAATTGGGTAACAGTAATCATTGGACAATTAGGTTTTGTATCATAATAGAAGGCAATGTGTGTTGGGTTGATCCTGGCTGGATGCCAGGTGCCCCCCAAAGCTGCTCTATCACTCCCCTCCTCAGCTGGACAGGGGAGAGAAAATATAAAAAAAGGCTCGTGGGTCGAGCTAAGGACAGAGAGATCACTCACCAATTACCATCACAGGCAAAACAGACTCAGCTTGGGGAAATTATTTATTACCAATTAAATCAGAGTAGGATAATGAGAAATAAAACCAAATCTTAAAAGCATTTCCCCCCC
>JAVKLA010000040.1:7579721-7629934 GCA_034782735.1 Sagittarius serpentarius
ATCTCTGCTCCGGCGCCTGGAGCACCTCCTGCCCCTCCTTCTGCGCTGACCTGGGGGGCTGCGGAGATGTTTCTCTTGCATGTTCTCGCTCCTCTCTCCTGGCTGCAGTTGTGCAGGGTTTTTTTTCCCTACTTAAATCTGTCATCCCAGAGGTGCTACCACCGTCACTGATGGGCTCGGCCTTGGCCCATGATGGTTCCGTCTTGGAGCCGGCTGGCGTTGGCTCTGTCAGACATAAGGGAAGCTTCTAGCAGCTTCTCACAGAAACCACCCCTGTAGCCCCCCCACTACCAAAACTTTGCCACGCAAACCCAATACACAATTCCCCCCCCCAAGGAGTAACAAAGTGACAAACTTTAAAAGGGCAGATTTTAAAACTACGAGGAAAATGGTTAACAGCAGGCTGAAGGGCAAAGTAAAAAACTTTAAAACCACAGAAACAGCCTGGAGGCTATTCAAGAACATTGTGTTAGAGGCACAGATGGTTTGTGTATCATTGAGAACAAAAACAAAGTAAAATGGTGAGAATAAAACTATGGTTAAGCAGACAAGTACGGGGCTTTATTGAGGCTAAAAAGCCATCCTTTAAAAGCAGAAAGGCTTCCTGAACAACCTAACCACATCAGGCCATCAGTTATGTTGGTGAAATGCAAGTCAGTAATGATAAGAGTAGTAAGGAAGTGGTCAGCTAAAGGTAATGAGGATCTGGTGAGCAGAGACCCAGAGACATATGTACTTGTACCCTGTGATTCTGGCACATGGAAGTTTGCAGCAGAAATGTCTCATTGTCCTCTTGAGATTCCCTTGAATTCCCACTCTTTTTTTAAGAAAAGAGCCTATTATCCAATCAGAGAGGCGAAACTAGGCAGAAAACAAAACAAAACGATTCTGCAAAGATGCTAGTGTAGCCTCAAGCTTCTTTCCCTGGCTATCTCCTACCTCCATCTTCCTCTCCGGGCAGGCTCCCCTGGCTGCTTACGTCTCAGCTGTTCTGTCCTGGCCAGAGGGCAAGTCCTTTTGCTCTAATATATTCTGGGTTTGATTACTCACTGAGAGGTCCAGATTGTCCCAGTAACAAACATTTTGCAACAAACTCTACACTGATACGCTGAATTAATTATTTGCTAAGAACAGTCCCAATCAAAACAAGTGCGTTACCTGAATGTGTCTTTATGCAAGAACGAAATAGCTGAGTACCATAAAGACCTTCAAGGATGCAGAGGAGCAATAAGATATAAATTTTGGCAGCAATTTTTTTTTCCCCTAGAAGACAATAAAGGATGCTTTCTGTGTCCATTTAAGGGACTGAGAGAAATGGAAGCTACCAAAGTAGACGCTATGCATTAAATCGAGAAATTGAAGTTTAGCAATTGTTGATGGTTTCTTGACGTAGTAACATAGGCAGTATGAGAGATAATGACAATTCACTAGACCTCAAAGTAAATACAGCAAGATAAAATCTGTGGATAGCAATGCCTGCTCCGAACCAAATCTGAGGAAAGAAAGTTTAATTTGCAGGCATTTTAGTAATTGGTTTAATGATTTCAGAAGAGCTGGTTGGTTTGAAATGGGCTGGAAATGGGAGAAAAATGAGAAATAAGTGCAAGAAACATCACCTAAACAGAGAGGACTCGAAACAACTTTTCTTCTTCTATATCGCTGCCAGGAGATGACAGGAAGGCAGGAAAAAAGGAGAAAAAATTATTCTGTAACCACCTCACAGAGCATCTCCTGAGATTGTGCTTGTCCTTTCCCAGCACAGTTTTTGAGAGGATATGTTGAGCACTCCGCACTGCTTCAGTCAGCAGAGTGTCTTCCAGAGAGGTGGGAACAGTATCTGGAGGGACAGAGCACGGATTGTGGGTAGGGAAAGAGGGAACTGGGGAACGAGGCAGTCGGAGATATGGATCAGCTAAGGAATTGTTTATATGGTTTGGTTTGGTTTGGTTTATATGGGCAGACTATGGATAAACTTTTAGCACTGTTGACCTCCAAAACCCCTGTGTACTTCATTAATCATCCTGTACACAGATGAGAACTTTCAGAACATCTGGTGCCTTCCTGAAGATCTCCGGTGTATAGGAACTTCAGCCTTTAATTTCAAATCACTGTGAACTTTAGAACAAAAGTTGAGACTGAGATTCTGCGTCACTGGCAAAAAGAGGAATTTTACATCTCCGGCCCTTAGCAAAGGATCTTTTTGGGTTTTGTTTTTTGTTTTACTGGTTTAAAGGAGAAACTGCATGCCGCTAATCAGCCGTGGCACATGCACACACATACACTATTATATGTGAATACTTCTCCAATGCTACTTTATAAGAACCCTGGACACTTCAGTTTGATTAACACTTTGATAAGACATACATTTTCCTTGAAGAAAGCGAGGCCATGGGGATTTGTTAAAAATTCAGAAAAGGAAGATACTGTGAAAAGATTTATTTCAGTTACAGTAAGTAATACATTCTACTAATGTAATATGGACACAAAAAAATGTTAGGCCCCTTGAGAAATTAGGATAATTTTGTTTGATCCTTTATGAATGTATATAATTATATTTATGTATGTGTCTGTATGTATATCTATATTTATGAAAATATTGTTATGCAAGTCCCTGTGTATGAATACATTTATAAAACAAACCCGTGACCATAAATCAGCTCAACAGAAACAGTATAAAGTGGACTACTGTACATCTTTATTTAAAATACGTAGGATGCCAAGACAGAAAAATACTAAAAAAGAAATACATATTGTTTTTGAAGCTGAAGCATCAATATGGTTGTAATTTTAATGTTTCTTGCTGGAAAAAGGTCATCTTTGGCGAGGTCGGGTTTTTCTTAAGGTCATTTCACATTGAGATATCTGCCTGCTTTTGACATTTCATCTAGAAGAGGCACAACTATTCTGACACATGAAATGGGTTCTTTACAAACCCAATGGCTATTTCTATCAACATCTGTTATTCTTACACAAAAGGGGAATATGCATTGATTGCAAACAAGGCTTCGCATTTTTTGGAGACTATTAATATATATATATTTTGTACTTAAAGGTACAGCAATGTCCATCTGAAATAGAAACAGAAGAGAACACTGACCTATAAAAGACTGAAAAAACAATAACCCTATGGATGGCATTTTTTACTCATAAATATAATTAAATAAATTTAAATACATTAATCGTTGGTAAATTGTCACACTGCTTTCTGTAAAGCAGCAGGGCAGTGAAATTCACTAAGCATGTGTGTAATTACTTTGCGATATTGGCACAGAAAAAGGACAATAAAAATATTTTTCTTTACATTTTGTGGGGGATTTTAAATTGCATATTAATTTTCTAAATTTCAGTTCCCTCTAATGCTGAGTAAGATAGGAAAAATCTGTTGCCATATAAATCCCCCACCTTGTACCTCCAAATTTTCAAACCCCAGAATTGTTATGTGTTTGTGGCATGACATCTATGTAATTAAAATAAACTCTGTCAGAATAATTCAGACTCCCAGGGACAATTTTGTTTTTCTGTAACGTGGTCCAGGATTCCACTGGCTGAACCCTGGTCTAGTTCAAGAGTGTTTCACAGAATTTCTTTCCCGAGGAATCTCACAGGGAAGACCATAGCTTCGTTCTTGCTCCTCGTTTGCAGACAGCTCAAGCCTTGGACAATCCAAAGCAGAAGCATTTAATTGATCATTCAGTAGTCAGGATTCGCTAGCTGAGTGTTGTGACCAGTCACATGGTGTTATATCTGTTCCCATATTGATGGTCTGTTCTTTACGAGCTATTGCTTGCTCCTAAAATGAATGCCATTTTTATCAGAAAACAGGTTTTGTTTTCTGATTATATTCATCTGGCAAGTGCTCAAATCTGCTGTTTGTGGATGTTTGTAGGAACATAGCTTTGCTCACATAAGTATTTGAGAACAGTGAATAATAAAGGACATGAACAGGCTGAATCCAAACCCTGTTCTCTAATCTAGCAAGCTGCGAGTGAGCGATTTTTGTACTATTTCTACTGGCTCGCTGATCTTGCAGCACCAGTAAACTCTGCATGTTTGGAGTCAGTGTGCTTCCTTACTTTCTAAATGTGTCATATTTAACTTCTCTGCAATATGAGGACGTATGGCAGACATTCACAGAGAACTACAGGTGCTGCTTTTCTGGACTAAAGCCATATGTCCATAGGGCATTGAAGAGGTTAACATCCAGGTGTAGGAGCTCTATTGTTGAGACATGTTCTGTGTTGCTTCCAGACTTTGGCCTCAAATAAATGCCTTTAACGTATTTTATTAAAGTGTCATAATTAGATTTATTTAATGCACTGGGATCCAGAGCATGTCAGCTCTGTGGATGACTGAAAAATACTTCATCAGCTTTTGATGTCTTCACAGGACAGCAGGGCAATCAGCTCCTATTTCCCACTAATGCATCTCTTAAAACAGGACTTGAATGTTCTCAGTTTGTGCATTGACTGTTAGAAGGAAAGTGCAAACACTCTCATGTTCTGCAGTGTTGCATTTGATTCAAAAATAATGCTTGGGGTCTGAATATGCCGAAGTAATGTTAAGGAAACATTAAAGCACCCTTAACTCTGCCATTTTGTGCCTAGGGCATTGCAGTTATCATAGGAAATGTGTGGCCTTTTCTTAAACGGTTCCACAAGAGTAGCAACTGCTGCATAATGGTACAAACAAAAATAATACTGCGGTGTAAGTAGTGCCTCTGGTAGTTGTACTTAGTCCCATATAAAGCCTGAAATGGCAAAATAGATAGTTTTCCTACTTCCAATACCATCATCAGTACACTGTGGCTGGCCAGACCATGGGCCAGAGAAGTAAAGCAGCACAACAATTAGCAGCTTGGATTGTGCTAATGTGTACAGAAGTACAAATCTCAAGTATCTATCTCCATTTAAGTAAGTGGTACACATAGAATTTAAAATAGGTAGGAGCAAGATGACAGTATGGTCTATAGTGGAAAAGCAAAGTCAAATTAATGCCCTGCTCTGCAACAATTTATCACATAGGAGAGCCTGAAGCTACTTTCAGCCATCAGATTGTGGCTACACATAGATAAAAGGGGATTTTGGAGAATTGTCAGTTGATAGCTAATGAGAATTTCAACTCTGGGCTTACAAATATGGTGAATGTTTAATATGCTGATAGGCAACCTAGAAAGCATGAAAGGAAAATTGTGTGACAGGGGCCTACACGTCTCACTTAACAGTAACTAGAAACTACTTCACACCAGAACAGACCAAGCTTTCTACAGGGTCAGTTTAACATCTCCTCCATCCATAGTGGTTTATACAATTGCATTCTCTGGCAATAAACCCCACAGCTTCTGTACTGGAAGCAGCTTAAGGAATGTCAGCCTTCTTTGCACCGTAATAGGATAAGATTGAATGATCAATGTCTGCCCCATCTGAGAAACCCAGCTTTAGTTTTGCAAGGATGAGCCCAGTAGTGGATCATACTTTTTCAAGCAGAAATAAAGATCATTCAGCATATGTGGATGTCATTTGCTACCAAAAAGAGTTGATCAGATGTTTCACTGGGCAGAAGGTGCACATACGAGTTCATTATTGAGGCAACTGAGATCACTTCTAAGGGCAATGGGCCCAGTGCTACTGGGTTGTCTTTATTCTCCTGCCCCAACCAGTTAAGACCAAAATATGAGAAAACAAGGGAAAAAGGGTATGTATCTACTTGCATTGATTTGAATAGGAGGATGATAGTTATCTTCAGTCACTGAGGTGGGTGGGAGCCTGACACTGAAAGAATTTGAGGAGGAAGTGCTGAGTGAGAAAATCACTGCCTAAGAGAAGGGTTGCTTACTCTGCACATGAAAAATATGCACTCTGTAGGTGGGTATTGAATAGACTAAGGTAGAGGAAGGATATGCAGGAGGAGAATAATTGTAGAAAGGCTACATGGAAGAGAGGAGAGAGAGGTGTCTGACGTGATCAGATTTCTCCTGGGAAGAGAGCATGGTCATTGCTGCTGTGGCTGATGCTACTGCATATTGACCTGTGTCTTGCTAGGGCACCACACTAGGGTTTTAAGCTTTCCTTAATCCTTTCCCTACAGCCTCCTATTGAGAGGAAGGAACAAAGGAATCATTCTGAATATCTTTCTCATCAGAAGACAGTGATTCAGATCTCTTCTTCCATTTTCATCCTTTGTTGATTGAGTTGTCAAGCACCCAAATTTGGCAATAGAAGCTGAAATGAGCAATGTCTTCATAGCTTTGCCATGCTGTGTTAGTACTGAATAACTGAGCCTTATCGACTACATGCTGGGTCTGACATTCAGCTGAGTTCCTTTGGAATTTTTATCACTAGTTTTTATATGACACAACTATTGAATTCTCATTTTTCTAGAGACTTCTGGAAAGCACCCACATCTAGAGGAGTTCTGCCTATAGCAACAAGTATGTGTGATAAGCTGAGGCTGTTCTCAAGGACTGTGGTCTACACATTGCACTATAATATGTCATAATCTCTTGGAATCTCATCGATGATTTACTGGACATGAACTCTTATAGCGCAATCTAGTACTATTCCTCTGTTATAAACACTTACTGATACTCCTGGATGGCAGTAGAAATCATAGTAAAAACATTTTAGTATCCAAAGGCCAATGTCAATATTGGATGGTGGTATGAGATCATTCATGCTGCAAAGGCAGCGCAAACTTTGATAGTACTAGTTCCAGCAATGGACAGAAGAAAGCTATTAATGCCATCTCCAACTTACTCACGTGCAGGACATTGAGACATAAAAACAATTTACTCAGAACTGAATCCTAGATCCAATGCATTCCCTAGTATAGTGCTGTTTTATGGGCCAATTTTGTCCTTTAACAGCTCCTGATAAACTGATAAAGCTGATAAGCTCAGAATTTTAGTCTTTTTGGACTGAGTGGAATTCAGTTCTATGATTCCTCAGTTACTGGTGCCTCAGTTCACTGAGACAACAATATACAGTAGGAAAATCTCAACAAACAGTCCCTTGATCCATTTTGCATGTGCAGGAAAGAAAGGCTAGGAGGAGAGACGGGAAGGAATCCCATTTCACTTGGCTGTCATGCATCTTAGATGCTTCTGGATCTGATGCCCCCAGTATGTTTCCCATCACAGCTGTCTGATATATAAATGCTTATTATAAAAGTGTATTTCCACTACTGCTCAAAAAAACCCCAAGGCTGTTTTTGGAACAACATAAAATGTCTTTACGTGAAGTATTCACATGATACAGTAGTTTTGAAGTCATTCTAGTATGGAGACACACTGTAGGGTCATAGATGCCTAATTTTTGCCATCCTTCTAGTCCCATATGTTTTTACAGTCCCTGTGAATATATTAATAACACACTTGAGGGCACGCAGGTTTGCATATAATATTACCTAGACAACATTTTACTAAGTTAGTAAAATCTAGCCTCTTTTAGGGAAAACAGAGACTATCTATTACACTTCTTAGGTCAATCACCTCTCTACTAACATTCCGGTCGTTGCTCCTACTAATGTATATATGTATATTTATATCTCTCTTTTATTACAGCTATGAGACAGCACCATAACAAACCACCTCTGGCACCTCATCTTCGATCAGAAGAGGAATGACTATTCTCAGGAGTCCACGGTTCCACGTTATTAACATTCTGTCCCTGCCTATCTGCACCTAACCCTACCCTATTTCTTGTTTATGTGAAGGAGTCTTTCAACTTTCCATAATTTTTTTAAAAGAAAAGAAGAATAAGAAAAAAAACCCTCTACCATATTGCTGATTTAACCTCAGAAGTAGAAAGAGTAACTGTATTTTTTCCCCATTTTTAGAGGCCACTTTTAAAGCTATTAAGATTTTCTGTATGGATTGGGCCAAACTATCCTCTGGAGTAAACTTTCTGAGTTCAGCAGAGCTGCATGACTTTACAGTAGGAAAGATCAGGAACATCTACAATCAATTTGTATGTGATCTCCCTGAAAGTATTTTTTTTCTGAATCTGTGCTTCGATATCCTAATACTAAATTGTGGGTATTAGGAAGAACAATGAATAATGACCATGACTGTTTATTGTTATTTATCACTACCAGCACTACTTATTTATACCCAGCTACACATCCTGCATGAGTGAAAGAAAAAGTACAAACTTCTTCCTAAACTGCATTACACTTTATTTAAAATGTTATTCACAGGTCATTGGTAGACAGTGTGAAAATTCAACATGAAAAGAGGACTAATCCCCAAAATCTTAATGCAGACAAAATTATGTGTTTGATTTCATCACAAATACAAAACTATGTCATGTCTATTCAAGAATTTGTACTGTCTTTAATGTATCCTTTTCATCAGTGTTTTAGACTAGAGACCTCTGAAAGCTACTTTGAGAAATAGTTTCTGTATGTCATGTTGTTGAAAAAAATATATATCGGAATGAATTTTAAGGAAAAGCACTAATTTCCAGTTGTTACAAAAACATTTTTCTGGATACCCTGCCATCATGCCTAATGGCCATGAATTTTGTCACGCTTTCTTCATTTTAAAATTCATGGAGGTAAACCGTATTAAAATACATGGTGGAGGTGAGCTTGAAGCTTTTTCTAGATATTATTTTCCCTACAATGAATGTATAATAAAATTGTTCATAAGTGTTTTCAATAACTTTACGTGTATTCACAGAAACAATGTAAAAGACTATGCTTTCATCTTAAGGTTTTCTTTAGAGGGGTTTTAAAGTTTAAGCTACGGGATCATTGGAAGACAGGTCCCACAGCAAGAGGTCCAGACACTTTCATATTGTATATGTCGTCATTAGGGGTGAAAGACAGGCACCTTTATGTAAGGTAGGGTGGATTTTACCTGCTGATACGTCCCTTGAAGTTTGTGGCCAGGGGCTGGTTGATTCATTTTGCCAGTAATGATGGCTTATTTGTGGTTACTGAATAATCCAAAACAAACTAATTCTTCCTATTTTTAACATATTGTTTTGCATGCATGGCATTACCACTGAATTGCATAGACTGTGCTAGCGAATCTACATGTACAAGAAGCCTGCCTTGTTTCAGCTATAAAATAGGATATTGTTATGCTGTAACTGGGTTTGTATTTGTTTGGGAACCTTCTACCAAGGAGAAGTGGGTCTGTGTGCATTTCATAAATAATCCGTATTATTATTTGCATTGTACTAATTCAAATTTTTACATACAAAACCAGATTTTAAGAGGATAATTAAATGAGATATTACTCTTCCTTTACTTTTTATCGTATCACAAAATCTCTGATAAATGTAGCTTGCTTTCTTGCACACATCCTTACTTACAAAATGAGTAGTCCTTATTCCTTATTTTATAAGGTGTGTGCTTGATCTCATTTCCAGAAAATAGTTGAAATACACACATAATCCTTCCCTTTCTTGTTTTCCTCAGTTGATGAACAAATATATGACAGAATCACAAGAAGCAAAATATTTTCTCAAACTTTTTCTTCCAAGATAAAGTTAGGGTAAAGAGCATTTCTTCAGAACAAAGGTATGATGTACAGAAAAATCTTTTTCAGCAGGGACAAACACAGTATCTCGTCATTACATATAGGATCTATTTAGACAGTTTCAGGCCAAAATGTCTAATATGAATTAATATTCTTCTTCTTGGATAAATGGATTTGTAGAGATATTGCATGTGAACCATGAAACGCAGTTTGTTTGTTTGTTTGTTTGTCACATTTGTTTCCTTCCTGCATAGAGGCAAATGTCCTGCATTTTTTCTGTGGATGAGAAATTAATGGTCAGCCACTCAGTCCTGAATCTATTTCCAGAGAAAGGGGAATGTAAAGGTAAATATTCTGGAAAAATAATTTCTGGAAGCAGCTGGAGACATTCAGATCTAGTTGACTCTTTTGATTTAAAAATATATCACATTACCCCAGAAGAATCAGTATCAGGAAAAGGATTGTGTTAGAATCAAGGCAAAAAAACCCCGGCTTCAATTGTAAATTCAATAAAATGTTCAAGATTAACTCAAGATTTTGCATTTTGCTAACACTATTTTTCTCTCATTCTGTTTTTAACTGAAAAGTTAATTATTTTCTTCTTCCTTTTAATGTCTCTATTTACTTACTTTTATTGTAAAGTAGCAAAACAGTAAGAAAACTGAATGAAAATGCAAAGAAAATCCCAGCAACACATTTTCTTTCTCTTCTTTTGCAATGGCAGAAAAAAAAACCACAAGAAAAATGAGACAGCAGTTTGTGAAAGCCCAAACAAACAGCTCAGAAGACAAAATTTTTTTTTCTTTTTTTTCCTATTGATTTCTTTGCTGAAAAATAGGTGGCATGGAAAGTTCTACAAAACTATTAGGATGTGATTAAAAATGTAAGTTGAAAATTTTGAGTAAACTCTAGTCTTTAGTATCTTTCAGATTCCGAAGACCATGCTTCTATTGTCATTATTAGTTTTAACAGATGTGCAGGGTAGAATATTGTTAATTTGCAGCTATTGCCTTTTACTCAATAAGTTGTAGGGTTCTGCTCTGCTCTTTATAAAGTTCAGTTCAGTAAACAGCAGTGACATAAATATTCAGCTTCTGTTCCTTTGGTTCTGAACAGGAGTATTTTATCCTGAGTTGCCAGGGCAGTTCAAGACACAACTAAAACAAATGGCAAGAATCTGACCCTATTAGTTGTCATCTGCCTACTTTTGCAGGAGATACATCTTCAGATGCTTCTTAACATCTAAACAGCAACACTGACCACCATTTCTTAACTTTTTTCTTGCCAGTACTTTACAATTGTTCTTCCTAGATGTTGACCATGCCATCATCAGCCATACATGTCATTTACAGACAGGATCATTCCGGCACATGCTTCACGAAATTATATATGTATGCATTTCTCAGGAAATGAACTAGTGCAGAATGTACTTGTCAAGTTCATTTTGAAGTTATTTTCCTTCAGAGAACAAATTCCATTCTAGACACTGTTTGACATTACCTATGGACAATCAAAATACTTACTGTGAACAAGCTAGTAAGTGAGCATAGCTTTTTAATTTCTCTCTACATTGTTTCTGATTTTTTTTGTTATATTTGTGTCACAATTCTTATTTCCAGGTACTCACAGAATAGTTTAAGCAAACAAATTTCAGTCTGTCAATTGCTTGTGAACTATTCACACCAACTATTGGCTAATTATTGCTTCTAAACTGTGATTGCCACTTAAATCATATAATACTGCTTTTTCTCCTTCAAGTCAGTGGAAAGACCACTTCTGAAAATGGAGGCACTCATTAAAGTACTTAATGTGAATTAAGAAGATAACTTAAGGCACCATTTTGGAAAATTTAGTGTGTGGATTTTCTTACAAGCTATGAAGCAGAGTTCATTAAAGACACAGCTGGGATAGGACAATGCATTAAAATGTGGTGTAATTAACTTATATAGAATAAATGATTAAATATTCATAAAAATCCTCAACTTTGGCTCCTCTATTACTACCTTGCTTCAAAAGTACTTACTTTTCCATTTCCTTAGTCAACTTGTAATCACTAGTATGGCTGCATGTATGACAGGCAGTGGTTATAAGTAAGCCACTGTAGTTGTCATCAGCTCCAACTTGTTTTTCCTTCTATTAGGATTTCCTGATTAAGCACTGAAAAGATATTTGATTGATAGTAGAATAGAAGACATTTGAAGAAAAAAAATTAAACTGAATTCCTGCCAGTGGGGAGGGGAGCTACCTCATTAACGAAATAATTGAGCTGTTAGTTAATTTTACTTGTTATTTGTAGAAAAGGGCAAAAATCTTCCAAGGAATTAATATTCTCCCCTCAAATGATTAAAAGAACAACAAAAGGGTTTGTATCTTAGATGTATTTAGTAATTATGTTCCTGACACCTTTGTTCATATCATCCAAGGCAGATGAAAAAAAAAAAAAAAAAAACCAAAGTGGTAATTTACAGAACATTGTAAGTGTCAGCTTTTCCTGATCAGTTTTTCTCTGCCCCTCCCCCAGTCTTATTAGAAGCAATTTCTGCTAATTGATAATTAATACCTTTACCTTTGTTAAAAGCAGCTACTTGTATATCAACACTTCCAGTTTGATACAATCAGTATATTTTACTATTAGTGTAAATAACGCATTAAATTAATAGTAAAAAATATTCTTGCAGTATAAATTTGACATTTCATTTATTATTGTCTCTTCTTTAACGGTACTCTACAGTCTTTCTCTGCCTCTAAATCCAGAAAGATTTGTAATAAATAACTGTTAAATCAATGTAGTAAATATATTAACGTTTAAACATCATTAAGTATTGGACATGACTGTAGAAGGACGACAAAAGACATGCAGTTCAAGCAGTGCAGTGAACTTTGCCTCCTTTTTTTGAGTTAACTTCAGTAAAATTTGAACTTGCCATTAAAACCAAATTTTCTTTCCTTGTACAGGAAATTACTATTCCACCAAGAAAAAAAAAAGTCTGTATGTTAAAATCAAAGAAATTGGTGATGTCTTCAAAGTAATAGACCTTTGGCCATATGAACATAGAGCAAAGGAGTGTTATCTGAATGTTACTACCCACAACACACAGCTGGAAAATTACCCCAGAGCTTCCCTGCAACCCTGTTCTTCCCCTTATACCCATCTCCTTTCAAGTTTCAATGAAATCAGTCACACATCAATAAGACTGAAGCAAAGAATACCATTTTATTGACATAACATGACCTTATTCCAGAATTTCAGTGATGAACAACTGTCAGACTGTTGAATGCACAGAAGAACAACTGACTCATGATTTCAGGATTTGTTCTTATCTAATACCTTAATTTGATATACTTTTAGCAAAGAGAAACCCTTCATGTAGGGATAGGTTTGAGATGACATAATATCTTATAACAAAGCAGAGGGGGTCAGATACCCATTGCCATGCACGTGCAACAGAGATGTAAGGAAGGAGCGTGCTGGAGGAACTGCAGCCCCAGTGCAGCCCATCCTGCCTGATGGGGCTGAGGGGTAGTACAAGCCACACAGCACCATGGCTGCGCTCCTCTCTGGTAGCCAATGCACTAGTCACAGTTTGGTCCCTGACAAAAGCACCTCTATCCTTGGTATGTTAATAGCTTCCTTCTAGGTAAGAACTGCCATACAGCAGGAATCTCACTGAAATGCTGAGAACTGAACCTGTGCCATACCAAAAAAGGTCTGAAGAAGCATTGTAAGCTCTTGGCATGAAACTTTATTCGAACAACCAACTGCTGCCTGCATTCTCTGTGGTTTCCATACAGTCTCAGGCGGCACCAATGGAGAGAACATTTCAGTTTCCAAGAGTCAAATCATGGGCAACCATATCAAGGTCTGCTTTGGAGGAAGTTTTTTCAAGTGCTGACAGGGAAAGAGAAAAAAAAATTGCTTATCTAAGCCACTGCCTCAGCGTCCTGGTGAGTTTGAGAACTAAAATAATTTCTCAGTTCCATGTACAAATGGACACCAGCATTTCTGAACAAGGCATGTTGGCCTAAACTTAAACAATTATTCTGGTTGCTCGTTCTTCTACTCTGTTTCTATCATCTCAGTCTTGTAAAAAATGAACATCAGTCTATTCACTATGCTCTGAGCATCGGTGTCACATAGACATGGTGTCATGCAGCCATAGCAAAACAGACTTGATAGATACAGTCAGACAACATCAATATACAGAAGATATACAAGACTATATCTTCTTCTCACCCAAAGAACTCCATTCATCTGAATCTCACTGAAGAATTCTATTGGATCAACTGGTCTTCTTGGCATACAAAATGATCTACACTTTACTTGCGTTTATCCATACTTGGCATGCAGAAATGGGATGATTGGTTTTTCTTTCTCCTAACATCAGAATAGACAGTATGGCTTGACTTCAAAAGAACAATATACCCCCCACAGCATGCAAACAGAATTAATCTTAAGCAGTAATGTAAAATTCAACCATCTATTTTCGCTAGGTTTTGACATATGTCTGACTGGGGTAGCTACTGTCTTCTCTGAACTGCAACAGAAATTTACTTGGCTCATATTGTTTGGGAACCACTGGACAACCATCACTGGTTCATCAGAACCATTATGTTTCCTGATGTATAGCAGCTAATAGGTACAAACAGTTGCTAAAGGATTGTAACTGGTTAATGTGAGTGGGTATTTTCCATACAAGACCTCATACTGCTCTTCAACCTGCTGAAATACAAAGTGCCAACTGGCATAACACTGTAGAACTCTGCTGCTAATATGAGACATATTAAGCCAAAACCACCAGCAAGTCCTAGAAAGGAAAATAAAGAAAACAGAAGGCAAATATCCATTTCAGAATAAAAGAACATGATCAAATTAGCAAAGCATTTATAAGACACCAGACAAAAATCAGAAAAAATAAAACTAGAGCAACAAAGAAGTAGAAAAAAATGTCTTGATTACATGTTTTTGAAAGCTTAGTTGTAATCTCCTTGGGTAAGCCCATACAATGAGATATGAAGACATAAGCCTTACTCAGGGTATTTGCTGCATCCTAATTCTGTGAGGTCATCATAGTCAGGTGTCAAATTTCACAACTAGAGCTGGGCAGGATGCAATTTCCCCTACTGCAGGCATTTTCTTATACTATGGTGAATATATTTTGTAAATAAAAATCCAAACTTTTGGAAAGGAGCTGAGTAAGTTGATGGACATTTCAGTATCTTCACAATTTTTTGCCTTCATCATTTTTCCCTTCTCTCATGTAAGTATACTTACCTTGTTAAATAAAATGCAGCTTCAAATGAAAAAGGGAATTTTGAATTTCAAAACGTTGAAACAGGTTGTTTCACTCATTTTGTTTCCATGTGTTCCTAATTTTTTGGGAAGCAGGAAATTAGTCAAAATTAATCTTTTACTGCTTACAGTTTTGGTTGCAGTGAGTTGTCATTTTATGATGAAGATATATTTAATAAAAACCCTCCCAGCCAGGTTTCAAGAGAAGAAGAAAAGAAAAAAAAAAAAACCCTTTTGCCCAGCATTGCAGATTGAACAATGACTCTTCTACCTTCTTGAATGTTTTTTTTTACAAAGCCAGATTCTCTACAGATCAATATGGCATTGTCCATGGAGGTGTTCTTTGGTTCCACACCTTGATTTTGTATTGGTTTTTAAAGAGACAACTATTTCTGGCAGAGCTCTTCTTTCCTGGCTGGCCCTTCTCTCTGCCATATGCACATACAGAGAAGGCTTTTTTTCTGTAGCGCTTTATTTTTGATTGGCTATGAAAAAAACAAAGAAGTGGACACTGATATTCTCTCCAGACCTATGTCTGCAGGACACTTCAGAAGTGATTAGAGCGGTATCCGCAGGATGCGGATACCAGCAATCTCTTCCAGAAGAGCTGAGCTCTGAAGAAGTTTTGCTGTCTTCTCCACCACCACAGCTCCCAGTGCATGAGGTGTGTCGCCCAACAGCAATTTTGATTGAATAAATATTCCTTTACTTACTTTCTGATCTGCTGTTTGTTACTGCTGCTCACACCTCTGCTACATGTACCTAGGACATGCAAGATGGCAATTGCTTTCCTACCCCAGGACTAGCCAGAACCAATATCCAGCATCAAATGGGATTAGTGTTTCAGTCTAGCAGTGCCAGAGGCTGAGCACAAACATGAGTAGTAGAGCTAAACACTAGTTTTGCTGCCTCTTTTCAATGCCTTCAATGTCTGACTCAGACTCTCATTCCCATCGGCGACTGGTTCTCTTCCTGAGCATTTTGCAGGGGTCTCTAAGTCTTTAGAAGACACTGAAGATGCGACCAGAAGACATGGACAGCGAAAGTCCTCTGGGCCTGATCAGGTAAACCTCTCCAGTGGATCTTGGATCATATGAGTAATATGTATATACAGAGTTATTTAAAATAGACCAAACCAATGAGGCCTGTACAAAAATAGCAGTATAAGAATTATAAGCACATTTCATTCTTCACTTTTCCAGAACAACGCTCTAGGACTGCTTTACATTTCCAATGGGACCTGACTATATGGAAAGTACAATATACAGTAGAATTAACTTTTTTTTTATTCAGCCATTTTTTGCTGTTCTATACACAGGTTGTGACCTCTCACCTCCTGTTTATTTCTTCCCATGTTGACCTTTCACTGAAGCACAGGGCTAATTTTGTGCTCCAGTGACCAAGAATAGGAATTTGTCACTTTATTCAAAATGGAATGAATACAGGTATGTCTGGCATTCTCAGCTCCGCTTAACCCTCTGCATGCTGAAAACAGTCAAATAGCGAAGTGATCTCTATTAGGAAATACCTTTTCTGAAGTTGTGCTATTTTTTGTAACAAAAGAGCTTTGCTTCTTTTGTCTGAAAAAGGGTTTTTCTTTTTCTGTGCACAGCCGGGTACAGTTTTCTTTGTTGCAAAATACAATGAACTAAACAGAAGAAAATGACGGGTTAGAGGTCCATAGAAATTTGCAATGGTTCTAAGGGAGAACTTTCATTAGTGTTAGGAAATAACCTCCATCTTAATTGTCTGCTGTACAAACAAAGTTTTATGTGTTATCTTTGACTGAGAAAGAAATAACTAATTTCTCCAGTAAGATGCCAGTAATGAATTCTTACAGACTAATCTTAATAAGTATGTGCAAAGTAATCTATGCTTCTCATGTTGAGTTATAAAATATAATTCTTTTCCTTATGCAAATACTTTCACTGGTACTTATCCATCTATTCAAATCTTCTGTGCAGTAGGGCTCCTTTCTCTGACTGCAAGTTCTGTAAAGGGAAAGGACGTCAGTGGATCTGTGCAGGATTTGAAGTTAACACTTAAGTCCTGTGTTAGAATTACAAAGGATAAGGGTGCCAGCAAAAAAAATCCCCAGCAGGTCTCAAGTGAGACAGTCAGTAGTTTCAAGCACTCCTGCCAAAATGAAATAAGTTGTTCCATGAGCAATGGACTTCCAGAGTGTGATTTCTTACAAACATACCCTTTGTTTTTCTACGGTCTTGCTGCAATGACCATTATCTCCCTTTTCCTCCTGCTGGCTATATTACTATATTTTCAGTTCTTCATCACGTGCCCTGATCTTTTCTCCTAAATACACATTATCATTGTTGCCTTCCCAGATCCTGTCATTACCTGACAATTACATGCCTGAGCTATGTGTGTGCCTTTTGGCCACTCAGTGTGCGTGAGCAGGCTGGCCAAGAGAACACCACTGCTGAGTTCACGGCACTGCCCTTCCTGCAATGGAAGCACTCATTTGGGCCACCAATCTCACAAAATTTGTCAAGAAATAACATATCTGAGCACATTAGCACCTTAATTTAATTTGCTGAAATTAAATTCAAAGCTTACTTGTGGAGAGAACAAGAGACTTAAATGGCATGCTCCCCTAGGCTTCCTAAGCCTCAGGAAGCCAAGTCAAAAAAGCCTCAGTGGCTTTGGACCCTGTTACAGGTCACAGGCTGAATCAGTCCTGTGTCTTCATCCAGGACAGAGACCTCCCAAACCTGTTTCCAGCTAGGCCAGTAGTTCTGATCTCATGAACATGAAGCAAGCGTCATTTGAGATAATTTGTGCAGTATTTTCTTGAGACAATCTGTGTAAAGTTTTGTCCCTCTCAGTTAAAATCAGTAAAATACTATCAAAATATAAATGTGCATATTTTTAAATAAACTTGAAAATATCTCTAAAATCCCTAGTCTTCAGTATCTTCCAACAGTGTCAAAACTATGTGCAGGAAAGGAGCAGAAAGGTGAATTGTAAGGTCTGCTATGTGGACTGGGACGTTCTTCTCAGGACAGTGCACTTTTAGTGCACTACAAATGGGTGCCAGATTTTATGTGTTGTCATTACAATCAAAACCTTGGACCCTGGGGCAGGTCCTGCACATAATTTCACTGACTGGGGAGTACACCCACCCCTCTTTCCTCAGCACTGTGCTCGTGGCTGTCAGCTTTGGCGCGGTTTGGCTTCACAACAGCCGGATGAACAAGAGATGCTCTGAGCTGCTCGGTGCTGGGTCTGCCCATGGGTGGGTGTGTGCTCAGGGGGCTACAGGCAGCTTGTGGGATTCGGCAGCAATGCAGTTTGTTCACGTCCCCGTTCAAACCTCAGAGTGACTGCAGTTATTTCCTATTCTGAGAACAAGGAAATACAGGTGTGGGTGAAATGGAACGTGGTACATTTGTAATGGCAATCACAGTAACTATAACACAAACATTATAGAGAGGCACGACATATTTTTGCCTTTCAGTTACTTGAAAAGTCCCTACTTTATACTTTCCAAGGTGGAAAACCAGATCCCACACTTGGCTAAAACATGCTTTCCAGATTCACCTGATGTATGCCAAAATATGTACACAAAAATATTCATGTGACTTAAGAGAAGGATAAGAAGGATCCTAAAATCAAGATGAACTAATCTCTAACTTTTCTCTGACAAATACAGCCTCCTGCCAAACACAGATAACTATTTAGCAGATTAATTCTATGAAAGCACTTAAATACAGCAGAATCTAGTTAACACAGTAGTTACTGGCAATTAATACTATGCCACCTTTGGAAATTCTTCCTGCTCATCCTATGGAGGGTATTTTAGTCACAACTAGGAGCATATTCTTCCTCTTTTAGACATAAACATTGTGTCATTCACTGTGTTCAGTCCCCACCTCTCAAAGTGGAGAATATGATGCCAAGGGAGTGGGAGTCAGTGAAGAACATGTGCTTCTGGACCAGCAGACCTTTAATAGCTTACTAGGGCTGCAATTCATCCAATTTGCTGACAAGTTAAGGATCCAGCTTTCACAGGCTAGTGGAAGCTATGCTTACCAGCGGCAGCAGAGAACCTATCTTTTTATCTGTTCATCAGTATCTCTATTTTTGTTATAAATTATTCCTTCCTATTAGAATATGTCAGTATTTATGTACACAGATTATTGTTTCTTACTGACCTACAGGCTCCCTGGAGCTTTCTACTACCAGAACCAGATCAGCAGCAGCATCAGGGGCTCTGGCTCCTTCCCTGAGCTGTAAGGCTTTGTGCAAGTGGCAAAGCAAGAAGGCATCAGGACCAAAACCATGCCTGCTAGTCCTGGCATTTGCATACTAACTGCTTCTACAGTGACCACTTAACTCTGATATACTGAATGCTGAGGGGTAAAAAAAAAACCACAACCTAAACAGAACAGCACAGCATCCCTAAACAGCCCAATACCACACTTCTCATGCTTTACAGTGTTCTACATGGGAGTTTTTTCTCTGTGAGCATACACATGCTCTGATTTTGATCTTTTAAAATTTCTGCATGCCTTAGGTTGTATTCTTTCACTCCAGAATAACTCTCGTTGTGATAGATGAACTGGAACAAGTGTGGGCTTCCTCACAGCCACTTCCCGTCAAAGTGCCCTGTGCTAAGCAGCAAGCTGTGCAGTCAAATGGAAAGAAGCACAAAAGTCCACTTTTTCCTCATCCCTTCCCCATGGCAACCTGACCAAGAACAGTGACCCCCCCAGCAGCACAGCTGAGGCCTGAAACTGTGCTGAATTACTCAGGAAGAGCATCTGCTGACCCCAGCCAGCAGAACCCAATGGAAATACATGACCTGTAACTGCAGAACCCTTTGCCCAATGTTGTGTTTGTACTGTACCCAGCCAACACGGGTCAGACCCTTCCAGGAAGCTGACTTAATGATTTTCAAACCTAATTTAAAATGAACCAGTGAACCTAGAACTATTCACCAGACAGGTTCTGCAATTAGAGGGATTTACATTAATCAGTCAAAAAACACCCATAGAAATATTGCACCTCCTTGAATTAGGTATTGAAACCAAATACTTTTTCTTGTGGCTGACCTTTGTTAGCTACATGTAAACTGAACTGATGATGACTCACTGAGCTAGCAAATTAGCTACTCGTAGTTGTTGACAGGGTCAGCAAGAAATCTACCACATTTTTAAACAAAAATAAAATCATCGTGTAGGTATTGTACATTACTCACTTCATATGTACTTCTTGTCCTTAATGACATTCAGAAACCATTGGCAGCAAGAAAAGGGAAAACAGATCTTGGGTTTTTCATGCTCTCTACCAAGTGTAGTCAGAAATTTAGCACCATAACCTTTGGTTAAAGAGCAATAACAGTATCTATCTGTTGTGCTTTCAGCTACGTAAGTAAGAGAATTTACCCCAACAGCGGGCAGAAAAAGGACCAAACTCTCTAACTCTTTACCTTGGTTAATATGGTTTCGATAGAACTACAGCCTATGTTATAATGCGTCTGCACAACCATATCTTTGGCTTGTGACAGCAAGGTAGACCAATGGTTCATTACAAGAACACTGGTTCTGTAATTAACTCTTATGACTCTATTAGTAATATGGAGCAGATAATCGGGCCCTGAATGCATTTTTGAGTGAGAGCACCTTACAGTTAACAACTTTAATGAATGTATATGAACAGCATTTTAATGCCAGAATAAAGCTCAAAGGTGGCTCTTCAGCAGACTTGGCTTGTTTTAGAATCTGCCCGTTTAGTCTATGGGCTGTTCCTGAGGTAAAGTCCATTGGATTACAGCTGATCTACACCACAAACACGTTGCTGTGGTCATCACAGGCGTTCAGATGAGCTACATGATTAAAACTGGTTTTGGCCATCCCAGTTTAATCCATTCTTGTCATCGACATGTCCACATACGGCTCCAGTGTGCAGAGCACAATGCCCTAAACCAGTAGGAAAAACACTGTGCTGTGGAAATACTTAAGATAAGAAAACAATAACTTAACAAACAGTTAGAAATATTTTCTGCTACAAATACTCTTCAGTTTTAAAGCAGTTTCTCTTTTGCCTATCTAGTTTCACCTTTTCTCTTCTGTTGAAGGCCTTTTGGCATTTGTGCTGGTCCTCTGAATCTAACTATTTTGCCTCTCTTCCAGTATGTTACCCAACTCTGTTGTTCCTTCCAGTATTTGGCATTTGCTTTGGAATTACGTTTGTCCATCTGTTATTTGTCCTTTTGGTGATGCGTTCTGCCGATTCCCATTTGTTCCTCTCAGCTTCCTCAACAATTTGAGCTTCTGAAGTGTTGTGGCATCAGTCAGCTCTATCTTGGCCCAGGAGGGCGTTTGTACAGAACGAAAGAAGGAGCAAAAAATGGCCTAGACTGGTGTTTCTTTTTCTTTAGGAACTCACAGATACACCTTTTTCCAGCGGTCATTCGCACTAGCTAATTTCACTGGTTCAACACATGTGTAGTGCAAGGGGCTTTCTTCTATTTTGGTTTCTGTTTTGTTCCTTCCATCTTTCTGGATTTAGCAAGCAGTGTGAAACCATGAAAAGGCTATAATGTCAGCAGATACTCTTCCAGTTTTAAGTGAGCTTGCACTTTTTTGATACTTGTTTCTTTCCCTTTGTGAACACATCCACCCCCTTTATTAACTCTTCATGAAACTTACTGGCCAGATTAGGTCCAAGAACCATAACTCCACCTATTCCTTTTTTTTTCCCCAGTTACATCTTTTTTATCTCTTAAAAAAACAAACAAACAAAACCCAGACCCTCAACACCCTGCATGCATTTGCTAAACATGACCTTTACTTGGCATGACTTAATTTTTCAGGCTTAGAACATTTTGTAGACAGAATTCTAAATTTGTCAGCTCACAAGTTGCCTGTACACAGCAGTGTGGCATGACTAAAGCGATGCTCAGCTATTGATCAATGACATGGATTCTGTTTTCTTCCCCACCACAGCTCTGAAAGCCCATTTTAAGGTCACACTATGACCAGCCTTAATGCACTAGCTTTAGCAATTATAGTGGGTTAGCAGAGCTTTGTTTGGCAGTCAGGCTCTAGGTAGGACCATGTCTCTTTTTACACATTTGTTTTGGATTTAGATTCATCCAGTAGTGCAGTCTTATTGGAAAACCAGATTTCTCAGGAAAACAGAACATCCTTCTGGAAAACCTGGTTTTCTTATAAGGGAAGATCTAGTTTGTATCAGTGGCCCTTGGAGAGATCTGAGTGGTGTAGGTGAATGAAGGATACTTACATCACTTTATTTTCAGCTTTTACATTAGGCATTAGTTAAACTGTTTACTTAGGTGCACCGAACTCATGTAATTTCTGGCCTTACCCCACTGAAAGCCATGTGAATTTTGCCAATAACAATAAGAGACAGGTATTCAACAGCACTTTTCAGAGTAAGCATGTCTTTGAAAGGAAGGAACGTCCTTTTCTTCCCTCTCTTTCCCTTCTGACCCCCAACCAAAAAGTTCCCAAGCCCACAGCTTTCATTACCTAAATACTGCGTGCAAAGGTTAATTTATGAACTGTTTATGATGTGGCTAGGATGCTGGTTTTGATAAATCACAAAATCAGGAAGCCCAAATTTATAAGAAAACCCTGAGCGGAGCACCCATGGTATGTGCAAGTTCGCTGGGGTTTGCACACAAGTGCCTTTGCACACGCCAGTCGGCTGGAGTATGCAAAGCCCATTCCGCTCCTTGAACACACAAAAAAACCCTGGGTCACACAGAACAAACAGACCACTGTGCTTACAGAGAAACTACCCCTACGTCTTCAGAATCCTTCTGAAAATTTGACATGATCAACCAGATCTCACCCAGGTGACCCGATTCTGCCCTCGAGCTCTAGCAAAGGCAGGCAGGGAACGCGCAAGCTGCTTTGGGACTGTCTCGCTGGCCAAGTATGCCAGAGCGCGGAGCAGTATCACATTAACATTAGCATTTTTATGCAACAGGCACAATCATGACAGGAGGGATGAAGAGGAGGCAAAAACTACTGCGGGCACTGCAGATAATCACCTTTTGATTGGAATCATTAATCAATTGTTACTCTTTAATATTTTGATTCTATTCTAAAACCATAAAGCGTGTGCCCACAAAACACCCTCGGACACTCAAGACATGGAAAATGAGGGAAAAAACGTAGTGCTAGGTAACGCATTTACAATTGCAAGAAAGAAGTGTGAATAGTGCAGTAATGACAAATGTATGCAGTTAATTACAGTTTCAGTGTTGATCATAAAAGGCCTTTTGGAAACAAAATTAATGTAGTGACTTTCAAAGGAAAGGCCAGGTATAACCAGATAACAATTGACCATTCAGTCTAACATGGTCAGCAATCATTAAATCACATCTCATTCTTATTCTTGTAACACATCAATCCAGAAGTTGCCATCACAGTAAGAGATGTCAGCTTATGAAAGTACTAATCAGCTGATACATGCAAACATCATTATTACAGACACTGCAAAGTACAAGGAAAGCCGCATTGTCTTTTTAGATGTTACTCCAGTGAGATGTACAAATCTAATAATTTTTCTCTGCAGGAGGCTGCTTACCTTATATCATCATGTTACAAGACTTTACACTTTTAAAATAATTAAAACATTCCAGTTGCAGCCATGTCACATTTAAACAGCAGCAGCTATAGAAGGATTACAGTCACAGCCTCCTATACTGCATGCAGGTGAAATTCGAAGGCTTGCTGCCTGTAAGCTAGTTAGAAGCATTGCAGAAGTGAGATTTAACTTCGCTGTTCGGTAAAGGGGAAAACAGGAATCTCCACAGACTACTAGCCCTGTACAGTACACATTGTTAGTCAAAAGAAAGAATGGTAATTCTGCATTATAAACAAAAGCACATTCCTCTTTATTCCTGAGAGCTACAATTAAAGGATGCAAGTCATAAAACAGTGTATTATGTGATGCATTGTTTTTAATCTCGCTGCCTTGTATTATATATCAGGTTCATATAATTCTTCAGACAGGAAAAGGCTTGTTCCATAAAAATACAGACTCCTGCATCTGAAATACAAGTTCGTGCACAAGCAATGTATATATCACCAAACCAGCAAACTAACTCACTTACTTAATACACTAAACTTCAGGTTCTTCCTATATTATGTGAAATGGCTTGAAACAGGAGGCAGCTGCCAGGAAACATCACTGCTTCTTTGCTCAAGAGAGACAGGGGAAGGAAGAATGAAGAAAAAAATTCCCTCGATGGATGCCACAATAGCATGTCTTTCATTATCGCCCTGTGTCAAGGCACTGTGTAATGTTCATTGTGCATGCATAGTAAATTACTATTTACCTGCCAGTGCCTTTGATAAGTCAGTCTTTTCTCCCTCTTTTCGTCCACACAGCATGGAACAGTGAAACCTCTTTGCCTATAATTCTTATTAAGGTGATACCTTTTCTGAATAAGAAAGTACACACTTCCAAAGGAGGCATTCTCTTGGGTTTTTAAGGGCCATTGTTTTTATTGTTTTCCTTTTATTTCTCCCACCCTGCTGTGTTTTAATGCTATAGTGACTTCTGTGTATACAACTCTCATATTGAAATGTCTGCCGCAGATATATGCAATATTAAAGAGTGCTTATGAATTTTTGACATCTAATTAGTCGCTACCCAGTTAACATGTCAAGACTCAGAGGGATTAGGGAGTCAGCCCTTTCTGAATAAGTTAAAGCTATGCCCTGTCCTTTTCATGTATTATTCTTTAATGTAGGTGGTGATTATTTTGCTGTGATTAATTGATGAAGCTCATTGGTCTGGCAAGTGTTACAGAATTCACCATCCCTCACTTTTATTTCTCTCTGTAGGGCTTTCCCACTTATTTGAAAGGAATTGGTTCTATTCGGTCTGTGAAGCCTCATTGTCTTTCCTCAATACATGCACATTGGTTTCTTTTAAGATTTTATCTATTTAATTTTATATCTTTTCTACTCTAAAGGAAGAAGATAATTAATAATGCTTGCTTTATTTTAAGTCGCATGTTGCAAATAGGGTTTCTGTAAGGTGGTGTTTATTTTTATTTTTGATATATACTTTAAGACAAAATTACAGACGTGTATTTTGCAGGATAAAAATAGATTTTAGTGGTTTTTTAAATTTTTTTTTTAATGCTTTACAAAGTTCCTGATGATCAACAAGGCTTAGAGGACTTCAGGGCTTTCTGGTCCCTGCCAAGAAGCAATATTTCACCCCGGCAAAATATTTTTTTTAGCTTTTTCAGTGGGGTTTTTTTAGAGATGATATAATATTCTCTGTTGTCAGCTATAGTGAATTATATAAATTTTAGCATCCAAAGGGAAGCCTTAATTATACAATCTTTGTTTTCCATGTGCAAGTTCTTTTATAAAAGAATAAAAAAAGAAAAAAAAAGGAATGTTGGGGCAAATCTTTAAACACCTGTAGAAATCTAAGTGATGCATATTTAAAACAATGTGATCACTCATAAATTCAGCTGTGTGTCAAGGCTCCTGCTGACCTGTGGTGCACTCCAAAGGAATGTTCCATTGATTATATACAGCTGTGGATGCCCAGAAAGAAACAGCACATATGTGTGCTTCATGGTCTGATATATTTGTTATATCCCCCTCTGTGTAAGTGGTATTGGGTTCTATATAAAGAAACAATAAAAACGTATGCTGAGCACATAATGGCTGTGCTGTTTGCCTACACAGGCACCACGCCACCAGTATTTAACTCACTGCTTTGTAAAGCACTGGAAGATCTACCTTAGTTGTGAAAGACACAGTAAAAACATACACACACACGTGCATATGCACAAAGTCCTTTTTTTTCTTTTTTTTTCTTCCCACCCCCCCTTTCTAAAATACTGTAAAGGAGCATCCTGCTGTATGGCATGGGTTTTTGTTCATGATTTTGTTCACGTAGTCAGCTCAAGAGTTTTGGGCCTTGTAAAAGAGCAACCCAGTTAGACAGTGTCCCTGAAAGGATAAAACCAGAAAAGGAATTTGCAGAGCACAATGCAAGAGGTAAACGTATAGATATGGTTATGGAAATATTTAATCATGCACTGTGGCTACTAAGAACTTTCTTCAATTTCCCTGCCTCTCCATTGCAAAGAAGCTGAACAAAAGGCTGTTGCCATCTGAGTTCATTTCTGCAGCTTCCTGGTTTTATGGACAAATAATTACTTTTCACAGAGCAGAATCAATCCCATTATGAACCTTCACTATTCAAACCTGTAATTGGGACAATAAGAGAGCTCCAGCCGGTTTATCTTCTTTTGAAACGAACAAACTTCATGCACACACTTCTAAAAATTGTATCATTATAAATACGCCTTCCCCTGCATAGACAGAGTTTTTGATTACAATCCTATGTGCCAGTCAGGGTTTGTGCTTTTTAATGTACATTTGGGGGACTGTTTCTAAGGTATTTAGTTTGTGAAAATATGTAAGCAGTTATCTGCTATCAGGTATTAAAGGAAAATGCTGCATGTGAGGGAAAGAGGAGAGTGAAGGGGGGCAGGAGGTTTTAGGAAGGTGCCCCTCCTTAACCCCCACCTGGGTTTGGTTGAGAAAAATGTTGGGTCTGGAGGTTATTGTGAAGAAGCTGAAAAGAGGAATCACAGCAGCCTCACACACCACGGAACCACAACCCCTTCGGAACAAAAACTGGCATCCACTGTGCCACAGAAAGAAGAGCCACGAGGCAACAAGGAAGGGAAATAAAACTGAGTGGGGTGGGTGGGTCGGCTGAAGGGGATGAGAGTACGAAGAAGGAAGGGGAGGCAGCATTAAAAGAAATATCACTCAATTGTAGCATATTCACTTTCTCCTGCACAGTAGATTCTATCAGAAGAAAACACTGAACTTTGTAGTGTTAGCAGCAGCTGAAATTTAGAATTATTGTTTCCTCCTAACAGAAGACTCATTTTCCACGGCCGCATTTGCAGCATAATAAGCTTTTTGTTATTTTTTCAATTAGAGTCAATTGACCTAACAAAATGGTTGGCAATTAAGTGATTTTTGTAATGGTCCGGGGGTAATTTAGTCGAGCTTGTCAGCTGTGTTTCATGAAGCCGAGATGTCTTTTTTTCCCACTGCCTCTCTCTCTCTCTCTTCCCCCCCCCCTTACTCTCTCTCTCAAGCATAATGGCTCATAATTTCAAAATCTTTTCCTTCTGTTTCCCTCACAATAATTCGCAATTACAGGAAGTTGTTGGAGGTGATTTTTTTTCCTACCTTGCTTTTTGAGTCAGTAATTTTAAATAAAATGTACATACTTGTAAAAAGGGGGCTATTACAGAAATCACTTTTTGTGTAAACTCAATTATTTTATGAATAGTGACACCAGTTTCTGCTGGGTTCAACTCCTAAAGGCTGATGTATTATTATTTTCAGGGTAAAAGGTTTTGAACGTTTAGAACACTTTTTCAAATCAAACCAGTATTCAGGAAGGTAAACAACAACTTAAATGATGAGGAGCCTTGTAGTAAAGCTTACAGGTATATGAGAAGAACGAATGCCATTAGGACATTTAAACAATAGTCTGCAGCTACCGGACTTTATCTTCTCCCGCTATGATTTATGAAGGGATTCCTCATTTGCCTAATTGATTCATTTTCTTAAGACAACATCTGGAGTTGCAATTCCTATTAAAGTGCTGTAGTTAGATCTGATGACTAGATCAGATGTTCTTTCATTTGTATTCTTTTTATTATGTGTTTTTGTAGCGCGCACGCTGGAAACCGAAGCCACGCACCCGTCCACCAATGAATCCGGAGACTTTCCAGCATCTGCCTGCAAACGGCTGTCTACTTTTTGATTTTTAAAGCCTTTTTGCTAATCCCCAACCACGCTCAACATTTCCCCGGCTTCAAGAGCCACCCCCTCCTAGCCGGCGGGATGCGAAAGATGCGCGGCTGCCTGGAGCCGCGCTTGCGCCTGCTTCCTCGGCAGTCAGCAGAAGGGGGCACTGCTGGAGCAGAGCAGCCGGCACCGCGCCCCCCGGCCTGCCCCCGGCCTGCCGCCCGGATCCCGCCTGCCCTCTTGCCGGTCCCCGGCCTGCTGCCCCCGGCCTGCCGCCCGGATCCCGCCTGCCCCCTTGCCGGTCCCCGGCCTGCTGCCCCCGCCTGCTTCTGCCACCTGTCCGACAGCACCCTGCTTGCCCCCTTGCCAGCACTCTGCTCCCTGCCTGCCCCTGCCTCCTGACCTGCCCCTGTCCTCTGCTCCCTGCCTGCTACCCCTACCTGCCCTCCTGCCTCTGCCCCCTGCCTGCCCCCCTCCCCACTCCTTTCTCCCTGCCGGCCCCTGCCCCACACCTGCCTGTCCACGACCCCCTGTCTGCCTGTTCCCATCACAAGGTTACATTGGCAAAAGCTGTATCAGGCCCAGCTCGGAGGTCCCCGGTGCAGTCGGTCTAGCCCCATGTTGCTCTCAAGGGCAGGGCAGTTGCCCTTGGGCTGAGGGCTGTGTCACCGGCGGAAAGCCCTCTGAGCTTAACGCTCCCGGTGCCGGTCTGCCAACGACAGGGGATGGCTACCGGTTTTTTTCCAGTGTCGTAATTATGTGTTGGTGGCTGATTTCTATTTATTTATTGTTATAATTTGCCTCATGTCGCATTCTGAAAGCTTCTCATCCTGTAGTTTTGTATCACGTTTTCAGCTAAAATCTGTGGGTCAAATTCTGAGAGGCATTTTTACCTTCCTCTTTCTTTCTTCTCCTGCATCCAGCATCTGTTGGAATTGGGTTGTGAGAGACTGGCCTTCCATCTTGCCTATTGGGACAGCAAGATCTGTGTGCATTATCCTCAGTAAATACTACTTTCACATTTGGATCTCCACTCATTTCCCTTATGACCCCTGACAGTCTTCTCCTAGGGTTTGGTTGTATATCAGTCACTATATTCTGGACTGGGCTGGAGCCTCCTAAGGCTTCGATGAATCCACCGCACCTAACATTTCTGTGACTATAAAAGGAAAAGTTATGATTCTGAATAAGCATCGTGTGGAAGAAAGAAGCAAAAGCATAAAGTATTAAACTTTCATCCAGCACCATAGGAGAGATGTAGTTATTAAATTTCAGCTGCTTATCAAACTGATATGAAAGTCATTTTGCATGATTGCTTTGCATCCTCAAATCTTCTGCTTTTATTTGCAGTGCATCTCTGCGCTTTCTTATTAGAAAAATACTCAAAGGATAAAAAAGCTGATAATATTATTCAGTTTTGACAATTAGGTAGAAAAAACATTTTAAGAAGTGCTTTTTTTATTGCAGCTAGTAATAATAGTGGTGGTCCTCCTGGTAGCAGTCTCTTCTGATGCTACCCAGGGTGATGCTAGCTTTACCCTGTAATGGCTAAAGCCCTGATGGTTGTACTGGTAGAGCTGTTAAGGAGCGTGAGCCAGGATGTCATTCTCAATATCACAAGCAGTGTATGCAGCCACAGCTTATTTTGCCTTCAGAGGTACATATTTTATGGCTTTTTCACTCCCCCCTCCTATCTCAAAAATTCACAGAGGGACTGTGGCTAGTGTCTGTGCTGAGAGGGGCCGGAGGAACAGCACCCTGTCCTTGGCTTGCCTGCAGCTGCTGTCCATCCCCTCAGGATCACTATCGTGTTAACCACTTCAGCAAACCTATCTCTGTCTAGTTATAATCAATCTCCCATACACTTTAGCTGCCCAGCAACTGCCTTTAATTGTTACCTCCCCACATTGTGGTTCCCTTCCAGTTCAGCTTAATCTGCTCCTGATGCTTTGCGTGTGAATTTATGCAAAGCTGTGAGCGTTCATGGGAATGCAGAGTCCTTAGAAGATGAGAGCAAATCGTCTCATCTCCCACAACTCTCCCTTTCCCCACCGTGGGTTTCCACAACTTGATGCTTGGTTGGTTTTTTTTCCAACAAATGTTCCAACCATTTCTTCAGTCCTGTCCCTGCCTTCCCATTTTCTGTCAATGCTTCCCCATCTCCTGCTGGGTTTTACTCCTCTGTGATTTAATTCACTCTCAGCAACTGTTGCAAAGCTGATGGCTCCCTAGCATTTATCTCTTTAACTTTGCTTGCTACCTTCTGTCCAGTCTTTTCATCTCATACTATCCACCTCACATCGCTGGCCAGATGTCTGGTCATAAACTCAGCATAACAAAAATGCAACCTCTCTGAGCCGTTGTTTCTCCATCACTGTACAGCATTATTTCTCTGTTGCAAGATGCTGGAGGATATTAGCACCATACCTGCTCCTCATACTTTCTCTTCCAGATGTAATTTCTACAAATTGAGTCATTGCTTTTCCAGTCTTTACAAAACATATCTCTGTCATATTAAAAGACCTCTTTAGATCTTGCTGTCTAGATTTGCTTTCTCTTCCCCAGGCTATGGGAACTTCCTCTCCTCTGAATTTTTTTCACCTCTACATTGCTGTCCTTTCAGGCAGCAATTTCCATGTATGCCTACAGCACAGGACAGCAGTCTTACATACTTCTTGATGATGAGAAGATCTGGAAAGGACAAGTTGCTCTCCCTGGGAGAGGAATTCTAGTGACCATCCCCATGTAACAGGTCTTTTAATTAGTTTTTGGGCTGTCCCAAATTCAGAGTGGGTAGTTCAGATTGTAGCTCAGGGACTGATTTTCTTTGGCCCCTAAATGATCACAAATGCTTTCCCCAGTGCTCAGCCACCCACCATAATCTTGGTCCTGGGTGCAGCAGTGGCTCTCACTTGGCATTAGGGAGCAATGCAGCTGTCTCAGAGAGGTGCAGAAGCTGGAGAGATCTGGGCCGGGGAAAGGGATGAATTGTAGAGGAAATACTTCATCAGGAGAGAGGGGAGGAATAGTCATAGTATTAGGAAAAATATTCTGACAGTGAGATATGCTAAGCTGGAGGGGGAGGACGACATCTCTGTTGCAGGATTCATCATCAGAATATATTTATTACTGTGTTGTCCGAAGTACTTCACAAATTCTAAGATATGATTGTATCTTACACCTTGGCAAGGAACAGAACAGCTGTCCTTATAAAGGACAATTTAATCAAGGAAAAATAACAATTAGGCAGGAATTTGCTAAAGGAATCAGTAACTGTAACTCATGGTCAGCCCAAAAATGTAAAAGCAAGCTGGCTGGTTTTGCTGCACTGACCTCTGACTTCTCAAAGTCTACATTTCAGTCTTCTATAGTTTTTGCACCAAACGTTGCTTTAAAGAAAGAAAGAAAGTAAAAACCATGATCTTATTTTACTGGCTGTGGGCTAATATTTTCTCTCTGAAGGCTGATAACTCTCCATTTTCAACACAAAAAACAAAGGCAGGTCACATGTTGAAAATATATAATGTCCTCTGCAGAGTGCTTTAACATGCCCAGCAGTACATTCCCACTTTATTCCTAGAAGAGTAAAATTACAGTGTGTAGCAAGCCTGGCACCATGCTTCCATGCCGTGCAGACATTAGAGCAGAGGGAATAATTCACAATGAATAGTTTAGTCAGTAAGTTTAGCCCTTTTTCTGCTTATGGGATCTCCATGGGCAGACTGAGGTTTCCCTGAGTTTATTATGCAAAAGAATACAACGAGATCTTTTTTCCTCTCTAAGTATTTTTAATTGCTCAGGAACACTTTTCTGTGAACATTCACCAGTCACTTCTTGAGCTTTGTTAGTTATGACTGCTTTGATGAGTCACATGGTGTTGATTTATTTTTCCAATGTGCTGAGCGTGCAAAAACTTCTGGGACACATATTCATGTGTGTGAATCTAAGATCCAGTTTCCATCAATACTTACGCATGCTGTTCTGAAATTCTCTGTGAATACCCGCAATATTAATTGAATCATACAAATGTCCCTAGAAAGCAAACACAACTAGAAGACAGTATGGTTGATATGAATCCATTTCCAAATTCCAGTGAGTGTACAAGTGGTTTTTTAATAGCATTTACCCAGCTATTGTAGATTATAGGAAAAGTGTTGTCATCTCACTGCTCTCATTCCATCCTGTGTTTTTTTTCTTCTCATGAAGCTATCTGTGGGAAGGAAATAATAACAAATCTTCCCCCCCCAAAAAAAACAGGATTAAAGTAAATGTCTTTGAGACCAAATAGCTAGCTCCCATTTTTCAAACCCAGACTTAATACATTGCAGTTGTACCTAGTTCGTTCAGTACCTACCTGCCTCCAGGATGAGGATTCAATTAAGAAACAGAAAAGATAATATGGTGCTATAGGGACAAAAGTAGTTTTGAAATCCTACCCAGGCTTTCCGTAAATAGAGGTACATTTCTTTGAAAGCAAATGTTTGCTGTTAGAATGCAGCAGTTTTCTATTCTGTGATCCTCCACTCCAAATTATAATAGAAAATATATAATGGAGTGTAAGAGCTAACAGATGAGAAAAATACAACTTCAATGTGAATTCCCCCTCCTAGCTACAACGCACTATTCTCAAGAACCTCACTGTAGTTGCAGACTGTTACTGAGGCATAAATGAACTACCCCTCACCACAATTCTCATGGTTTTCTAGGGAAACCCTGGGTTACATCTCCATGCTGCTCTGCCTTGAGTAGATGGATGGTTTAAACTGTGCCAGCCCCTTCAGTAGGTGATGGAAAAGATATCCTTCACTCTAAATCTGATTACTTGATTCAAGAGTCTGCCAGCCTCCAACATCTTTGATGCAAGACCCCTAGCAGAGTGACCTGTCCTTTGAGAACTTCCAAGGCTGGGACTAATTGCACCAGTGCTTACACTGACCACGTCTACAACCAAATCTGTCTCTTTTTGTTCTTACCTCATGGGCTTTTTGCTTTTAAGACTTAGTGATCCTCCCCTTATTGTTATCTACCACTGAAGCCAACGTACTTCATGGCAGTATAAGAAACACAAGACCAGGTTGTTCTTCCTAACTTTGATTTGAAACTTCTAGCCTGGCACCAGCCTAAGAAGTCATACTGTGCAAAAGTATCTTGGATCAGAAACTGTGCATCACCCATTTGCTATGCTTTGTACCTCCCACCATTATTACTGAATTTCTTGCAGGTTTTTTTATGTGATGACATCACCTTTGTATCTTCGTGTTTTACAGACTTGATTAAAATGGTCTTCATTACGTGAAGTAAGGTAATACCCTTTCTTCATCTGGGAAACTGAAACAAAGATGTGAAAAATCATCAAATTTTGCCTACACAGTTTCTGAGAGGAAAGACATGATTTTCCAAAGCATTTATAATTGTGTAACATTTCTGACGCACAGGGCACAGCTCGGATGACCTTTCTTGATGGCTGAGGGAGCTGGGTCCTCCTGCAAAGTCTGTTTTGGGTTAGGAGATCAACAAAACGAGGGAAAAAAAAGTAGACAACTATGAACACTTCAGCATGAATTATTGCTTCTTCATTGCAAAGGGATGTGAAGTGAAATCCTGTCCATCAAACATAGTCCTAGCACTTGTTTGCACCTAAAGTTTTGGTAGTTATTGAAACAGGGCTGCTAAAATAAGTGGATAAATTCCTATCTAATCAATAGAAAACCTGAAAACCTCCAAAATTTTTCTGCCTCTTTAAGTTTTTGTCCATAAAATCCATGTTCCATTTTCCTTCATTAGGCAAACTGGAACTCCTCTCTCAGGACCAGGGCTAGGTTGAAAGCAATAGGGTTAGATCACATTTCCACACCCTCAGGTGCCTGAGCCAAGAGAACCTGCTTTGCCCCCCTTAAACACTGTCACAGCCAGCAGAGACTTGCTGTTCGCCCCCGCTGCGACCGATGCACATCTAATGGACAGGAGAACAGTATGGGATCCAGTCCTTACCAACAGTCATAGTGCGGAATCCCAAGGGGGCCAAACTGACAGTGCCAGGGAAGTTTAATCCAGATATTTCCTGGGTTTTGAGTGCTGAACTTCAGAATGTCATTGTTGAATTTAAATTTCATGGATGCAATTCCATCGTGTTTTGGAAATACGGGAATTGAACAAGGAAGAATGTCATTGTCTGTAACTGTTCTGATCTCCACACAGAAGCGGTAGATGGCTGTTAGCTTCTGCGTAACCTGTTATTAGGCATGGGATGGAAACAAATTTGAACAGAAGTTACTGTTATTTTGCTAAACAGAGCAGTGAAATCAGAACTCAGGACTACTTAATTCAGGTTTAAGTTCAATAGGCATGGATGGATTAGATTGCCTCTAGTTCCTTCCAACCTGAACATCCTTTTGCTCCTTTTCTTACCTCCCTTCTGGTAGCACTTTTGCATACCTTCCTTCCTGCTTCTCACTCCCTCATGAACTTATATCCACTTCTTACTCCTTAGTCAGTCTCCTCACAGCTGCGGTCAGTGCTCATGTCTTCCCTTCTTTTCTGCTCCCATCCCCCACATGTTTCTCCTCGTTACCCATAATCTCAAGATTGCCATGTTTCTAAATGCTCTGGCCAGTTTATTGCAGAAAGTTCTGGACCTTCATAATTTTTCCCATTTTTTCCCTAACTGTCAGAGCTAGAGCACATACACATACTGATCTGTGCATGCACATTAGCTCCATATCCAAAGTAGCTGTTCTTTTTTGTTGTTAAATAGAAGCTCTGCCAAGTCCCCCTCACTTAGAGCTCTCCATTCCCAGGTTCCTTACACCCTTTCCTTCCCCTCTTTTACTGACTTTCTGTGTGAAATTGAGCTTTTTTCCTCCACCTGCATATCCCTTGGACTCCATCAGGCGCAGGAGAGAGCGAAGCTCTCTGCTGTTACTCCTGGATCCAGAGACCCAGCCAACTTCAGCAAGCAGGAGCAAAATCCTGCTCAAGTGGCAGGGCTGTGTATTTTAGGGTATTGACACGTAGAATCTCTGACGACCATAACAAGCCTCTAATGGGCATAAACAAACTTTTTTTTTTTCCCCAGAAGCTTAGGAGTCGACCAGGTTTCAAGACCCATTTTTAAATTGCAGAGCTGTTAAGGAAACAACTGAAAGGGATATTTATTTTTAAACATTGGCAAACAACGTATTTTCCCTAATCTTATTCTCACAAGTGAATATTCATCTGAAACAGAGCCATACAGTAGAAAACTTCTGACCTGAATGTTAAATTCTGGCAAAGCAGTATCTGCTGGAAGCAGATTTTGCAAAAGAAAATTTCAAGCCACTTTCATTATGGATGTGGCTGTTTCCAGTGTTCAAGGAAAGCTAAATTTCATGCTCAAGAAAGACACTGTATTAACAACCCTTGAAAACTAAGTTATCATCTAATTCATTATCAAATATAAGCTGGACGGTTTCCTTTCCCCAGGCTTGGCCTATCAATATGTGGCATTCCTAACATACTGGTGAGAGTGAATTTCTCTCCGCCTGAACTTTTAGTATTTTAATTACTTACCAGGATTTATCAGAAAGGTGAACAGTTTTCACCTGTTCCACTGATGGAATTAAATTGTCTCACTATAAGTAAGAAATATTAAGTGTACACACTGTAGATCATGCAACATCCTTCTGAGAATATTCTTCTGGGCATTGGTCACTGCCAGTAAATGTTGATTTCAGACAGGAGAAATATAATTATCTCCATTAAAAAGCTATACAATTAACAACACTTGCCACACAGTGGAATCTAGGTTACCATGGTATTGCCCTATGTCTAGAATAGGAAATAACTGTGGTATATCAGATTCCATCTCACGGTAATTGCTACTTTTTTACTGACCACCCATGTAGCATTAAAAGTCTCCTGCCCAACTAATTCACCTATTTTAAAGCATATTATGGCTATATTTATTCTCCGTTCCACCTCAAATCACTAGTGTGCCAAGTACATAATGCTGGGTTTTCAAATACCCCAGAACATATGTTTATGTGATGAGTAGGAAAGAAGCATTCAAGGTGGAAGAGGAAAATGGAAAAGAAACATGCCAGGGGTATAGGGTCCGGGGGAGTGTCTAAGGTGCCTCTGCACAGTGGAAGAGAGATCGGAAAGGACTGAAGGCAAATGTGAGAGGATCAATGACGATCTTCTGAGTAAACAGGAATATGCTAGTGGAGGAGACAGGAAGAATCAATTCAACAACGTAACAGATGAAGAAGGTGGTGAAATTGTGGATGACATGGTGATTGAGCTACAAAGAGGAGCTAACTCAGAGCCGGATATAAAATTTCCTTCCACATCCTTCTCCCACAAGCAAATAAAACCTGCCTGCCCCTGTGGGGAAAGCTAGGGACTGGTGGAAGATGGGTGTATGGTGGGAACACATTTGGGAAAGGAAGGAGGTATGAGAATGGAAGAGGTGAGTGAGGAAAAGACAGAAAAAGGAAAAAAAAAATCAGTGAAACAGGGAGGTGAGAAAGACAGGACAGTGAAAAGCACTTTGGGATACTGGTAGGCAGGAAAACAAAATTTAGCTCTCATGTTACAGCAGTTAGGGGAGGATCAGTGGTGTCTGTACACAATCAGAGTGGGCCCTATATGGACTTGGTTGAATTTTGCACCTGAAATGACCCTGCCTTATTTGTGAGTGATTTTCTCCTTAAACATGCAGATGTTCCAGCAGCCAAAGAAGAGCTGTGACATGCTTTCAAAAATAAATACATGTATATACTAGGTAATTAGTTCCCCTATTATTTTTTCCCCCCAGAAGATTTATAAATGTTTTCAAGCTTTGGGTTTGGTAATGGTTTATACATTTCCTTCCCAAAAATAATTTTTTTAAGCATGTGCATTGCTCTGAGACACCCTGGTTTGAAGGACAATTTTCTAGGACGTCTTCTTTTTAGCATCCTAGGTTCTGGTATATGTGATATCATACAAAGTTATGTTTGGGAATGTCCTTATCAAAGGAGGAACTGCCTGATTATTATACAGGAGAAAAGAGAATTTTGAAAGCTACAGTAAAACTTGGCTGATAGTTGAGAGATTCAGGACATATTTCTGAACTTAACATAATTTTCACTTCAGCTTTACAGTTCACCTTTAACACGTACCACCTTTTAAAAACATTTCCACAAGCACCATGCGTGTTACCATCAGAGTGTCAGCTTTAACTGTGAATTCACTGGCTTCGTTATCTGTTTAAGTTTAGCTGCTTATCACTGAAGCACCACAATGGTGGCCATGTTACAATGTGCAGGTGGAGAGGCACGTAGGTACACAGAGAGACTCTGATTTAACAGCAGATATCTGCGATTGCTTAGCTTTGTATGTACGATTCTTGCCGTCATGCACAGAGCTAAGGCATAAGGTATGCTGTGTATAGGGTGGGCTTTTGTAGGATTGGGCCCACAGCCAGTTAAAAGTGGTAAGACAGACAGATAAATCGAAGTTGAACTCACAGCATTATTTAAATGTAGCTTTTTGTATTTATAAACAGCAATATGCTGCTGTTACAAAAGCTATTTCATTTAGTGCCATCCTACATTCAGCAATTTAATTATTCTCTTAATTATTGAAACATTCATCATAGTTTTCCAATTGATTCATGAGGGGCTGACTGCATTTCTTTAACTCATTAATAAAGTGACAAGGAAATTGACAGTCCTCTTGCTAACCTCCTATCTCTGAACAGTAATATGGGGAATACAAGACCTTGAGTCTTTTTCTTTTTTTGTAATTTTTAAAATTTGTATTATTATCACCAGCAATAACTGTAGCCATAAAAGCCTCATTTAGTAGCGAAGGAACAGAACAATATATGAGGAAACCCTAATTATCAATGGTTTCGATAGTAAAATCTGCAAACTAATATCTTCCTGAGACCACATTTTTATTATGAAATGGGTGATAAAGCAGAGATAATTCTAAATCCAAACACATATTATATGAAATAGATAAACCCAAGATAAAAATTAATAGTGACCTGGCATGCCTGGATATAAGAAATATAATCAAGCATATATATCAGTCACAGCTGGAAAAGGACAGGGAGATGCCCACAGGTGAAAGATTAATTTACAGAGTTTTAAAATGTGTTCAGAATAAAATCTGTGACAACTCTTTTCCCTCCCTTGGCCTGATTTTGGGTGTTTTCATTATTGCTTGTCTGCAAAACTACTACCTTAAAACATGTTCCTAACTTTCATTAAAAAGAAAAATTTCATCTTTTCTTTTTTCTTCTCTCTCCTTTATTTACAGGCTGTTTAAGTAAAGGCACAACTCTCTATGTCCCTATCATTTTTTTGCAACTACCTCTGCTATTTATTTCATTTTTATAGCTTCTAAAATGTCAGGTACTACCCTCAAAGACCTCTCTTGTATTCATCAGTTTTCTCTCAGGAGAGGTTGTCCAGAGTTTGAAGCATACAAGGTCTTGTCTTAATGCTTATATGAGTACTTCTGCCCTTGGATATTATTCTCATCTTCATGATACTATGCAAATCGACAGCTACTTCCCTGTGCTTCCAGCTAGGACTTCTGAATATAGTGTGAGTAGCTGGAAAATAGCTAGAAAAGGGGTGCGAGCATCAGAAATGTAAAAGTTCAGCCCTGAGCACGTCTGTATGTGTGCGTATATGTATGTATGTGTTTGTAGATGTGTGTACTAGTCATATACTGTAGTTGGAAAAGTGAATCTGTGTAAATCAATGCATTTATTTAGCTCTCTCACCAACTCTCTCCCTGAGTTAACACCCCAGCACACACAATGCTAGCGAAGGTGATTATCTCTGCTAGCATAATTCCTCCGTAACATCTGCTTTCGCCCATAACACTCCACTAATTTTTCCCTCATTTCATTACACATAATTTTCTTTCAACACAATCTACATGTATTAAGTGGTAATGACTTTCCAGTTAAGAGCAAATCGACGCCAAGGGACCCCCCCCTCGATTGCCTGCCGTGCCTGACTCCGGCTATTAAAGATAAATTTGGTGCCTCAGAAAGCTGCAGTAAGCTAATCAATCAATTAAGCGGTTAGGACATACATTATCAAAATTCCACAGTGCGGGGGTGCATGAGAGCATGCTGATATACTTGGTATGATTTTAGGAATAAAAAAAGAAAAAAAATGCAAGCTACTAATGAATACAATTTGAGGTTGAAAGTCAGTATTCAGTGTCTTCTGAAATGAAAACTCCAGCTATTACACACTACCGATAGCAACTTTGGTGTCTATGCTCGTGCAATTTCCATTGCAGCTTTTATACCTAGTGTAGTTTACTAGTGATACCAGAATGGAGCTGATGAGACAGTAACATCTATTTTTAAATGATATGAGGATTCTGGTGCAGAATAAAGCAATGCCATTCACAGTTAAGCTGGCTCTTCTGTCCCTAACTTGTCATTGTGTCTCTGGGTACTGCCACAGCCTTAGAACACTGATTAATATTCTGTATTATGTGTGTTGCAAAAAGGTGGTTTAAGGACAGAATGGCAGCCATCACATCCTGTTGTGTCAAGTTTTATCTACAACATTGCTTGAATATTCATTCTGAGTTTAATTTTGGGGGATATTTAAAACTAGTAAAATAGATTCTAAAATAAACTGCCAAATGGCTTTGACTTTTTTGTTTTCTAAAACGCAGCCTCTAGTGAAGTGATGTCCTTTGCAGGACTGACTTACAAAACAGTTTCAACCCAACCAGAAGAAGTTAAGTTCACTGATAATGGAGTTATATTTGAGTACAAGGAAATAAGATAATTTCAAAAGTATACATAATATCACTAACAACCTCATCATTACTGTCTTTCATTATCATCTTTGGCATTGTGTTGTTCTTTGTATGGAAAAATGACTTAGGCACTTAAAGACTTTTTTTTTAATGTAAAAATATTATCTCTTGCATTGTGATGAACAGCCTGTATGCCAATATTTGGCCAAATGCTAAGGAAATTGAAGCAAAACCCCAAAGACCATAAGAATTATACAAGCAATCATTATAACTCTGCCAGGACAAATACAAAAGGAGAGATAAGCAGAAGTTTATAGCAGAATTCTGAGTAAGACAAAATACAACAAAAATTGTAAAACATTTTTTAAAACAATTGATAAATCTACAAAATATAAACTATAAATGGATCATTATAAGGCTTTGCCAGTTACTTTTCCTGTCAGTATTAAGCATTTTGCCTAAAGCTTTGTTATCGTAGTATTGTACTTATCAGATGAAACGACATGGCAAAATTCCCCGCGTACTTTTCCTGAGCATTTTCTTCACTTTCTGCAAATTACATTGGAGCATATTCAGTGCATACACTTCTACTAGTGGAAAGAACCATAATATCTTTTTACTATCTCAGTAAATATTCCTTAGCAAAAAAGAAGCAGGTTGTCAAAGACAAAAAGGATGGTTTTGGTTTTTTTTAAAGTATAATACAAATAAAGGAGGTAACTCAGTGACTTCGTTCTGATGTGTTTACGTAAGGAAAAAAGCTATGAAAAAAACTCTAAAAAGAGCAGTATAAATGTACATGATACATGCAGAACACTTACTCCAAGCCCTGCATGTAAAATGCAATTACAGAGAGTTAGTAACGGCAAATATAATGAGATAAAAAAGCTATCCACGGAGACTATACAAGTGCATCCTTCAAAAAACCCCAAACCCAGCATGTTTCAATAATATGATGCCGTCCTTCCCTTAGTGGCATTCTTCATTGACTAGGCTGATAATGAAAAGGTGTCAGGGAGATTCACAGTTTAGAGTTGTATTTTCTTCCTTTCTTTTGTGCTGTTTCTTCCTATTTATGGCTGTTTTCTTGCCTTTGCTCTGTATGGAGGGTATGAAATATTTCAGAGCTACGTTTTCTTGTGAGATGTGAGGCTGAATTTGACTTTATTATCATTACTAAGAGCATGCAAGTTTAAGTTTATTTGGTTGAAAAAGACACAATGATGTTGTTCTTCCTGATATAGAAACAGCTATACTGGCTTTTATAGGATTTTTAGTGCAGGCTTCTTCATCTGTCCTGGATTTGAGAGCTACTCAATCAGCTGGATTTTTTTGTTTGTTTTTGTTTCTTACCCGTTCTCTTTTTGGAAAAAAACATCCTGATTTATCTAAATGCACATCAAAACATCTTTATCTGTTCATACTGAGTGAGAAATTCCTTCAGATTAAGGGGGGCTGGGGGGGGAGAGGAGGGAAGAGAGGCAAACAATAGAAAAAGCTCAGACCAAACCAGTTTGCCTTCTCCTTTTGTGCAGTGCATGTGATGACTGAACTTTTGACTTTAAAGTTTTTCTCTGGTGCAGTAGTGTAGAAAAAGAAACAAATAAACAAACAAAAAAAAGATCCCCTTGGTGCAAAGATCGGTTTAAGGCAAGACCTGGTGAGGGGAATTTTTTTTTTTGGTTGTTGTTGTTTACTTGAAGCAGATAAAACACCCACCTTAAACCCGCCCTCTATTCAGTTCAGCAGCACCTCCATACTCCAATAAACCGTTTTCATTCCATCTGGCGTGCGTTTGCTCTGAAGACATTTTCCTGTCAATCTCTCCTGCCACATTAAAAATCTGTCATTACTATTGCATTGCCGCCTGGCTCCTGAGATTTGTCTGACTGCTTTATTGCTCCTCTCATTTTTTTTTTTTCTGCTACAGCCGAGAAGCAGAAATAAAGGTTTGTTGTTGAAACATGGCCGCAAGGAAAGTAGGAGGCACACATCTGTCAAGGTATTACCTTTCTTCAACCAGGGATTAAGGTGTTTTACTGCTCTCGCTACTGAGCAGTCACACTGAATAAATTTTCTCAGTAGAACATAAAAATGAACTCATACATTTTGAACTGGGTTTCATTCTTTCAAGCCAACCCATATAATTATGCAATGGCATCAGTGTTCAGGGGGAAAAAGAAAAGTCAGAAAGGTTTGTGTGTGCCCCCCTTCTCTCTCCTGCACCACCCTTCACTTTTACATTATTTAAATGCTTATTATGGGGGCAAGACTGAGGCAAACAGTACTGGGGAGAGAAATGTTTTTTTTACTCCTCCTTGTTGCTGTTACTGGATCCCTTGCAAGGTCAGATGGGGTACAGGGCTTTACTCCCCATGTTTTGTCTCTGTCCTCACAAAATATGCCTAGTTGTGAATATTCACTGTTAATTCACATCGAAGCAAGTCAGTAGAATCGTGATTTCTGAAACATTGTCTTTTGAAAGAAACTGGTAATATTAGCTGCCGTGTACCCTTCCCATTTCTGCTGCAGACATTAACTTTACAGTCTCAATGGTACAAATGAAAACAATTTAAAAATTAAATATAACCAGAGGAAGTGTTTTTTACAAGACAGAGCATGCCAGACTATCCTCCACAGTCCTCAGCTGGACACTCCTGCATCATCACCTCAGTCCAGTTATATGAAGTCAGACATCTAAAGCAGAAGGGGTTATCTCACAAAATAAACATTAGGTGTAGGCAAATGAAGAATCAGGTCAAATATGTCTGTGAAGGGGGAAAATATAAGGTGCTTTATGGTTTGGTTTTTTTCTGAAAAAGAATAATGCAGCTTTTAAATCTGAGGAGTCCCCAGGACAGCAGGGCTAACGTCAGTGCAGGAACCATAAACCTCTCCAAGCTTTAAGGAAAAAGTAGTTAAGAAAGTCCTACAGAGTCAGAAATCACAGCTCCATCCGTATAAAGGCATCTAGAGCTCCGTACCTCCAGGTAGCTCTGCAGTGTGTCCCCACCATCAGTTTGACTTGCTCTCTGTTTTGCCCTAGGGTCCCTGCCTCCTATGTCCACAGTGCCTCCTCTCAGGCTCCCCTTTGGAGTGAGACAAATACCTCCCACCAGAGACACTAACTTGTGTCATTGCTGACTGACATTTATTTAGCAGTCAGGTAGCTCAGTTCAACAGAGAAGTATTAGGACCTGCAGTTTTACTGAAAAACTGCTGCTTGAACAAAAGCAAATGAGCTATCCCACAGGTCAGCAGATAATCTGTCACTCACTTATTCTTCGCAGTGTCCCAGGAAGGTCATAAATCACCGGGATATTGGTTCAGTTCTGTATTCCCCCAGCCTCTACTTTCTGCTGGCTATTGGCTATTTTCCATCCATTTCAACCCAGGGAAGACACAAGGAAAAGTGAGCACTGTGAAATCTTACACTCCTCTCCCCAGTCCCACCTCTTCCCAGAGCTAAGTTGCACGACTGAATTTACAGCTTTATTATGCCAGGACAGCACTCAGGAATGTGTCAGGCTGGATCAGGAGGCAAAGCTCCATCCCAAACTATTTCCAGGTTTCAATTCTTCGGGGGAAGAGACCATCTTCTCGTTCTGCGATAGTATAACACCTCGCACAATGGAGGATTTAGGGTTGTTATGTACTGCTTCAGTGCAAATGATAAAAAATAATGTGCCTGTGGAAATACGGTTCCTTCAGATGCTTTTTTTATGGCATCCCTCGATGTGCCTTTCTGGTTTGGACTGTATCTGCAAGTAGTTAGTCCATAGGAGTAAATACATAGAGTGAAACAATTGGTGCTGAGGACCCCATGTCCACACTGTATGTCTTTCAGGGGGTTACCTCAAACTAATTCTAGTCTGGTCCCATGGACTGGATGCTCATTAGCAAGTGAAGTACATTAGGTATGCTTCCAGAGCACAACTTCTGTATTAATTTCATCTGAAAGAAACCAAATCTGTACTCCCTGAGCCCACGCCGCAGTGCAAGCCACAGCACTCTCAAAACACTGGTGTAAATGCAGCTGATGCCTTCTCTGGCAGCCCTCGTGTTTGCTGGATCCTGCGTGTGACTGATGCTCCGCCATGTGCCTCAAAGACAGGGTGCTCTTTGGTGGTACAGAAAAGCAGTATATTAACCTGCTACACCAGGTGAATTCTGCAGTGCATGTTTCATGGAACATCAATCATTTGCAGATAATCAACCAAAAAAGAGGGAGAGAGAGAGAAATATTTATCTGTTCTTATTCTTTTCCCTTATATTTTTTACACAAAAGCACTCTCAGTGACTTTGTCCAATACAGTCCTCAGGGAACTCAAAGCCTGTAGCAGTGTCACACTTGACCGTAAATTCAGATTATTTGTACAGGTCTGGGTTTTTTCTGGTGGTCTTTCAAAACCAAGTTTCAGTGTTTTCCTCCAGAAATGTGTTTGCTGGCGATGGCCCTTTACCTACCGACTCCTCCTCTCCCAGCATACATAGTTCAGAGTTAAAAATGTTTTCTGTACCTGTAGTTTCATTTGCAAAGCGTCTCTGAAGTGGGCAACTGCTTTATACCTATGGGTGTGTTTAAATTACATATCAGGATCCAGATCAAAGCTGGCAAATGGCCTCTTGCCAAAAAGCCGTTCATATTTGTAGGAGACAACCATAAGGGGCCAAATTTTCAGAAAATGAGAAGCTACTGACAGTCCTTCTGGGAACTCCAGAGTTCTTTTTTCTCTGAAACAAAAAGCCATGGCCCTTATTTATATTTGAACAAGAATTCAAATAAGAATAGTTAAAAGTAAAGGGAACTCCATATCTCAGTCTTCATTAAACTGACCACTTGATTTTAATTACCCAGGAAAAACATGACAATATTTTCCCATGGATGAGGAACCTTCATATCCAATCAAAGCAGCTTGAAGCTTGAATTTAAATATGCATAACCTCTGGTCCGCACAGAGGGATATGTTGATAAATATCTGAGATGAGGATTTGGGCAATACAGTTTGATCTGGTTCTTGAGGCTGTCTGTCTAACCATGGCTGCATCTCATTCAGTCAGGCAGTGGTTATCAAAGCCTTACGTGCAGTCCCAGTGGAACAAGTCCACTGCGTGTGTTATCTTCATTTTGGGAACCAACTCCAGATACACAGGGCTTTAATGAGTTAAAGAACTGTGGTGCCCTCAACTCATTAATTAATACCTCCTCTCAAAAAAAATTAATTTAAGCTGCCCTCACATGATAATTTTAGCCTCCATACTCTCATCCCAGTTAGCACAGAGCCACTCCCTGCTCTATGCATTTAGGTCATCCCATCTTCACCTGTTTTCATTCTCCTGGTATCAGTAAAATTAAGTTAGATCCACCTCAGGTATATATAATTAATGAAGGGTCCTTTCTCTCAGTAAAACTAAACATATTCATCTTCTTCCTTCCCAATAGGAATGTGGAATTCACTTATACCACTCTCATACCTGTCCCTGTCATGCTTCTCCACAGAGCAATGTCAGCTAGTGCCAGCTACCCAAGGACAGATACTGTTTTTACTGAGGGAAGAAGAACAGAGGGATTCTGTTCAACCAGTAAATTTTGAGGGAAAGAAAGGGCACAGAGTTTCCCAGTGTCAAGGCTTAGATGCATTTTTTCTCTGATAAAAGTAGCAGCTTAGCCTGCTCTTTTCTCATGTCACCTGTCTCTGAAAAAGAGCATGTTATTTTCTGCATGGGATGTCCAAAACTTGAACCAGAACTACAGTGAGGAAATATCATCTCCTCCAGTTCCATCAGCTGAACCTTTTAACATAGATACTGCTTTATCATGCTTAGGCAGATACAGATTCACCAAGGGTGTTCCAGTTCCCGTTAGCTCCAGCCAACATGGTACCTGCTCCCATGCTTGGTCACAGGTCCGTTGAGATGGTGGCTGTACCCATCGCTTGAATGCAGCAGGATGGACAGAAAGACATTAGGGAAGGGAAAGACATCCGCTGATCAGCAGTGAGCTACGAGAAAGACGTTTTCTATTGTGGGCCTCCTACATGAACGTCAGCCCGCTGCGCAGCACCTGCGCACATCCATTGCCTGTCTGTGGGACCAGGGAGGGCAGCACCTCCTCTGCCCGTTCTCTCTCCGGTGCTGTGGTCCCTGGCCATACCAGTACCCAGCAGCAGCAGCAGCAGTAGAGCAGGCACAGTGATGTGTACTCGGGAAACTCACATGGGAGCTCTCCCAACAAGACTACTGCTCACGTGCTTACAGTCGCTCACATGTTGAAGCGTCTTCTCTGTCAGAGTCTCTCATCTCTCCGCTGCCAGGGAGGAAGTACCATAAATGATTGATGCAGAGAGCTGCGGGCAGCTCCCTCCCAGGTCTGTTCACTTCTACAGAGCATGCACCTGTGGTTTGCCTTGTCTTTTCTGTCTCCCTCTGCCCCTATTCCCTCTGCATTTTTTCTAGGTTGGGGGGTGATGGTCTGAGAAGGCAGATCTTTCCCCTCAGGGAGAATTTGCACTGCTGATGCACAGGTCTCGGTGCTGTACATCAGAAAGCTACTGCATGCTACATTGCAAGCATGGTAGCAGACATCTAGCGGCATCTTCCAAGGGCTGCAGTTTATGATTTTTTTTCCCCGATATTAATCAAAAGTGATATTGACATTCTTCATTGATCAAAAACTATGGGTTTGGGCAATTAACTTTCTGAAGAAATCCAATCAAAACTGAATATTTTTCATCATATATTCCCTCCCCTCGCTTACTTTTTGCTCCCCACATGACAAGTGCTGTCTCCCTGCCACATTGGTTCACAAATCAAAACAAAAAAGCTAAAACGGCTCCAATCTTGCCTGGCACTGTACGTAACCAGGAGGTGTTGGGAAGGGCAAGAGAGAACACGGAGGTATTCTCTTTTTAAACCGGTCCTGCACCCCTCGGATACCACTGCCAACATGTGTCAGAACAAACCCTACAACAGACCATGCTGCAGGTAGCCTTCAGGATGTGTTTCTTTTTGCAAGCCACTGAGTACTTTTTAGCCACTGATCTCTGCCTGCACAAGGCAACAGCAAGAAGTTTTAATATGGAACGTTAAGAGCTCTCAGCCCAGAGCATAGCGGTGAAGTGGCTGCCCGTGTGCCTCTGCTCAGGCTGAAATCAGCCTGGAAACCCTGAGGTCAGCTTACCCAGGGAAATGAGACCGACACCATGACATTTCCCTCCAGAGGGTGACTGTAGCACCTCAAGAGGCACCAGGGCTTGGTGGTTGTTTATCCGTACTCTGTGATGCTGTGTCCTGCAGGGCATATTAAAGTCCATGAAATAATGATGAAGCAGAGGGGTAATTAAAAGCCACAGTGACATTGATCTGCTGAAATTTCAGAGGGAGCTCGGGGCACACGGGGAGACTATCCATCTTACCTCACGCAGGGCCAGCTTGATTGGCCTACTGAGTATTGCAGATGGCGAGGCTCCTCACCTGTGGCCGGGAGAGCTCCCAGTGGGGCAGCCCTACTGCCTTCACAGGGCTGCAAAACAGGAGGATGGGGAGCGAGTGGTCACAGCTGCCACAGTCTGTCCTTGCAGAGCAGCAGAGAATCATTTAAAGATACAGGTCTGCTTTCCAGTCCTTATTCTTTTATCTGCAAATGATAAAACCCCGTATTTTTACATAAGGACAGTTTCCTCTGCTAAGAACCATTAGGCTTTCAGACTTCGCTGTATGAGTTTGATCACTATTTAGCATTGATTCACAACTAATTCTTTTGGTTTCATCTCCTTTTCATTAGTTTATTTTCTTCATTCAAAAAACTCCAGGGGGCATTCCACATCAACCGCTACCTCTACATGGTTTCTCATTTCGTTTTTTTAATTCGCCGAGGCTAAATAAAAGTTAACTTGGGGTCGATGACTTTCCCTTAGACAAGAGGCTCTCTTTCTTCAGTTTGGACTTTGAGAACTTGAGATCATTTCTCAACCTGTAGCTTAAAGGTTACGAGTTTCAAACTACTTCAGAAGCTGCCTTTATAATCAGGGAAGTGAGAAGCACGGAGCTTACTGAGTTAACAGTGATGCCATAGCTTTCTCTGGTAGCTGGCATCTTCTGTACATCATTATATAATCACAGATTTTTACATTCTTTTTATAAATCCCAGCCTATTTTTTATTCTTTGCTTCCTCCCACTTCATTTGCTACTGACGGCTGCTGCTAAAGTTCCCTTACCTCTCTCGGAAAGGAAGTAGGTTAAGAACAAAAAGAAGAACTCTATCAGATTAAGGCAAACATGTGGGCCCTACTGAGAAATGATGCATCTTACAATAGTACCAGCAAAACAGCTTACTTTGAAGGCTAAATTGCTAAATATATCCAGAGACTTCTGTGAGCCAAAAGCAGCTGTCTTCTGCTTGTTTTCAGTTGTTAGACTCCTGATGTCCCAAATAACACAGTCTCATAAAGGGTCAAAATTGATGCAATCAGGATAATAAAATCACCCTGACAGGGCTGCAGTTTATACTTAGTTTATAATTAGGAGTCTGCTGTCTCAGGTTAAGATACTGTAAAATTCCAATGAATTGTTAAGCTATTCACAGCACTGTGCTGCTTCTAAATGAGGAAAATATAATGTCCTAAAAATATCCTCATGTAAACACATAAAAAATAGAAGGATGGGAAATCCAGAAAAAAACCTCCAGAGTTGTGTCTTTTGCACAGGAAAATGGTAAGACTTTGCAATATTTAATTTGAGGCTGACAAGGAATTATTATCTTTAAAAATAAAGTGAACCGGAGCCTCCATTAGCATGGATTTCAGCTATGGTAGGATGATTTTTACAAATCAAAGATCATGTGGTCTGTACTTTAAAAGTGACAAGAACTTCCTCTGACCAATCTATTTTTTATTCTTCTAAAGATAAATAAATAGATTGCTTGTGACTTCTGATCTGGAGGGCAAATTAATACAGATTTCTGATTTTGGACTGAAGCTCAAACTCTGGTAGCTTCTTTGCACCGATTCAATTATCTGTCTTCATGGACCTGTTTGTATACGTGTAGACAAGCTGCCCTTTTCCATGTCACTGTTTTCAGTCTAGAGGACATCCCATTTTTCCCAAGATCTGCATGCATTGTTCAGCTCCAAATGATTTCCTAACCCCCAGTTGCCTAGCAGAGTATGAATTTCATATACCTCTACCCCCTACAGCGAAAAATTAGAAGTGTTCCCATAATTACCTGCTGTCAGGGGCAAAAAGTTGAAGTAACATCAAACCTAAAGAAGAAACTTGTTCAAGACTCATCTGAATTATTGTCTGTACTAATGTTACATTCAACAGTCTTTGGGAATCTTCTAATCTGGAAAAGCTCGATACCAGAACTAAACCTTGTGCAATTCTATTGTAGTTTCAGTGTGTTCATGAAAAAGCAGATTTCAGAATTAAGTTGGTTTTGCTTTTTTACTTTCATCTGGGTTGGAATATCCTATAGGCTACAGTATCTGAAGATTTTTACTTTTCATGTGCATAGAAATGTAGCATATTTAGTCATCTGACATTTTTAATTAATTTATATTTATCATAAGTTACGTGAATTAGGTGAAGATCTAAGGCACCTAAATACAATTTCAAATTTATCCAGTACCTCACTCACTCCCCTAAGCTAAGGATGTGAACTGCATTCAGATTTTATGTTCAATATTGCCAGCCATCAAAATTCAAAAATCCAGAATCAGCTTCCAAAAGAATGTGAAGCTGGTGTAGAGATCTTAAATATTGGCTTTAAAAAAAAAATAACCTACTGAACCTTTCAGGGTTCTTTTTTCAAACTGTTCTTGGCAAACAGGAAAGCTAGAAATGCTCATATTGTTAAAATATCATAAAGAAGGTTTTTTCTTTTAATCCTGTAGGTGTTAATAACAACACCAAAGATGGCATGATTCCTGATGAAACCTGGAAAATTGGCTACGCTGCCTGTTTAGCTGTCAACAGTGGAAAGGCTTGCAGCATTGACTTCTTTGTGTCAGTATTTATTGCTCTTTAGAGTAGAGTGGCCTGGAATTAGGGACCTGATTTGTAATTAACAGTCAAGCTCAGTATTTTGGGTGGTTTAGGTTCTGTGCTGTGTCAATTTTCTGTACAGAGCTGGCTAAGGTGTGCTGAATGTGCAGATTTCTTTCAGTGTAATTAGCCCACCACTTTCTTTTTGTTGATGTACCCAGGCTCTTCCATTGGCACTGCATAATGTGTGTTCACAGCTGGGAAGTGAGGACCTTTCCTCTGAAAATTTCTTTAATCAGTTTAGTAGGGGGAGCTTTGCAGAGCCACTAAAACATTCATTTATACAGGCATATTCATCTCTCAGTAGCCTAAAAAAGATTTTACCAAAGTTAGCCATAAACATTCAGCTCCCAGGTAGAACCCATGGGACATGTTCAGTTGCCTGGAAAATCACTTTCAAAATTAGCATGTCTGCTCTGTAAGATATTTTGTGTGGTTTCTTTCTTGCCTTAGAAGGAATGAAAGCATAGACTATAAGGGCCAAATCAAAAATACTGGTTTCACCTTTGCAGCACCTCTTTTTCTCAGCAGAATTATCCCAAAGTACCAGATTTTCCTGCTGAGAAAGCCCAAGTGCCTCTGGCAATGGCCTCTGGAGAGAAACACCTCAACACATCACTGAATGAAGGGTCCAGCTGTAGCAGCTACAGGATGGACAGCTCCAGCTGGATGATTAAAGAAGGTTGAATAAAGAGTAGAAAGAGAATAAATATTGTTAAGATTAAACTTAGACATTAATAGATCGAAGTAGTATTCAAGGACAACAGATTCCCTAGAGTTCTGTGTATGTGTGAGAAAGAATGACCAGTACAGGGAGGAGGA